>CM034238.1:44104139-44781453 GCA_019916065.1 Vitellaria paradoxa
TTGGATTTATTGAACAATAGCATTCGAAATAAAGGAATGAACGTTTAATTTTTTTTAAATTCAAAAATGTAAAATGAAATTAACTCCTAATAATTTTTTAAATAATTTATATATTATTCGATTCATTAAAACAATTATAAGAAATATTAAATAAAAAGAAGTAAGTTTTGACAAATTATTTTATTTTAATGAACTAAAAATTTGAAATTATAAATACGTGAATGTTCGACTTTTTAAATTCAAAATATATTTAAATTGAAAATTTTAAATTAAAATTAATTCCTAACAAAAAATTATTTTTTGTTAATTGATATAGATTTTATTAAAACAACTATAAAAATAATGTTAAATAAAAAATAATTTTTGACAAATTATTCATTAAACAATTATAAAATTAATTTTGAATAAAAATATTGAACTAACATATTTTGAATTATAAATACGTGAATGTTTAATTTTTTTTAAATAAATTAATTAATGTTACTTTAGTTAAATTAAATTATGATGTTCATAATATTAAATAATAATATTAAAAATATTAAAATTAGGTAAGTAATGATATTAAATTAATAATATTAATTAATAAAATATAAAATTATTTAAATAGTAAATAATGAATTACAATATTAATACTATAAGCAAATTATTTTAAAATAAATTAGTTGGATTGATATCGTAATGGCTATATTAGATTAGTCGAGCTATGAAAAATATTATTATTATTTAAAATATTAAATAATTTGATTAATATTATAATGAAGACATACATATTACTAAACTTAAATTAATACTAAACTAAAATATTATAATATTAAATTACAATGTTACATTTGTTCAATTATAATATTAAATTATAATATTGAATTAATAACATTAGTTCAATTATAATTAATAAATAGTAATATTAATTTATAATAAAATTCAGTAATAATAATATTAGTAGTAGTATTTGTTTGTAAAAAAATAATATTAATAACAATAATAAAATCTAATAGTTAATATAATAAAACTAATACAAAATCTAATGATTGGACTCAATCTAATCAATTAATTACGATAGATATAGTAAAATGAGTTATTGATTAGTTTATCTTATTGCGATTTGTTGTTAATTAATTTTTGTATCATATATTTTTGTTGTTGTAGATTTTATTTTTCATTAATTTATCTAAGTGTTAACTTTTTAATTTTTTTCAATTTTGAATTATAAAATTTAAATACAATAATACACAAACCCGTACTGAAAAATTTATGAATAATTCAAATATTTACGATAATAATAACAATAATTAAATACTAATAGTTACACTAATATTTAATTATAATAATCAATAGTTAAATTAATAATATTATATATAATTTAATTAGCTAATTAATTACATTAAATTATAATGATAAAATATTAGTTAAATCAAGAGTGGTACGTAAATCCCTGATGATTGGATCAAATCAATACCTTACTTCGACCCAATCCAACATTTTTCTTGGGCTTATTCTTACTTAAACCCAATCAAATATCTTTCTTGAGCTCAATCTAATCTATATAATAATATAAGAAAAATAGGTAAAAATAATAATATTATAATATTATAACTAGGTAATTATCAATAGTTAATTAATAATATTTAATTAATTAAATTGATAATTAATACACAAATCCCTAACCTTATTGGGCCCAACCAATATTTTACTTGGGCTTAATCCAATCTAATATTAATATAAGGAAATTAGGTAAAATAATAATATTATAATATTGTAATTAACAAATTCTAATGTGACAGAGAGGATTAATGAGGGAACAGAAAGAAGCAAAAATAAATAAATAATAAAGAAAAATTAAATTCAAGGGAGAGCTGCTAGATTTTATTCAAAGCCATCCAACATTCCTCTTTTTGCGCAGCACGATAATCTGGTGCGCTATCCGGTGTACAGCGCAGTGGAACACCAAACAGCGCAATGGATGTACCCTTAATCCAGTGAGAATTGTAGCAAATTGAATTGTAGTTAGTAACATGCTTGGATAGGTTATGTTAAATGATCTCATAATTATCCCCCATGTCAATACAGAGAATTACCGAATTGTAAGAATGGCAATCACCCACTTGAATATATATATATATATATATGAAAGTCGAAATGCACTTGCAATGGTGGTTGATGGAGGCCAGCTTGTTGGTAAGGGTAGTCGAAAGGATTGGTTAGCTTATCCTTTAGTTAAAGGCTCAATCTTGAAAACAAATGAGGGGACCAAAAAAAAAAAAAAAAGGAAAAGCTCATTAATGTGGGTTAAGTTCTTTTTTCTTTTTCTTTATCAATGGATGGGAAGCCTCCAATTTCTAAGTACTTCTAAGTTACTTTATTCTAAATTAGGAAACAAAGAGAAACTTAGAACTCCTTTCTAAGTTAGGAAATAAAGAGAAAGTTAGAACTCATTTACTTTATTCATTTGCATGCATTAGTGAAACTTAGACTCATTCGAGAATCTTGTACACCACCTGTTTAGTCATCCTCATGCAATGAATCAAGTCTTCGACTAGGTTTATCGTTCTTTGATAAACACGCGGGATTGACGTATTTGTTTAGTTTGAATAGTTTGAGAATGCAACTATCCATCTTGTCATTAACAACTCATGCAATGTCTAATGTTAGATAAAGTTTCAGTTGACGTCCTGTTGTTCATCGGTGCATACACAGAATACGACTGATGTTATATCTTTGTCGTGTACTTGGAGAATTACGTGGACATATTACCCAAATTTTGTCTAATTAGGGGACGAAGACATCGAGTTGTTGAGTATAAACTAGATTGTGTATTCTCGAATGAGATAGGACCAATTACCCTGTAGTGAAAAGGTGAAGTTTAAGACTAGGCGCTTTGCATATTGCACGATCCTTTAAACTAATTATTCCCTTCATTTCAGGACTTCACAGAAATAGTCAGTGAGATAGACAAGAGTTACATTGATTTGCTGAATAGGATGTCTACGGAATATATGGAGGGAATTAATCAGTTTATCACATTTACCAATAAGTTTCATAGCGAGTACATCAGTTGTCCCTGTAGAAAGTTAGCAAACCAATATGACAACATATGGGAGCCCGTCAGGGAGTATCTGATCCATAATAGGTTCTTGAAGCAATATAAGTATTGGACACACGACTTCCAGCAGGTAATCTACGCCAGTCCATCACACGAGCAGAGTCATCCTCCCAGGTCAGATGCCACGACCAAAACCTACTCCAAACCCTCCATGCAAAAATGGACGCGCGAAAGGTATCGTTTCGAGCCGAGATGGAGAGGTCCTTATCTCAGAGTCAAAGCTATCCTTTCCCCTCCTCAAGTTAAAAATATTAACTTTTATATTATAGCTAATTAAAATTTTATAAATTTATTTATTTGTGTTTTCTTATCACATTCTCATTCGCTTATTATCATTGTAGGACCCATATGATGGCGGTTGGCCCTTCTAGACTGGACTAGGTAATTCTAACTGGCATTTTTATGTTTTGTAAATTAATTATTAATTTATTTTATTATATTATTTTGCACACATTTGTGTATAACAAATTTTATAACTAAATTTTGTACTATTTTCGTATATATAAATGAACATTTTGTGTTATTTTATTTAAAAAATTTTCTATTACATGTGTAATTTAAAATTATAACCAAAAAATAATTTAGAATAAATATTTAAAAATAAATAATATAATAAATAAATAATAAAAAAAGTAATTAAAATAGTTAAAAATAATAAAATTTTTTTAAAAAATTAGAAAAACTTATTGGCAGTCACTAATGAAAAGTAATATCAAATGTATAAAAAAAAAAAATAATAATTAATAAAAATAAATAATTATTACCTTTTACAACCATTAGTGACAGTCGCTAATATAGACTCAGCGATCGCTAATTTCTTCTTGCCACATGGCAGGGACTGACACCAATTTTGTAGGAAAATATTAGCGACAACTTACTCCATATTAGCGGTATCCACTAAATTCATCAACAGTCGCCATTTCAGTCACTAATACAATAGTGACCCCCGAGGCAATCACTAATAATTTCTAGTGATGACATAATGCGACCCATTTCCAATGATCGCTTAACTGTCGTTAAAATCTCACCACATAGCAGGGACTGGCACCAATTTTGTAGGAAAATATTAGCGACAACTTACTCCATATTAGCGGTCTCTACTAAATCACCGGCAATCACCATTTCGGTCATTAATACAATAACGACCCCTGAGGCGATCACTAATAATTTCTAGTGATGACATAATTGCAACCTATGTTCAACGATCGCTTAACTGTCGTTAAAACTTATTAGCGATTGTTATCCCCATTTTAGCAGCCACTAGTGGTGGTCGCTAAAAAGTAACTTCTTGTAGTGCAAACAACTCTCTTATAGATGGTACATAGAAAAGCATAAAAAGGTTTTAGAAAAATAGCTTAACTTTTACAAACTTAGAACAATAGTACGGTTTAATAATTGGGTCTTCAATTTTGCTCCTTTACAATCTACAATATAGTCATGAGGTTATTTCAATTAGTCATTGTTTGATTTAGGGTGTGTTTGGAGTTGTATAAAAGTGTATAAAATAAAATAAAATTATAAAATAAATGTCTCGTAATTCGTGTAGTGAGTGAAGAATTTAAATTTTGTTATCTCGTAATTCGTATTTGTAGAGTTTTGTAAGATTTTATTTTATTTGATAGAGCTCCAAACGGAGCCTTAATCCTCCAAAATATTTTGTTAAAATTTCTTTGTTTGTACTTATTCTCAACCTTGGTATTGACATCTCTTTATCAAAGGAGTACATTGTCTAATGGTGTTAAGAGGTATTTGATTTACGAAAATCTACCAAAATTCACAAAATTAATTTTTTTAATTTTTTCTAATTAAATTTTTTCAAAAATCATTTTTACATCAATATTTTATACTTTCTTTTTAATACTTTTTACTATCAAACACCCTCTCAGTAAAAATTCTTTTGTCTCAACACCTCATTGTAGGAAATTAATGTTCAAACTCTTGTCTAATGACGTTGACACATAATCTTTCTAGTGTCTAATGACGTTTTGATCTAGAAAAACGGTTCTTATTATGCAAATCAGATCAAATTGTTTAATTTTTTAATTTATTCAATCGTAATTGAAGTATAATTCAAAAAAAAAAAAATCAATCAAACTGAATCGAAGGAATCAATGTGATTTGATTTAACAATTTGACCAATTTAATTGTGCACTTTCTATCTTTTATGTTGGCTTTCCCTATGAGCAACAAAAATTTTTATATTTTTTCCTATTTATTTTTCACGAATACATAAGTTCCAATAAAATGAGATATATTCACTCCGTCATATTTGTGGATCATAATTTTTACATTTTTTTTAAATTAATTCTAAAGAATAGAAAATTAAACAAAAAAAAAAAAAAACCCAAGGGCCTAAATGGGCGTTGGCAAACCACACAATGCCACTTTCTAGTCGTTCTCGGAAGACTCGGCTTCGAAATTCTCAGATTAGGGCCCCGTGTAATCTAATCCCGCCCAGCCTTGGCCTGGGCTGAACTGTTTTGGGCCGAAATGGGCCAAGTCAAACATTTACCACAAGGAGAAATACCACAATGGTTTAGGGGGCTAACATTATTAAAATAATCGCAGTTTAAAAACTTGAGATTAAAAATTATTGAATTAAAATTTAATAGTTCAGATATATTTATGTAACATTGAATCTTAATTTAATGATTCCCAACCTCAATACCACCTACTGACATTTGGAAGGGCAAAAGTTATAAAAAATGCAATGTGTGAGTCACTTTTTAATTTTGAAAATACTATATTAAAAATTACCGTAAGAACTTATTAGAACGAGATGAATGACCTATTTCCAACGGTTTTGATCAAAGAAATTGCCAAAGAATTAACAACATTGAAAAGTTAACAAAATCTAATAAAATTTTAAATTTTAAAATAAATGCAAAAAATAAAAACAAAAAGGACTAACTATTTGTAAAAATTTATAATTTTTTTGGGTAATTATTTATAATTTTCAGTGATTCAAGCGGGCCCTAAAAGCAATGTCTACCCCCGCCGTTTATGCAACACCACCTCGAACTCCGATGTCAAACTTGGCCGCCGCATAGATCCCGGAAGGTTTGCGTACATCTACAAAGCTTGTAATTTTATTAAAAAAATAAAGGGCTGTTCCCAATGCCAAAAAGAGGGTCAATATAAACAGGGCAAATAGATTTACGAAGCATTACACAAAATACAGAGAGAGAGATATATATATATAGAGAGAGAGAGAAGATGATGATGAAGAAGAAGATTGTAGTTTTAGCTTTGGTTCTGATCTTAATCTCGTCGTCGCAAGTGGAGAGCGAAGAATTGCCGCCGTTTACTGCCAAGACGCTTGCTTCATTGGTTGTTACAGTTTCAATGGTGATCGTAAGTATATTGACTGTATACCATAACAAAATCTACTCTGTTTCAATTTTTTTTTGGTCCTTTCTAATATTTTGTGAAACCCTTCCATTCAATTGGTTGAGTTTGGAAAGAAAAAAAAATTAAAGCTTTTAGTAGTGGTCTACTAGCGAGTCATAGAAAAGTTATTTTTTTATTTTAATGTTTATAAAGGGGGAAAAAAAGTTAGGTACTATTTAATTTGTTTCTATTTTTCATATTTTATTTTAATTTTATATTTTCTATTTTATGTATTTTATATTTAAAAATTTTCAGAATAAGAAAAATAGAAAAAGTATTTACTTTGATATTTTCTTTTTTCTATGCTTTGAGATTTTCTTTTTTGAGTTGAAAACGCTAAAAATAATTTTTTGTCATTTTGTATTTTATATGTATTTTGAAAGATACAAGTGATCAAATACGTTTTGAACTATTTTTTTTTAAATTGTAAAGTAGAAAATGGGTTCAAAACAGGTCCATCAAATGATACATTAGCTTTTTAACTTTTTGTTAATTTAACAGTTTTACCCTTCAAAATATGAAAAAAAAAATTAAGATATTGTGTAAATTTAACGGAAAATTGTATTTAAGGCTATTAGTCACACCAAAAAAAAAGTATTACTTTTAAGTCGCATTAATGTAGAAAGTTTTGTATTTAAGTCACACTTTTGAGTGGGTCCCACAACTTGGTTTTAAATATAATTTATAATATGACTTAAATGCACTTTGTTTCTATAATTAACTGAGACGGAAGTTGCCGGAAATTATGGTAACCGCGAATTACATTTTTCTGTTTTTGTTCTATTCCTTAGAAATCGTGTGAATATATATGGTATATTTTTATTTGAACAAGCATGTAATGAGATAAAAGTCGGTTAAAATGCCATAAATAGCTATGGGCAAGGATGCGAATAATGGTATATTAATGTTCATATTTTTTTGTTGAATTTTAGCAAGAAGTACCACATACATGGTACTGTTTTAATTCGGTACTATTTTTTATACGGTACTATTTTTTATACGGTACTGTTTATTATGTGGTACTATTCTATGTGGTACTGTTTCCAATAAAATGTATTATCGTATAAAATACAGTACCAAAATGTATCCTAGTAATCAAAGACCACCAATTAAACCTAAAAAAAAAGTACCACATACAAAGAATGGTATATTAATGCATACGAATGGTTTATTCATGCCGTATAATGTTTTTATGCGGATACTATTTTTATGTGGTTACTGTTTAATTATATTGTACTGTGCGCTATCTATGGGGTACTGTTTCTAGTAAGAATGTATTATCATAATAAACAACAATATTCAAATGTATCTGATAATTCAAAGACTACCAGTAAGCACACAAAAGAAGTAAGCACAGTACAAAAAATTGTGCTGTGTTTAATTAAGTAACTATTTTTTATGTCGGTACTGTTTCTATGTGGGTTACTGTTTCCAGTAAGATGTAATTATCGTATAAAACATAGTACCAAATGTATCTAGTATCAAAAACCACCATTAAATACAAAAAGCAAGTACCAGATACAAAAGAATTGGTGCTGTTTTAATGCGGGACTGTTGTCTAGTAAGATGTGATGTATCGTATAAACACAGTACCAGATGTATCTAATATTCAAAATCACCATTAAATACAAAAAGTACCACATATCAAAAGATAGTGTTGGCTGTTTTAATTAGGTTAACTGTTTTTTATGCGGTACTGTTTATTATGTGATACGTTCTATGTGGTACTGGTTGTCTAGTAAGATGTATTACATATAAACACAGTACGAAATGTATCTAGTATTCAAGACCACCATTAAACACAAAAAGAAATACCACATACAAATAATAGTACTGTTTTATTATGCAGTACTGTTCTACGTGTGTACTGTTCTAGTAAGATGTTATACATATAAATACAATTTCAAATGTATTTAGTATTCAAAGACCACCATTAAACACAAAAAGAAGTACTACGTACAAAGAAATGGTACTATTTTTAATGAGGTACTGTTTTTTATGTGATACTGTTTTATTATGCAATACTGTTTTTTATGCGGTACCGTTTTATGTGGTATTGTTTCGTAGTAAGATGTATTATCGTGTAAACACAGTACCAAATATATTTAGTATTCAGAGACCACCATTAAACACAAAAAGAAGTACCACGTACAAAGAATGGTGCTGCTTTTAAGTAGGTACTGTTTTTTATGCGCTACTGTTCTATGTGGTACTGTTTCTAGTAAGAGTATATCATATAAAACACAGTACCAATGTAATAGTATTCAAAGACCACTATAAACACAAAAAGAACTACCACGTACAAAGAATGGTGTTGTTTTAATGAAGTACTATTGTTATGCGATACTGTTTTTATGCGATACTGTTTTTTTATGTGGTACTGCTTCATGTGGTATTGTTTTTAGTAAGATGTATTATCGTATAAACAACAGTATCAAATGTATCTAGTATTCAAAGACCACCATTAACACAAAGGAAAGTACAACGTACAAAGAATGTGCTGTTTAATGAGGTACTGTTTTTATGTGATACTAATTTTATGCCGGTTACTATTTTTATGCGGTACTGTTTATTATGCCTGGTCTATTTTTATGCCAGTACTGTTTTATTATGTGGTATTCTATATGATGAATGTTGACTTCATATGGATGGTTTTGTGTTATGCATCGATTGATATTTTTTTATGTTAGTATAAACACAGCATCAAAAATTATAAGCAGATGACAAGTTTTTGGCAAAAGAAATCCATTGGGATTGATTAGGCATTTTTGAGTTATTTTCAAAACAGACCGGTACTGTTTCAAAATTAGAAAAAATAAGATACTCAGAATGATGATCAATTTAAGTTTTTTTCCAAACAGTTTTGATTTTGTTTTCCAAAAATCGTTTTGCTTGCTTTGTAAAGAAGATGGAAAGTCGCAGGAATTAGTTTTTCTCAACAGTTTTGATTTGTTTCCAAAAAATCAGTTTGCTTACTTTGGTAAAGAAGATGGAACGTCGCGGAATAGGTTTTTTTCCAAACAGTTTTGATTTTGTTTTCAAAAATCAGGTTTGGCTTGCTTTGTAAAGAAGATGGAAAGTCGCGGAATTAGGTTTTTCCCAAACAGTTTTGATTTTGTTTCCTAAAATTGGTTTTGCTTGTTTTGTAAAGAAGATGGAAAGTTGCGGAAGTTAATGAGTGAAGTGTTCACTATTTTCGGCATAAAACTGGTAATTTGAAATATAGTGAAAAACACGTGATGTCTTTTTTTGTCTTTTTGTTACAAGTATGACTTATTCACAAACAAGTTTTTTGGGTATGCCTTAAATCCTTATAAGTCCATAAATAGTGATCAGCCTCCAAAACCCCTAAATTTAATTATATTGAAAAATCAAAAAATTAGATGGCATTTAGTTTAATTTTTTGTTTTTTGCTTTCTATTTATGTGATTTATGTTTTAAAAATTTTTAAAATAAGAAAAATAAAAAAATATTCTATTTTCTTTATTTGATGATTTTAGGATTAAAAACATTTAAAATTATTTTTTTATATTTTTCATTTCATGTATAAAATTATTTTCTGTTTTCTAAAATAAATTTTGAAAACACAAGTGACCAAATACATTTTAATTATTTTTCTTATTTTTAAAAATATAATAAAAATGAGTTTAAAATATAAAATAAAAAATATAAATAAAAAAATAAAACCAAACACCACCCTTAGCAACTGATGTCGTTTGTTGCAAACGGTCACTGAGACTTCTTATTCTCCTCTACTCTGCAACTGGAAATTAATAAAAGGTCTGTTTGAGTAAAAATATTCTTTAAAAATTTTAAATACTCTTTAAAAATTATTATATTTTACTTTATTGTCAAACCACGAACTCATAACTTGTCTCATTTTGATTTTATTTTTTTATCACTCCAAACACTCTTAAAAAATGAATGCTAACTTGCATCTCACCCATCGTTTAGTGGTACCCACGTTGGAGTGTGCAGGGATTAACGATTTGAAATTCAACAATCACATGGCTAGTAATGTTATTTTTCATCTCCTTAAAAAACAAATTTTGTATATTGAAGTGATTTTTTTTATTTAAAATGAGCTATTTGGCTCACTTTTAATATATAATTCTATTATTTATTATTTATTTATTTATTTTGGTGGTTCATTTGTATTTACAGTTAGGCTTATGCGGAGGTGCCGAGCTCAAGTGCCAAATGACACTGCGACTCCAGGCTCAGTTCGGCCCCCAACTCACTCTCTTTCTCTCTCTCCCTAAAATTCCAAGAATGCCCTTGCTCGAGCCACTGCTCAACCCCCTCTCTTTTTTTTTTAATTCGTTAATAAAAATAAAAATAGTCAAATAACTGCTACATTAACAAGTTTTTAGAATCGAAAGAAAATGATATTTTTCTATTTTTATTTTTTTTTAACTCTAACTTTAATATTATTTTATTCAAGTGCAATTGTTTGTTTATAATGGTAATTATTTTGCGTGGATTTCTTGGACAGGCCCTGAAGTGCTAGAGGTGAAGTCAAGCCCCTAATTGAAGGCAAGAATGAGCAGAGGCATAGTGGACCAATAGGAGAGAGGTTCTGGATGAAATGCCTTGGTATTTAGGGTTAATTTGGGAATAAAAAAACAGAGTTCCAAGGGAAAAGTTAAGAATGTGTTGGCAATTGATATGTCTTCTTGTATTATGGAAATACATCCACTTCTCGGTGCCTTCTTTGATAATTCTTTAATATTTCTTGACGTAATACAATCACTAGTTTGCAAGTATTTTAATCTTACACTAAGGGTCTAGTTGGCATGATGAAAAATGTGATTTAGAGAACTTTTTAATATTTGGCACGCAACAATCAAATCACGTTTTTCAGAGATAAATAGTGAAATTTTTTAATTTTGCGTCGGTTTTTTTGAAGAGAGGAAACCGTCCAAACGATTTTTTGATTCTGTTATAACGATTTGAAGTCATAATTTATTAAAAGCGATTAAAGGTTCTTGAGATTTATAGCAAAGTTATTGAAGTTTGTAAAATGTTATTAGAATTTGTAAAAATTTGTTTGAATATATAAATTTATAAAAATTTTACGAAGTACGGAGAGTATAATATACGATATAAAATTTTAAAGATTTTCAGAGATTTCACCATTTTTTAGAGCGCCAAATAAGCCCTAAGTGCATTCTGACTTATAATGCTTAAAATAAAAATTTTGATTCTTTTTATTTTTTAACTCAATCACTCAAAACTTTCTTCAAAGTATTTTCATAATCTAATACGATTTGTAAAAGCAACTCTTGCAATTATCATTCATAAACAAGAATGTTTAATCTCACTATAAAGTAATTCTTTTAAAGCAAAACTCTCTTATACGTAGTATATAGAAAAAGGTATAAAGAGGTTGAGTTTGGAAGAAAAAGAAGGAAAAAAAAAAAAAAAGAGTTAGCTGTTCGTTTTAGTTGGTTATTAGTTAATTGTTAAAAAAAGTTGGTTTCTATTTTAAATATATTTGAAAAGAAAATAATTAATATTTTTTTATTAGTTAACTTTTTAACTTTTTTTTTAATTTAACATATTTACTTTTCAAAGTTTAAAAAATATTTAAAATGTAAGAGAATAAATTTGACTATTTAAAATATATATATATATATATATATATATATATATATATATATATATATATATATCAAAAACCCACTAGTTAGAAGTTCTATTACTATTTTTTTTTTCAAATCACTAAGATTGTTATGAATATATGGGATAAGACATGCAAAATAAAAATACTTTAATATTAATTTGCATGTCAAATATAATATTACTTATATATATACATATATAGTATTGTGGGATTATGAAATAAGTCAAAATAGTCAATTCAAAAATTGTATATGATTTGAATTTTTTTCAAAAAAATAATAAAAAACTTATGAAATAAATAAAATTATGAATTTATTAATTTTAAACTTAAAATTAAATAAATAAGTATTTGTCGACAATCAAATTAATTAAATCAATATGAAATTTTTTTATATATTTTATAAATTAAATTAAAATGATAATTCTGATAATTCTATTAAAATTTACAATCTCATACATAGAAATCTGATAAATACGGAATATATAGAAGGGATTAATCAGTTTATCACATTCACCAATGGATTTCACAGCGAGTACATCAGCTGTCCCTATAGAAAGTGCATAAACTAATATTGCTACACATGGGAGCCCATCAGGAAGTATTTGATCCGTAATAGGTTCTTAAAGTAGTATAAGTATTGGAAGCATGAGTACATCAACGGCTAATCTGCGCCGATCCATCGTACAAGATGAGTCATCCTCCCAGGTCAGATGCAGCGACCAGGACCTACTCTAGACCCTCCATGCAGAGATGGATACGTGAGAGGCGTTTCTTCGAGCCGAGATGGAGAGGTGCTTATCTCAGAGTCAGAGCCATCTTCTCCCTCCTCATATTAAAAATATTAATTGTTGTATTTATAGCTAATTAAAATTTGATAAATTTATTGTTTGTATTTTGTTATCACATTCTGATTCGCTTATTTTTTCATTGTAAGACCTAAACGATGGTGGTTGGTCCTCTTGGACTGGACTAGGGTGATTGTGATCGGTATATTTTGTGTTTTTGTATTTTTATTTTTCGTGTTTTGTAAATTAATTAATTTTTTTTTCTTTTTATGTACGTTTGTATATAACAAATTTTATAACTAAATTTCGTATTGTTTTTGTATATATAAATGAACATTTTTGTTTATTTTATTTAAAAAATTTTCTATTACATATGGAATTTAAATTATAACCAAAAAAATAATTTAGAAATAAATATTTAAAAATAAATATCATAAATAATAGATGAATTAAAAAATAATTAAAATAATTAAGCACATAATAAATTTTTTAAAAAAAATTAGAAAACTTATTGGCGGTCACTAATGAAAATAATATTAAATGTATAAAAATAAAAAATTATTTACCTTTTACGACCGCTAGTGATAGTCACTAATATGGACTCAGCGGTTGCTAATTTCTTCTCGCCACATGGCAGGGACTGGTGTCAATTTTGTGAGAAAGTATTAGCGACTGCTTACTCCATATTAGCGGGCTCCACTAAATTCACTGACAGTCGCCATTTTGGTCGCTAATACAATAGCGACCCCCGAGACGATTACTAATAATTTTTACTAATAACACAATTGCAATTCATGTTCAACGATCACTAAACTGTCATTAAAACTTATTAGCGACCGTTACCCTTATTTTAGTAACTACCAGTGATGGTAGCTAAGATAGTAACTTCTAGTAGTGTAAACAACTCTCTTATAGATGGCACATAGAAAAAGATGAAAAGGTTTTAGAAAAATAGCTTAAGTTTTACAAAATTAGAACAATAGAACGATTTAATCTTTGGGTCTTCAATTTTGCTCTTTTAAAATCTTCAATATAGTCATGAGGTGATTTCAACATAGTCATTGCTTGATTTAATTCTCCAAAATAATTTGTTAAAATCTTTCTTTGTTTGTACTTATTCTGAACCTTGGTATTGACATCTCTTTATTAAAGGAGTGCATTGTCTAATGGTGTTAAGAGGTATTTGATTTACGAAAATCTACCAAAACTCACAAATTTTTATTAATTTTTTAATTCTTCTAATTAAATTTTGTCACATATCACTTTTACATCAATATGTTATGCTTTTTTTTAAATACTTTTTACCATCAAACACCCCATCAGCAAAAATTCTTTTGGTCTCAACACCTCATTGCAAAAAAGTAATGTTCAAACTCTTGTCTAATAACGTTGACACATAATTTTTGTAGTGTCTGAAAACGTTTTGATCTAGTTAACCGGTTCTTATTATGCAAATCAGATCAAATTGTTTAATTTTTCAATTTATTCAAATCGTAATCGAATTATTGATTCAGAAAAGAAAATAAAAAAGAAAGAAAAAAAAAACTCAACTAAACTGACTCAAATGAATCAATTTGACCAATTTAATTGTGCACTTTCCATCTTTTATGTAGGCTTTCCCATGAGCAACAAAAATTTTTATTTATTCCTATTTATTTTTCATGAATACATAATTTCAATAAAATGAGATATATTTACTCCGTCATATTTGTGGATCATAAATTTTTATTTTTTAAATTAGTTTTTAAATAAATAGAAATTAAAAAAAAAAAAACCCAGGGCCTAAATGGGCATTGGGCAAGTCTACAATGCCACTTTCTAGTCCTTCAGGAAGACTTGGCTTCGAAATTCTCAAATGAGTAGGCCCAGTGTAATCTAATCCCACCTAGGCTTGGCTGGGGTTAAACTGTTTTGAGTCGAAAGGGCTAAGTCCAATATTTACCACCAGGAGAAATACCACAATGATTTAGGGCTGACATTATTTTTAATGTCAGTTTAAAAACTTGAGACCAAAAATTATTGGATTAAAATCTAATAGTTCAGATATATTTATGTAACATTGAATCTTAATTTAATAATCCCAACCTCAATAGCTCCAACTATTATTTGGAAGGGTAGAAGTTATAAAAAGCGTAATGTCTTAGTCACTTTTTGATTTTTGAAATGTTAAATTAAAAATTATTGTAAGAACTTATTGAAACAAGATTGAATGACTCGTTTTAATAGTTTTGATCAGAAAAATTATCAAAAATTAGTAAAAATTGATAAAAGTTAAAAAAAATTATAAAATTAAAATTTTAAAATAAATGCAAAAAAAAAAAACAAAAATGACTAACAATTTGTAAAAATTTATAATTTTTTTATTTTAGTAATTATTTATAATTTTCAGTGATTCAAGCGGGCCGTAAAAGCAATGTCTACCCCCTCCGTTTAAGCAACACCACCTCGAACTCCGATGTCAAACGTGGCTGCCGCATAGATCCCGGAAGGTTTGCGTACATCTACAAAAGCTTGTAATTTTTTATTAAAAAAATAAAGGGCCGTTCGCAATGCCAAAAAAAAGGGTCAATATAAACAGGGCAAATAGATTTACAGAAGCATTACACAAAATACAGAGAGAGAGATATATATATATATATATATATATAGAGAGAGAGAGAGAGATGATTGAGCGTCATAGGTAAAAAGGAAAAGTACTTAAATCAGATTCTTCATTATTTTTATTTATTTTTGAGCATCCTAAACGCCGCCTTAATATATTTGCAAGTAGGAGCCGCACGCGACCTCAACTCCGACATCAAACTTGGCGTCCGCGTGGATTCCGGAAAGTTCATGCATAATGACAAAGCTTGTAATTTTATAAAAATAAAGGGCTGTTCCCAATGCTAAAAAGGGTCTATATGAACAGGGCAGATAAACACAAGGGAACATTACTCAAAATTCTCACGCGCACACACACACAGAGCGAGGGAGAGAGAGAGAGCGAGGGAGCGAGCGAGAGAGAGAGAGAGAGAGAGAGAGAGAGCTGATGATGAAGAAGAAGATTGTGGTTTTAGCTTTGGTTCTGATCTTAATCTCATCGTCGCAAATGGAGAGCGTGGAATCGTCGGCGTTTGACTGCTACGATGCTTGCTCCACTGGCTGTGTCAACAAAGATTGTACGTATATTGACTGTATAAATATCAATAACAATGACTCTACTCTCTTGGAATTTTTTTTTTTTTTTTTGGAATCTTAAGAAACACTTGAATTCAACTGAGACCTCTCTTATTCTCCTCCGCTCTACGTATTGGAAACCAATAGAAAGAGGGGTGCTAGCTTGCATCTCGCCCATCCGTTCAATGGTACCCACGTTCGGGTTTTGCACGGATTAACGGCTGAGATACAGCTAGGGCCGTGGCTACCCTAGACAAATGAGGTCCCGTCTAATGTTCCACAACTAGATAAGACCATATTTTTTTAAATTTTAATTAATAATAAAAAATCAAATAATAATAATAATTACAAAAAAAAAATCAAATATTATTTAAAGTAGAAGTTATCTATACGTATTTTTATTTGGTTTAGGGTTTAATTTTTTTTTCATTTTTCTTAAAAAAATAATTGAATTTAGAAATTTTTTTTATTTAAAATTAGTCATTTGATCCACTTTTGGATTTTTAATATTATAATTCTAATTAATTATTATTAATTATTATTTTATTTTGGGGTTCATTTGTATAAACAGTGAGGCTTATGCAGAGGTGCGACCGCAAGTGCCAAATTAAATGCGATCCAGGTCATTTCCCCAACTCAGTCTCTTCCTCTCTCTCCCCTAAAATTCCAAGAATGCCCTTGTTTGAGCCACTGCTCAATCCTCCTCCCATTTTTTTTTTTATCTATTTCGTTTAATTGCTATTAAAAATAGTCAATTAACTATAATTATTTTGTGTGTAATTTCTTGAACAGGCCTTGAAGCCGATAGAGGTGAAGTGCAGTCCTAATTGAAGGCAGGATTAACGAGCAGCAGGCACAGTGGCCATTTGCAACTATATATATGGCCAATCCCATCATATGTTGTTCCACTCTATTTGAACCAACAGGAGCGGTTATGGGGGAATAGCTTTGGTTTATCAGGGTTAGTTTAGGAATAAAAAAACAGGCTTTTAAGGAAAAGAAGTTAAGAATGTATTTGGCAATCACTCCCGGTAATGTATTTGGCAATTGATATGTCTTGTATCATTTCAGCATTTACTTATTGTGGTACCGTTTGGATGCCTAATTTTTAGCATAAAACTATTAATAAATTAGCAATAATTCGTGCGTATGACACTTTGAAAGAAATTGATATTAAATTTCTTATATAGTTCAAATTTTGAACAAAAAAGTTAAATCAAAAAAATTATGGTAATTCATAAGTTTATTTTTTTACAAAATTTTAGGTCCTATTAGCAACTCCATGTGTTTTGATTTCTCTCTATCTCCAATTAATTTTTAATAAGTATCATAAAGAAAGTACAAATTATGATACCTTAATTTGAAAGCTTAAACTTTCTAAAAATCATAATTGGGCAGAACTTAAGTTGGCAGTTTTAATTTACATATGATTTTTACTTTTGAAATATCGTAAAATTTAAAATGACCAAGTCGTTTTGTGAGATAGATGGTAGTAGAGTCCACTAAATTAAGAATTGAGCGAGAAATTAAAAATATAAAAATGATCTCAATAATTGAATGAAAAAAAAATATAATTCCTAATTATTGAATCTTAATTTGTGAAAGAGACGTTTTCAAAAACCGTATTATTTTATTATATGGATGGTTATGATGGCTCTGTTTGGAGCATAACAAAATAAAATAAAATTCTATAAATCTCTACAAATACGAATTACGAGATAACAAATTTTAAATTTTTTACTCACTACATGAATTACGAGAAATTTACTTTTACAATTTTATTTTATTTTATACACTTTTATACAACTCCAAACACACCCGATATCACATTTTGTTATATAAATGGTTATGATATCACATAATGATAATTTGAGATTAATGTTAGAAAATAGTTTTATAAATAATAAAGTTAGTGTCTAATGATATGCCAATTCCATTGTTACTTCATTATTCACACTCACAATTATGTCATGACATGATTTTGGTCGTTTATAATTCTTCAAATTTTTATAAATTTTTATAGTATTAAAATTTTTTACTTACAACAAGAATTAAAATATTACAACTTTCACAAATTTATAAAATTTCAAACACACAATCATTGTGCACGAAAATTCTGCTATAATGTAAATTGCATTCGTATGAGAAATGGGCAATGGATTGCATTTATGATAATACTCATAAATGGCATGATCCTCTGTATAGTGATGAGATCTCAAATAGGCGGGAATTGTGTCCCTCCCCAGGGCTGAATTTCCTCGTTACTAATACTCAGCTTCGATCCAATAAATATGGATAGTTTTAAATTTTACGAATAAATGACAAGTTATGACATACAAATAAAATAGTCATTGAATTTAGATTCGAAGACAGTATATATAAAGTACCTAATAGGTATTACCTAAATCTACAGTGATTATCTTAATTATAGGGTATCTGACTAATATTACCTGTTATCGCCTAAATTATTCGCATCAATTATTTATTTATTAGATAGTGAGCGAATATTATCCAATTATCCATCCAAGTTACTCAATTATTTGCCAAATTATTGAATATCAGAATTTATTACTCAATTAATCGCATCATATTTGAAGTTTATGAGTACTCGATTATTCAATGGTTAAGGGATGATTGCCACTTAAAAAAATCAGTCAAGTACTCGCCTAGTTTGGATAATTTTTTTTGTTGATGAATTCAAGATCAAAAATAGTAGAAACAATAACTAGCTTTGATCTAACCTGTTGACATTCTAATCGAACTACATTATAATTTTTAACCCTAAAAATTTACGTGTACAGTTAAAATTTTGTTGAATTCGGGGGGTCATGCCTTAGTTGATTTTCATCCTTGTTAATCTTGATTAGGTCTAGATAAAAAAAAAAAAAAAAAAATCAAACGCAAGAACCAAACTAAAACGATTAGACTAATAATTTTCAAACTTCAAATCGAATTAAACTCCTAATAATATTAGGAGTTAGTCCAAAACAAAAATAACCTATATTGAAAGTAAATAAAAATCCATAAAGGACAAGGTGAAATTTAGCTTATCAAATCACCTTATGGGTCCGTTTGGTATGATGTGAAACGTTAAAAAATTTTAAAAATCTCTAAAAATTATTTATTTTTATCTCACAGCACAGGTTACGAACCCATAAATTATCTTAAATTATCTCATTTTATTTTATTTTTTGTTACTCCAAAGTTACAAACACCCCCTATATACCATCTATTCTCATATAAGACTTTATGCTAAGTACAATCACAAATCAGAAGTTTGATATCATTTCAACTGATAATGTTCATTTTAAGTGTTTTTTTTTTTAATTTATGAACGAATCTGAATTGTTAAATTTTAATTCAATGATTTTGACTGATATTGGACAAGGGGTCTCAGCTTTTCTTTGGCAAGGGGTCTCAATGGGTCAGCATGGTGCAAAAGTTCCATGGGATGAGATTTCTAAGCCAAAAAAAGAAAGGGGCCTTGGCATTAAAAAGATAAAGGATTGGAATTTGGGCTCAATGTCCCGATCTATTTGGCAACTTTGTCAACCGTTATCCTCCTCTATGTGGGTTTCTTGGGTTACGGACAATTTGCTTCATACGAATCACATTTGGGTTGCTAAAGTCCCATCTAATTGTTCTTGGACTTGGAGAAAGATTCTCATGCTTTGAGACAATTTTAGTCATACATTACAATGGATGTTGAGATGACCACCATACTTCTCTTTGGTTTGATTCATGGTTACCTAGAGGTCCAATTCACTCTTCTCCAACTGCTCAGGTCATTTATGATTCCAGATTGCCTAGAGATGCCAAGGTAAGTGCTATCATTTCTTCGTCTCATTGGACTTGGCTGATTGCAAACTCTCATGAACTCATTGAGCTTAAGGGAGAAACATTGTTATTAGCTCCTCCAAATATGGATAAAGTGGTGTGGAATAAGCTTAGGGGATGTCATTACTCAACAAAGACAGCTTGGGCCCTTCTACGAGTTCATTCGCCCAGGGTGGAATGGTCACATCTCTTGTGGTTCAAATATCATATCCCTAAGCATTCATTCATTCTATGGTTTGCTATTCGGGAAAGGTTGACTACCCAAGACCGACTATGCTCCTTTGGGATTGCCCAAAGTATACATTGCTACTTCTGTGGTAAGAATGTTGAGGATCACAACCATTTATTCTTTCGGTGCAGCTACTCCATTCGAATTTGGCATGTTTTAATGACCAAGTGTACTTATCTGGTTGATTCTTCTTCTTGGGCAGCGGTTGAAACATAAGCTATCTCCCATTTTAAAGGAAATATGCTTCTCTACTTCATGAGGCGGCTTTTCTTAGCATTGGCGGTTTATACTATTTGGATGGAGCGCAATTCTCGTAAGCATGGCAATCCTCCAAATAATGAGCTTACTTTGATCAATATGATAAGTAATTTGGTGCGTATGAGATTAGTGGATTGCTATGGTTTTCCATGCACTCCTACTAATCTTCACTTGGTCCAAGAATGGAATCTTCACCATTCTTTGATTGGTAGATTCTAAGTGATTTTTTCTTTACTCTGTAATGCTTGAGCTTCACTCCTATTCTTTTGAGCAATGATGATATAATTTTTTAGGGGTATGCCCATATATATTTGTACTATTTATTTTCTTCATATAAATTTTCTTTACCTCTCACAAAAATGGACAAAAATGTTAGTCTCCGAATTCCAATCACAATTGTAAATTCACGTACGTACGCAAATAATTGAGACCACATAATCTTTTTCTGAAAGGTAAATTGAGACCACATAATCGCATAACGCACGAGTGCGCATCACCTTTTCCTCTAATTCATAAATTGAACTTTCGCCAACAATGGAGAAACGTACAGAGTTTGACCCAGTTGGGTGCTGTCATTGATAAATTTTGACCGTTAAAAGTTGTAAGTTTTACATGGGTTGCGTGTGGAACAGTGATTAATGTTAGCCAATTACAAGCAAGCCGTTGCTGGTAGCTTTTTTCATTTATTTATTTTTTTTTGTTTTAGCATTTTTCCGTAATGATAAGATGAGAATGTTACAAAAATATAGTTATTTTATAAAATATAAATATTTAAATTGCCCCCTCCTTAATATTTTTTCTATTTTTTATTTTAATTTCTATTTAAAAAAAGATGAGCGATATTGCTTGAATATATTTTGATTCATTCATAATAAGATACAATTATTAATACATATAATATAATTAGCCCCGTTCGGTAACATTTTTATTTTTTATTTTTTTATTTTCGTTTTTAAAATTTTATAAACTAGCAACAGAAATATGTTTGTTAAATTTGTTTCCGTTTTTTTGTTTTCAAAAAAAAAAAAAAATAGAAACAGAAAATGGAAACAAAAAAAAGTGTTTCCACTCTGTTTTCTTTTTTTGTTGCAAATATTTTGTCAATTTTAAAACTTTGTCTATTTTTGTTACATTACATAAAAATAAATTATTTTATTCTAATATTTTATTAAAGTAAGTTATTTTAATAAATAATATAATTATATTTAATAAATTAATTATATAAATTAATATAAATTATTTTTAATAAATAATAAAACTAAATTAATTAATTTAATAATTAATTATTGCTAAATTATCTAAAATATATATCATAATTAATTTATTTAATTTAATAATTAAATTAATTTATAAAAGACAATTAATAATAAATAATTAAATTACATTAATTTTTAATTTAATTTAATAATTATTACTAAATTATTTTAAATAAATATCATAATTAACTTAAATTATTTATGATTTAATTAATTTAATTTATATAAAATATATTTTATTAAATTATTTTAATAAATAATTAAATGAATTTAATTATTTAAAAATAAATAATTTAATTTAATAATTAATCTAATTTAATTATTTATTTAATATGAAATATATTTTATTAAATTATTTTTAATAAATAATATAATTAAATTATAATTAATATATTTTATATTTATTAAATTAGATGATATAATATTTATATTTCATTCAATTATTTTTAATAAATAATATAATTTAATATATTTTATATTTATTGAATTAAATGATTTTAATAAATAATTTACTGTTAAATTAATTTGAAATATATTTTATTAAGTTCTATTAATTTTTTAAAACTAATAAAATTAATTTTTTTCTAAAATAAAAAATTATAAATTATAAATAAACTTGTATTACCAAACGCAGTTTCAGTTTTTATTTCAAAAAAAATAAACGATAACAGAAAATAAAAAATAGAAAACGTCAACAGAAAAATAACAACAAAAAAATGACAATTTTATCAAACGGTCCCTTAGTGTTTTGCATTATGGCATAAATATAAAGTACTTTGATAATATCATTCCTGAAATAAATTATTGAATTAATAAAAATACTCCTTGTGTTCACATTCTTTAAAATACAAGTAATAAAATCTCAATAAAATATATTCTATCAATCTTATTGCATTTTATTGCGTTTATTGTCTTTATTGCAAGGGTTTTTAACGCTTAAGTTTTAGGTTTCGTTTGGCATCCTTGGTTGTAACAGCTACTAATAGCTAGTAGCTACTATAGTGACTGGCCAAATTTACTCTCTTACATTTTAATCTTCTTTTAAACTTTCAAGAACGAAAATGTCAAATTAATTAAAACTAAAAATTTATCTTAAAAAAGTCACCCTTTTTTCCTTTCTAAACACAAAAATAGTTGACTTATTTTTAATTAACTAATAATTAATTAAAAATAAACCAACTACTTTCCTTCCCAAACCAGGTCTTAAAAAAACACTCAACATTTATGACGTAAAATCCTAATAAGATCTACCCTACTAATTTTTATTACAGTTTCGCTGCGTTTACTACACTCGAAAGGTTTCGAGCCTATAGCCTCTGAAAAATAAAATTAGAGACTTCTTGTTAATTACACTAACCCCACACAATATAACTAATTAATTTTGGAGAGTTTACTGTTTCTAAACTTTTGCTCCATCAAGTGTCGGTGAAAAAAAAAAAAAAAAATTAATTGGATATAAAAGAAATTTGAGTCTGAATTTTAGCCAACCCTCTTCCCCCCCCCCCCCAAGGTATAGTCACGGAAAATATCAAAATATTGCATTCATACTCGTTTGTTACACAGTATAATAGAGCCCCAGTTCAACTCAAATATATTTAGTGTGCGCTTAGAGTAATAAAAAATAAAAATAAAAAAAAATAAAATGTAGTTTTTGACAGAGAATAGTGTCTGATATTTTCTTTCAAATCATGTTTTTTGGAGATAGATGGATAGTGCCAAAACTGTTAGAACGGTTTCTCAAATCCGTTCTAACGGATTCGAAAAATGCCACTCAATGTTCTGCATAGTAGTTCTTTCTCTTTTTTTGCACTAAACCGTTAGAACGGTTATTCAAATCCGTTCTAACGGATTCAAAAAGTCTTTTTAAAGATATATGGTACCAAAATCATTAGAATAGTTTTTCTAAATTCATTCTAACGAATTCAAAAAAATTTGTATCAAATAGCGATAATAGTACTCGTTTGAAAGGTTTCCTCTTGAAAAATATGATTGTCAAAAAAAAAAATTCGCACTCGATTAACCTCCTTCCAAATATTTCATTTTTTTAGCGAAATATTAAAATTTTTTAAAATTAGTAAAAGTGGGAGAGTGTAATTATATAATAGAGAATTTTAGTTATTTATAGGGGTTATTAGAGATTTATTTTATTTTTTTGGTTTGTTAGCACTTCAAAATCCCGATTCGAACTCATTTTATATTCACAAAATCGAGTTTAGCCCATTTCTATTTAAATATAAAATATTATATTTCATATATTATTTATATAAAAATTGTTTTATATTATATTTTATATTTATAAAAAATAATATAAATACCATATTTAATTTTATTATAAATAAGTTAACGTTGAACTTGCTTAAACTAAGCTCATTCTTAAGCTCAAATTTATCTATTATGCATGATTGTTTTTTTCCGATTCAAACTTGATTCCTTTGTAAAATAAATAAATATAAACAAAATTTCCAAACAAGCTTAGTCCCAAAATGCACAACTCGTTAATTTGTAGTTTAATTGGAATATTAGATTTAATACTAATACAATACGATGGTATTAGCTCAAAGTTTACATAATTTAATTTAATTTGAAAATAATTTAATTATTTAATATGTTAATTAAAATTTAAAATATTTAAATGTAAATACGAATAAATTTAATTATAAGGCCAATAAAACCCGTTAAATGCTTTTGGGGACCTTAGAACCTTCGGTAGGTGCGAAGTGAATTGACTGGATTAGTGTCAGCCGGCTAACAAATAAATTCTTACCGCACGATTTTTTTGATCATCCGCGGCCGACGCCAAACTTGCCTTTCTTATTTTTTTTGTTTTTTGTTTTTTTTTCATTGTTAAATTGCAAAGGTAAAACCAAGAGAAACCAAAATGTTTATTTTTAATTTTTAGCTGGAATATAGCTTAAATGGCAAAAATATCTTTTAAGTTATTGAATTGACATAATAATTATATTGAATATTCAAATATTTAAAAATAAAATTTATCAATGTAATTAAAATATTATAATAAAATTCATTTATTATAAAATTTTTCAAAATTTAAGTAATAATTTCCGCCTGCTTGTTAAAAAATTAAACAATAATAATTTATTAGTATAATTTAATTTTTTTATAAAAAATAATTTTTCAAAAATTTCAAAGAGAATAAATTATTTTTAACTTTTATAATATGAAGATAATTCGTGTGTTATAAGTAAAATTTTTTTAAAAATTCTACTGGTAATTGTTTACCTTTTAAATAAAATCAAGTTTGATCAAGTTATTAAAATATTTTTATTTTTATCATAAGAAAATAGTCTACATTATTTTTTTAAAATTTAAGTATTAATTCAAGTATTTATGTAAGATAACAATTATTTTTTGTAATAGTTATTTTATATTAATTTATTAAATTTTTATAATAATTCAACCAGCAATTGTTTGCTTGCTTGTCAAAAAAATCTAGTAATTTATCAGTATAAATTATTTTTATAATAAAAAATATTTTTATATAGATTTAACGAGACATATGTAAATAGTTTAATTTTTACAATAGTTAAAAAAAATTTCCCTAAACTGCAGAAATAAAAGATTAAGTGAGTTTATTTTTGTTGGAATGAGGCTACATATTAATTATAATATTTTAAAATTTATTTATTATAAAAATTTTTAAAATTTAGGTAATAATATCTGTCTGCTCGCTAAAAAATTAACAAAAAAATAAAATTTCAATATTATTTAATTTTTAGGCAGCTAACATGCATTAAATCAACACTCTTATTTATTTATTTTTGTTGGAATGTGGTTCATATGACAAAAATATTTTTGAGTTATTAGTTTGATATATTAATTATATTAAATATTAAAATATTTAAAAATAAAATTTATTAATATAATTTAAAACATTTCAATAAAAATTCAACTATTATAAAAATAGGAATATTTACATATGTCTCATTGAACTCAAATAAAATTTTATTCTATTATAAAAAGTAAATTATACTGATAAATTTTATCATTTGAACCACATTCCAACAAAAATAAATTAATAAAAAAGTTGATTCCACTTAACTTTTTACTTTTGCAGTTCAAGTAAGGTTTTTTTTAGCTATTATAAAAATTAGACTATCTATATATGTCTTATTGAATGCATATAAAAATATTTTTTATTATGAAAAATATTTTATTATAAAAAATAATTTATACTAGATAATTAGTTTTCTATATTTTTGACAAATAGGCAAACAATTGCTATTTCAATTATTATAAAAAATTTAATAAATTAATATAAAAATAATTATTATAAAAAATAATCATCATCTTGCTTAAATACTTGGATTTATACTTATGATTTTATTTAAAAAGTAAACACTTGCAGGTAGAGTTAAAAAAAAAAAAAATTCTATTTATAAGACATGAATTATCTTCATATTATAAAAATTAAGAATAAGTTATTCTCTTTGAAATTTTTTAAAAGTTATTTTTATCATAAAAATTAAATTATACTGATAATTATTATTTTTTAATTTTTTAGCAAATAAATGAATATTGTTACCTGAATTTTGAAAAGTTTTATAATAAATAAATTTTTATTATAATATTTTAATTATATTGATAAATTTTATTTTTAAATATTTTAATAGTCAATATAATTATTATATCAATCTAATAACTTAAAGATATTTTTGCCATTTGAACTATATTCCAATAAAAAAAATAAAAATAAAAATGTTGGTTTTGCTTGGTTTTACCTTTGCGGTTTAATTATGAAAAAAATAAAAAAAATAAAACAAAACAAAACATAAAAAATAAAAAAAAGAAAAATGAAAGAAACATCGGAATTTTTTATTTTTTGGTAAGTAGAAACATCATAAGTTGGTGGCCTCCCTTTCGGTTTGGCGTTGGCGGCGGATGATCAAAGGTGAGAATTTAAACCTCAGGGTCCGATTAAATAGTGCTAAAATTTTAGGGAGATAAGTTTTAGAGAGAGTATAAAATAAGATGAGGCATTATTTTTAGAGGGTTGGCCCACATTAATGTGATGTTTATGAAGGGAGATAATTTTTGACTTGATTTGGATGTTTTATAAATAAGAGGAGGTAAATGATGGAAAAAACAGTCAAATGACTCTTTTACCTTCGTAGTGTCAAAAAACTTGATTACCCATTAAATTAAACTTGGTTACCCAAACTTAATTATATGTTTATGTTAATTATATACTGTAAAAACTAACTAGTACAAATTAATTTTAGACAAATTAATTATAAATAAATTATGTTATTAATAAATTAAATTTTAAAAAATATATAAATTAGTTTCGTAGACAATAACATCCCAATTTATCCGAATCTTCCTTAGTCGCTTATTTTTTTCTCCTTATTTAAAAAATATCAATATATGTGTAATTTTGTATAAATTTGCTAAAAAATAATATTATTATATTTGCTAAAAAATAATATTATTATCTTAAAATCACATCACCTCCAATTTAGAAAAAATATATTTTTTTAATCACACGACCCTTATTTTGAAAAAAAAATTATATTTTTTTATTTTTATTAATATAATTTTTAATACATTTTTCATTAAAAAAAGAATTTATTTTTAATATAAAATATATTTTGTAGGTGAGAAAGGGGATGAGAAGGGGTATAATGGTCCAATTTAATCCATAAAGGGGGATAATTTTTGGAGAGCTCAAATCATCTCCAAAAATAATACACCTTCTTCCAAGATTAAGAAGGGAACATAACTTTTAGAGGGGGTAAATTTTACTTCCAAACCAAACAAAAAAATCACATCAAAACTTATAAAAATATATTATTTATGAAAGTTTCTATTTGTTACATCCAATCGGCCCCTTAAGGTCAACCAGCTGAGACAAAGCCTTAACGTCAACGGCCCCTTTCCCCCTAAAAAATGTCCCATTGGATCCGTTTTCTAGTGAGATCAAACGGCTGCGAGTTGTTGACTTTAAGAGACAAACGGTGGGCGTGGTTTGATGTGCAGGCGAATTTAATTATGAAAAGGGTTGGCTAGCACTATTAATGTTAAATTATGGTCTCGGTTAGAACACAAAAAAATATTATAAATTTTTTAATATTAAATTACATAAATTTCTATAAAATTATATATATCAATAAATTTCAATAAATTTTTATAAATCATAATAATTTTTTAATAAATTTCAATAATATTTTTACAAATCCTAATAACATTTTTATAAATTTTAAAAAATTCTTACAGTAAAGTCAAAAAAGTTCTATTTATATTTGTTCGAACGGATATTTTTTTATATTTTTTTTGTAATTTGTGGTTTATAATCTAAATGTCAAGTAATCTAAATTATATTTTATTTTAACTTTTATAATTTCAAACGCTTCATGTGTGATTTGAGTTTATAATTTATCCTATTAAAATTGAATGATTTACAAAATTAAATTTAAATTTTTTTGCCTAAAATTTTCGTCTATACATATTTTTTTATTGAATAATATTTTATAATATTACAAAAAATAAAAATTATATATCTTTTAAAATAAATAATATTTTATTTTAACATTTATTTTTATGTAAATATTAATAATAAAAAAATAAATATAAAAACAGGTACATATGAATTGAAGAGTGTCATTGCTATCCTCGCAAAGATTATCTTTACATTTTTCGAACAGCGCAAGTAGTACGAGTACTAGCTAGGAATGGATTTTGGAGGGCTGACATAGGCTTTGGTGTTAGTTTCGTTATGTTAAAATTTTTAATAATTAAATTTTAATTTAATAATGTAAATATTTTTATATATTTTTTAATTAAAATATACTTAGAGTACATTTGAAATAATAAAAGTGAGATAAATTATGGGTTCATAATTCGTACGGTAAATAAAAAGTAAATAATTTTTAGTATTTTTATCGTTTTTCAAAATTTTTTGTTATTTCAAACGGAGCCTTAAATGAATTCAAATCGTTAAATTTTATTCCAACGATCTATACACTTAATTTTACAATTACTAAAAAAAAAATTACCAAAAAAAATATACACTTAATTTTACGTAACTGATAACTTACTTGCTGTTATCGTCTCCCTTAGGCATAGTTTGGGAACTCATGCTAAAAGTATACTTTTTTTTAGCTTACTGTAGCGTGTGTTAGTGGCTAAATTTAAAATTACGAAATTACCTTTTTATTAGATATTTGTGTCTTCAAGATAATTTTAGAAAATAGTATAAAGTAACGAGGACAAAAATGTCAATATATAAAAAAGCATGCTTTTAGCATACTTCCCAAATGCAAAAAAAAAACTTTTTTTTTTTTAGCAAACTACTAATTTGCTAAAAATAACAACTACTAATGGTCCCCAAACCATTCCTTAGAGAGGAATGAGCATTTTTGTCATTCTTACATCTCTCGTCTTTCTTTGATTTAGTTTCTTTAATCTCTTTAATTATTTTTTAGGTTGTGTTTGATGCACTATATTTTGATGAAAATTTCTAAAAATTTTAAAAAATTTCTATTATATTTTTACACATTTTTACTTTATTGAAATTTAAAAAAAATTTAATATCTTTTAAAAAAATCAATAACTAGAATTCGGTTAATTAAATAGCAAAAATTTTTTTACCATTCTCACCACGGACTCCTAAACTACGGAATAACACCTACTTTAACTTTTTTTTAGAGTGCAGAAACCGTTCTGACGGATTACAAAAATTATTCAGCCGAATTTGAACAGCCAACTTCTGTTCAAACGGATTATAGAAATCATTTCGAGTCCGGTTTGGTCTACAAAGAGGTCATGACTAATACAAAATTTTGAATTCGTCCAAACAGAAATTCAATCCATCGGAACGAAAATTTTACTATTTATATCAAAAAATTCGATTTGAAATATATGCATCAAATGTAAAAAAATTTTTCAAATTATATTTTATCTCGTTTTTTATCATTTCAAACACACTCTAAGTTAAACATATTTAAAAAAAAGGTAGGCTAAATTGGCAACCCATACATCATTAAATTATAAAGTAAATAAAAAAAGATAAGATTTAATTGAACAATTTAATAACTTAAAAAAAAAAAAAGGATTCTACAGAAAGTGCTAATCATGGGCAGTGGGAAAAGGCTCGGGGCCAACCAACCCCTCTCTCCTCTCTCGCTCTTCCAGTCTCTCTCTCTCTCTCTCTGCAACTTCCATTAGTCAGAAGGAGCTAAAACCCGAGAGGAAAAGTCAAAACAGCCATCTTTTTTAGTCGTCGTCGTTGTTCACTTCGCTTTGTTTTTGTATCCATACCCATGTTTTGGTCTTCAAGTGGGGGGGATTCAAAAATAATATATATATTTATATTATATTGATTTTATCATTATACAATTGTTTGTTTCTTCTTTCTCCGTGGTTTGTTGAACTAGATTTAAGAGCTTCCCTGGAGTCCGGGTGAGAAGAGAGAGAGAGAGAGAGAGAGAGAAAAAAAAAATAAAAGGAGCTAGCGGTATTTCTCTGAACCCACGCTTTTGATCTGTTACCATATCGGTTTTGTTGGAAAAGTTGAAAGATCTTCGATCTCCCCTCCACCCCGTCAATTCTTTTGTGTTATTCACACACCATATACATACATACATACATGCATACATATGTATGTATGCATTTGTAGAGCTCAAGTTATAGGTTCTTCATTTCTTGTTCTCTGTTAGATTCTTTATATATGGTAATTTCAAAATTTCATATTTACCCTTGATTCCTCCTCTCTCTGTGAGAAAGTTTGGGGATTTTTCTTATCTCAGGTTTTTTATTTTTTGTTCTGAAAAAAAAAAGAATGAAAATTTCATTATCTGGGTCTTGCAGATCTCTGTGGAAGCTGTGGAGTTTTCATCAGCTTTTATTTTACTCAGCACTCTATTTCTGTGGGCGGGTTAGTTTTTTTTCTCTGGCTTTTGTTATCTTTAATTTGAAGGCATAAAAATTATATGTCCCATACATATTTGCTAAAACATGCTGTTGTAGTGAATTCTTATTTATAATAGCTCAATACATTGATAAAATAATTAATCAAAGAAAAAATTAGGAATAAAGTAAATGAAGTTTAGCTGCAGACATTAGAAGTTCCCATTAGCCGCGTTTGTGATTTTGGATTCAGTTTAGATTCAGTCTGGGCCTGCTTGATGCATTTTGGAGTAGTTGATCAACTTGCTGCCATGATCAATGTCGCTCAATTCACTTCCCATGAAACTATAGCAATAAAAAATCTTAAAAATTCTAGATGTGGGTTTGATTTTCTCGTCCTTCCAGTAGTGTTTGGATGGCAAAAAAGTACAATAAAAGTAAAAAAAGTTGATGTAAAAGTGATATGTGATGAAATTTGATTGAAAGAAATTGATAACTTTTGGTATTTTTCGGTGTACCAAACACTAAATCTTTGAATAGTATGTAGTAGGATTGTTGGTTGGGCATGCTTGCCTCTGCATTGTTGTGCTTCTTTTTGCTTTAGGTGAGATCTGGTGGAAAATCAAAAGGTTTATGACCTATTGAATTAGGTAACCCTAATTTTTTGGTTTTGAGTAGTTTTAGGGGTTCTTTGTTGGTGCTCTGTCTTTTGCTTCGGATTCTTCACCATTTATGCTTTTACCAATGCAGACGGAGAGAGAAATGTAAATTATATGTCCATACAGTTCAACTTTGGTTAAATGATTCTTGATGATTTTTTTCATGAATTGGTTAGTTTCATATGAGTTGAAAGTCAGATCTGGGAACCTAACAAAGTTTTCTGGAACAAAAGTTGGTAATTTAGGCCACTTTATGGTCCATGTGAAGTTGTCCTTTTCTACCCATGTCTTTTGTTTCCTTTTCTTTATCTTTTGTTTCTTTGGGTGCCTTTTTTCTTTTCTTCCTTCTATTATTGTTGCCTATTTATCTCTGTGGCAAAAGCCTGATTTGCCTTTTGTTCTTTTGCAGCCAAAATTCACATGATAAGTGGAATCTAATTTATTAGAATCTATTGGAAGAAACAGAATTATTTCGTTGTGTTGCATTGCCACCTATCAGTTAAGGGTTAAATGTCGTTCCGCAGCATTGTTCGTGACGTAAGAGATAGTTTTGGGAGCTTATCTAGGAGGAGTTTTGATGTCAGGCTGTCGGGTCATCACAGGGGAAAGTCCCATGGTTCATTCCATGAGTTGCATGACCAGCCCCCGGTAATTCAAAACAGTTGTTGGGCCAACCTCCCTCCGGAGCTACTTTGTGATATAATTAAAGGATTAGAAGAGAGCGAAAGCACATGGCCTGCTCGGAAACATGTTGTCGCATGTGCTGCTGTTTGCAGGTCATGGAGGAATATGTGCAAAGACATTGTTAAAAGTCCCGAGTTTTGTGGGAAACTGACTTTTCCAGTTTCCCTGAAGCAGGTAGTATTCTCTCTCTTTTAATGCTTATTCTTCGGATATGGAATCTGTTGATGGGAGATCTAATGCTTTATTTCATTGACATTTCATTATTATTAATATATATATTTTTTGGGGGGGTAAAATGATGGCAATGACATAGTGAGATGGTGTGAGTCGAGCCCTGGAGTTATGGCCTAGTGCTAGGTGGAGTAGCCCTCGTCTATCTTCTCTCCTCCAACGCCATTTGTTTATAAAATTAACCTCAATTTTGTATGTTTTGTTTACGTCTGAAGATCATATTTTGTTCCGATGTGGTAGAATAGAATGTCATTCAATTTTAGTTAGAAAAATTAATAGATTCTATTATCATTTTTCTTTGCAGCCAGGGCCTCGTGATGGAACTATTCAGTGCTTCATCAAAAGGGATAAATCTAATTTGACATACCACCTTTTTCTCTGTCTTAGTCCCGGTAAGCAATATGTTGCTCAAAACCCTTTGATAGTCTCATGTTTACCGAGATTGGGTGGCTTTTTTACTTCTCTATATATGTTAGCTTTATCGAGAAAGTGGCTATGGTAGGCAGTTATGTGCTAGATCAATTCTTAATAAAAAAATGCTCAGTCATTAAGATGCCTGCATTAGTAGTGCTTATTTTTATGTTTTTGTGTCTTAAATATGGTGTAGATACATGGCATATTAATCCATGTTTTGGACATTCTTCTACATTAATTACTTTTTGTATTATCCATGTTTCATAAATTGTCATTCTAATTCATACTGAGTTTGAGTTATTGATTGATGTTGTGTTTGTAAATATAAATATATTTTAACAAGTAATACCTGTATGTAGCTATGGTTAACTAGAGAGAAGACATAAGCATATATCTGTTTGTGGAATTATTGGTCTGTTTAACATGTATTGTATCAAACAAGAAGCAAATAGAGCACATATATGTGAACACGTATATATTTCCATGTTGTCATTGTCAGGGCAAAGCACCATCAACCTTGCTATGATGAATAAATGCAATAACAAGGTTAAGCTATCAGTGTTCTAGATTGTTGGGAAATGCCCTAATTTGGCATGTGGTAAGGCATCATCATCATCATCATCATCATCATCATCATCATCATTATCATCATTATTTTGATATGCTTGGTTTTCATTGCTAAAATTAAAAATCATATTCCCCTAAGATATGCTCAAGTTAGTGTATACAATAAGTACAAAATAATTGTTGTATTTATTCTGGTGTTAAACTGGATGCCAGCTGTTTCGGTTGCTCTAAACATCTTTTTTTATGTTCAGACAATTCCAATAGCCACCACTTTGCCTGTTCATTAGAAGCTAATTGGTTAAAATTTGGGATGTGGATATGTTTGTAGTTTAGCTATTGAGTTTGCAAAATGAACCAATGGGTTTGAACTAGGTGGTTTTATATTTTGATCCAGTGGTTTGTGCTCATGCATCTTTGTCTTTTCTCTCCCTCTCCTCTGGATTTTCTATCCTTTATGCTACTTTGCTTTCCACATTTATTTCCATTAATCTACCCATGATTGGCAATTGGATTAGTAAATTAGATTGTGACTTTATTTTCGATGAGCAATTGGTTTTTAAATACTGTGGTTCAAGAATTTACTTCTAGTTTGGAATTTTCTGCCTTCATAGTGAATGTCCTACTGGGTGTCAACTTCTAATTCGAACATTTTGCAGCCTTGCTAGTTGAAAATGGGAAATTTCTTCTTTCTGCAAAGAGAACTCGACGAACTACTTCCACAGAGTATGTTATTTCAATGGATGCTGATAATATTTCAAGATCTAGCAGCACATATATTGGAAAGCTGAGGTAAAAAAAGGAGGGGATTACAGTTGTTTCACACTTGTTTGGTCCCGTTGTTTCAAACTGTTTGAAAGGTTTCAACTCTCTCATCTTGATCAGCCTGGCCCTAGGGTTTTTGAATCCCAAAGCCAATCCTAAAAATGAGGCCCTTACTGGAAAATTTTTGCCAAGAACAACAACATAACAAACAGTCACAATGTAGGAAGGAAAAACTACAAAAACTATAGAAATTTATTGGGCCTATTGAATTAATTGTTTTGGCACCCTTAAAAGGGATTGAACAGTCATATTTGGGTTAGAAAAGACTTTTACCCATCCTAATTATAGAATCTAGTAGGGATCCTTTTTTGGATAGTTTTTTTGGGGCCGTAGGCCCGGGCCTCTTGGGCCTTGCCCAAGGGCCGGCCCTGATCTTGATTCTTCATTAGAACTTGACCATAGGACTTTAACACAGAAGGCACCATCAGTGTTTCATTGATGATTTTTAGTAATTGATTGAAATTTATTAACTGGTTTCAGGTCAAATTTTCTGGGCACAAAGTTCATTATATATGACACACAGCCTCCATATACCGGTGCCAGTGTACCACCGCTGGGACGAAGTAGCCATAGATTCAATTCCAAAAAAGTATCCCCTAAAGTCCCAACCGGGAGCTACAACATAGCCCAGATCACATACGAGCTGAACGTGCTAGGAACACGAGGCCCACGAAGAATGCACTGCATCATGCACTCGATCCCTGCCTCAGCGCTGGATGCTGGCAGTACAGTTCCTGGCCAGCCGGAGCTTCTTCCCCGCTCCCTCGAGGACTCGTTTCGGAGCACTTCCTTCTCAAAATCGCTCGATCGCTCGATGGAGTTCAGCAGCTCTCGATTCTTTGAAATCGGTGGGTCTTGCAACGAGGACAAAGAGGGTAGTAAGGCGGCTAAACCCTTGATTCTCAAGAACAAGGCCCCAAGGTGGCACGAGCAACTGCAGTGTTGGTGCCTGAATTTCCGGGGGCGGGTAACTGTCGCGTCTGTGAAGAACTTTCAGTTGATTGCCTCCACGCAGCCAGCGGGTGCCGCCTCTGGGGCGCCGATGAGTTCTCAGCCACCAACGCAATCAGATCACGACAAAATCATTCTGCAGTTTGGCAAGGTTGGCAAAGACATGTTTACCATGGATTATAGGTATCCTCTATCCGCATTTCAAGCTTTTGCGATCTGCTTGAGCAGCTTTGACACAAAGCTGGCATGTGAATAAAAAAAGAAAACAAGAATAAACAGTAGGTTGTCCAAAAAAAGTGGGCATAAAGAGCAGCGGAAGTGTCTTTTTCCTTTATTTTTCTTCTCATCTTCATGATGGGATTGGATTGAGGCCAATTCAGGACTAGTACTGGCGATTGTTAAGAAAATGCTATTGTACCAGATAAAGTGTAATGGCGATGGCAATGGCAATTGCAGTCGCAGTGTTGTAATTAAAGCGTGCTTATGGGCTTATCAATTGGAAGTGGTGAGTTCGTTGCCTTTGTTAATATGTCTTGTCATGTTTGTTGTAGAACACAATATAAATCTCACACCATTTTTTAAAATTCAAAACTTGTTTGTTCTCTCTGTCTGTCTCATTGTCAATTTGTTCTTGATATTGCCCTTCTATTTTCCTGTCTGCTCATTGAATTACTTCTCAAAAAACAAGAATGGCAAAACCTATGGGCTCTCTTTCTATAAAATGCACTGTATTGACATCTTATATGGTCCTTTGTATTGCTTCCCCCCCCCCCCCCCCCCAAAAAAAAAGAAAAACCCAATGTTAGTTCAAATGTGCTTCTTCACTGTCCCTTATGTTGTAACTTGAAGGAGAAGAAACCCTTGAGAAATAGTTGGGTGAGCATGGTCATGGGGCCTATACTTGGGGAAAATATTGTTTATTTAGGTGGTGTTGGGTTTTCCCAAAAAGAAAAAAAAATATAGTGTAAAAGTTATGCATAATGAAATTTAATTAGAAAAAATTGAAAAATATTAGTAAAAGTTGGAGATTTTTGGAATCCAAACTTGGGCTAAGTCTTGGGCTAAGTTTTGAGAAGTAAAAAAGTTATTTTTTTTTTTTTTTTGATGTTTGGGAAAAAAAATTAACTTTTTATAGTAATTAACTTTTTTTATTTTTTATTAATTCAACATTTTTGTCTTTTATAATGTAAAAGAAATTAAAAACGTAATAGGATAAACATAGTCATTTAAAAAAAAAAAAAAAAAACAAAGAGTTGAGTAATTAGTTATGGTTGTACACACTTAATGGGATGCATAAAAATAAAGGGTGAATGTTTTAGTTTTTTTTTTGAAATGATTAGAATTACTTTATTATATCATATTTTAAACTTCTTTTAAATTATAAAGAGCAAAAATGTCAAATTAACAAAAAATTGAAAGTTGGCTATTAAAAAAATTAATTTTTTCCCAAACACAAAAAAAAATAAATAAATAAATAAAAATCGTTTCTTTTCTTCCGAAACTAAGCCTAAGACTGAAACAAATGGATGTGGGGAATTGCTCAATTATTGGATGTAGGATAGGTGAACGCCCATCTTGCCATCAATGAAACTCCTTCGTACTAACCGATTATTCAATGAAACGAAACTTCACCCGCCAACACAAACGAGTGTTGTGTCCTTCACAACCAAGCTGATTGACATGGTCCATCTCTATTAATTATAGGAGTGCGTAGAATTTAAAAAATCAGCAGAAATTCATAAAAGTTGTAGTCTTGAAATTTCCGTAGTAAATAAAAAATTTTAATTTTATAAAAATTTATAGAATTTTTTAGAATTTTATATGCTTTCTAAACAAGCATGTAGATTGAGTTGGAACAGAGGGCTTGGGAATCTTATTAGCTAGGGATAACTTAGGGCTGGCTGGCTGGCTACGGCCATGAGTTGAACATGAACAGGGTTGGTCCACTGTTAGGAGAAACGGCTCCCACAGTAGGAGAATGGATGAATGAAGCTTCTTTCTTGAGCTTGCCTGTGTAGCCACCCCCAGTGGTGGAGCCACATGGGTGTGGCAAGTGATCCCCTTCATTTTCAATGTAAAATTATTAAAATATTCTCTTTACTATTTTAGTTTTATTTCAAAATTAAATTAAATAACAATTAAGATATTTTTGTTTTATTAAAAATTTAAAGTTAACTCAAAATTTTTTAATATAAAAGAAGTTTACAAGAATCAAATTTGATATTTTTTTTTTTGTGAAATAAAGTGTATTCTTCTAATATATTGTTGCATATTTTTGTTCATATATCAGTAAATATAGCATATAACACAATAAATTTTATAAACAATAAAACTTAATAATAATTATATTTCTTTTTTTTTTGTAGCGAGAAACATTTCTAATAAACTTTAGGTGCTTGAACTATTAATCGTGAAAAGTATATTCACCGGTTAAGATCTAAGAATAATTTATTCTCTCTTTAAAAATAATATCGTTTTTTCTCCGACTCTTAATTCAAAAATAACTCGATTATTATTCTCTTCTTAAATGTTCGGTGCCCCCTTCAATAAAAATCCTAAATCTACCCTGGCCATCCCTAGCATTTGTTGAAGGAATCAAATTGGTTGGAGGGTTCACATCTACAAGGGAGAAGTCGTCTATAGGCCTTTGATGATCTGTTTGAATTTTGGCCAGAGGAGATTGAGAATTAGCTCCCTAGCTAGCCATGGGTAGAAAAATTAATCAATGTAGCAAAGTCAGTACTCCAGTTTCTTGAGGATATCCACACACTGTTTATTTACTTATAGAAGGAAGAAATGAGTTACAACTGCTTATACATATTTATATACATATATATCTTTATCCATTGTCTATATATTTGAAAGTGCTGACTCATGAAGATTCTTTATTGCAAAAATTTTTAGTTAAAAAAAAAAATGATTTGAACATCTTATTTTTATTTCTCAAATTGAGAGATTCACAGATCGGAATCCTGACATATATAGGTATATGTGGTTGAATAAGAGTAAGAATTTTCAAAAACATTTCAAACATTTCGTTTTTGAGTAGAAAGTCATTTTCAATTAGTGTTCAATCTTCAAAACTCTTGATTAGTTTTATCATTTAAAAGATTAACATTATATAATAAAAAAATTTATTAAAAAAAATTAAGACCACGTGGAATGCTTAAAATAATAAGCTCATAAAAATATATTTTAATTATAATATTATTATTACATTTTTATATACGTGTACATTTATATATATTTGATAGAATAACATTTTTCTTTTTTTAGAACCATGGGTGGATCGATCTCTGAAATGCTTAAAAGTGAAGCTTTTATGTTGATAGAAAATTATCTTTACGATTAAACCGAGGAAATAGAATTTTTTTTTTTTAAAAGGTAAAGTTTTTTTTTAGTAAGGGAGAGGGAAAAGACTCGAACTTAAGTCATGAGAGGACAGAAGAGACTCTTAACCACTAAGGTACAGGTCACGCTTAGAATTTATGTATATATGTAAATAATTTTACATAAATTAGTAACCTGAGTAATACTTTACAAAAATATATTTAAGATTCTTTTTCCCCTCCAAAGCACTGAAAAATATTATTTTTTTGCCCGTAGTGAATTCATAATTTTTAATCATTGGAAATGAAAATTTCTTAGAATCGATGGGGGAAAAAAAGGGATAAAGTTTTATAATAAAATTAATTTGTAGGATAATTATGACACTGAAATAAAATTCGTAATTTTTTTTAAATTAAAATTATTTTATCTTGGACAGTACACCATTCCGTGGACCTGCGCCTTGTGCATTGAGCCGGAAAAGGGTTCAACCGTGAGTTGACAGTTGGAGGAAAGTGGGCATGAAGATTTTTGTACAATTAAAAGGTAATATCGCCGCATTTGATAGGAGATTGGACAAGTCGTACTAGTTGTCTTGGTATGAATAATTTCGACATTGATTATTTCGTAAATTAGTACAGTCCCGTGTCTAATTAAATATCATTAAATACCGTATAAAGTTTTGGATAAAATATAAAAATTATCACTATACTTTACTTTTAATCTTATTTTGATTCCACTAATTTTAATTGTAATAATCAAATTTTTACATTGTGGTCAAGTATCAATCAGTCTTTTCGTCTCATTACAACTGTTAAGACGAGGGTAAAATCATCATTTTCTTTTTTTTCTTTCTCAAACATTCTAAACAGATTAATTTTGTATATTTTTATCTTAAAATTCGTTCCATCTCACTCAGGATTGTTTCATCTTCATTGTAAATTTATCCAAAAGTTAAAGATTGTTTTTACTTACGAAGTTGAAATGAAAAATTTATGAAACAAAATTTTTGAATCAACGAACTCAAGTTAAAATGGAGCAAAGTGAAGGATCTGTAACTATAGAAAACGTAGCAAACTGATAACTTTATGGATCAATACAAACTCAGAAAAAGATTTTTTGGTTGTGAAACGTATGGTGCAAGTTCAGTTTGGTATATAAATATAAATAAATAAATAAATATATATATATATATATATATTCGAATATATTAGCATATATTTCTAATTATTTTCATGTAAATCTTTCATTTCAATTTTGTGAGTGAGAATGATCTTAACTTCCTTTTTGCAACGACGATAGAACAATATTAAGTAAGATGGAACAAATCTTAAGGCAAAAATATACAAAATCGATCTATATAAGATGTTTGGGGAAGTAAGGAGAAGAAATGACGATTTTATATTCATCCTAACGGTTGTAATTAACAAAAGATAGACAAAAGGGCTAGATTGATATTTGACCGAAAATACAGGGATTTGATTGTTACAATTAACACTAATGGGATCAAAGTAACACCAAGAATAAAGTGTGAGGGTGATTTTTATACTTTACCCTAAAGTTTTCTCACATTTGTTTACATACCTTGACAATGATAATTATGTCCTCAAATATTAATTATTTTTCTAAATTATAATTTTAACATTTAACTTCAACTTTTTGATTATTATAAATTTAAAGATGTCTTAAAAACATAAAATTAAAATGATAAGTCACTAAAATTTTAAGCTATATAATTATAATTAAGAAAATAATAAAAGTATATAGTCCTGGAAATTTAAAATCAATATTAAAATTAATATAATTATTTTGAAAACATGTACAAATAATTTAATAAAATTGTATAAAAACAAAAATATTAAAATTATTTATCTTTTTGTAAAACTTATTACTAAAATATAAAAATATTTTAAAAATTATTTGTTTAATAAATAATATTATTTTCCAATAAATATATAAAATTATTCAAAATTTTATTATAAAATTATTATTATTATTATTATTATTATTATAAATAAAATGCAAGGCCATTCGCATGGAAATAAAGCTGAAATCTGAAGTTATTATTTGTAGCATTTCTTACTAATTAAATGAAAATGATTTTAGCCCAAAAAAAAATGAGATTTAAAATTGTTGAGTTATACACTTCAAATAATATCCCTTTTTTATGTCTAATAAATTAGGGCAGAGATTTAATATATGTGCACGCACGCGCGTTTTGTTGACATTTAAATGGTAGAAATAATAATAAATACTCGTATAAATTAATATAATTTTAATTTTTTCTGATTTTATTGTAAAAATACAAATATTTTTAGAAAATATTTGTAAGACAAATTATTTAGAGATTTACTACTAATGAAAACGCACTTCAAAAATGAATTTCCATTCAAATTGAAAAACACACTATCAAAATGCGATTTTTGGTAGAATTGAGGTGAACTGATTCATTGATATGACTGGAAAAGAAAAAAAAAATGTATTTTAAAATACATTTTTAGGCAAAGGGAGAAAATGCAATTCTTTTAACCATAAAAGGAAAACCCATTTTCAAAATGCGTTTTTGCAGGCAGAGTTTTAAGTTAAAGCTAATTTGCTGGTTTAGCTGGGATGGGAAAAAAGACGCATTTTGAAAATACTTTTTCAGAAAAATCAAGCTTAGATTAAAAACGTAGTTTGATGGTACATTTTTAGTTAGGTTAAGTGAAATCATATTCTAATATTATATTTTTAGATTTGCTGAAATTACATTTTTAAAATACGTTAACAGTAGATCTTCAAATAATTTGTCTTGTATAATTTTTTTTTTTTAAGAAATTAGTATTTTAATAACAGAACCAAAATATTCACTACAATTTCTTTGTACAAGCAAGGCAAAAAAGTTTAGAAGAGGAAGAAAGACAAAGGCCCTATTTGGCATCAAGATAAAACACTATAAATCTCTGTAAATCTCTAACAATCCCTTTATATTTAATTTTCCCGCTATCACTAATTTCAAAAAATTTTAATATTTCGTTAAAAAAATAAAAAATCTAGAAATAAATTAACCGAATATGTAAATTTTTTATACAATCATATCTTTGTGTCGAGAGCTTTCAAACGAGTACTATTGTTGCTATTTTTTGTGAATTTTTTTGAATCCGTGGGAACGGATTTGGAAAACCGTTCCCACGGTTTGTGACTTTTTATAAAAAAAGGCACCAAAATTAATTTTAAATTATATTTTATCTCAATTTATCTTATTTTTTCTTACTCCAAACGGGACCAAAGACGGAGAGGGAGGGTGGAGAAGAAGTACATAAATTTAACTGACTCTACTTTCCCTTTTTTTCTCTTTTTGTTGCCTCAAACTTTCGTCAAGCCATCTCTTGAGATTTAAATTGATTATTTGCACATTAATTAAATATATTATTGAATAATAATAAATTTTTTAAATTAAAGAATGTAGTTAAGATGAAGATTAAAAAAAAAAAAAAGAAAATTTGCTTCCCATATTGCACTGAAATATTTTATTAGAAAATCAAGTTAACATGTTTCAAATTGCATTATTACACGTCATCAAGAGAAAATATATTATATATCATTTTTTCAAAAAATATCAAACAAACAAACTAAAAGAACCAAAAAAAAAAAAAGAAAAATGAAAAATTCAAGGTCCCATTTCTCAATGGTATAAATGAAGGGCTAAGAGAAATAGGGGCAGGAAACATAAATAGATAAAGCTACAACACCCGGATTGCAAAAGGTTCTAACTACAGATTTTCCTTGATAAATTTCTGAATTTTACAGAGATTTTCTCACCATTGATTCGTATATATAATCTCCATTCGGGTAGTCTTGAATTTTCGTCCTAACAAAGGCGCGGGTCGGTCCTTTGCTAGGGTTTCCTTTGCTTTTCTTCCTTTATACATATAATATACATGTATACATGTATACGTAAAGGTACTCTCTTTGATGCCTCATCTTTGATTCTCTGTATTCGTCCATCTTTTTCTCTCTTTTTTTCTAAATGGGTTTTCGAGAAAACCCATCTGCATTTGGTTTCATCCCATGATCTGTTGGAATTTCGCTGTGTTCTTGGTCGTATACTACTGGTGTTTTGTTATTGCTGAATTTCTTGTATTGGATTTGAAAAATTCCTGGTTTTGGGTCTATGGTTTGATAATTTTGTTTAGACGATTTTGAGGGCATGAAGATTCCTTAATCTGGGTTCTGAAATTTTTCATATTTGACGGTTTTTGTTGACAGGTTTTGGATGAATTATAGGCCGCTTTTGAGCATTCTTGATCTGGGTTTTAAAAATTCATGCATTCTGGGGCTGTTGTTGCTAATGACTCTGGTTGAATTGCAGGTGGTTTTGAGAATTGAATTTTATCCTAGGATATCATGGGTTATTGATAAGTTTGGTTGAGTTATTCATAGTTTGTTTGGTCTTTCAAGGTTCTAGTGTGTTTAAATTTATCCATGAGTTTTGTATATCTGTTCATACTTCATTAATCTGATAAATCATCAGTGTGTCCAAGGTAATTTCCTGAATAGAATCATCTCTGTGATTCTGAGGAGGTTTTTGTCCTGTGACAATGCCTTCTACAGCTCAGCAGGGTTCATTTGTGCCTTTTGCTTCATTTCGTCGCTCAATTTTAAGTATCAGGAGTGATCAGGTTCATTCCATGGAAATTAGGCACGATCACGATGCCCGGGACTCCGAGCTCGAATCGTTCCAGAAACAGGTCTACGATCGATTTCACGATCTTTCTGCTGTTCCTGCCGATGAATTTCTCTCTGCTACATGGATACAGAAGTTATTGGATGCTTTCCTTGGTTGTCTTGAAGGGTTTAGGGTTATTTTGTGCAACAACAGAGCACACCTCTCGAAACCCCCTTTGGATAAGCTCATCTCTGAATTCTTTGAGAAGAGCATCAAGGCTCTTGATATCTGCAATGCAACTCGAGATGGGATTGAGAAGATTCGGCTGTGGCAGAAGCACTTGGAGATTGTCCTCTCCGCCTTGGATTCTCGGCAGAGGAGGATGATTGGAGAAGGCCAGTTTCGTCGAGCAAGGAAAGCTCTGATGGATTTGGCGCTTGTAATGTTGGACGAGAAGGAAACTGGATCTGTGTTTTCCCATAGGAACCGATCTTTTGGTCGTCGCAACACGAGCAAGGATCATCGCCATCAACGGCCCGGGCATTCCAGGTCTCTCTCTTGGAGCGTATCTCATTCCTGGTCAGCAGTGAAGCAGCTCCAATCGATGGCGAACAATTTGGTCCCCCCACGAGCGAATGAGATTGCGGCTACTAAGGGGCTTGCAGTTCCTGTTTTTACAATGAGTTTGGTGCTCGTGTTTGTGTTGTGGACTCTGGTTGCCGCAATCCCTTGTCAGGATCGCGGCCTCCAAGTCCACTTTTCGTTCCCGAGGCAATACTCGTGGGGCACTCTGATACTTTCGCTCCACGATCGGATTATGGAGGAATCGAAGAAGCGCGACCGTCGCAGTTCTAACGGGCTGTTGAAGGAGATTTATCAGATTGAGAAGTGCATTCGCCAAATGACAGATTTGGTTGATTCGATTCAGTTCCCGATAACAGAGGAACATAAGGAAGAAGTGGAGCTGGGAGTGAAGGAACTAACTTTGGTTTTTGATGCTTGTAACAAGGAGATGGACCCGTTGGAACGTGAAGTGAGGGAAGTGTTTAGGAAGATCATGGCTTGCCGGACCGAGGGTCTTGAGTTCTTGAGCAGGGGAAGCAACGCTGCATAAAACTTGAATCTGGTTGTGGCAACTACAAAGAGGATCAAGAATTCCACAGATGATCAGCAACAGTTAAAGAAAAAAAAGGGGGGGGGGGGCAAAAATTAGCAGGTAACTTTGTATTTATTGGTAATCTATCTGTGTTACTTAAATTTTTATATTGGGTGTCCTGTGTTATGGCTCTTTGACTGAGTTATTTTTTTTTTTATATTTTATATTTTAATATACATTTTCAACCTTCCGATGGATGATATGTCTGAAGTTTGTTAAATAATAAAAAGTTCAATTCTTCCATGCATACAGATTCCTTGTAATGGTGAGTGTGGAAGATAATTTGTGGGTGTATTTTAATGAATTTTTTTTCAATTTTTTTTTTTTTTAAATTGACTCGTGGGTAGTCATGTGGGGCATTACTTGTTGCATAGAAAGGCAAAAAATGGCTTATGGAGTGGCAGACATGATATGTATATATATAATAATATATAAAGAGTTCAGATTTGTTAGATGATTCTCACTTAGTGGTGTTCTTGTAGTAACTAAGCAAGGACCTCATAAGTTGTCTTCATTCTGTGATTGGACCCCCATAATATTTGTGGTGTTGCTTGAGGACTCGCATCCAGCTGGATGGATGGTTGTTCAGCAATGCATGGGTGGCACGAAGAATGAACACTTCAATATGGATGAATACGTATCCTCATTTAGGTGCTGTTTGGCGCACAAAGTTATCTTTTTTTTAACTTTCTCAACTTTCTCTAATCAAATTTGTGTTATTTTTATATCATTTTTTTAATCATATTCAAGCTCCACCTTAATATATATTAGATACGCAAATTTCAAGAATACGGTGATAATGTGTTGAATATGTCACCTAAAGTATTCCAACATTTGTTTATTTTTTTAATTCAAAGATGTAATTAAAACATAGAATTGAATAGTCAAAACTACTAAAAATTATAAAATTTTATATTACATACCTCGTAAGTTAAACTATATATTAAATTAGTGATTTTCTTGGTATGTCGTATATAATTAATATATAAATTTTGTCATATTTTTATATTTTTAAAAAACCATTGTATTGTATTCTTATTCGTATTTAAAGCTTATTCGTATTTAAAGGTATTTAAAAGAACAAAATAATTGAGTCAAGTTAAGTCCTATTTTAACTTATTTGAGTTTGGTTCAATTTATTTATACTTCTTGAGTTTAAACTTGAGTTTAGCTTTAATTTTTATATGGACTCAGCTCTACTTTAATAAAAAAGAATTTAGATTTAAAATCAGCTCGCAATAATTTAATTAAATCAAAAGGGCGTTCCTTTAGTCTATAGTTTAGTAAATAAAATATTATAAAAAATATAAAAATATTGTAAAATATGTGTAATATTTTATTAAGCCTGCTTGTAAGCTTGTGATTCAAAATTTTCTAGGATCCAATTGGATTTTAAATGAGTTATAAATTAAACTCGATTTAAATTCGTTTTAATCACGAGTTGAACTGGAGTTGGACTTTTTTTTGAATCAAATTCAAACAGTTGGAAAAAAGTTCTAACTAGTTTGCATTTTTTTTTCGGTAACCTAGAACTCTTATTGGTTTATTACAACTCTCGACGAACCGTGTAGTCGATGGGCAAATCAAAAAAAATATATATTGTCCCTTACACATCTCACTTGAGTTAGGAATCAAATTCGTGTAATTTCTGTAAAGAATATACCCACCAGAAGTAACTAGTTTACATTTCTATCCGTATTGTGTTGGTATTTATGGTGCCCCTTTTCCCTGGGTGAGGATCCATTCACAGTCAGCTACCATATAGAGGCTGATGCTCTAATGAATGATTGTACTTTTGAATTGATTTTGTGTAGTGCTTGTGCTGTGCTACATTCTTGAAACTCCTTTCATATTGCAATTGCAATTAATTGAGGTATCTCTGGCGACAGCTTGTGTGGCCTTCCTTGAATTGAATTGAATGCCCCTTTGTTGGAAAGTCCCGGTCGGTAACTTTCTGTCAAGCTCTATCAATAAAATAATATAGTTATTTCTATGGCCCTTTTTGGAGATCAACATTTACAAATTTTTATAAATATTTATCAATTTTTTTTATCATTTTTATTTTTGATGCGTTCATTGCAAAATTCTAAGTTTTATAAATTTTTATCAAATTTTACTATTTTTTACTAAATTTTGTCAAACTTCATCAATTTTTGCCAACTTTTGACAATTTTTCTAATTAAACTGTTTGAATGGATAAGTAAGATTACGTTTGAACAAGTTATGTCAAAAAGTTTAAAGTTTTTTTTGTAAATGTCAAAAAGTAGCCGATGAATCAAAATTTTATAACTTTTTTTAATTTTTTGTCTTTCAAACGGGGTTTATGTTGTTATTACATTTATTTATTAAATAAAATAATATCTTAAATAAATACAAATTAATATATAATTTGCTATAGTAAAATAGTGAAATTATTTTTATACCGTCATTACATTTATTTTTTAAAATAAAATACCATTTTAAATAATTAAAAAATAACATTAAAAATAGACATTTTAAATAAGATAATGTAATAATGATTGGATGGTTGTCTTGTCTGATTCGAATTACTATTATTATTATTATTTTTTTGTATTTTGACTTTTAAAATTTTAATTGAGAAGTGTTTGGAGCATCGAAAAATAACGAAAAACAACAAATAGTGTGATTTGGATAATTTTTTTGACCTTTGACATGCAAACATGAAATCAAGTTTTTTAGAGTTGAATACTGCCTTTTTTTTATTTTTGCATCAGATTTTTAGAGAGAGAATATGTTCGAATCGTTTTTTTTGGGACCTTTTCAAACGGTTTTATGTCAAAATTTTTTGAAAGTTATTAAAAAGTTTTTTAAATTTATAAAAAAGTTATTGAAGTCTATGAGAGTATTATTGGGATTTATAAAAAATTTATTGGAGTTTGTAAAAATTTGTTGAAATATATACATACAGTGGCAGATCCAAAAATTTTTTTCAGTGGCGGTGAAAAATTCATAAAACAAATATTATGGGTGTTTGAAGTTGTAAAAATTAGTATAAATTTATAAAAATTATAATTTTCATAATTCATATAGTAAGTAAAAAATTTTAATTTAAAAAAAATTAGAGTTTTATGGAGTTTCAAACATTTTAATTATAAAATAAATTATTAATTTTTTACTCTCACGACCTTTTATAACTTTTACGTCACTTTTTAAAAAATTATTTTTAACGAGTATATGAAAAAAATGATGCATTTGTAATGTTATAAAATATACATTAATAATTAAAATAAATAAAATTTTAGAAAAATAATATTTATCTTATTAAATATTGCATGCCAGACACAATCTTATAATTTTTCATAGGTTCAAGATATAAAAGTTTGAAAGTTGAATGTTCAAGTAATGAACACTTTCGATTGTACATGTGTGCAAGCAGTATATCATGTATAAAATAAAATAATCGATTACGAGTGTACGAGATCTGAAGAACAAATATTTTTTTTTTTACAGATTACGTGGTTTAAATATATATATATATATATTTTTGGATTCCAGTGACAGCGATCGCTGCCGCTTGGCTACAGGTGGCTCCGCCACTGTATACATATATATAAATTTATAAAAATTTGAAGAAAACAAAAATATGTTAGAGAGATTTAGAAATTTTATGAGATTTTCTTAAACTTTTATTGCGTGAAACAGGCCTTCGAGTAATTACCCAAAAAAAAAAGGCCTTGAAGTGAGTGTATTTTGATAATTGAATACGAACAGTTAAGATGAATTTCACCGCCCATCCAAAGGAGGAGATGAGGTCCGAATCCCAATTTGGGTGGGCAAACTGATGAGCTTGGAAAGAGGAAGAGGTTATTTTGGTGGGCAAACTGATGAGCGTGGAAACAGGAAGAAAGGTAGCCTCGCTTTCAGTTTCAGCATACTGCTTTTGCAAGTGGCTGCTCATCTTTTACGTTGGGGCTTTCGGTTAAAGTAACCTTCAATAATTCCACCCTCTCGATTTTAAATTAAATTGACACAATCGAAAAGTAGAGAAATGGGTGAAAGTTGATATTAATTTTGGCGTTAGTTCAGTAATAATTTAATTTGAGAGATTTAAATATTTATAAATTTTTAATTTAAAAAATACATAAATATATTTAAATTGTTAAATTAAAATTTGACGGTTCAAATCGAATTATCACCGATTTAAGGTAGAGGGCAATTTAGTTGATTTTTTTTTTCTTTTATACACTTTTGTCATTAAAATTTTTTGCCACCAATTTCAAGTCATTTAGCAAGGGTTTGCATGAATCTTTCAAAATAAACTACTGAAAAATAAGTAAATTTATGTATCAAAAATATTAACTTTTAAGTAAAAGAAAAAAAAAATTATCAGACAAATAAAAGTATCATTATTCTAAAAACTTAATTTAATTTTTTATAATATTAAATATTTTTTCCAAAGAAAAAAATCTAGAATTAAAATTTTACACCGTATTAAAGTTACTTACATGTCATAAGTGATTTTTTTTTTTAAAAACTAAAATGATAATTCCTCTTATCAAAAAAATCTAAAAAGATAAAATTATATTTGATAAGTTTTCTTATTAATATTTTGTTTACAAAAGTATTTCTATTACAAAATAAAAATATTTATGGTATTATAATTATATCTTAAATTAAATTTTTATACAAGACTATTTATAACATTATAATTATGTACAATATATGATGAAAAAAAGAAGGATAATTGTGTAATTTTAATTAACAAGAAAAATAAAATAAAATATAAAAAAAAGTGAAATATAAATTAGCTCATTATATATATATATATATATATATCCACTTCTAATTAATCTGGTCCAATCCAATCCAATAACACAACCTCCACCGGGAAAGGAATGTCCTGGCTTTTTTAATTATTCGTTATGAGTCGGTTTGAAGTTTTACAAAATAAAATAAAATCTTATAAATCTTTATAAATATGAATTACGAGACAATAAAATTTAAATTCTTCATTTATTACACAAATTATGAGATATTTATTTTTTATAATTTTATTTTATTTTATATACTTTTGTATAATTCTAAACGCACCTTATATATGGCTTTCAACTGCACATTTGAGATGTTATAAGGCCCCACGTGTTGCTAGTTAGGTGGTGAGAGTGAATGCAATCAAAACGACAGGCTTGAGAGGGGACTCGGGGCGCTGATACCGTCGCTCAATATCAGCCCTCCGAATGTCAGTTTAGGAGCTGTTGGGTTAAAATTTAATAATCTAGATAATATTACACAATAATATCAATCTCTCCAATCAACTGTTTTAAGATAGTTGGTTAGATCTTTTAGTTTCTTTAATGGAGGTCAGGAGTTTGACTCTAAGATCCAATAAACTTTGAAAATACTCATACAAGGTGTGAGATTTGAACTTAACCGGTTTCACGTGGTTTGTAAGATATTGTGCGAGCCCTCAGTTTACCTATCGACTACGCAGTTCGTTGAGGGCTGCAATAAATCAATAGAATTTTGGATCACAAAAAAAAAAAAAAATCAATCCTTTTTTTTTTTTTTTTTTTGGAAGCTCCACCCATGATTTTAAAAAATTATAACGATTAGTGTAACAAAAATAAAAAATAATGGACATATCAAAATGTAATGAAAAAAATATAATAAAAATAAAAATGAAAAATAATGAATATATCAGAATGTAATGAAAAAAATATAATAACAACAAAAGAATTTAAAAAATATTACGTAACGAAATTATATAACAATAGCCTGCCAATTTTTAAAACAATAGCTCCACCACACCATCAGCTGCAATATAATTGAAGGCACATATATGCATATATCCAACACAAATCATTCCATCATATGATGATGCTGGCTGGGAGTAGAGAGTAAGAACACACTGCACTTGCAGACCTTGTGCACTGTCGGAAGCTCACAACTCTCTATTAACAAACAGCCCCATCTGATGTGGGGTCTCTCTCTCTCTCTCTCTCTCTCTCCCTCTCCCTCTCCCTCTCTCTCTCTCTCCCCATCGGGAGCTCCATATGCTTTATTTTTCCCACACTACACATTGGGAGCTTCAGACACACGAGTCCCTCTGTCGTTTGTAACTTTCAAATATTTCTGGTTAAAAATAATATATAAGCATTTCCCAATTTTTATCATTAAATAGTAAGTGGTTGAAAGTTGATTTAAAGGTCTTAATCCACGTTTCAACTTGATTTATTAAATTTTAATATAACTATTTTATACATATTTAAATTTATTGAACTAAAGTGCATATTTAGAATGCCAAATTTGATTAAAAAAAACTTCAAATTTCTCTATTTTTTTTCCAACTTTCTTCATAGTAAAATCTCTAAATTTTTTCAATTTTTATAATTTTTACCAAATTTCTCTACTTTTCTCTGACTTTCACACTTGTCCAAAAAATAAAAAAAACAACTCAAAATTCATTTTAGTTACTTGTGTTTTCAAAATTTATTTTCAAAAATTAAAAATGAGTTTACACATAAATAAAAAATAATAAAAAGTCGTTTTGTGAATTTTTAATAAAAAAACAAAGAAAATCTCAAAACAAGAAAAATAAAATTTTCTGTTTCTTCATTTTGAGATTTTTAATACATAAAACAAAAACAGAAAATAAAAAACACAAAAGTAAACCAAATACCACCTAAATTATTGGGAAATCGAGTTGAAACTCAAATTATTTGTTATTGATCCGGGCACAAACCCGTAAGCAACACCTTTGATTCAGTCAAGCAGCAAAAGAATTGATATCAACCCAACCCATATGGCAATTAGCAGCCCACTTGCTAACCCAAGTCAAATGGCTTTTTTGATATATTTCTCCCAAAACACAAAACAGCTAGAGAATTTCATTAGGTATGTGACCATATAATTTAATGTAATCTTATTTATGAGTATATATATATATATTATGTATTTTGGGTTTATGAGCCTCCATCCCAGCAGGATACCTGAAAGCCAAACTTACAAGTTAAGAGAGTACTATCCTATTTCTACAATACCTGTACCTATGTAAAATTATGAAACCACACCCATCCCCAGCTCAAAAGAACTTCTTCAAAAGTCTTTTGGCTGCAAACTGCTTCTCTCTTTGCAAATGTGAACATCAGCTCACCTGCTAATGAAAACCATCAAAGTTAACCCACCAGAGGATCATCTGACCCGAACCGCTTTTTTTCTATTTCCCCTTTAAGAACCCTTTCTGCTCCATGTTTTCTATACATACATTAGCTTCTAGCTTCAGTGTCCCCGGAAAGAGAACTAGTTTTTCTACCTTCGGCTTTTATTGTCGAAACCACAAACTGAAAAACAGCTACCAGCTCATGGAATGAAACCACAAACTGAAAAACAGCTACCAGCTCATGGAATGAACTCTTCGAAGAGCTCGTGGTGGCCTTCGCTTCTCCACAACTGGAATCAGATTCTCCATGAGCTGCAGGTGATGACATAAAAGGAAACAAGGGAGTTAGATTTTTAGCCAATTTAAGAGAAAAGAAAAGTTGTATTTGGAGGAGATACCATGTCAGAAAATGAGCACTTAGAGATCTAGCAGAAGTATGACTATTCCAATGTGTTTTAGTAGTAACTAGAACAAGTTTTGTGACCCAAGTGTAACAATAAAAAGTTGAAATAATAACATTAAAACAACCATAAAATAAATTTCCGCATCTCTATCTACCAGCGACAAATCAATCAATTGGTTTCACACTTTCAGCAGGAAGAATAGTACCTCAAACCGAACCCAAAAGTGTAATATCTCCGACAACTATGCTTAATAACTGACACTCTGCAGTTGGATATATGGATACAGCAAACGTTCACATTCATCACATCATCTAAAACAATATGAGCTGTGTAAATGATGCCTCTCAGAAAGAAAGGGAGATCAAGGAAACATACAAATAGAAATACTACCACCACCACCAAGGAACATCACTCGAGGCCAAAATTGAGACTGCAACCAATTTTGTAGCAATGGAATGTCATTCAACAATGTTCGAAGTTCTTCCAAGGGTAGCAATTGTATTTAAAACTTTCAAAAGGAGATACCCTAGTATCTACACACATTTGCCACACATGCACACGAATTGCATGTTCAATTCCCTTTTTCTTGATATGAATCATTTAGAAAAAGCAAACAATGCCATGGGGACCACCTTTAAGCAGAACAATAAAATGTTAGGTGTGCAGACATGTGAAGCTGTGCTACTGTCATGTGATCAAAAGATGGAATTACGAAATAGTTATTTGGTTAGAAATAGTTGGTTATGTTTTTTTGCATTAGTTCTATAAATAAAATCTTGAGATTTCTCTCAAATGGTTTTGAAATGAGATATTCATCTTGAGATTTCTCTCAAGTGGGAGTTGGGATCATCCTCGAATTGATCTGATCTTCTTCCATTTTCTCACTTGCCAATCACTAAGACCGTCTTAACAACTACCCTTCTTCGATATTTTTTTCCCCATTCCCTTTTTCTCCCTGTCTCTGTAGATAGATTATTTAAGTGAGAAGTTGAAGGGTATTTACGTAATAAGACAAATGAAACACGACTTCAACAGAAGGCCAATCCGGTGTTCTCCCTTTATAATAAACAGTAGATATACACGAGAGAGAGAGAGAGAGAGAGTAACTTGGTTATGGTGTTTGGTAAGAAAGAAAATAAAAGATAGTGAACAAAAATGCGAAGAAATGAGTTAGATTCAGGGGCAATCCAACTCTCCCAATTGAGAAACAAATCTCAAAATACTTCGTTCCGTGCAATCTCTAACTTCTCGTGTACGTTTATACACTCGTTCAATTGTAAATGAACTAGCTAACTAATTCCTTCCTTATCGTGACAGATGTATAACAGACTACTATGGATAATTAGATCAGTTGTGGATAAATCCAGTGATGATACTATTTCAATATTGGGCTGATGTGAAATACAAGGCAACCCTCTCAATCCTACTCAGTTCACTGGGCTTCTGTTGGTTTGGGTCCATTGATCAAACTGGACACTTCAGATGATTTGGCTAGGGCTCACTTATTACTCAACGCCCATTGTCCTCTCTACCAGCCCAGTTTTTGGACACCTTAATTGCTCCTCTTCCCCCCAAAGCTGTATTTATCACAATTTTACATACACACTGCTGTATTGGTGAGTGTAGTTGATCCGGACCATTAAGCCCTTTGAGTTGTATGGTTGAGATTGTGCAGGTCAAGGACTCCATTCAAGCCGCCCAAAGAGCATCTCCTCACAGTGATCTGAAGGCCATTATTCATTAAATCCTGACTGTCCATATCAAGTCCAATCCTGCTGCTGTTGTTTGCTACTGAAACCCTAGCTATATAAATTTCATCTTTAGAATTTTCTTCTTCCTCAGCCTTCTAGTTCGTTGCTCTCTTCCCATCTCCTTGACTCTATCATCTGTTCCTCTCTTCTCACTGTATAAGCGCAAGCTGACCTCTTCTATTTCCCTCATCTTGCCCTGATTCTATAAGCTCCTATATATGCCAGAGATGTTGATTTTTAGGTACATAACATGCACGTGCACGCGCGCGTGCACGCGCACACACACAGAGCAGTCTTGTACGGGCTTCAGCATTCCAAACATCGTTCAACAGGGGAAATATTCATGCGTAGTGGTTGTCAAACTTCTTTGAAAGCAATTAATTAGGAAACTAAATTTGAGCCATCTCATCACATCCTCCCCCTGCTATTTTCCATAATCTACAAAACCTACCAAAAGGAAAACAAGAAACATCACCTCAATCTCCTAATCCCATGACTATTGTTCAAATCACCCTGTCGTCTTCACATCTCCACCAATCTTCCATTGTGGCTAATTTACTTTTAGCATTCCCATATGAAGAAGAAAAATTCGAGCAAGAAGCTTCTTTTGCCACCATTTCTTACAGCATCATAAATGTGCTCAAGAGACTCACCCCTTTTTCATGCCTTTCAAGAAGCTCATATGGCCGTACCATATGATATGGTGACATCAAATGTAGACTTTTGTTTTCAAAAAGTTGTCAAGTGTGGCTCCAAGTCCCACATCGAAAATGGGCAATATGAGACACAGTGTAATAGCCTTATAAATTAAAGCTTATCCCACATCGAAAGGAAGCACTAGGAGACACGACCTAATGGCCTTATAAATTAAGACTTTTGGCTTGGTTTTATTTATCTAGGCATTTGTAAGCTTTTGTAAGATTTTGTAAGCTCAGTGATAATGGATTATTTTTCAACACCCGAGGACGTAGGCAATATTTACTGAACTCTTTAAATTTTGTGTCCTTTGTTCTTTACATTAGTTCCTTTATTTTCTGTCATTATTTCCTATTTGGTATTTTGTCTGCTATTGTGTGGCATTATTTTGGGTGCCTTATTGTGTGAGTAAAACACCCGCTTTTGCAACAAAGTCTCATTCGCTAAGAAATGATTGTGTACATATTATCACCACTACAAATTCATCACTTTTATTTCACATGCAAATTTCCATAATCATTACCAATCAAAGCGTGGTTAAACATGTCCAAGTCTTTAGATGCACAACCCCACTTTAGGTTGGGAAAGAATCAATCTCCGATCCATCAAATAACTACCTCCATCCATCCCTGTCCCAACATTTAAACATTTCCAATTTGTACACTTCCAAAGTTAGAACAGTTTATAGAATTGATATTAATTTTGGACGCTTGAAGCACTCTTAGAAAGAGCCTGATAGACCTGTTTTGGCTAAATACAAGGGCTGTGAAGTAAGCTTCTTTGAAGCTTGTTCTTCCCCTTACCTATGGTGGCAAGGTGGAGAAGAAGAATTCAACCTCCAAAAGAAGGAATTTTCTGATTATCTTCTTCCATATGTTACAATTGTATTTATACTGATAGCATTGTAACTAACTACTAACTTTGGTAAACCTTACTATGGTTAACCTAACTATAGTTACAACTAATTGCTCTTAACTAACTACTACAATCATATAACTTTTTGGACTGCCAGCTAAGCTCGATGATGACTAAGCAGATTAAGCTAAGGCTGAATTTGGGAAGAAAGAAAGCTAGCTTTTTGTAGCGAGCTACTAAAAACTAGCTTTTCTTTGTGTTTGGGAAGGGAAAGAAGCTAACTTTTTAATTTTTTATTAATTTGACATTTTTGCCCTTCAAGGTTTAAAAGAAGTTTAAAATGTACTAGGGTCAATTTGGTTATTTTAGAAAAATCCAAAAAGCTAGTAGTTAGTAGCTAAGTTACTAACTTTTTCTCCCAAAGAACACTAAATGAGTTTGCCCATGCATCTTGTTAGGCCACTCTCTAGGGCCAGACATCCCCTTGGTTTGGCTTTTATAACCCACTTAACACCTAACCTATTAGGTGACCCATTACATTATTCCATACACCAATTTTGCTAACACACTATCCCCTTTGACCCGACCGTCGGTGTATCTCCCCGGTTGTGCTTCCTAGGAAGCTTCCTTCAGCTGTCTCCATCTTGCATTTAATGCCTTTGGCTAGCTCCACTGCAAACTTTACATCTGAACCATTAATTGTTGGGATATTTGTTCAGCCAAGATTGAGAATGCCACCAACTGCATCTGGGCTCTCCACATGTGCAATCCTATGGCTAAGCCAAGGGTTATCAAAGGGCTGGCCTCCATTCATATGGTGATGTATATCTCTTTGCATCTAAACTGTTGATTGCTAGGATATTTGTTCAGCCAAGATCAAGAATACCACCAACTGCATCTGGGGTCTCCACATGTGCAATCCTACAACTAAGCTGAGGGTTATCAAAGGGCTAGCCTCCATTCATAGTGCTAACCCACTATCTCCTTTGACCCAGCCATTGGTGTATCCCCCCAATTGTCTAAGCAATCAATATAGCTTCCTTAGGAATCTTCCTTCAGTTGTCACCATCAATTGCATTTAATATCTTCAGTTACCTCCACCACTAACTTTGCGCCTGAACCGTTGATTGCTGGGATATCTGTTCGGCCAAGAGCGAGAATGCCACGAGCTGCATTTGGGCTCTCCACGTGTGAAATCCTATGGCTGAGTTAAGGGTTATCAAAAGGCTGGCCTCCATTCATATGTGATGTATATCTCTTTACTTCCTCTTCTTCATTATTGTTCTCTTTCCTTCCAAACTTCCCTGTTATATTCCCATGGTTCTCTGCATCATCTTCTTTCCTCTATTTCAACAAAGAACCCTTCCCCTTTTCCATGCTTCCTTTTGTTTCTCTTTTTCTAGTAGCTTAGATTCATTATAACTTCCCCCCTCTTGAAGATTGGCCTTGACCTCAAGGTCCAAATGTGCGTAATCTGAGCAAAGGCGATATAGTTTTTCCCAAGTCGAGTCTGAAGCTGGTTGACCATGCCATTGGACCAAAGTTCAATGAAAGTATAATGACCATGACTATAGGTACAAGATGCCAAAGCTCTAGCTGACACTGGTAGGAGATGTCCTTGCTCATCAGTGGAAGGTCAATGAGGTAAAGGTGTTTCTTGTTGTCCCAACTTTGCTTTGAGATTCATTACAGGTTGCCACCGCACCATACTGGAATTTCCTCACGATTTGATTTTCAACCTCAAAGCCAACCTTTTAGCCCCAAACCTCCCCTGTAAATCTTTAGCAAGAATCTGAAATCCTTTCATGTTAGTGTTTATAAATTCCATCAAAGTTTTTCCATAAAGTTTCAGCAACCAACAATCCCTAAAATTCCGTCTAGATAGTTTACATTTGTCTACAAGCGCGAGCCACAAGTTTTCCTTAATTAACCCATCATATTGGAGACACTAGGATACCTACTTTGCACTTGTCAACCATTAAGAAATTTTTGCAAAAGATTAAAATAGCATACATGGAACTATATAATGCAATACACACCTGCTTAAACCTTTCCTTGGACTGCTCAGCCTGCAAATAGAAAACTCCCTTCTTTAGACAATCTAAAAGTTGTATTGGGAAATACATAAATAAAAGTTGTCAAAGGAATCAAATATTGAATTGTTGGTCCACAATGCTATTTTCTCAATGATATTGCTTGTATGATATAGGAGTTCTCCAGTAGAATCATTTTCAAATTTTAATAATTAATGAACATGCATATGCATAGGGCAAACATAACACAAATTCAATGGTTGAAGATCCACATAAGCAGAAGAAAATGAAAACGAGGAAATTAATTAATAGTAAGATTCAGGAATTCTCCCATGGAATTGTTTATGAAAAGAGAATATTTTTCAACTTTTTCATAATTGATGACCATTTATACACACTACACATTTAGCCGGAGAATTTAGAAATCACAAATAAATTAAGCAGTTGGAACCTATCACTGGACTGAAAATCACAGTTTGCACATTCATCCACAGAATAGTCAATTAAGACATAGACATAAAAGATTGAAGTTTTACCCCAAAAGGCACATTTTTGTTTTCGATAAACAAACAAATAATTTATTGAGAAAAAGAATCACGGGATACCACCCCGTTACAACTTCAAATTCAAAACTCCATCCTCCCCAAAAACGATAAAAAAAAAAGGTATTCAAACGCATTTTTAAGAAGCTTCACTAGAAGTAAACCATCGAATATTATTCAATAAAACTAAATTATACCCAAAACAATACCTCTTCTCTCAATAGTCTTGCATTCTCCTCCTCCAATTGCGTCACTAACGCTACAAGCTCAACAGTGTAAGCCTAAATTGCGAATCAATACAACATGCATCCATCATCAGATTACTACGACAACAAAACAAACTCAAATTTAGCTGAAGCAGACGTCGGAGAAAAAGAAGAAAAAAACCTGCTTTCTCTCCCTGGATCTCGCTGCGGATTCTCTGTTCTTAATCATGCGCCTCTGTTTCTGCTGGGTCGCCTTATCCATCGGCGGCTCCTCCACAACCCTTCTCTTCCCTCTTCCAACCCCTCCAGTGCCACCTCCAGCAACAACAGCGACCATCCTCCCATCAATCCCGTTCCCAAAGCCCACGGAATCGATAGCATAACCGCCAGGTCCGTTTTGCGATGATTGCATGTGCGGCGGAACCGCCTGAAAATGAGCAGCATTCATCATCGAATCAGTGCCAAACCCGGGCGGAAGCTGCGGCGCCACTGGAATTCTCACGTCGTCCTCACTAACGGCCCCAGCCTTCGTCAGAAAATCCTCCAGAGTCATCTCAGGCTCGCGATTCCCTCCCCCATTCCCTGCTACGATCTCCTTCCAAACCTCATCTACTGTCTTGTTCCCCGCACTCTTCGGCACCGACACTCCACCACCGTCCAAATCCCCGCCGGCGCCGTTCTCGGCCGCAGCAGGTGGAAAGGAGTCAGTGTCGCCATAGATGTTCTTGAGGAGTTCGTCCATGTTCATGGAACCAAGGCTCTTGCTCCGATCCCCCTGGAAGTCAGCGACTGTGAGGGGATGTATAGAGGACTGGCGTGGCAGATCCGGATTCGCAGGTGTCGTAGACGCCATCACCTTCGACGACGCCATACCTCCGAATTTCTAGGGTTTCTGGAGATTTTTTTGCTTCACAACGACTGCCCAATCTCTCTCTCTCTCTCTCTGTATCTATCTCTGAATTCTAGGATTCTCTTCAAAATTAGAACAAACTTGGCACAAATCTTGAAGTCCTACAGTGAGAGCGTGAGCCTCGCGAACAGTTTGAATGTGCGTGCGAATGATAGAGAGAGAGAGAGAGATGAGAGGAGAGAGAAAAGCCGAAAGAGAGAGGAAAGTAGTTGCCAGTGAGAGAGAGAAGATGAGAGACTCTCGGTTTTACCCAATCGACGAGTATGAATATAGAATTGAACTCGCTTCCTCAGAAGAACGCCTCTTTAATTAGAGGGGGTGTATCTGTCATTTCACTACCGACTTATAATTTGGGCTGGGCCCCCAAGGTATAAATTGCACTAAGCTCGGACAATTGTATGTGACATTTAATTTTCCAAAGAGAACACATAATGAATAAAAATGATTTATATTTTAATATAAATTTTAGTTGATTTGCATATTAAAATAAATTTTAATTCCGTTAAAATATATATATATATCATTTGGCAACAACTGTTCAATTTTAATTTTTTATTATAATTTAGGGGGGGTTTGAAATACAAACAACTAGAAAAAAAAATGAGTTTTAAGTTTTTTGTGAGACAAAATTTCTAAAAAAGTTACAAAAAAATTACAAATTTTTATAAATTTTTATCTATCTTTGATTTTTGTGCATACTTTTCAAGTTTTACTAATTTTTTCTTTAAAATTTTGATACATCATACGAAAATCATTAGAGCAGTCCATCTAATCCCTTCCAACAGGTTATGTCAGCTCAGAATTCTGACATGTCATATAAGAATCGTTGAAACGAATCATCCAACTTCGTTTCGACAAGTTTTAATATAAACTTTTAATTTGACTTTCAAACGTTAAAAATTGACTGACACATTACTTTTCTCTAACTTTTTATCTTTCAAACACCTTATTTGCTTCAATTTTTGGTGTTTGATTGATACAACCTAAAAATTTTGGACAAAATCGATTGAACGTAATCTCACCTACGTATTTGAGTAATTCTGGTCAGAAAAGTTGCTAAACCACTTAAAAAAAAGTTTAGTAAAATTTCACAAATTTTAAAGTTTTAATATAAATACATAAAAAATGAAAATGAACAAAAGTTTGAGTCAAATGCACATTTAATAGGTTCACATCCATATGATTGTACGTTTATTTTTTTATTATTATTATTTTTTTACTGATTAAGATACTTTCACATCTGTATTATAAGTATATCTCATTATATATAAATTTATGGTAGCAATATTTGCACTATATCATTAGTTTTCCTCATTCCACATTATTCTTTTTATTCAAGTTATTATGGAGTGAAAAAAACTTAATGAATAAATGCATTTGTCATTTTTCATAAATTTAACTTGTATAAATAGTTTTAGATATTTGTTAACTGGTGCTCGAGGCACTCATTAAGAACAATAAAATATGTTATGTAATAATATTTTGAACTTTTTTACACATTTTTTTTATTGAAATATTATTATGTGTCATGTATTTATTAATTCTTAATTAGTGTCAGACACCTGTAGTTTTAATTTTTAATAAAGTAAATAATATTAAATGTATTTTACACTTAATTTTTCACAGTTTAAAGAATAAAAATTGTAAAGAAAAGATAGTGTAAAAAATTAAAAGTAAAATCTATTTAACATTTTTTCAAAAAAAAAAAAGTTAAAGCTCTTTATAAATTAAAAATCAAAAATTTGAATTTTATATACATTAAAAAATAAATATAAAAATTAATTTGATAATTTTCATCCGCGAATAATTATTATCATTTTGTCATGCTTAATTTTTATCCTCGAGATATTTTTAATTTTACTTTTTAATAAGTCATATAAGATTTATTTGACTACCTACTTTTGTTAATTTTACGCCACCCATTTAATGCCACCAAACAATTTAATAAAAAAAAAAAAACTGCCGTTTATGATTTGAATGAGAGAGGCTAATTACGCCATTAGATAGGAAATTTCTTGTATTAATAAGACTGAGTTTAGAAAAGAAAAAAATAAAAAGTTAAGTGACATTTAGTTTATTTTTTTATTTTTATTTGGATTTTATTTTTTATTTTTCGTTTTTGAAAATAAGGAGAGCAATTTAAAACACATTTAGTTACTTATATTTTTAAAATTTATTTTAAAAAACAGAAAATAAATTTACACATAAAATAAAAAATAAAAAAAAATTTACTTTGAACGTTTTTAATCTAAAATAAAAAAATAAGACTTTTTCTATTTTTTATTTTGAGATTTTTAAAACATATAATATATAAAATAAAAATAGAAAATAGAAAAGTAAAATAAATGCTACCTGAACTTTTTAGTTGTTATCTTTTTAAATTTTATTCATTTGATATTTTTGTTTTTATGTATTAAAAATTAAAATATAAGAGGATAATTTTAATCATTTAAAACAAATTAAATAGTTTGTAGTTTCTCTTCCCCAACAAACACTATTTAAAGTAATAAAAAATTTAAAAAATAGTAAAAAATACTGAAAAATTTTAAAAATTATTTATTTTTTATTTCGTTGCATAAATTATAAACTTATAACTTATTTCACTTTATCTTATTTTTTTATCACTCTAAACACACCCGATAATTGGAAATTAAAATAATGAGTGATCCAAATTGAACATCACGCGCCGATAAAGCGAGTCTTGCTTAAATGGGAGTTGGCCGTTTTGGGTTGACTCGTGCTTTCCCTTTTGCCGTCTCTAGAGCAGCCGGTTGCCTAAATAAAATAAGTAAATAAATATTGTGGTGCAATTAAAATTTATTTTAAATTAAAATAACCTGCATGATTATATATTTTTTATTATTTTGAAAAAATAACGAGTTAGGCACAATTGAAAAGTCTAAATTTTAGCAACTCTTAGTATTTTTTATAAGAAATTGCTACTTACGATTTTTGATGTGTTCGGTAAAGTAAAGGTGCATTTGGAGTGACAAAAAGTGAGATAATTTGTGGGTTTGTAATTCATGCAATGAGATAAAGTGAATAATTTTAGATATTTTTAGACTTTTTAAAAATTTTCAGACATTTCTAATAAACCAAACGCTCCCTAAGTAGTAATTTTTAACAATTTTTATTACCTTTTTGCAACTTTTAATTGTTTAGTAAAATTTTTAGCAATTTTTGATAATTTTTGACAACGTTTGATAATTTTTAGTAATTTTTAATAATTTTTAAATTGAGCAAGTTAGTTTAACTGAGTAAAAAGTGGCAAAAATTGGTATTTCATCAAACACCCAAGGAATAATTTTTGATAGTTTTTTGGTAATTTTTGCCCCTCCAAACAGGCCTTAATGTGTTGTAATGCATTTATATTTCAGCACTTGAAACGTTAAATATCAACCATCACATTTTTTTTTCAAATAATCAATAGTAAAATTATATTTTAATTAAATTAATAATATTTCACACTCTAACCACTGAAAAAGTAAAAATACAGCACCCCTTTAATTCAAAAATAATTTATCGTAATACTTTAATAAAAATTTATAATAAAATAATTCTAAAAAATATTTAACTCGCTATTTCGCTGCACTTTCTCCTATCTCTGGAGAGTTTTTTGTGCCACCTCGGAGTCCGATCACGGCCACAAAAAAAAAAAAAAAAAATTACGAGTATTTCGATTCTCAAAAAAATTAAAAATTAAAAATTTTTATTAATTTTTTTAATTTTCTCTAATTAAATTTCATTAAATATCACTTTCACAACAATTTTTAATTTCATTTTACAAACCAAACACTGCCAAAGTTACTCATGAATTACTTAACTTTAATTTGATTATAAGTTTGGTTAAATTTCATTACGAGTTTGACTTTATTTTGATGAATTAATATTGAATAAATATAGTTATTTAGAGCTTAAAAATGAGGAAGGCCAACATAAATACAAAGTAAATTTTGGAGCTGACTTGAGTAATAACAAAATGAAATGGAAGTGGACGGATTAACGGGTCAGATTTATCAGTCTCCATGGCATATTAATGTATTATATTAAAATATATTAATATATAATATTTTTTATCAATTTGAAAATATATAATTACATATATATATATTTTTGGTGACTCAAAACTCCTAACCTCCATTAAGAAAGTTAAGAATTTTCGCCAACTTCCTTAAAACAGTTAGGCCCCGTTTGCTTTCCCTAAAAAACTTCAGAAATCACTGTAAATCTCCAACAACCCATATACTTTCTGTCATTACTAATTTCAAAAAATTTTAATATTTCGTTTAAAAAATAAAAAATTTGGAAGTAGGTTAACCGAATGTGTAAATTTTTTTTTACAATCATCTCTTTTGTATCGAAAGCTTTTAAACGAGTACCATTGTCGCTATTTTATGTGATTTTTTTAAATCCGTGGGAACGGATTTGAAAAATCGTTCCCACAGTTTGCTACTTTTCCCGAAAAAATACACCAAAATTAACCCTAAACCACATTTTATCTCAATTTATCTTATTTTTTCCTACAATAACAGGGCCTTAGTTATATTAATTAGTATATACTTTAGTTATTTCTATTGGTTAGATGGCATTTAGTTTTTTTTTTTATTTTTGTTTTCTATATTCTATTGTGAGCTTATTTTTATTTTACGTTTTTATAAATAAGAAAAATAGTTCAGAATACATTTGGTCACTTGTATTTTTAAATTTTATTTTAGAAAATAGCAAATGAGATTGTACATAAAATAAAAAATGAAAAAAAAAATTATTTTGAGCATTTTTAATTTAAAATAAAGAAAATTTCATAATAAAAAATAAGTTATTTTCTATTTCTCTTGTTTGGGATTTTTAAACATAAAACAGATAAAATAAAAATAAAAAATAGAAAAATAAATTAAATGCTACCTTAAAATTGAAAATTAAAAATAAATAATTTTAAAGTTGAACCAGCAGAATTAAATTGAATCTTTTTAATCAAATTTAAATAATTTAATTTTAACTAAAAATTATGCTTATCCCTAAGTTTAGAAATAAGACAAATAATATTTATAAAAGTGGAAATTTAACTGCCCACTGTGGCAAAGTGTGCCACGCGCTTCGTAACGGTTGCAAAAATAGTGGAGATGGAAGATCATGGTCATTCTACCGCTGTGTCGTAATTGTATTCAATCAGTAAAAATATATGACAGTTTCATTTTCTGTTTACCCAATCGCCTATTGACCCCAAAAAAAAAAAAAAAAAAAAAGGCCTATTGTGGATTTGTTTGAAACCCAAGCTACACTAGTGTAATACTTGCTATAGATTGTTGATCTTTGTTAGGGGTGAAAACAAATCAAATTATTTGCTAGTTATTCGAACTCGCTTTCAAAAAAGTTCGATTTGAAATTGGTTCGTGAATCGAATTTTATTTATGACTTATCTAGATTCGAGGTCGAGTTCGAAGTTAGGAAAGGTCGGCTCGAAAGTTCGCGAGCAGATTCATTAAAATAATATATATATTTTTAATAATATTTTAGTAATATTTTTATTATATATTTTTTGTAATATTTTATTTATTATATTTTAAACTAAAATGACGTCGTTTTGGTCTAATTGAAGTATTCACGAGTCGAGCTCAAATCTAAATTCTTTTTTTTTTAATCACAACCCACAACCTAACATTTCAGCTCAAAGCTGAAATGCAGGTGAGGGAATATAAACACACACACGCACTCTAACTGTCCTGATGCGGGACAACCTGCCTACTACAGCCCCTCAGACCGAGGCCCAGGCTGACGAAGTGTGGGTCATAATTCACGCAGCTTATAGAGAGAGTGGAGCAAGTCTAAATTCCTTTTTATCGAGCCAAGATCGAGCTTATATAGAAACTCAAATCGAGTTCGACTTTGAACTTAATATAAAAAGTTCGAACCGAACTTAAACAAATTAAAACTCGACTCGATTCGACTCATTTCCATCTCTAATCTTTGTTCTTTTGTAAATATCTTCTCACCCATGTACAATTTCCAATGATCTAGACCTCGGATGGATCGGCAGGTTCAAGACATCTCGATAACTATCTTGACAAAATTATGCATGATGTGGTTGTAATGAGGATTCCAAGTGATTCTACTTGCATAAATCAGTTCAAGTCAAGTTCTTAGAGCAAGCAAGTTGTCACTTTTTAAGTTTGTTGAACGTTAAGTTTAACCCATCTAGTCGTGTTAAAAATAAATAAATAAATAAAAATATCTTGCAAAGTATCAAATGCATCATTTTCTTTCTTGTTATACTTAGCATGATTATACTTTACTCATCCATTAATGCATTTGAGTTTTTATTTATTATTATTGTTCGGCAAAAATTTTTACCCTCTTCTCCGTAGACCCCTTCTCTCCCTTGTTCATTGAAATCTCCTCCCGGCGGCCTGCAAGCAAGAATATAAAAAAATAAAGCGGTCGGAGTTGGTCACCGACCAAGGACACTCCGATATTTAAGTCAGTTTCTCGTATATATGATAAGCTCATGTAAGTAAAGAGAGAGAGAGAAGAAGATCAGAGAAAAAGGAGCCGAAAAGAAGACCCCTCCGCTGTCTTTGTTTTTGGTATTTATAGATGGAGTGTCTGTCTTACTTTCTGTTGATTTGACTATCACTTTATTTTGATGTGACTTAAAGGGGAAGTGGGTGGCTAACATTAATGCCAGATGATGTAAGTTTCGAGAGCCGTGTGGTAGTGTAGTACATAAAGTAATTATACAACGTAACGAGTAAACTACCTAGTCCCAATTTAACTAGAATATACCCCTGTTCGGGGGTGCAATTTATAATCGGCGGACCACCCTTGTGATCGGGCAAGTTATTTTTATGCCTCACAATTGTATAATTTTGCTATGAAGTTAGGGCTTTTATACGGTGGATATTTTAAGTTTGGTCCATTAAGCCTACACAGGCCTTTCTTATTTTTTTTCCATGTTTGAATTTTTTTTTAAAATCTGTTTAGATACTTGGGCCTGATTTGGGATCGAGAACATCAAGTCGAGCCATGCTCGAAAAATTAAAAGACATACTTTTTAATATTTTTATCTATTTATTGTTAATTTATTTATATTTTCTTATAACAAATTAAGTTTTTAAATCAAAATTTACGAAAATATATTTATTTTAGAATTAGACTACTTCTATGAAATTTAACGATAATCTATAGTGTGCGTTTGGAGTGATAAAAAGTGAGATATATTGAGATAATTTGTAAGTTCGTAATTCATATAATGAGATAAAAAGTGAATAACTTTTAAATATTTTAGAATTTTTTAGAATTTTTAGTATTTTTTAACAAACTAAACGCACCCATGCTCTGTTATATATACTATAAACTTTGTTAAGTTGTGTTTGAACTTTAACAATTTAATCTTTTTTTTTCCACATTTTTAAACTAATAAATATATTTACACAAGTTATAATAGAATTGGTTCCTTCGTTGATATGGTAATATTTTTAAATTACTTAGTCGGTATGTTTTTCAAATTTAAATCTTCATTTAGTTTCTTAAAGTTTATGAAATTTCGTGATATATATATGAAAATTTTGTCTTTAATAAATGTGGAACTTTTTTAAAAATCCCTTGAATTCTAAACTTTTCAAAAAGAATGCTACTTTTGAGCGTTTTAAGTTTTTCAAAATTCAAAAATATTATGAAATTTATATATAAAAGAATGTGTTCTATGCGATGAATTCTAGCTATTTCACTATCTTCTATAAAAAGAAAAGAAAAAAAAATTAACATATTTTAGTTGCATATATTTTAAAGCATTAAATAAAGAAATATATTACATAACACTTCAGTATTGACAAAATTTTGTAGTAATTTTTTTTTATATTTTAGTAAAATTGCTATTCATTTGTGATTTTATTATATTTGATTGAATCATAGACATTAAATTTATTTAAATATTTCAATTACTTGAATATGAATTGATATACCATAGATAAATTCCTTAAGAGTATATTTAGCGCATTGAAAAACGTTAAAAAATTTTAAAAATTTTTAAAAATTATTCATTTTTTATCTCACTGTATAAATTACAAACATACAAATTATCTCAAACTATTTTACTTTACTTCACTTTTTTCACTTTAAACGTTCTTTTAAGTAAATATGATGTTGTGACATACAGTAATCTTAATGAATACCGATGCATTTAGCTGGTGCATAGTACGCATTAATTACTAGCGTGTGTGACTGCGTTAATACATTTATTTTCTTCCAACCAAACAACACCGTGAAAGGAAAATTTTCTATCTACTATGATGAAAGAAACATTAAGCCACTTTCATTTTATTTATTTTCATTTTTTTCTACCTTCATGCCAAACATATTGTACAGGGATAAAAAAAATACCACAGTGTGTGGTGAACACGTCAACCAGACTTATTAGAAAGAGCTTGAAAAATGAGGAAATGTAAGAGAATATAGTCGGACGATGTCCCCAACCAAAGATCCTTCAATGATAAAGTTAGGGAAGACTCGAATGAATAATGAGAGAAATATAAATGTTCAATTGACAATAATAAATATACCTAATTTTGTGCACTGAGTGTTTTATTTATAATCAAATAAAACTAATAAATAATTAGAAAAATAATTGATTGAGCAATGACTTTGTAGTCCTTACACATATATTTGTATATATAACGGTTTACTTAATATTTAATATCCATTACTCAGCATTTAATGTGCATGAAGTGTTAGAGTAGTGAGTGAGATGTGATCACAAGAAATGTCTGAATGTCATATCGTATTTGTGACTTGTAAGATAACAAATTAATTAAGTTAACATAAAAAAATAATAAATAAACTAAATTTATTACTAGACAGCATTTATGATTAGAATTAAACCAATATTTATATCTTTTGTGTAGCAAATGGATGTGGTTAGAGACTGATTTACATAATTAATTAAGTTAAAAAATAATAAATAAATTAAATTTATTATTAGACAACATTTATGATTAATGATTAGAATTAAACCAATATTTATAACTTTTGTTTATAACTTTTGTGTGGGAAGTGGATGGGGTCAGAGACTGAATAGGCCGATGTCGAGCACCTTCCTGCTTGAGAGTGATGCCACGTGTCAATGATATATATATATATATATATATATATATATATATATATATATATATATATATATATTTTACCAACACATAGTTTTTTTTGGTAAATAACAGAGCATTAGCTTTGATGTTTACTCCTACACCCTACGTGGCATACATTGCGGATGCGGCAAATAGATCTAATACTATGTTTATTTGGGTTCAAGGGAGTTGCAATGGAAAAATTCACTGTAGGAGTTGTGAAAAATGAAAGGTTGAGATTTGATTGTTTTTAATCAAATGATTCTAATTTAATTTCATTTAAATTATTTTTAAAATAAAAATAAAAGTTAAAAAAATTTAATTGGAATACAATTAATGTAAAATGTAAAAAGTCATGTATTATTAAAGTGAAATTAAATCTCAATCTTACATTTTTCATAGTGAATTTTTTCACTGCAGCTCATTGAACCTGTTTATTTCCACTCGATGTGAGCACACTAAAGCAAGTTCAAGTCTCCTCTCTAGCAAAAACTTGGGGCCAGCCTCCCGGGCGCAAAGCGTAGTAAGGTTGGTAGGACGGCCCTCCTTGGCTGGATGAACCGTATCCAGTTCTTGGGTGTGGGTCCGACTCTCCGCCGCTACGCGAGTTCGCGATTGACCGCTATACATGTTGAGGGGCCGGTATGTGTGGCACAAACCAAAAAAAAAAAAAAGTTGGCCTCCGTCTTAATGCCCTAATATTGGGAATACTCGAATTAATAATAACTCGATTTAAGTATGTTAATTGAGCTACCACCAAAATTAAGACAATAAACCAACCAACTTCACTCTTTAATTTGAAGGCAAGCCTCAACAAACTTCGTCTAAATAGAAATTAGTCAGTTACACCTCCAACCAAAAGCCCGCCAAGAAAAAAAACAGAAAAACAGAGCCGTCGTTACGAAATCACCTTTTTCTGAGCTCTCCTTCTCTCCGTCAATGGCGTGGATTCTCCGGTCTTTCACCGTCAGGATGTTCGTAAGCTGCTTCACCATCCTTCAACTTCTCCTCTACAACGCCGTCACCGCCGTGCCGGAGGAAGAACTCTCGTCGATACTTGCGATGCTGCGAACCAGAGGCTACAACCTCTTTGGTAACGCCATCACTACCTCGGGCATCTATGGCGAGATCCTCATGGGAGATTCTTTCACCTTCTTTGTCCCCAGTGACTCTCTGCTCTTCGCCCTCGACATGACCGCCACCGCGTCGGACTACGTCGCCACTCTTCGTTACCACGTCGTCCAAGGCCGGTTCGCCGTGGCGGACCTCCGAGTGCTTCCCTCCGGTTCGACTCTGCGAACTCTCATGCCGCATCGCTATATTCACATCCAGAGGCGTCCGATGGCTGATACCATTACTGCCGGGGGCATCGATATCGTTTTGCCTGGTCTGTTTTACAGCACAGCCATCGCCGTCCATGGATTGGGAGGTATTCTTAATTTCAGATCTCATATCAATCATCGTCATGGATCGCTGTCGCTGCCATTGGCAAATCATTCTCATCCGCCAAATTTGAACGGTAACCTTCATCCTCCTCCTCCGGAGAAAGTTTCAGGTAATCACGAGCCGGATAAATCTGGGCCAGCTTTGGATCCGAGCACAGAACCACCTGCGAACGGTTTGTCTCCATATAGTCCAAACAATCCGGCTTTTGCTCCGAGCAGAGAACCACCGGCCGCCGTCCCATCAGTACCAAACGCTGATGATACGGCAGCTCCGGCCGAACGGTGGGCTCCGAGGCGACTGACCCAGACGCCGCCGGAAACAAACGAGGTATCGCCGATCGGCGAATCAGAAACAGAGAAAGAAGTTTCCGGAAATACTCCGATGATCACGATGAATATGGCGCCCCTGTGGGAGGAGCTCTGGACTGGAATCGCCGCCGTTGAAGCGGAGGTGCCAATGCCATGGCAGATGCATCCAGATGCTCTTGACAGACTTGACTGCCCAGCGGAAAGAGAGTGAAACGTGATTGGGCCATGTTATCATCCGTCGCATAAAAGAAAGAGACTAACAAAACGTTACAACTGAAACAGATTTACATTTTGTTCTTTGTTTGGATGAATACAATTGGTATTGTCTACTGTGCTTACAACTTTGAAAGATTAAGTAATCAAATGACAAATGCAGTGTTTCCCATCAACACTAACAGGCTGCCAATTGCCGGCCCACCGCGTATATGATTTGAAACAAGCCCCAATCAACTACGGCATCTCTGTTGCACTTGAAAAACATTAAAAAATTTTAAAAATTTATTTATTTTTTATTTTATTATGTAAATTATAAATTCATAAATTATCTCATTTTATTTTATTTTATGTTACTCCAAACAACAAGAATTATTTGATACACTTGACGTACATATATAGGTCGACTTATAAACATTAAAAATATTACAGAAATGTGAATCGTATGATTACGAGTGTATTTGGAGTTGTATAAAAGTGTATAAAATAAAATAAAAATTATAAAAGTAAATATCTCGTAATTCGTGTAGTGAGTGAAAAATTTAAATTTTATTATCTCATAATTGGTGTTTGTAGAGTTTTGTAAGATTTTATTTTATTTGGAAGAGCTCCAAACGGAGCCTACGTTTGATTGAAAATTTAATTCGAAAAATAAGGTGTTATTTAGTTTGTTTTTCTATTTTCTATTTTCTGTTTTTGTTTTCTATTTTCTTTTTTGAACTCATTTTTCATTTTGTACTTTTAAAAATAAAGGAAACAATTCAAAACTCATTTGGTTACTTATATTTTCAAAATTTGCTTTAAAAAACAGAAAATGAGTTTATACGTGAAATAAAAAATGACACAAAGTCATTTTGAAAATTTTTAACTAAAAAAAAAAAAATTCTTAAAATAAGAAAAATATAGTATTTTACGTTTTTTCGTTTTGAAATTTCTAAAACATAAAACAAAAACAGAAAATAAAAAATAAAAAGTAAACTAAATGCCACATAAGTTATATGGTCACATTACATATAAGATTAGATATAATATAAAGTGGCGATAATTTCAAGGTATATATTTTTAATGTCAAAGTATAATTAATGCGTTACAATAATAAATATCCAGAGGGTGCTTTCACATTATCACTACCTTATAATACATGATTAAATTTTCAAAACTCTTATTTGCACGTCACTTTTTTCTCTTTGTTTCTTTTTCAACTAATCAAAATACCATGTGAATCATTAACTTTTTAGTTTAATTTCACAAAATTATAAAAAAATTTAAAAATATAATTTATCAATATACTTTAAATTTTTATTAGGAAACAATTTAAAAAAAAAAGTTTTGACAGCTTAGTAAAACATTTTTAATGTTTACCATTAAAGTAACTCATATGTTATAAGTAATTTTTTTTTTAAATTCAAGTGGCAATTGCCTAACTGCTTATTTAAAAAAACTAGCAAATCTTTTTAATAAAAATAAATTCTAAAAATGCCACTTATGTCATAATCTATGTATTATATTATTTTAATAATCCATATGCCATAATCCTCGTATTAAGGCCAGGTTGACCTTTGTTTTTGTTTTCGTTTTGGTAAAATTCAATATTAATAAAATATTTTTAATTTTATCATAAGAATGTAGTTCATATTCTATAAGTGAAATTTAAAAAAAAATTATGTTGTAATTATTTGTCATTGCTTTTTTTAATAACCTGAAATTTTAATTTTGCTTAAATAAATTTAATTCAATGTCGTAATAATATTTATTATCGCAAAATTTAGGTAACATTTGGTTTGTATTTCTTTTTTTGATTTTTGTTCTCTATTTTCTGTTTTTTATGTTTTATGTTTTAAAAATCTCAAAATACAGAAAATAGAAAATGTATTTGGTTTAACATTTTCTGTTTCCTGTGTTTTGACATCTTTCTTATTTTGGGTTAAAAGGTTCGAAATGACTTTTTACCGTATTGCATTTCATATGTAAATCTATTTTCTATTTTTTAGAACAGATTTTGAAAATACAAATAATTAAATATGTTCTGTGTTGTTTTCCTTATTTTCGAAAATAAAAAATAGACTTAAAATAGATATACCAAATGACACCTTAGAAATTTGAGAATTAAAAAATTTTGTGGGACAATAAAATTTTTCAATTCATTTCCAAACTTTAGATCATTCCATATAAGGATTTAATATGAATTAGTTAGAATTTTACCCAAGCAATCCCTAAGTCATGTGCCCGTTTGATTCAATCCAAACCGAATAACCAATGAACCAACCTATTACTCAACTCACCATAACTCACCTTACCAACTCACTGAATTGACTCAGGAATAGAAAAATGCAATCACGTTTCTGCACGGTTGTCTTCGTCATTTCCTCCAACTTTTCTTCTGATTTTCTTCCAAGAACAGTTCATTTTAGAAAGAATTTTGGATCTAGGCTCATACTTTGCTAACTTGATCCAATTTTATTGATTTTGAGCCATTGGAAGAGGACCACATCTTCCTCTACCTACACCACTTCTTCAACTGGCAAAAATCTTCAGGCACTTTTAATAAAAAGCTTAATTGATTGATTAAAATAATTTAGAGAATCAAAAGTGCAGTAAGGACGAGAGCATTATCAAAATTTAAAGAGTTTTACTTGACATTGATAGTGTATTTAGGAAGAGAAAAAGAAAGAATGTGAAGTTTTTGATTTTCGGAATTCTTGAAATCGAATTTCTTCTTCTTCCTTGTCACAATCTAGATTCTTATAGCATGAAGACTCGGAGTTGACTTGTGAATAAGGGTATAAGTATCTAATATCAATCTATTACACCCCAAGTTCCCTCAAACTCATAGTTGACCTGTGAGAATAAATTAGGATTTTTTTTAAAGATATTCTAGTTATTAGGTTAAGTCGATGATAAAAGTTCAACTGTAAAATACAAAACAATATAAAATAAAATAAGATTTATAGAGCTATCTACTCATTCCAAACATGTAGTTAACATTATATGCCAAATAAAAACAAAATCTAGTCTATGCCTTATTACAATTGTCCAATATATATTATTATAGACGAAAATTTTTATAAAAGTTTTTTTGTGTTGCACAAAAAGAAAAATAAACCACTGTTCTGGTGGAGTTTTAAAAGAAATTAATTTTTTTCTAGTTATTCTTCTATATCCCTGTACTTACTGCCCTAAAAAATTTTTCTATAAAAGGTGAGCTACGACTCCTTGTTACTTATATGCAGTAGTCATAATGGTACACTATATTGTGTGACCTAATATAATGAATATAATTAGGTGGCATGTCATTCATACAATAAATAATTCAAATAGTCATAATTGAACAATGTAAAGCTATACTTACAATAATTTATAACAATCATTACTGCAACCATTATTTCACTTATACGTTAAATAATTTAATGTCACAATTTTGTATTACAGTGAAATTGGTGTCTTAGTACATTGCAACAATTCACACTTTTGGCGACTACTTTTTCTGATCGACCAAATATAAATTTGGTCGCAAAAGAGTGATTTTTTTTTACCAAATAAAAGTTGGTCACTAAATGATAACTTTACCTAATCAATTGATCGATAAAGGTGTTACTTTTAGCTACCAGTTGATTGCTAAAAAATTACTTTCCCTGACTAATATGAATGTGTTACTTTGGCCTACCAATTGGTTGTTAAAAAGTTACTCTTTAGCAATTAAATTGATTTGGTCAATAAATGATTATTTTTTTCAATCAATTGGTCGTTAAAAATTGAAATAATATATTTATTACGTTTGCCAACCAATTGGTAGGTAAATGTGCCACTTTTGACTACCAATTGGTAGGCAAAAGTGATAAAAATTTATTATAAAAATGAAATAAATAAATAAAAATAATTAAATTTTATTTTTTTATTAAATAACTTTATTTATCTCTTTATATGATTTAAATTAGATTTCATAAATTTTATTTTAACATTTATTTATTAATTTTAATTGAATTTAATATTTTACAAAAATTATCAAAAATTACAATCATAGATCAATAAAAAAATATTATTATATTAAAGCTTAAAACTAAATTTACCGAATCAAATTTAAATAACGCTAAATGGATAATCAATTTTCTTCCAATGAATTTGTCAAACTAGTTTTTTATAGTTTATACGAATTATAATAAGGTGAATATTAAAATATTTTAACGTCTAATACTTGTTTAGTATATATTTAATATTAATTATATTAAAAGTGACATTATTTTATATTTCGTTAAAAGTGATAAAAATTTGAAAATAAAAACAATAAAAATTTCCTTATTAATTTTAAGTAATTTCATTTTTGACCTTTTAGAACTAATTTTCAAATATAATCAACCAAAACATTTTTTTTGTATTAAAAATAAATTCTTAAGATAATTTTCAAAAATTTTGGTTATGATTATTTACTAAATATTTGTATAGTTATATATATTGGTTATGATTTCAAATTATTGAAAAAAATAAAATAATTAAATAAAAATAATAAAAGTGATAAAAATTTGTTTATATATATAATAATATGTAAAATACATATATAAATAATAGTTTCACCTAGTGGCCAACCACATCAACTTTCAAAAGAATAGTATGAGTTTAATTCTCAATAGCAACAAAAAAATCTAAAAAATCTAAGGTCACCACGTGTCATAATGACATGTCACCAAATGGTGTCATATGGTGCCACATGTGAATTTTTATTTTTTTAATTTAATTCATTTTTTTAAATTAACCATTTTGCCAACCTATTAGTCGCTGAAAACCAACTTTTAAGCGCTAAAAGGTAAATTTTTTCTGACCCAATATATGTTAGTCACCAAAGACCTACCTTTTAGCGACCCAGCGACCAATTGGTCACTGAAAGTCTACTTTTTAATGACCAAAGTTTAGTTGACAAAGATCATAATTTTACTGATCAATACGCTTTTGGGCACCAATACCTCTTGCGACTAATCCTTGCCGACCTACCGACGACTAAATTACGTTTGCTTAGCAAAAGCTTTAGCGACCAAAAAGTAACCTTTAATAATCAAAATTTTGGTCGCTAAAGGTGTTAATTGTTCTAGTTGTAATAGAGATATCAGATTTAGATATTTAAGGTTTAAAGATTAAAACCCCATAGAGATACTAGTTTATGTATTTTTTACATTTTAATATATAAATATCATTGGAATGAATTAGATATAATCAAATAATTTAAAAACATAATACTCCACACAAAAGTAAGAAAAATTGCTAGTATGGTAAGATTAGATAAAGGAGTTTTATCTAAAATCTTCCTCAATTAATCACCTCCCTATCCTCTTCTATTTGTAGTATTGGAGCTAATAATTTTATAGGTTTTGCATCTAATGCATTTTGAAAATCTAATGCAATTTTAATTTTATAATTTGAGTGGATCTCTAAAAACACATTGGGATAAAAGATTTATCAAGAGAAAAAAAAAATAAAACAAGATTCAAAATTACAACTTTTGTTTGATTCGCAATGGAAAATGGCAAGGAAAACTCATGCAATTTGATAAATTAAAATTTTAATTATTTAAATATAATATATAGCTAAATTCATTTTAATTTCATATAGTTTTAATCCACTCAAATAATATTACGTATTTAGAATTTTATATTTCACTCCCCTTTTTCCCTTTTATTTTCTTCTTATTTTTCTTTTACTTGCAAACTTTTTAGTCCAATTACACCCTTAAGATATCTTTGTCAATTAAAATTTTGTATTATATATTTTGTTTAAATAAATTTATGTAAGTGTATTTTAGTCTCTAGTATATATATATATATATATATTTTTCTATCTCACGGGTACGTTGTTTGAATAAATTTTATTAAAATCACAACTGTAAGTGTGTGAAATTGGTATATTAGTATAAATTGACAGTTAATAGAATTAGCATGTAATTTTTTTCAGTTGAAGGGAATAAAGTGATATTAAGCCAGAGTTTAGGGGTATTCCTGCAAGCAAAAAATCGAAACACTATTTGCGAGCGAAATTACAATTTTACCCCTGAATGGAGCCGTTAAGCCCAAAGAAACCGACAATGTCCTCTCTATATATATTCAAAGGCCCCCCTATGCGGCTTTCTACCCCTGTAATCTCATTGGCCGACATATCAGAATCCGCTGGCAGAAGGCTAAGGCGACGAAGAAATCCGATGAGCCCGAAGAGATTGGCGAAGCAAGAAATTGACGTCGCTCCGCAGCTGATTCAACTGGGTGGCGATTCTCATCGCAGCAGAACCGACGGCGGCGCCGCCATGGACAGAAGAGCAAAAGAAGAAGAACGGATCGATGCAGGCTCAAGTTCTGATGTATCTTCTTCCTCCGTGATCGAGAAAATCCTCCAAAGGCAGAACAAATCGCTCAGAGAAAGAAGAAGAAACTTTCTAACCACCGTTGGCATGCATCGGAGAACAACGAATCCTTCGCTCCACAAGAATGGTAAGAAATAGCCCAGGCGTCCAATGGCGTCTGCTATATATATATATATATATGCATGCATTGATACTAATATCGACGGTAATATTAATTTTTTGTAAAAATAATTACTAATAATTGATATTAAGTCATAAAAGATTGAAAAGAGAATAGGGAAGGATAAAATTAGAAAAATAGAGGAGAGTAAAACTGAGATTTGGACTATTTGAAATCTCAAATTTGTGCTCATACATATTTTGATGGTAAAAACAAAATTATGAACAAGCTCACGAAGCCTAAAATGGCAATATTGTTAATTTTTAATTAATTAATTATTTATTTCACAATGAGTTTTGCATTCTAGAACACAAAGTAGGGATGTTTTGAGTTATAAAATTTAATATAAATTTGTAAAAGTTATAATTTTGTACTTCGTGTAATAACTAAAAAATTTAGGTGATATTTGCTTTACTTTTTTATTTTTATTTTTATTTTATATTTTAAAAATCTCAAAATCAGAAAATAAAAAATACTCTATTTTTATTATTTTGAGATTTTCTTTATTTTGGATCATTTTTTATTTATGTGTAAACTCACTTTTTATTTTTTAAAATAAATTTTCAAAATAACAAGCAATCTAATGTGTTTTAAACTGTTTTTCTTATTTTCAAAAATATAAAATAAAAAATGAGTTCAAAACAGAGAATAAATAACAAAAAAAAAATAAATAAATTAAATAAGCTCTTAAGTTTTGCAGAGATTTATAGAGTTTTATATTAAATCCAGTAATTGTGCATGAGATAGAGACATATTCTCGCCGTCGGAGGAAAAAACAAAAGGGATAAATTCTCATTTATCCCTATTTGCTTATCCATGAAGTAAAGAACATTAATTACAAATCCAAATTAAGATAGAATTTAGTCCCCTTTCCCACAAGAGAAGTATTACTTGAAAGAAATCTTCAGACATTCAATGGATCAATATCTTTCTATTTAAGGCAATTAATTATTCAATATGACTAAATTAATCTTCTTAGATAATATAAAAAAAAAAAAAATGTAAAAGCTTCTGGGCTTTTTCATGAGTTGTTTTTATTGTTTAAGGAAGAAATCACAAAAGGGGTGAAAAGGGAACAAGAAGAGAAAAGGACAAGTCCGAGATAAAGCTATTGCTTACTTTTTATGTGTCTGTCAGCTTAGAGATTTAATAATTTAGGCAATAAATAAAAAAAGCATTAATTTCAAGGCACAATAAAGTTTTGTTTGGTGGCAAACAAAATAAAATAAAATCTTACAAATCTCTACAAACACGAATTACGAGATAACAAAATTAAAATTTTTCACTCACTGCACGAATTACGAGACATTTACTTTTATAATTTTATTTTATTTTATACACTTTTATATAACTCCAAACACACCCAAAAGCTATAGTTTAACAATGGCATTAACTTCTTTATTCAATTGATTTTTTGATGGTATTTCTAACTCTTGGGTTAAAATATCAATTTTTAAATTTTTTATTATTTTTATATTTAAAAAATTTCATTTTCAATGTCAATTATAAGTTATATTTAAATGAAAAACGAAAAAAATATTAAAATAATGATTTAAAAAAATCAGAGTGATTCTTAAATATAGTAGATTTATTTTAGGCGATCCCAACTTAGGAAAGCAAATAAGGAACCTCCAGATTGGAGGCTAAAAATAATTATTTTTTTATTTATTAAAAAGAATTAATTAGTTAGTTAGTATTGGAAAACTGCCAGAGATGCCATAATAAATAGTTAACTTTTTTTAAAAATTTTTATATGTTATTTAATAATTTTAAACATATTATTTATATTCATAAAATGTATTATATAAAAAATAGGATAAATTACATGTACCTCTTTTAACATTTGAATAATTATACTTACTACATACGACATTTAAAAGTTAACTACACTTATTTCTTTTATTTTAAAAAATTATTAATATTGATCATCTTTTAATAAAATTAATCGTTAAATTTAACAAAAAATTGTTAAAATAAAAGTTTAGGTATTTTCTCTATTTTATTTCTCATTTTCTCACATTTTCGTTAATTTTTTTCATTAAAATTCCTAAAAATAAGTAAATAAATAAATAAAAATAAAAATTTTTTGAAAATTTTTGTAAAGAAAAATAATGGGATTTGAGAGATGAAAGGTAAAATAAGAAAAATATTTAAAATTTTAATTAGTTTGACATTTAAGATTAAGTTTTAATTACTAATTTTATTAAAATGAGGTCAATATTAACAATATTTCAAAATGGGGATGTAAGTAAAACTTTTAAATATTATGAGTACTAATTGTGATTATTTAAATGTTAAGGAAAAATAAGTGTAATTTGTTCTGAACAATATTTTTAAATAGAAGAACCCCACGTAGAAGTTTAAATAAAAAAAAAATTTTTTTGACTTGATTTTTTTATTAGTACATAAAATTTTTCTATTTTTAATATATGTTTGCGTATAGCCATAGGCTTGTTATATATACATTCCATATATATATATATATATATATATGTAAACACGCAAGTATTACTTGTACGTATGTTTGAGAATAATGAAGGAAGAATATAAAATGGTTATGATAAATTAATTTCAGGGGCAAGAAGAAGAAGAATGCGTGATGAAGGAAAGGCGACACATCCAGAATTGAAGGCAGCACAACAATTACTTGACCTTTCCTACACCGCCTCCTCCTCTGAGAACAACAGCGAGACAAGTCACGTGACGGACGCTTCTTCCGCCATGGAAACACGTGAGCTCGAAATGAACGCAGCTCGGCAGATGATGCGGCTTGGCCAAAAGCACCCGGATAACTTAAAAAGGGAGGAATCAGAATCATCATCATCATCATCAGAAGAATGCAAAAGCAATTTGTCGTCTATTGCGAGGAAGAGGGTTCTCGTGGAAGAATGCGAAGTCTTCTGCGGAAGAAGAAGGAGAAAGTTCCGATCTTTGGTTGATATATATAGGAAGACGAAGGCGCTTTGAAGTTTCAATTTGGGAATTCTAAGGGAAAGTGAGGTTGTTTGATATACTTTTTGCGGTACATTTTTCATCTCTTGTAATTAAATAGAGCAGTGTTTTTTTAGGAAATTATATATATAATATCAAAAAATTAAAAAAAAAAGAAGAAAAACAAATTACCAAAATTTGTTTTATGTTATTTTTTTTTTTCAATTTCCAGTCATGCATATGTTTTTTTTTTTTTTGGCCTCTTTTAATTTTTTAAATAATAAAAAATAGAAAGTTGACCAAAGAAAATCATATATAAAGTTTAATTTTAATATGCTGTTAGTGTAAAAAAGTTTCATAAAAGTGACACACAATGATATGACAAAATATAAATTTGTTATTTAATGAGACATAAAAAAATAACTTTTTATATAGAATTTCTTTAGTCAAAATTAAATTCATTCTGTACATGTATAACCGTAATGGTGCACACAATTCATTCTTTAGTAATAAAATCTAAATTAAACAGTAAGTTATCGGTTTAAAAAATTTTAAATTACAACTAAACTATTCAATAACGAAGCTGAACTAAATCAATTTATTAATTTTGATTTGATTTGGTTAAGTTTGACAATTTATGGAAAAAAAACTATTAAGAATTTGATGTTAAGGTTATATAAAAATGCGCAAGTGACTACAATCTCAGTGTTTGAATTATTTAAAATTATTGTCTCTCTTGGAGTTAGAATTTATTTTTCTCATATTTAAGTTCTTATTTTTTTGCCTTCAAATGTTATTCAAAAAAGAAATTTACCCATTTGGAGTAGGTGGATTGTCCAATCAACATTCTAAAGGGAATGTAAATGATCGGTGATGATTGCCTCATCTAAATCGCAAGTATGCTTTGTTTTTTTTTTTCCCTCCAAACACCTCAAAATACACTGGTTAGGCAGGGTATGGCTGATTGCCCATTCGACGGTCAAATTAGTCTCTTGAAAATAAGACCAGAGAAAGTATGTAGTAGAAGTTTGAGGGTAAAAATTAGTGTCTAACCTTTCTCCTTTACATTATTTGGTTTATATAGAACTGATTACAAACGCACGATAGCCACTCCAAGTGCTTGGACCACATCTGGTGGTGGGGAACAAGGCGAATCATGGATAGAGAAGTAAAGAACAATGCCTTTCCCTCTCTCTCCATATTTGCTATAACCATCGTACTATAGCCATAGTACTACAGATGGTTGCTACACACTCGGTTAAGTCCATATTCACGTTAGAGATCTGGTTGCATAATGATTAGAGTCACTCATAAGGTCATTATTCGTATGAACAATGTAATACTTGTACATTGTGTGGTTTTAATTTTGCATAGTTAATTATTTGGATTGATTTGACATGATTAATTAATTATATCATAAAACACAACACTAGCATAAACTGTTTATTACATTACATGATATAACACGAGGACCTTATTTAATATATGTATTGTGCAACTCAATTGCATTTTTTGTGACATACAATGGTTCAAAAAGATAAAATAATGAATAGGTTAGAGCATTTGGACTTTAATAAACTTTTGTCTAATCGATATAATTGCTTATCTTAAAGTAACTATGTCATCACTACAAATGCAAGTTGTCAATTGTGCATTTACGAATGTTGTGTTGTCACATAGTTGTACTCCTATTTGGAAGGAATAGACTAATGCTAGAAAAGAGGGAATGTTGTGTTGTCACATAGTTGTACTCCTATTTGGAAGGAATAGACTAATGCTAGAAAAGAGAGAATAGACAGTTGAGGACATGCATAATAGTTTTGTGGCGGTCATAAATAACCGCTTTAGATGGCCGCCTCAAGCATTCGTCAGGTACCAAATTAATTTTGTCCCAAATTTTTCTTCTCACCTACCATAACTTTGCTCACTCTCATATCTCTTATTTAATTCACTCTATCTCTCTAGAATGGGCTCCTTTTGAGCTTATTTTTTCTTCCACTTATAGTGGAAGAAGAATAAGAAAAAATTAAACATAATTGGGAAGGATTCAAGAGTTTCCCAGTCTCCAAGAGAGAGAATTTTTCTCAAGAACACTTCTCATGCCATTCTTGTATTCACAATAAATTTTTATTTTGACACATTGTAACTAAATTGTAACTAGAGTTAATCATAATCATGATTAACTTTAGCTATGGTAGTAACCAACTAATAAACTAACTACCCTTGTTGTTGGACTAGACCAAGACAGGTGGCCCAATGATGATAGCCAAATTGAACTAACAGATGGCTTAATTGATATAGGCGACTCTTCCTATGGTGTGTTTGGAGTTATATAAAAGTGTATAAAATAAAATAAAATTGTAAAAATAAATATCTCGTAATTCGTACAGTGAGTGAAGAATTTAAAATTTGTTATCTTGTAATTCATATTTGTTGAGATTTCTAAGATTTTATTTTATTTTGGAGAGCTCCAAACGGAGCCCTAATCGACTCTACATATACCCCTTATTTCTTCATTTCGAAGCTTCCCCAGATGTGGTTCAGCTTTGCATAAGATGCTTACCTGACCCTACTACCAATTGCTTACATCCCGATCGTTAGAGCTGAGGCAATTAATTGGCTGAGATTCGAGATTGCCACCATAAATTTGGGTCGTCCATGTGAGTGTATCAACGGCTAAGCTGAGGGTGTTGAGTTGGCTTTTCATCACACTGTGTTTGTTTGTATATATCTCCTATGAGCAGTAGATTTCAATGTGTATCCCCTTCTTGTTTTCTTCTCTCTATTTATTTCTAACCCTTATGCTCTCTTCTATCTTCTCCGTGCTTTCTAGTTTAAGGTTATGTTTCATTTCTCACTCATTTTCCTTTTGTGTAACTTTAGTTGTATTACATTCTCACTAATCACCACCTAAGTCATCGCAATCGCGGCAATCACTACAATCAAGTATCTCTCTCGAACCCCTTCGGGGGTGGCCGAGTGGAAGTCGGGCTTGCCTTAAGAGTTTGGGCCTCTCAAGGTTCTAGGTTCGACTCTCCCACGGGGGGTGGGTTACCGCTGTAATGGCGGGAGCCTAAAGGCCTCCTCTCGGTCGTGCCGGTCAGCCAGGGCTTGCCTAGGCTGGTTAACTCTTCAGGGGCCGTTGCCGGCTCGGGTCCTGGAGCGTGCTTCGTCCTGTGCGCACCCCAGTACAGGGTAGCGGCTACGGACTTCCACGTACCAGAAGTATCTCTCTCGATTTCTTATCTCTCTCATTTGCTTAATCGTTTGGATTTATCTTCCTTGTTCTCTGAACTTTTTTTTAATAAATATATATTTTGTTGAAATGTTTGGATTGTATTGATTTTTGGGATGAGGGGGATGGGGCTGGGTTGCAATGGTGATGTCATTCGGTGGAATGCTTGGCTACGATTGAATTTGGCTATGCTGGGGATTTTGGTTGGGGATAAACTTGTCAATAGATCAGATTTGGTCCAATTTTAACTCGAACTAGATCCAATAATGTTAGACCAGATCTACCCAATTAAATCCATGACTCAATGGATCAAAATCCATTAAGTTTAAGAACTAAAAGATTTGGATCCGAATTGATCCGCTAGATCCAATATTTTAAAAAATAAAATATTCAAAAATAAAAAATAAAAATTTTAAAAATATTAAAAAAATAAAAAAATTTACGTAGAATAAAATCAATCATTTTAACTATTTTAATCTAGTATATATATATATATATATATATATATATATATATAAAGTGTGCATGAAAGGTTATATTACTTAATTTGTATGCTAATTATGTGAGATTGCTTATCACATTCAATTTTAATATAGTAATTTATCTTTTCAAAGATGAGTGAAGAAAAAGTGAATATTTTAAAATTGATTGACAAAGAAAGATAATATTATTAATATAATAATAATATATTAAATATTTTTTGACCAAATCTGACAATACTATTGCCCAATGTAATTTATTCGTATATTTATATACAAGAAGGTAAATTTGGAGTTCGGTGGCCCTCTAATGCCTTGTGCATAGGAGTATTAGTGCTTTGTTTTAATAAATCATTGGATTACAATAAATGGAATCCGATGAAAAAATTTAACTAATAATAGATAATCCTCTCTCTTCTTTAAAAAAAATAAAATTAATTTTTCAAAATGAGTCAGATCTAGATATATGAATCTGAACTGAATCTTACAAATCAGATCCGATCACTTTTGGATCTGAATCAGATCTATTATAATTGGATTTAGATCATATCTAAATTTGATGAATTTTATCCAAACCCACCCTATTAACGAGCCTAATTGGGGATCGGAGCGTGGATTAGTAATTGTAGCAGTGGCTAGGGTTGTGGCTATGAGGATTTCATAGCCAATCAAAGCCAAACGACCCACTAGAATTAAATCAAAAGAATAATAATATATATATCCGGCTCACCTAACACATACAACCCAATCAAAGTATATGAAAATATGAATACAATTTATCTCACTCTTAAGATCGGAAATGAATACATAAATCATCTCATTAATAATGATTTATTTATATCCACCATCAGATGACCATAAAATTTAAATCATTTCATATATGTGAGTTAAGTACTCTAGTAATGACTCGGTATTTTGTATTATATTTTATTTGACTCTGCCTTATTTTATTTGGTTAATTTGTTCTCAAAATTTATCTAATTATTAATTCAAAAAACTGAAAATTTTAATTATTTTGGTTGCTTGCTAATTCATTTAACTTTGGGGCTTGAGAGTCATTTGATAAAATCTTAAAACTTATTATTGTAACCGTATGCATACACATATATGTATTAATATTAGTTCGGTGAGGTTGACCGGTCTTAGGTGTCCAATTTTTTTTTTTCCACATTCAGCCAAGTTACTTGTCATTTGACAGCACATGGCTTTTTTTGCCTGTCATTATATGTATGCTTGCTATATAAATTTGTGTGCTTTTAGGTTTTGATTGAGGCAAAAAATAATAATAATAATATGATTTCGAGAAGAAAGAAAACGAGGGAGATAATGAATTTAGAAAATAAATTATAAAGTCTTATTTAATTGATCAACTGTGTGAAATATTATTTATTTTTTTATAAAGTATTAGTTTATTAAAATTGTGTAGTTATTTGGCAATTTTTATTAGTTACCTACATGAATTAGTGATGATTTATTTATTGTTAACATTTTTGCTAATTTGTGGATTATTGATTTGATATAAATTTTATGATATTAAAATTTGTGTTACGATGAGACAGTAGAATAGAAAAAAATAAAAATATATGTTTATAGTAAATAATAATTATCTATTCATAGATTGGCCGTATTAATTTTGGATTGTGATATTATTTTTTTATCAATATAGGTATAAATTTAAAAATTTATATTTATTTTATTTTATTAAGATAAATTGTTGAGATTTAAATTGAATATTATAATGACATTTGGTTTTGTCACGCCTCAAATTTCATAACCCGAGAGATAAGTTAAATGAATCATATACAACATGCGTAAATTAATCGTATCCTCTGATTAGAGTTATACAACCTCTCTAGAGTAAACATCTACAATAAATAATAATAAAATAATAATTAAACTTCGACTACATGAGGCATCAATGCTCCAACACAAACTCAAAATAAAATTTAGGCCTTATAACCTTTACAGCCATATCAAATAAATCTAAATTACTAATAAAATTATATCTTCAAATAATTAAATAAAAAAATCAGCTCTAATCAAAAGAATTTCAAACATAGCGGAACTCGCCTCAATCTCAAACTCTACACTTATAATATAGTTTGTAGGGACGTGGGCATTTATCTACTTGTACTCATGGTATATAAATGTGGACATAATATACAATGACAATAATAGCAACAAATAAACATCATTATATCCACGCCACATATTACCAATATTCAAATTATCAAATATAATAATCTATCAACATCCATATCACTGATTGTCTATTATTATCTTTCAATTACCTGTTTATCAATTCTTGTTGTTTGTTTATTATTATTGTTTCTATTATCTGTTTATTTGGGATGGATACTCTACGGAACTGACCTGTAATTAGCGAGCACAACCCAAACCAATGTTATCTTTTAGGGTCAACATTCAACTGAAATGATAAATCGGTTTGTCGTTGATTTTGAACTTGGGCCCCAGAATTATGATACGCTAAATTATTGTTGTTGTTTATGGGATCCAATGGTCATGGTTTACCAAATACTAGCAGTCAAATTGCAAGCCACTAACATATTGGCACAATAGCCAAGCCTACATAAGTTTAGAGATTTTTAACCTAAGGATATTCTCATACCCTTCCTAATTCTCTAGTATCCATCAACCCCTCAATCACAATATCATCCACATTTCATTATCTCTTTCCATTATAGTCATTTATCATTATCTTATTCATAAGCAACAACTCACAACATCATAACAATATATCATAATCAACAACAAATTTCCACCTCATAACAATCCACACTTCAAATCACAAATATATTTATTTCAATAACCTTATTCATAACTTTGGAGTCTACATTGCAAAGCACATACTTCTCATTTATTTTGCGGTTACATGATATAACTTTCCAAGAATTTTTTTTTTTTAGGCATCCAATATGAAGAGTCTTGATGAAAATATCTTATTTAAACAAGGAGAAGGCAAAAATCCATTTTTTGCAAGGGGGTTGGTGCACATGGGGGCCCAAACCTGTGCGCCCAGCTAGGGTGTGCGCCTGACCTTGAGGCTTGTGCGCACGAGTCTAGAGTAGTGTTTTTGGGTTAATTTGTTCTATTTTCAGTTAAGAATTAAAGGACTTACCAATGTTGATTTCCTTCTTTTAACTCCCAGTTCTCTCTCCCTACCAAACCCAACTACACACATAATATATATATGAATTTTGATATAAATGAATTTTGACTTCAAAACCTTAATCAATTAAATCCAAAAATCCGCCATTTTACTCGTATTAACACTTCATTATATCATAATCATATTCACAATTACTAACTAATTTAATATAAAAATTCAGATTACTATAAGTTTTATTTGAGATATACTGATAAATAATGAGCACATATATATCCAAGGGTCTAGAACGGAGGTATGACTGTTGTTCCAATACGCTAGTGAACTACGTAACGAGATGCTGACGATGGTATATATTTTCATGACTCAGGACTGGATGTAGACACTACATATTAGTGTATTTTGATGGGACCCATTGGCCATGGGCTAGTCATATAGAATATATGGAACCATATGAGTTCTGATATTTGGTTGTGATTGAGATTAATTACTAAATACTATTTTGAATAATACAAGTGATATGATTTTATCATTTTGGATTAATAGTTGTTGACTAAATCATCATTCATTTATCATAATAGCATGGTAGGATATTCGTATATGTTCCGTAATCAGTGGGCGCATGCAATTTAGTAGTCACTCTCCTATAATTGATATTGTAAATCTGAGCACTGTGGAGTCTGAGCTTTCAGCTATACTTACTGGATAAGGAGCTCAGTTTTTATTCATTTTTTTGTCATTTAACCTCTCTTGTGGAATAAATTTTGTATATTATATGCCAGACTTGTGGGTTAGATCCTAGGTTGAAATACGTGAATCTACAACTGCACCTAGGAAGAGTTTGAAATGTATAATTTTGGACGAGCTTCATTTGTCTCCGTTGAATAATTTTCAAATTACGTCATATGGTGGTTTTATTCAATGCCATTTAATGCGTTAAATAATAATAATAATAATAATAATAATAATAATAATAAGAGGTGTGAAATTTTGAAAGTTAAAATTAATTAATTTTAAGCATGAATATATTGATAAATGTTTTTTTAATTTTATTATATTTTTTTAATACATTCAAACAAGTGTATGTATTTGAAATTTTATGATTCCTCTATCTTTTTCCTACTTCTCTTTCTTTCTCTCCGCATTCACCAAATTTTAACTTTAAATACATTCTAAAATTACTTGTTTGGTTACGGTGTAAAATTAAGGAAAAATACATTATCTTAGTGTAAAATTTGGAGAAAAGTAAAAAAAAAATGAATTTTTAAAATCTCAATTTAATCAAATAGAATTATTGGTTCAAAAGTTTATTTTTTAGAATGAAATTTCCTAAAATTTAAAATAAAAAAATGAATTTTGAAAATAAAAATAAATTTATTAAAATATATCCTCTTAATTCCTTACCTTTTTCAAGTCAATTAAATGCCAACAGATATATTTTTTTTTCATTCTCTTCTTTCTCACCCATCCTTTTTTTTTTTTTTTAATCTTTCAGTTTTCCATCAAATTATTTGTATCAGAAAAAATTCCCCATTTAGCCTCTATCAACACTGAATGTATCAAAAACACACCTAAAGTTTTTCTTTTTTTTTTCCTTTTCTTATTTTTTTGCGTAAATAATACTAATTATCTCTAAAGTTTGATAAAAATTATATATAGTACTCCCATAATTTTTAAAAATCAAACTGACTACCCAACTTTTTAAATTTGGTTATAAATTCTTTTAGCATTAGTGTATCGTTAAAAGGACTGGCATCATGTCACTGATGTTAGTATATAATTAGTTTTAATATCATAAACATCCTCTAACCAATTAATGAAATATTTTATCCTTTAAGAAAAGTTAAAAAGACTAAATTATTCTCACAATTTTGTAGACACCTTGTTCTTCCTCCGCTATTTCAATTTTTTTTTTTTTTGAAAAGTTAGGGTGTTCGGGCTAACTTTCGTACAACTAAACTAATTCTTAAAAACCTAAAGTTAAGATCGGATAAATCCTCTAATAATCTTGAAAAAACTCGATTTAATAACTATTAGAGAGTAAATATAAGATTTTACCAGTTGTGCTAACAATTAGGGGTGCACCCAAAAAAAAAAAAACCAAGCAAACTGAAAACCAAATTGATCCGTCCATTTCGGTTCAATTTGATTCGGGTTCAGTTTGATTCGGGTTTATGCCAAATTCAATTCATTTTAGGTTAAAAAAATAACAACCCGATATTTTTAGTTCGATTCTCGAGTTAGTAGACAAGAAATCGAAACCGAAACGAAAATAATCCAACCCGAGCTGACGCAAAAATTATATATAATATATTATATAATATTATATATAAAACAATTTTTTTTTGTTTCTTTAAAACTAATATACAAAATAGTTTCTGTTTATTTTGCATATAATATATTACATAGTATACATATTATTATATAATATTATATATAAAACAGTTTTGTTTTTTTTTTAAACTGAGATAAAACAGTTACAGCTACTACAAATTAGTAATATATATGATTATAAATAATATTATAATATACATAATATTTATAGTATTATATTAATATATAATATATTATTTATTTGAATGTTTAGTATTCAAAAATAAATAAATCAAGCCAATCTAAAATTAACCCGATTTAACCAAACCAATTCAACCTGATATTTTCGGTTCAATTTGGTTCAGTTCTAAGTTGAAATCAATTCAATTTCGAGTCTAATTTTTAAGAATTAAAAAAATTAATTCGGTTCCGGATTAAATATGAATCCAAACCGAACTTAATCATGCACATCCTTTCTACCAGTTACTCTCAGGATTCCTCTGCCATTTCCACATATAGAGTTTGTTTGGCACAATAAAAATTTTAAAGAATACTGAAAATCTCTAAAATTCTTCAACACTTTTGCTATTTCTCGTACTTTGTAAAATTTTTATAAATTTGTATATATCTACATATACCAACAAATTTTTGCAAACCCTAATAAATTTTTTACAAACCCCATTAATATTTCACAAACCTTAATAATGTTTCTACAAATCCCAAAATTTTTTTAATCACTTTTAATAAATTCTGACATAAAACTATTCCAACTGAACCAAAAAATCATTCGGACGATTTTTCTCCCAAAAAAACTGACGTAAAAATCAAAAAATTTCACTATTAATCTTTAAAAAACATAATTTGGTGATTACACGCTAAATATCAAAATTTTTTCAAATCATATTTTTTTATTATTTTTTACTGCGACAAACAAACCCATAAGTAGCAAAATGAAATTAATGTCAAACAACTGAAAAAGAAGAAATTGGACCAGTTCAACAGATCAAAAATGCATGATCGTAATAAAATGGATCCATTTGATGGAGCTCGAGATTGACCAAAAAGCCAATTCAGAACAAACTTCTCGCAGACTATCGAATCCAACTTCACGAATGAATTCAGAAGTACCAAAACAGCCACCATTAACTATTTGACCATAAAAAAAATTAAAGATGGCTTTTTTTAGAACTACACAAAGCGATCTTGTCAGCATCTGAATGCCCTAAAGTTGATCAAAGTAAATACAATCCTTCTATGCTCCCTGAAAGCCCCAATTGTTGATCAATGTGCTCAATATATAGGGTTGGTTTGGGAAGCAAGTTAGCTAGTTAAAAATAAATTAGTTAATTTTGTGTTTCGAAAAGAAAAAAAGTGACATTTTTGAGAAGGATTTTTAATTTTTGTTAATTTGACTTTTTTACCTTTAAAAGTTTAAAAGAAGGTTAAAATATAAGAGAATAAAATTGACCAAATACTGTTGAAACTAAAAAAAAAGCCGACTACTAGTTAGGTTTCCCAAACGGACCCATAATCTTATTAAATCCCGTTATACGTGTGTTTTGAAATGTATAAATTAATATAAATTTATAAAGATTACAACCTCATAATTTATGCCAGGTAAAAAATTTTTATTTTATAAAAATTTGTAGGAATTTGTAAAAATTTGTAATAAATCAAATGGCCCCACAACAAGTTAGTACTTTAGAAACCCATATCAATAATCTTATAGTCAAAATAACTCGAATTTAGAGGAGAAAACACATATTTAATTAAAGCACTGATCATTAATTAGGCATAAACGACTCCAATTGACAAATTATTTCATCTTGATGACTTCTTCACCAAAACTTGTGATTTAAATTTCAAGAAAAAAAGAAAAGTGAGATTTTAAAAACAATTTTAATTAAATGGATAACTTTAACTTTAAGAAAACAGAATTTAGGGAAGAAGTAAGATGAGGACTTCTTCTGTTTACGTGCCTACCTTAAAGATTTTTTTAGGGACAAATTCTTCTGTTTACTTGCCTACCTCAGAATTTAGGGAACAGAATTTTTTTTTTTTTTTTGGACTATCATAATTGACATAGAGTCACCTCTTTAAATTTCATACTAATATTAAGAGAAAATCTTTTACACTCCACTTGAAAGAGCGGATTTGATGAGATTTGATTACATCTTACGAGCATTCTCACTAAATTTTTATGTTCAGAATTAAAATAAAATTTTATAAATTAATTTTGATTTTATTTCATAACTTAAAATTTGAGATTTCTATATAGGTACCGTTTGACATCTCAAAAAAAAAAAAACTTTCTAAAAATTTCTAGCACATCAACTTTTTTATTTTACTGCACGCATTATGAACGCACAACTTTTCTCACTTTATCTTATTTTTCTCACTTTTTATCACTCCAAATACACAAATAATTTGAAATCTAATTCAAAACAATAGAATTTGATGAGAATTCATTTTTTCTTCAATCATTTAAATAAGTGGATAAATTTATCCGCATATATTATATTTATCATATTTTTTTATTTTCTATTAATATGGTCAAATTTGATATTTCTTTTAAATCAAATTAATTCAATTCTTAAATTCAAAATATGTTCTAAATACAAAATTTTATTTATTAAATCAAATCAAATCAATTCTAAAAAAGAAATGTTTCCGAACAAAGCGTTAATAAGAATAATCAGTGTAATTTTTGAAACCACAATTGAAGTTTATATAATTTTTTTTTTTTTTTGTGACTCGGAATCCCACCAATTTATTGTAGATATCAACGGTCCGCATAATCGATGGGTAAATCAGGGAGAAAAACGGTCTGACCCAAGACATCCCCCAATTTAGTTAAGGACGCACTCAGCGAGATTCGAACCCCCGTTTCTGGACTTACGCCCTCTAAGGTTATTCATCAACCATTGAGCTAACCCTCGGAGTCAAGTTTATACAATTTCCATAAAACGTGATGGAAAACCATAGTGGTTTCTTCCTTCCATGGATGACCAAGTGATTGACGTAAAGATGATGATAATTTACAGGAAGAGGTGATCCAACTATTAAAAAAAAAAAGTAATAATAAATTCAACAAAATCCGAAGTGGGAGGCTTGCACGTGCCTGCCCCAGTGACTGGTTCATGCATCCTCTCACCAAGCGGACTCTTTCAACACGGTATTTTAACGCCAAATAAATAATTTAAAAAGAAAAAGAGAATCCCCCCTTTCTTCTTTTTAACTTTTTACATATTTTTAGTAATGCTGGAACCTTAGGCATGCAAGCCACATGAATTGCTCCGAGTTGTCTGCCATGTTCCCTGCTTTTCCCTCGTCATACCTTACCTTCATTACGGACCGTTTGGGTCCCAGAAATTTTGTACAAATTTTTTTTATCAGTTAGCACGGTCGCGTTTGAAGGTATAATTTTAGCAAAAATTTACTAACTTTTGATTCTTAAATGTTTGTTAAGCCACCAATTTTTTTACTTTTTTACTCAATTATAACAACTTTTCAACTCAAAAATTGTTAAACATTGTCAAAAATTATTAAAAGTTACCAAAAATTTTTCCAAACACCCAACAATTGATAAAATTTGCTAAAAATAGCAGCTTTACCCAACATACTAAAAATTTACAACTAACAATTTTTGATATTTTTTGCTAAAAATTATACCTCCAAACGCCCATACCTTTTACTTATTTTTTCTAATTTTTTTTTAATTTTTTCACTAAAATTTACCAAACATATTTTCAACTTTCTCCAGCATTTATAAATTTTTTCTAAACATGTAAATTTTTTTTTTAAAAATGACATAGTGCAGCACCAAGACAAGAATTACTATAAATTTTACTCTTTTTTTTAAGCCAAACAACCCCCTTAATATGATAGAACAAAACACAAAGCCAAACATCTTTTGATAAAAAAAAAAGAAAGGCCTGACACCGCAAATCCAACTTACAAACCTCTACTTTACTTGTCCCGACGATTAAAAAACTCCTTACATAACGTGTAACTAATTTACAAAATTATCACTATATATTAACTATCCAAAACATAACGATTAAAATTAAAAATTCATAAATATACCCATAAGGTAGGTTTAGAATAACAAATACTGAGACAAAACGAAATAAAGTAAAATAAATTATGAGTTTATAATTCATAGAATGAGATAAAAAAATAAATGACTTTTAAAATTTTATAATATTTTTTACAAATTTTTAAAATTTTTTACCACTCTAACGAAACTTAGTAGCTTACAAAATGGGTAATTGTTACATAAAATAATGATAATTTTTTAATGATAATAATAATCCAGCTCAAGTAGATTATTACAAATTGGAGATAAAAGAGTACCTTAGATTCCGAGTAACCTTAGACAAGAAGGCAAATGGCACCACACCAAATAAATATTCTCTCTCCTCCACTTGCTTCCTTAGGGTAGAGAGAGAGAGAGGGCTCGGAAAAGTGGGGATTAGAGGGCAGTATGAATGTACGGCATACACGATGGCACAAACTTTACAGATGAGAAACACTTTTTTTTTTTTTTTGGTGCAAAAAATTATCGAATAATGAGAAGTCGGAAAAAGAATTCTATTTTAAAATTGGGAATTCTCACCTTGCTTGGTGCTTTAGCTTTCTGTTTATTCCTAAATTTACTCCACCCATCCCTAAGTGAATTGCCTTTGCTTCTCTCTCCCTCTCCCTCTCTCTTTTAGAGAGAGAGAGCGAGAGGAAAAGTCGATGGAATGGTGGATGAATCATGACCTTTGATTCTTGGAATGGGGGGTGGGCACTGAAAGTCAAATAATCAGACGCTCAATCCATCAAATCCACACTGCTTGTAAGTGAGAGACTGCTTCCTTGGACTTATCACTATTGCACAGTCCACCGATACCTGTCCCAAAATTTTTTTTATAATTGTTAGGATCTAATTCGTAGAGCAAATAAAAAATTAAATTTAAAGTCTAGCATAATAAAAAAATTTTTAAAAATACTAAAAATATCTAAAAATATTTAAAATTTTCTAACACATTTATATTTCTTATATTTTGTGAAATTTTTATAAAGTTATATATATCTATATATCTCAACAAATTTTTACAAATTTCAATAACATTTTACAAACCTTAATAATTTTTTTACAAATTCTAAAAATTTTTAATCACTTTTAATAAATTCTAATATAAAACCGTTCCACAAAATAATAAAAAAATCATTCGGACAATTTCTCTCTCTAAAAAACTGACGTAAAATTTAAAAAGTTTCACTATTTATCTCTAAAAAAATATTATTTGATATGTACACGCCAAACGTCAAAAAATTTATCAAATCATATTTTTTGCTACTTTTCGTTATTTTTCGCCGTACCAAAAAGACCCTTTTTAAAGATTTGTACTGAATTGTGAAACTTTTTAAAATTTCAAACAAATCCATCATTTTTTATTTTTTATTGTTTTGAAAGTTTTTTATCATTAGCTAGTAATTTTCTTTTGCATCTTATTTATATTTAAAAAAAATCAAACAAAACAGTAGCGGATAGAAAAATTAAATACAAGTATTCACTCATTTTGTCTGCACAATTTATTTATTTATAAATATTATGAATACAAGCCAAAAAAACTACCAAACACACACCAAAAAAAAAAAAAAAAAAGTTACGTTCTAATTTAAAAAAAAAGGGGGGGAAATCATAAGACGAACCAAAAAATAAATAAATAAATAGAGCTGCATTTTGTTTTCTCCCATTTCTTCATTTCTTACTATTGTTTTTTTATTTTTAGTTTTTATTTTTCCGACCAGTTAAAACAGTTGGAGGAATTATGAATGAAATATTAACAGGGTATATGGATAAAAATAAAAAAAAAATCTTTAACTTTTATCAACTTTTTCAACCAAATTTTATCACGGGTTGCTTTTACATCAACTTCTATTTTTTTTTTTTTCTTTTTTTCAAACCAAACACTACGTAAATTAAATAATATATATATACAAACCAAAGCCATGCCCAAAACAAATAAAAAATAGACATAAATGACCAACGCAAGTTAGCAATGATATTCATTCTCAAAAATGAAAATGCAACAATTCCATTTTCCACCCCCACCCCCACCCCGGCCTCATCATTTAAAAAAAAAAAGTAGAGAAGTACTATTTGTATTTAAGATAAGATTATAAATCTTTGTTTAATATTGGACTTGGCTTTACAAAATATTGATATTATAGTTGCCTTAAAAAAATTTACCAAATCAACTTGTGCCTAAATTTTATACGGTGTGTTTATAGTGATAAAAAGTGAAATAAGTTGTAGGTTCATAATTCATACAATAAGATAAAAATAAATAACTTTTAGATATTTTTAAAAATTTTCAAAGATTTTCAAAGGTTTACAGTAAACCAAACGAATTCATAATATACACAACTCAACTCAATACAAGAAACTCTACTCCAAACTAGTTAGAAGATCTACATGAATCTTCTCCTCCCATTCATTTTGTATTTTCCATGAAGTTTATTTAGATTAGGTCATTACTCATAATTTCAGAACATATAACTTTAAATCTACTGTTTTTATCCTCTTTATCCATTCTACTTGAATTAACTCATTATTTTATATCAGTGTATCTTTAAGTCTATTATAAATATAACCAAACTATTTTAAATGCTCTTCTATCAATTCTCTTCTATTAGTGTTATCTCAACTTTCTCTTGATATATTCATTTTTTATCTTTTATTATTATTATCATTTTTTTTGTATTATCACTTATTTATCTTAACATTCTTATTTTTACTATACTTATCTTATGAGAGTTTGTTTTTTAATGACCTAACACTTTATACTATAAAACATAACTAGTTTTAATTATACCAAACCAAATCAAACCAAACCAAACATTTTCCTACTAGGTGGGTCGGCTATATGGATTTGACGACACCAATCAAATCTATTTATGGCAATGTCATCCGTTAGATCCATGTAGTCAATGTCATGTTTAATAGTTTCTTTCCAACTTCTTTTGGGTCTTCATCTTCCTCTCCTACTCCTGGCAATCTTTATGCTTTCACACTTTCTAACAGGTGCCTCCGTTAGATGCCTTCTAACATGACCGAACCATCTTAATCGATTTTCTTTCCTTTTATCTTCAATCGGTGATATTCCTATTTTGTCCCTAATCTCCTCATTCCTAATCCTATCTCTTCTTGTAATCCCGTACATCCATCTTAACATTCTCATCTCCGCAACTGTCATCTTCTGAACATGATTATACTTTACTGCCCAACACTCTAATCCATATAGCAACGCTGGTCTTACCACCACCTTGTATTACTTTCTTTTCACCTTGATAGGGACTTTTCGATTGCACAAGAACCCTGAAGCACTCCCACATTTGGTCCACCCAGCCTGAATCCTGTGACTTACATCAGTATCAATCTCTTCATCTTCTGGCAATCTCCATGCTTTCATAATTTCTAACAGGTGCCTCCGTTGGATGCCTTTTAACATGGCCGAACCATCTTAATCGATTTTCTTTCATTTTATCTTCAATCAGTGATGTTCCTATTTTGTCCCTAATCCCCCCGTTCCTAATCCTATCTCTTCTTGTAATCCCGTACATCCATCTTAACATTCTCATCTCTGCAACTGCCATCTTATGAACATGATTATACTTTACTGCCCAATACTTTGATCCATATAGCAATGCTGGTCTTACCACCACCTTGTAATACTTTCCTTTCACCTTGATGGGGACTTTTCGATCGTACAAGAACCCCGAAACACTCCCACATTTGGTCCACCCAGCCTGAATTCTGTGACTTACATCAGTATCAATCTCTCCATCTTGTTGTACTATCGATCCAAGGTACCTAAAGTTTTCTTTCTCTACAATCTTTTGTGTGCTTAAACTTATTTCTATACTACTAGTTACTCTACTTTGACTAAACTTACATTCCATATATTCCGTTTTGCATCGACTTAGCCTAAACCCTTTTGTCTGTAATGTTTCCTGCCACAATTCGAACTTAGCATTTACTCATTCTCTCGTCTCATCTATTAAAACAATATCATCTGCAAGTAGCATACACTACGACATCTCATCCTGAATATGTTTTGTAATCTCATCCATAACTAGAGCAAACAAGTACGGGCTTAACACTGAGCCTTGGTGTAGACCAATCGTGATAAGAAACTTTTAGTCTCTTCGCCAGTCGTCCGTATAAATGTTATGCCTCTATTATACATGTCTTTTATCGCCTCAATATTTGCGGCATACGCTCATTTTTTTTTCCAATACTCTCATAGGTACTCCTTAGAAACCCAGTTATAGGCCTTCTCTAAATTAATGAACACCATATGTAAATCTTTTTTACCTTCTCTATACTGTTCCATTAACCTCCTCAAGAGAAAGATCGCCTCTATGGTTGATCTCCCAAGCATGAAACCAAATTGATTATTTGAAACGTTTGTTATCCTTCTTAGTCTTCTCTCAATAACTCTCTCCTATAATTTCATCGTACGGCTCATCAATTTAATCCTGCAGTAGTTCACACAGTTCTAAATATTTCTTTTGTTCTTATATATGGATATAAGAATATTCTTCCTCCATATATCGGGCATCTTCTTATTTTTTAGCACTATATTAAAAAGTTTTATCAACCAACTTATGCCACACTCCCCTAAGCACCTCCAAACCTCAACATGGATATCATCTAACCCAACTGCTTTCCCATTCTTCATCTTTTTCAATACTTTTTTTACTTCTTCCCTACTGATTCTGTTATAGAACATATAATTTGATTCTTCCCTAAAGGTGGTAAATTGCTCCAATTATATGTCACTACTACTACTTTCGTTAAATAACTTATAAAAGTAGCTCTTCTAACGCTCATTTATCTCCTTTTCCTTTACTAATACCTTTTCATCCCCACCCTTAATGCATTTAACTTGGTTTAAATATTTGGTCCGCTTATCTTTGAATTTAGCAAGCTTGAATATCTCTCTTTTGTCCTCCTTAGCTAGTTTTAATTATGCTATAAAATTTTTCTTTCAACTTATTACGTATTCTTCGTTTACATATAACATCTGAACCAATTTTTTCCATTTTAACCATCCAGCATGGTTCATATGGATAACATAATTTTCAATCTCTCCATTTACATAAATAACTAATCTAATATATCGAAAATAATCACTTTTTAACAATTTGTGATCCTCAATTTTTACTATATCCTCATTCATCGTTTTAGTGTTAGTGAATTTATGATTTATACGGTCTATTTTCGTACTACTAACTCTAAAACTTATGATGAAGCTCAAATCTAGTATCATCAATTAACACAATCTGAAAACAACATACATAAAAAATATCATCTTATGTGTTTTATATGTGTTTAGTAATTCTGGCTCCGTTTAGAACTCTAAAAATTACTAAAATATACTGAAAATCTCTAAAATTTATTTATTTTTATCTTATTACACAAATTACGAATCCACAACTATTATCAAATTTTATTATTTTTTGTCACCTAATCGGCCCTAAAGCCTAAAACCAAAGTTAAAAGCTAAAGGCTTAAAACGAATTATTTTTATCAAAAATAGTAACCATTCAAACTTATAATTATAAGACATCTTAACCATTTTTAAATCATAACCTCATCATTTAATTACATCATTATTTTTGGGTAAGTCATTTAATTTAATTACATTATCATTTTTAATATTTTTAAGTTTTCCATCTATTTCGTTTTATAGGTGCTTCAATTTTTTTAGGTGTGTTTAAAGTTACAAAAAAATAAAATAAAATGAGATAAAGTGAAATAAATTATAAATTTATAATTCGTGACATAACATAAAAAATAAATTATTTTTAAAACTTTTTAATATTTTTTATTAATTTTTAAGATTTTTCATCACCCAATAAAGAACCCATTTGCGTAGAATACAATCACTTTTTCTTTTCTTTTTTTATTTTTTTTAATGTTTGTGTAAAATTATTACATAATTTGTGTTTTTTTTTTTAAGTTTGTAATTCCTAAAAATTACCCAATTATTCAAACAATAGAAAGAGAATGTTCTTTATACTTGGGGAGGGAGAGAGAGAGAGAGAGAGAGAGAGAGAGAGAGAGAGAGAGAGAGAGAGAATGCTAACCTGCACTTCGGGGGAAGTGACCCCAAGAATCCGGATCTTAGCCCCGACATCACCCACGACCCTCAGCTCGACCCGGTCGTTCAGCGTCGCGTCCCTAACCAAATCCGCTGCGTCGGCCTGCAATAGATTGACCCGATCGACAGCGACCGTCGTCTCCACCTGCCTCACGCTGTGCGCCGGCTGGTAGAACCCCGGCACCGTACCCCTCCCCAGCGGTATCCCCTTGTACATCACCGTGAACCTCGACTCCCCGTACTTGATCCCCACCTTGTTGTCGTTCACCGCCGTGAACTGCATCCGGATGCTCAGCGACACCGACGCCGACGCCGGCGTTGTCCCGGCGGCAGCGCCGGGGTTGGGGGTGATGCCGACGTACTGGACGCTGACTTGCTGGAGGTCGAACTGAGGCTTCTTCGGCTTGACGGCGAGGACCACAACGAGGACGACGGCGAGGATGAGAAGAGCAATGAAGGAGAATAGGAGGAAGAGGCAGCAGCAACATCCCTTGAGGGAGGCGGAGGAGGAGGACCGGGGTGGGTAGTTGTGGTGGGGGCCCCGAAGAGAGCGGTGGTTGTGGTCGGAGGTACTGGAATTGGGGCGGCCAGGCGGTGGTGGGAGTGATGTGTGGTCACCGTTCACGTTAGCGCTCGAGGTCATTTTGTTGATATTGTGCTCCGACTCGTAGAGAAAAAAAAAAATCTGCTAAAACTAAAGCAAAGCCCCCACATCATTCTCTCTCTGGTTTATGCTTTCTTGCTTTTGAAGAGAGAGGGGGAGAGAGAGAGAGTGTGTGTGGGGTAGTGAAACTGTGTAATTTCAGTTGGTGCTTTTGCTTGACAGGTGAAAATGGAGGGGCATAAATGGAAGTTGACGGGATGGCGTACTTAAAAGTCAAAATTTTTGACTTAAAAAAATTATGTATCCTTTTCTTTTTTATTATTATGGGTTTGTTTGGAGTAAGAAAAAATGAGATAAATTGTGATTTGGGGAGAGTTCGTAATGCGTGTAATGAGAGAAAAAAGTTAATGTGATATAAAGTTAACAGAGATTTATAGAGATTTTCAGAGATTTTCAACAAATTATAGCACGCCAAACGGGCCCTATAACTACCAGCACCGTTTGATGGATGAAATTTGAGCAGAAATTAATTATGATTTCATTTGATTTGTTATTAATTTTTAAAAATTATTTATTTTTTATCTCACTATACAAATTATGAATCTACAATTTATTTTATTTTATCTTACTTTTTATAATTTCAAACACATTCTATATTTTGCTTTTTAGAGTTTGATGCAGAAACCGTTTGGAATCTAAAAATTGATTTTAAAATGATAATTGAATATTGGTGTTTAATTTAATATAAAATTATTAAAAATCATATAAAATGATACGTAATAAAATTTTAATTGAGAGTTTTAAAAATATTTGAAGTTTTATGAAATTTTTAGTACAAATGTCGATCTAATTTTTTAAAAAATATGTTAAAATCTGTTGGAATGCATCATAATGACTTGTTCCAACGAATTTTAATAAATTTTTTTAAAAAAATTATAATTTTTTGAAATTTAAAAAAGTTAAAACTTTTGAAATTTTTTTGAGTTTTTTAAACTTATTTGTAGTCTACACGTTCCCAAAATATCAATTTTTATCATTTTTAAGTTCAGTTACAGTAACCTGCTCAATTAAAAAATTACTAAACTTTTACCAAACACATAAAAAGTTATCAAAAATTTTATCAAACATCAAAAATTGTCAAAATTTATTAAAATTATTAAAAATTTTTACTTATTTTACCAAATGTACTAAAAATTTCAATTGTCAACTTTTAACAAAAAAATATCAAAAATTATTAAAAATTAGATTTCCAAACCCCGCTCACACTAAAGCCTATAAAGTATAATTTTTTATGCATTGTAAACTTTAACTATAAATTTATTAAAAAAATTATAATTTTTATAATTTCAATCTGTGTAATAACTTTTTACATATTTGATAAAATATTAGTTCTCAAAAAAAATTGATAAAACATAAAAAAAAATTCAAAAATTTCTATAAATCAGTGTGCCAAACAAGCGCTAAAGTATCATTTTGCCAATTGGCAGATTAACTTATTGGAAAAAACTATTCTACCATCAATTTTTATTTTTATTTTTATTTTATTTTTTCACATATTAACATTACAATTTCTGGAGGAGGGGAATTCAGACTCTAGTGAGCATCGAGGAAGTGGAGCGACTTACCAACTGGGCTGGCCCCCTTGCTGTATTCTGCTATTGAAACTCGCCTAAATGTAACAGTGATAATAGCAACATTGTTATTAAATTATATTTTTGTGAATTTATTATTTTAAAGTGACGTGTTCTATATTAATTTAATTATTCTTATATAATTTTTAATTGCATAGTATTACTTGAAATTAATTTTTTTATTCGATATATTATTAAATTCTGATTTTTTTTTTTAATTTTGATATACGTTCTTTAATTCATAAGAAATATAAAAAAATATTTCTAAATAGGAGCATCAAACAAAAAACACGAACTTCGTGGCGAATACCTTTTATACGACCCGCAATCCAATTTTTCGCAATTATGCACAATCCAAATTTACCCCTAAAATAAAATAATAAAAAAAAAGAGAGCAAACTCTAAAGAGTCAAGAAAGCCTATTAAAATACTTCTGTTCTATATGTTCATAATAAACATTAAGAGTCCCTTTGCCGCGGTAAAAAATAACCAAAAATAACAAAAATTATAATTTGAAAAAACCTTTTTTGTTTACAAGAGACTAGCATTCAATAACCAAAAAGCTAGTCCAAATTGTAAATAACTATAACGCGCACACAAATCCAGACGGTAAATCAACGACGACACAAAATACTACTACTACTTTTCTTTGATTTTTATCTTCTATTTTTTAGCGCAACATAAAATACTACCTGAATGCTTCAAACACTACTGATCCGTAGCACCCAGTTGAGGACTACCATTATTACCTGCCTTGGCTGGTTCATCTCCCCTCCTGCTGTTCTGGTCGACATCCAGCACATCGTCCATCATGTCATCCTCCCCAACGTTGATATCTTCCACGTCCTCGTTGTCATCTTCGTTGTTGCTTCTACCAGGGATCTTCCGCGTCTTCGGGCCATGCTCTAGCTGATGCGTCTCCAGTTCTTTGTCCATCGTCTCCTGTAAGTTCAGCATATCGTTGTTTGGTTTCCGAGCTCTTCTTGCGTTTTGCCACCTCTCCAGGTCCTTTTCAACATTGGCAAGATACTGCTCCCCAATTTGCTTCTGATATTCAGACAGTTCCACTCTCCTTGCTACTTTCCATGCTTGAAAAGTCTTTACATATGAAATTCCCATCATGAGTGTTACCAAAAAGAAAAGAAAAAAGTTTCCACAAATGTCTAAAAAGTCATCAATCCAATTTCCCATTTCATCATCATAAATCCTTCCCTAGCATTTTGAGCCAAGTGGCACTGAGCAGGAGGGTGGCTTCAGTACAAATCATAAAAGCATCTAAATAAATGTATTTAATTATATACGTATAGATATACATAAATATTTCAAAGTATCCGATGAGTGTAAATCACATCCCATACAAGACGACAATTTTACATCACTTTCCTAAAAGTGTCCATGCTTTTTAGTAAATATATGTGTGTTTTAATATAGTATTTTTCATTGAGAAGTCTAACATGTATATCGCAATATAAAACTGAAGTTGTTAAGACAAATTGATTGTTGGTTTGATCCCTCCATATAAACTCCATTTATTTCAAATGCTAGTGTTAGCTAATAGCTATGATAGTGTACCTCGATTATAGTAAACTCAGTAGCAACTTGGGTCAAAACAATACAGCTCACAAATGTGAATTTGACAAAACCAGTTTTTAGATTTGACCTGTTCTGGTCCCAAATTACTCTGTGAATTCACTGTCTTTTTTAGGAGGGTGGGGAGGGAGGAGCTGAAAAAGTAAATAAATCAGAAACTCACTTGTTCTTTCTGCTGCTCAACCAGGGCTGCATCGTCATCGATTGGTTTGGTAAATGAGTAATACAGAGGAGGCTCTGCCTTGGTCCTGAAAGAAACACAACCCATGGAAAATGGAAAACAAGTCATGAAACATGTAATAGAAAATTCTATTGATCAACCTACTATCCTGCAATGCAGGAAGCTTTCATTCATCCGGCTGCTTCAACTCTATGCGCATGAACAGAAACTTATCTTCGTCTCAATAAAATTGTGAATATGGACACTTTGGGCCAAATTTAGAAATAACCTGTGGCAGAAAGAACAATTTAAGATCTTAAGAAAAAGGAAGCTCAAGAATCACAGTCCACCATTTTCACCAAGACTTGGGTGGAAGAAATGCCCACAGAGCACATTACTGACACTAAAAGATGCACCTTAGAAAATTGCCTAGTTTACTGTGGTGCTCACTCCACCGAAGGAACAGCAACTCCAACTTCTTTTCCTCTGCCTTGGCAGCAACACGTGCCCTGAGAGTCTGATAGTGAAACAAGCAGTAATAACAAAAGATTTAATAGTAATTCCTTAACATAAATGATTCCATTGGAAGGTTCATCCACAGGTGCACAAGTACAAAATAAGACATAACAAACCAAATCTCTTCTTCGTTTCTCTGCAATTTGTTCGCGCTCCTGCTGCCTCAGCCTTTCACTTTCTTCACGTGCCCTTTGCTCGGCCTAAATAAAGTTTTTGGAACACTTGCACAAATAAATATATATTTGGGAACAAGCAAACACACAAAAAAAGTCAACAAGAAATGACGGAAAAAAGTACACCTCCAAAGGCAGAAAACAAACAAGATTATGTAATACACAAACAATAGTGCTGACTAAGCCACAAGTGTTCAGGTCAAAAGGCGAGAAGGCAAATCTTGTTTGCTCATACAAAGTCAGCATTCACAGATGCCAACTCTGCTATTCAAAGCATTTCAAAACTCAACTTGTTAATATAACTTTTTTTTTTCCCTTCAATGATAGGCAAATGATAGGTTTGAATTAAGTTAGAAGAGATCAATGGAAATTGGAAGAATATGTTTCTGCCCCTATATCCATAACAACAATATTACAATGGAAGAGGAAAACAAAACATGCAAAAATATTCTAATGTCCTCAGATACACTATTTCAATATCTTAGCACCCAGTTACTACATAGTAGTTGGAAGAGATGCCAGTGACAGAAACCAGAGATGACTGCGAGGATTAAATTTTTTTTTTTTCCTTAGTATGTGCTTGGATTAATTGCTTTGATACCAAGTTAGAAGAGAAGAAACGAGATTATGTTTCACGCCCTCTCTCATATTGTATTTATAACCACAAAATTACAATGGAAAAGGAAAAAAGAATATAAATATGCAAGAATATTCTAATATCATAAAATACATTATTTCGAGATCCTAGCAAATTGTGTTGAATAAGTCCCACCAGGCAGATCCAACAAGCAAAGAGACAAAAGCAACTTCATTTGATAATACCAAACCCCTACTGACCCAACTCTGCATACATTCACAAAATATTCTACAACCAGCCAATGAAAATTAAAAAAGCCTATCCCAAATGAATTTCAAGGTCATGATTTGTAAGTTTAAAGCTAAAAAATACTCGTTGTAAAGAATTTGATCTCCGCATGTATGCTTCTGTTCCTGAGAGTTGCTTGTCTTCTTTCCTGAATTTCTGGAGCGGGTTCAAACAAATATGAGAGTGAGAGAGAGAGAGAGAGAGAAACTATAGACAAAGCTAAGATCACACTGACAATAAAATGTAGAGGATTTCGTTGGCAGCAAAAAAAATATTTTATTCAGTACAAATATAGAGTCAAAAAAATACATAATAAAACTTCAGCAATGGAAACATCAACTTGTCCATAGTAATATGGTAAATACCGAGGATTTTAAATATAAAACAAACAATAATGTCCTATCTTCTAGTAAATATATCCTCTGTAAATGTTGGTGCAATTACTTGTAGGAACTGTTGTGCTTCAAGATTTCATTTCAAAAGATGAAATAGAAAATAGAAGTTTTTTTTTTTTTTTTTGAAAATGACGTAGAAAATAGAAGTTATATTCACTTCCTCCCAACTCATCAACTGATTTTATCATGAGATAAAAGAACAATCTCCCCCCTCCCCTGTTCTTTATTTCCTCCTCATGGGCATGCACATTGAAATTCCTTTCAGCATAGCTTAGTGAGTCTCCTAAAGTAAGGCACTCCAGTGATTCACTCTTTAACAACAATATAGTAAGACTCTCAGCTCCTCAGCCACTTGGCGCTTAAGAGAATAATAAAAAATAATCATTTGATTCATAAATAAGTTAATTATCTAGATTGGTTCTTCTTGAAGGCTTTCTTACAATTGTAAGAGAGAGCTCATAAGCCTGTAGCTACTAACATTTTAGAGCACTTAAATTTTTCCAATTGTAGATTTAAAAAAAATGGGAAGTATTTTATTTCTACTTAATTCACATAAAAGAAAATAATAAAATAAAAAAGCGCTCAGACACCTAACATAGTCGCAACAGAAAGCTTTAAAGCAGCGAAAAGGTGTCATAGCTACCGTACCTCATGTAAACTTCATCACTAGTTATTACAACTACTATTGGCACGATAAGCACATCCACTCAAGGGCTTTAGAAATGATAAATTAGGGAAGCCTATCCTCTAAGGCTCAATCTCTCTTTATAAATAGAAAGCTTTCCAATGGTATTCTCGAACATTAAATTAAAGAGTTTAGGCTCATTTCTAGAATTATAATAGCTCATGTTACATACTCTTCTATTTCCTCCAGCATAATTGTACCCTCCAAATATGATAAGGGTAAATGTATGAAATATGTGTCTAACTCTTGGACTTGAATTGGACAGTTATACTCTCTATCTGTAACCGTTCTTGATGTAGCAGCAGCTTCCATTCTATGATAAAAGAATTTTCTAACCTTTCACAAAGCTGGAAGATAAAAATATCCTTTCTCCAAATTTTATATAATTTCAAGTACACTCCCAAATAATAATGTTATCTTATATTAGTTAATTACACTACATAAAATATTTAATTATTCACCACTTATCCACATATCCATACCTAACTTTTAGACACATACCCTAACATCCTTTAATTAAAGTTTTGGAAGGTCTGTATTTCAATTTATCCCCCCCCCCCCAAAAAAAAAAAATCCAAAGGTCTCACAATTGAACACATACCCACACCTCATACTCATTCTGAAGTCCATGTATCGTGGAAGTTAGAAAATAACTATTTTGTTTTAACTCTACATGTTGACTACCACAATAATAATAACAATAGAAAGCAAACCGACACTTTCTTTATATCACAAGTTGACATTTTTGTTCAGGTTCATAATCGCGTAAGTGAAAAATCTGGGGCTACAAGGGTGGCAATTTGCGTTGACATGTTTTTAGGTTCATAATCGCGTCTATACTCAAATCTCTCAAAATTTAATAGACATGTTAAAACTTAAATGATAAATTTTTTCCATAATTGGGTCAATTTTGGGTTATCATGTTCATGTTGTACTCGGGTTTTCTCATATGTAGGTTGTGTCCAACTTGGGTTGTGTCATGTCAAATATTGTCAGCCTTGCCGCTATAACAAATGATCCTAAATAATTGGAATCACTACCACCGTGCTTTCCATGTATAGACTAACATTTTTCAAAGAAAATGTCATGTTGCCTTTCTGTTTAACAATAAATTATGACATATTAAAACAAGTCATGCAACAAATACAAATAAACCAATCAAGGCACAACAAGTAGAGTTAACATGCATTCACTAATGCACATGCAGTTATCAGTTCCAACAAGAGCCAATCATTTAAAATTAGTTGTGACCCAGTAGAGTGCCACGCAGCATATATCCCCACATACATATAAAACAGAAAGTATCAATTCTAAGGTAAAATGAGAAAGTAGAAAAATTTTAAGAGCACCTCCAAAGTCCCCAAAAGCCGCCCAAGCATTCGTTTGTTCCTGTTAACCAAGCTTGGGTCTTCATCCTTTGGCAATACCCTAGGAACATGCTCAGAAGCAGGAACTTCAAAATCCTAATTACATAAAAACAATTATAAATAATTCAATCTTACCACAGGGCACTAAAACTCCTCTCTTAGATAAATAACGATCTTCCCCAACAAAACAAGACAAATAATAAACATTCAACTTTTACCGTCTTAGATGGCCTTTGATTGCCATCCCTCCTTGACCAATTGGATGGATTTCTCTCACTCTGGTTTGCTCCGACAGTCCCACCACCGTTAGCTTCTACAGTAGAATCCTTGTTTGCTGCCGCAGAAGCTTCCTCAACGATTTCACCATCCTCAGCCTCCACACCCAATAAAACAATAGACAAAAGCCTCAAGAAAACTAGGGGTAAAAATAAATTTTGAGGTTTTGGTTACCTTAACTATAGCTGAAGAGAGTCGCTTTTTTGTTGGGGGCTGGACATCAGAATCAGTTTGTTCAGCCTGAAATCAATCAAGAGTTCAATTAACACATGCCAAAACCACGAATATACAAACAGAACACACACGAGGAGAGAGAGAGAAATTACAGGTCTGATAATTCCACGCTGACGGCCGCCGTTGGCACTGAAATTCTGAGGACCGAAGCCCGAAAAGCCTCCGCGTCGAAGACCCCTTGGATCGCGAAGTCGCTCGGTGATCTATGTTTAAGTGAAACAATTATCAGAAAAACGATGAGGCAAACGAATATACATGTACGTATATGTACAAATGAATTGAGATATACAGAGAGAGATAGAGAGAGAGGAGAGGGTGACCTCCCATTGCTGGCGATTGAGCTCTTGGATCTCTTTTCGAAGCTCTTCCTCTGTCTTCTCCACTGAGCCGCTGGCCATTTTTCTGTGGGGTTTCTATGCCGGAAAAAACTGAAGAAGCTCTCCGTCTCTCCGTCCTAGTGCTGACTGCTGCGAAAAACCCTTGCGGATTGTGATCAAAGAAAGAAACGAACGAACTCGGGTTGCCAGTAAGGCTACGTTTGGCTTTAAAAAAAAATCAATTTTTTTTGTTTTTTTGTTTATTTTACCAAAATTTTATTTATATTTTTTTAAAATTTATTAGCTTTTAGGAGTATTATGGCATTTGTTAAAAAAACCAAAAAATTTACATAAATTTGTGCCAAAAAAGTCATGAAATTTTTTTTTATATAACTTTTATTCCGAATGTGAATTTTTTGATTTTTTTTTTCCGTTATTAATATAATTAACATGCTTAAAAGATATAAATTTTAACCCAAAAATTATATAAGATAAAAAAATTACAAAAAAATTTTAAATTTCTTTTGTAACCAAACAAAACTTTAGACTTGTGTCAAATGTTTTTGCTTACGGTCTATTTTTTAATGTTAAAAAAATTGTAAAAGTTAGTAATTAAAACATGTTTATAAATTTATTTTTACTTTAATAGTAAATAAAAAAATCATTTTTTGTCATTTCCTTTAAATATTATTAAAGAATAAATATTTTTTATAAAAATCAAGTACTTAGACAAATTTTATTAAATTAAATTAAAAATAAATATATAATTGCTGCAAACAAAATTATATCACTCAATATGCTTTTTCTATTTTTGTTTCGAAAAAATAACTTAAAATAAAAAATATTTAACATAAATGAAAAATACAAATATTACCAAGTGGATACTTAAAATTTAGATATTAAACATAGAAAATTTTATTTAAAAAATTTATGCTCCTAAAATTTAAATTTTTTATATAGTTTGAAATTTTTATATTCTTAGTAATTTTATTATTAATTTGTAATTTAATTCATAACTCATATTGACAAAAAAGAATAGTCTAAAATTTAAATAATTCTAACTAGAAGAGAAAAATAGCAAATTAGAAATTTAGGCAATTTATAAATTTACATTTTTTTTGACATATAATTCAAATTTTTAATGTCTCAAATAATTTTACGCTATATACTTTATCCGATCTATCGCGTTTTTCAAAAAAATTAAAATTAAAAATAGAAAAATAATTTAGTCTAAATTTTAAATAAACTAAAAAATTAAGTATATAAAAAATATTACTAACACTAATATTCGAAATTTAAATTTAAACTGATTATGAACATCACAATATTAACACTAATATTTAATAAGTCATAAAGGGTCCATTTGGTGCAGTAAATAGGGATGGGAACGGGGCAGATCAGAGGCGGATATGGTAATATCTAAATCCAAACTCCAAATCTTCTACCTACCTCTAAATTTACCCCAAACTCCAAACAGATATTTTTTTGAATCTCCATCCTCGCTCCAAATGGAGAACAGATATATCTACGGATATCCAAAACTCCAAACCATTTGTTCACCTCCGAATCTGCCCTTAAGTTGTATGTAACTTATTACTACCAAATAATTCATCTCCAAAATTAAAATAATATATAATAATATATTTTGTAAATAATGTAATACATCTCAATAATTTAGTAATATATTTAAAAATACTTTAATGATTAAAATATAAGAAAAAATATGAGTTGGTAAATTTTAAAATGAATAAATTTTTAAAAAATTATAAAAAATAAATAAATATCAAAATGTTAAAAAACATGACAAAAGTTTGTAAATAAATTTCAATTTATTTTATATCTTAATTAAATAAATTTAAATTTATTTTTTTATAATTGTTAAAAATATAAATATAAATAAAATTTATTTTAGCTTTTTAAATTTTTTTCTCATATAAAACCTACAAACATAAAAATAAAAGTTGTAAATTTAAATTTCTAGTTCTTTTTTGTCCTTTTTAACATTTTACATCAACCTAATTTCAAAATAGAATAATTGATTTTTTTTTCTCACCATTCACATATAGAAAAAAATAAAACTACAAAAAATTTTTAATTTTTTTATAATAACAAATAATTTTTTAGAATAACATAGAACTATAAATTTTTATTATTTGTATAAGTAAATGTTTTCAAAAAATTTAAAATATAATTATCTGCACTTATCAAACTATCTAAGAAAAAAAATTAATAAGTTGCCTTCTCTATATATTTTTTTAAAAAATAATTTCCACTATAAAAAAAAATATTGAATGTTTCATGAAACATTTTAGTTAAACTATTTGAAAAATCTATTTTCTAAAGAACTCTTTTGAATATCAATATTGAAAAGTTTAAAAATATATTTTAGTTGAAAATATTAAAAATACGAGAAAAACAATAAACTATTCAAAGTTCAAGAAAGAAGTTACTTAATAAAATAGTAATTTTATTTACTAAAAATAAGAAAATAAAATAGTAAATAAAATATTTTAATTATTTTTTAAAATTTGTATCTAGTTATTTTTCTGAAAACAATTGAGTTTACAAGTCATAGTGGGGTTTGAAATTGTATAAATTAATATAAATTTATAAAAATTATAGTTTCATAATTCGTGCAGTAAGTAAAATTTAAATTTTAAAAGGATTTATATAATTTTGTAGAATCCCAAATGATTATATCTTATAAAATTTTAAATTTATCTCTTTAAATTTTCTTAATTTTTGCGTATGAAATAAATAAATTGAAATTTTAAAACTTCAATTTGCACAAAAGTAAGAAAAAAATTAAATTTATAATTTCTTTCCCAAACACACCCTAATTAATACAAAATAATGACAATTTTTGTTTTAAATTTATTTATCAATATTCATTTTAATGATAATAATAGTGAAATTTAATAAGTCTAGAGTATTATGAATGTGAATATTGTTTGTCATGGTATAGTGATGATATTATCATCGTGGTTTCAAATGATTTTGGGTTATTCAAATATTTTTCGGGACAAATCGGGGCAAATTCGGATTAGATATCGGATTCGGGGCAGATTGGGGCGGAGGTAATGTCATTCCCATATCTGATCCAATATCCAAATTTTTTTAAAAAATCAAATCCAAATCCGATCCAATCTCCAAAAAAAAAATTTAAATTTCACATCCATTCAGATCGGATAACGGATCGGATTCGGACAGATCGGTCGAGATGCCCATCCCTAGCAGTAAAAAACTCTAAAAAGCACTAAAAATTTCTAAAATTCTCTAATGCATTTTGTACTCCTCGTACTTCACAAAATTTCTATAAATTTATATATATTGACATATCTCAACAAATTTTTACAAATCTCAATAAATTTTTTACAGACCCCAATAATATTTCACAAACCACAATAATTTTTTTACAAATCCTAAAAATTTTTTAACCACTTTCAATAAATTTTAATATAAAACTGTTTCGACAAAATTAAAAAAAACCATTCAGACGATTTCTCTTTCTAATAAACTAACGCAAAAGTCAAAAAATTTACTAGTCATCTCTGAAAAATGTGATTAGGTGGCTGCATGCCAAACACTAAAAAATTTTTTCAAACCATATTTTTTTATTATTTTTTGTTATTTTTCACCACGCCAAATGAACTCAAAATATAAAAAAAAAATGTATGCTAAGTGCCAGTTTAGAGTGCTAGTTTAGAGTGCCAAGTTTTAGCCCAAAAATAAATAAATAAATAAATAAATAATTTTTGTTGAATTTTATTATACTTTTTGCAAAGTGTGAAAAGTTGAAGAAAGATAATAAAAATTAGGGAAAATTAAAAAAATAAATAAATTTATGTAAAAATTAAAAAAAAGTTTAAAAATTAAAAAATTTTATATGAATAAAAATAAAAAATTTAAAAATTTTTTTTTATCAAATTTAACACTTCAAGCTTACAGAACTTAAACAAATTGCCCATTTCGCGATCCCTATGCCAACCAAAAGACAACTAAAGAAAAATGAGGTGATGAAGACTATAACAGTAAACCTACACTGTTGCCTTAAAAAAAAAAATCACTCGTTTCGTCTTTCATTTTTTGTTATTTGTTTGTATTTTTTTTTTTTTTACCCTTTTGCTTCATATGTTTATTTTGCAATTTTCATACCTAAATTTGGCCCGAAATCCTAATTTTTTACTATTTTCTCACTTGTATTTATTGCTTTAATAATGATTTTATGGCCTAACTTAATTGCCCGGAAAAATGGCACAAATAGAAATATTTGATGTGTTCAAGACATAAAAAATTTTAAAATATTCTTCTAAATAATTCAGTGTGTCTTTCTTAATTGAATAATTTAAATTGAATTTAAATATGCTTGAAAATTTATTAATTTTTAATTCAATTTTAATTTATAAAAATTGAATGTAAATTTGATTTAAAATACTTGAGCTCAAGTCAATTAAATTTTTTTTGAAACCCATTCAAAAGATAAATAATTTAAATTTAAATAAATTTTAAAAATTTTAAAAAAAATTCAATTTGAAATAAAATGATATATTATTTAGTTAATTTTATTTTGGGGGGGGTGGGCTGCTGTGTTATTTTAACGAAGGTTGGTCCTCTTTTATGGGCTGGGCTTAGGGTCTTTCTTTGGGCTTTGCACCCAAACAAAAATTGAAAACAACAAACCAATAGTCTTACAGTCCCACAACTATTCCAAATTGCATTTATAACCATATGTAAATTACAAAAATGAACTTACTAATTTTTAGTAACTAGAAAATATAACTTCATAGAGTAGAAATCTTAGAAATATGTCCCTTTAAACCTTACGAGCTATAATATCAGTAATAGTAATACGTACAAACACTTAAAATATATATATATATATATATATATATATATATATATATATATATATTTTGATAGCTGAAAGTGTTCGGGCTCGACTAATTTTTGGGATCCTAAAGTTAATGATTGGGTGAACCTCTAATAGACAGGAGATTCAAACTAGTGACTATTAGAAAGTAAATCCAATATCTTACCAGTTAAACTATTCCTCAAGATTAAAACACTTATATATTATTAAAGCACTCAAACTATTTCATAAAAATACTTTGATAATATAAGGAAAGGGAAAAAAAATTTCTATGCCTCTTTCATAATTCATGTGTTTATAGACTTTTAACTCCAGGTTTCAAAATTCAGGTTTCAAATATTGCTAAATAATAGATCATAAAAAGATAAAAATAAAATAAAAACTTGAGAGTTAACTCAACTTGTAAGATCTTATGTTTTATTCTTCAGTGGTCTTGAAGTCACTAGTTTGAATTTCCCCAAGACCATTGGAGATTCACTTGGTTATTAACTTTAGGATCTCAAGAATTAGTCAAGATGTACCCAAGGTGGGTCAGACACCGTGAAATATAAAAAAATAAAAAGATAAAAAAAAATATAAGAATGAAAAGAAAACTATAATAATTATGGAATTACTTTTTTATTTGAAATTGGTTTCTTTATATGAAGTCTGACGTATGCCGGAGTAGGGAGTCCCGTCGTGCATAATCCTTCCTAAAAACAGATTTTCATTTCTCCAGGTAGTAATAATTTCGTTTGGTGGCAAATAAAATAAAATAAAATCTTACAAATTCTTATAAATACGAATTACGAGACAATAAAATTTAAATTCTTTACTCATTTCATAAATTACGAGACATTTACTTTTATAATTTTATTTTATTTTACACCCTTTTATATAACTCTAAACACACTTAATATTAGTTTCGAGATTTTGATTACCTTCGTACAGAATCATTTATTAATTGGGAAATCTTATACGATGGGAAAACTTAACCATAACGACGCAGCTAGCTTGGTGTAGAATTATTTATCATTTTAAAACAAACATATATAATTATATTTTATTTATAAGATTATCACTGTCACGATAAGAATTTTCTTATCCTATTAATTTATTGTAGAACAACATTTAATTATTTCTTTACTAGCGCGGATTATGCATTGTACGGAATTATGTAATATTTTACGCTGATAAAAAATAATTTTTAAATAATTATCAAATATTTCAATAATTTGTGTAATTTCATAAAATGGCCATGGAGTTTTGTTTTTTATCCTTGTATTTTTTATTTTTATTAGTTCTAGTGAGCAGATAATTTGATTAAAGCCAAGTTTCTATATGAATAATAAAAACTTATGTTTTACCTAAGCCAAGTCGAACCAAATGTCCCTTTCTGAAAGGAAGTTTGGCCTAGAATATATATTAAATTTCAAATTTACTGAATCGGTTCCATCAAGAAAATGAATATATATATATATATATATATATATATATATATATATTACGAAAAAATCACACCTTAACAATAAAAATAAACCTAATATGTAAAAAATATTATATGTTTAATTATGAAATTAAAATACTAAATATGAAACATAAATTGTTATATATATATATATATATTAAATTTGGGACAAGCTGAGTTGAGTTTAAATAAATATATATACAACTTAAGTTATATAACTCAAGTTCAAGTTGAAAGAAATTGAGGCTTACGTTTTCATTCAACCTTGTCTTATGATCAATGTGTTCAAAGGTTTTTAAAATTATACTTTAAAGTAATCTTAAATCACTTCGCTAAATGTTACGTGGTTAATAATTTTTTTCTATTTTAAAATATTTGTCAATTTTAATATTTTTTCAATTCTTGACTCATTTTCTAAAAGTAACTTGAGTTAAAAACACTAATATGCTTAATTGTATTAAAATAAATTTTTAATTGATTTTATAAAAATTACTCAAATTAAAAGTATCATTTTTATTAATCATACAATGTACTTTAGTTTAACCATAAGTTTACTTGATTATAACTTAAAATTATGAGTTTAAAATATATAAATAATATTAAATAAGTAAGTCAACCTATTTTAGATCTCAAAATTAATATAAATTTGTGGGAAACTTGTGAATTAAATTATTAACTTTTCTTTTCACCAAAATTTTTTACCCTAAAATTTATTGGTAAAGTTTGAAGATTTCTTGCTGTTGCTATTCTTTCTTCTTTCTTTCTTCCCGCCCCCCTTTTTTATAAGATTAGCATTTCATAAAAAAAATAGCTAAAACTTCTTTATGTTTTTTAGTCTTTTGAATTATCAATTATTTTCAAATTTTAAAATGTAGGGGAGTGATCTAAATTTCAGAAGAACAAGAAAAAAAAAAGAAAGAGATTTAACTCAAAATTTTATAAAAGCAAGGGAAAAATAGAATTAAAGATTCAGAAACTAATAAGAATAATAAGAAAATAATAAAATTCCTGTGTACTATTAATCTCAAAAAATTTATCTTCCAATCATAGATGACTTCACTATTTAAATATCCAAAGGCTCAAAATAAACCCTAACCTTAATCAGACTCTAATAAATAATTAATCAAAAAATTATAAAAAGAGTAAAGTACAAAAATCACTTTTACGTTTAACTTTTGGTCTCACTAGTTTCAATTATAATAATCAAATTCATACACTTCCAATTAAGTAGCAATGTAGTCATTTCATCTACTGCCCATTAATTGTAACCATTAATGTAAGAGTAAAACCGTTATTTCTCCATCAGAATAAGGTTTGAGGGAAAGGAGTAGCGGCCGAGGAATTTTGAGGTTGTCGACCAACTGTTATGGCAGTGTTGGCGTCAGCATCAGTATCGGAAGCTGGACCGATTACTTGAGCAAGGATTGTTGGAGTTGCTGAAATGGCAAAAAAAATGGGAGGCCGGAGCTTTGAAGGCCGATTGGAGGTTTTTTTTTTGAGCTAAAATCACTTAGAAATTCACCAGAATAACGCGCGGCAGCTTAAAGATTAATTTTCAATGCCGATTGAACAAAACGAAGAGCATCTTTTCAACCTTAGTGTGAATAATTGAAAATTTTTTATTGAAATCGGCAAAATAAGAAAAAATGTCATCTTGATTTGAATGGATATGAACCAATTTAAGAGGAATCCTAATTTCTTTACCAACTGTGTGAATAGAATTAGAGTCCGCTTGAGTTGAAATCAAAGAAAGAGAAGAGATAGTCAAACCAATATTCACATAGAAAGGTGCCATACTCACTATAAGATGATCAGAAATGGCCAAAATATGGTTGATAGTTGCATCTACATCAATCAAAATATTAGGCGACATATCTAAAGATTTTTCAACAACTATGATAGTCGCTAGGTCACTGAAAATCAAGCCCAACCACTTAACATTAAAGGAGAGAAGTCAACGAATATGGAGATTGGTGGCATCGTTGAAAATGGTTGAACAGCGCAAAAAAAAGTAGCCAAAAAATGAAAAACAGTGAAAAAAGTTAGAGAGAAAATTTTTTTTAAAGAGATACCAGTTTTACCCTCACCCTAACAGTTGCAATTAACAAGTAGCAGACAAAAGTAATATATTACTGCTGAACTGAAAGTGCGAAAATTTGACTGTCACAATTAAAATTAATAAAACCAAAATAAGACTATGGGTAAAACCGTTTATTAAAACTAGAAGAAATTTTAAACTTGCCAAAGCAAACAAATTAAAAATAAAAATTCAAATTTTATATCAAAAGTAAAATTATTGATTTGACGACTTAAATGATTAAATTTACCTAAAAACCAACATAATAAATCATGCCAAAACAAAACTATTGATTTGACAACTTAAATTGTTGAATCAAAATCTAATATAAATCATGGCAAAGCAAAATTATTGATTCGACAACATAAATGGTTGAATTTACACAAAATTTAATATAAATCATGACAAAGCGACAAGTATTGGCGGAAGGTCGTTTCTAACTCCCCCACTAACATTTGACGTGCTTCCAACTTGATCCTGCCAAAATATTTTAAAAATGAAAATTTCGTTTTTGACATTTTTTTTTTTTTGGTAGGTACTGTTTTTTGCATTTTACTTCTGCGAAAAACTCAATCCTAAAATCAATGCATCAAGAATGTAGCGCGAAGAGCGATCAAATCATACGATAGTGCTGCATAGACAAATTTCTCTTGCCTTTTACACAAAGCCACCGTTTGGGAAGGATGGTCATTAGCATGTGTTAATGATTATTTTAATAGTAATTGAATTTTTTTACTCTCTTATATTTTAAATTTTTTAATTTATGAGAGTAAAAATATCAATTTATCCTTACAAGTTAACAACCTAAAAAAAATAACTTTTTTTCTTTCCAAACACAAAATTAACTAGCTTTTTTAGATAACTACTAGCCTAACTTTTTTTAACTACTATTAGCACATGCTAATTTTTTCAAACGGTGCCTAAGTGAAAAGGCTGAAAGAAGTTAATATATTACTAGCCTTCTAATTGTATTTAAGATACATTTTCAAACACAATTTTAACAAAAATAATTATTAACTTTTAATTTTTGAGTATTTAATAAATTATCAAATTTTGTAACTTCTTACTCAGTAATTTTTTGATTCAAAAGTTATCAAAATTTGTTAAAAAAATGTTAAATATTTTACCAAACACCTAGTGATTATGAAAAATTACTAAAAATTATTATTTGTTCACCATATCCACCAAAAATTACAACTAACCATTTTTAATAAAAAAAAGATTCAAGAAATTATTAAAAATTGTCTCTAAACGACATTTTAAAGTTATTTTGAGTTGATCACTAGATGCAAGAACTCACATGCAATCCCATCAAACGAAGCCAAAATATACATATATATATATATATAACATCCAAAACATATATAGATAAATTAAAACAATTAATCGCAATTTGAACACTTATGTATGTCATCCAAAACATATATAGATAAATTAAAACAATTAATCGCAATTTGAACACTTATGTATGTTATATATATATATATATATATATATATAACATCCAAAACATATATAGATAAATTAAAACAATTAATCGCAATTTGAACACTTATGTATGTTATCAAACCAGAGAATTAATCAAGGAAATCAAGGTATATATATATATATATAACTATTACATAATGTTAGACAAAATGATAATTTTGTCCATTTTAAGAGCCAAATCAAAGCGTGACCCACTCTTCGATTGGTTCATTAATTTATATGGATGCGTTATACTCTAATAAGAGATTAACATGGTATATTTATTTGCTTAATATGAGTAAGTAATGAATGCGAAAATTAGTTTCAAAGTGACATACTTGAATAATTATCCTTATATACCAACATGAAGGAATTTATTTATTAAAACGATGTAATTTTAATAAGCGGTTAACTTTATTAAAACAATGTAGTTTTAATAAAGAATTTTTATGTTCAAAACTATGTCGTTTTGAATAGAGTTTCTTCACCAGGTATGTCTGTTCATGAATGGAAATGGCTATTCTATTAGTGTCTCTTCGAACAGGTGCTTTATTTCTATAAAATCATCATTTTTCATCAGAATTTTTTTTTCTTTGATTTTTAATTCAAGTGTAATTTTCTTCCACATTATTGCATTAGAAAGTTTGAGAGTACAAAAACATTGTTTTGGTTCGTTGTGCAAAATACATTATTGTACTACTTGTATTTTGTGTTTGATCATTGTATCCTGGGAGACAAACGTCCAAAAAATTCAATAGCACCAGTATGGGGAGCGAAATTTATTTTAAGGATATAGTATCTAATACTAGCCTTGATCAACAAATTATATTCATTCTATCCAAATTTTTTTAAATTTAGTTCTTTCTTTAATTGTGATACAATAAACGCAAGCATAATAGGAAGTACACATAATTCTACACGTATCTATATAAATTCTCGATCTCTTGGAAGGGGTTGTTAATTAATTAAACAACTAACTAACATTGGAAATCCCCTTCAAGGTGAATGCCGCATAGATTTACCACTTGCAGAAAGAGATTCAAGGACCCAGTTACTGTTGCCACTAGAGCTGCCACCCTCCCCATCCCTAGGATTCAAGCGGCTTTCTTTGTTAATCAGCGACGAAATGGCAGCCGCCACAGCTACCCTAAACTTGGGATCGGAAGCAATGGCGCTCATATTTTCGGCCAAGGACTTGCTCTCCTGATCTCCTTTCCAGCCTCCTGCTTGATCATCTCCTCCTCCTCTAGAAGTAATAGGAAAAAGATTGCTTGCAATGGCATTATTAAATGGTTTGCTAGGCATCCAATTGGGGAACCCTAATTGAGGTGTTGATGATGAGCTTGGGGGACTCGAAGTTGGGAATTGTTGGGGGTCGCAATTGGGAACATTGTTGTTGTGGGTGAGGTCAAGGACTATCCCTTTGGAAGGGTCACTAGGGTTAATGTTTCTGATACTTGTGTAAGGAGAGAGGGGGTTTATCATCATGTGAGGGTTTGGATAGTTAGGGTATGAGAAGGAATTAGGTTGGGGGAAATTTGTGATGCCAGTATTGGACAGCTGAGGATTGCTTGAATCTACCAGCATGAAAGATGCCGCTGCTGATGCTGTTGATGCCATTGCTGTTGCTCCCACAGGAAGTGGATGGTTGTGGGTTCCTTCGTAGGTTGTGATGAGTATTGACATGTCCTCCGAGCACCTTTGTACCTATGTAGCATCGTTTGAAATGACAAAAAAAAAATTAATAAAAATTGATAATAATTATAATTTTATAATTCGTGTAGTAAAATAAAAAATTTAAATTTTAATAAGATTTTTTAAAATTTTTGATAGACTATACTTATTATTAATGGAATAATTAACACTATTTGGATCATAAATTTGGAGGGGTAAAGAAAACTAGACAAATTAAACAAACATATAAGTAAAATGAAGTGAAATTTTACAATTTATTTATTTTTTATTAGATTAAAAAATAAAAAAGAAAATAAATATATATATATATATATTTATTTGAAACAGCTGTTGTACCTGTTTTCTAACCGGGCATCCGGGAGCTACGGTGCAACGATAGTAAGCTCGTGGGCAAGGATTTCCTTTTGCAATTTTTTGCCCATACTTTCTCCATTGGCAACCATCATTCATCTATGATAAAATTTTGAATTAGCTGGAATTATCTACTTGTACATTAAAAAATAAAAAAATACTTCATAGATTTTGAGTGCAGAGCAGTGCTATATAATTGAAAAAGTTATACATTAAATAAAAATTATCAGAATAATGCGACAATTTCATAAGTTTATTGTTTTCTTAAAAAGAACCCACTAATTCTTTCTTATTATTTAAATGCCACTGCCATGTCATTTTGATTCAATTTTTAAATAAAAATTCTAATTGTAGAACAAGTAAACTGCTAAATTGAACTCACCGTGGCCGATTGGCATCGTGCTCTAACCGAAACCCTAGTCTTTCTATTGGGAGGAGAAGCAACATGTGTAACTCCAGCCAAGTGATCAGTGCGTTGTATCTTACTTTGGGCCGGTGCAAAACTTGCCAAACCTTCCTTGCTCTCGTCTTTTTTCCATTTCTTGTTCACTTGTATTGGTTTGAAGTCTCAACGATAACCCTAATTCACTTTCTCTAGTATCATCTTCTTGTGAGGGCGAAGATGGTGTTTGGTTGTTGATGTCCAGAGTTCTTGGACTTCTGTTGATCAGCTCTTGAATGGAATTGTCATTTCCGTTGAGAGAGAGGAAGGTCTTGGGATCCTATTTATAGATCACATAAAATGTTGGTAATTAAAAGAAATTAACCAAAAATTGGTAATTAACTACATAGTCATAATTTGAAAATTCAGATGACAAAATGAAAAGGTCAATATATGTATATATAGAGTAATGTAAATTTAGGTCAAATTAATGGGTATTACTTTCTTTTGGTTATTTTGTTGGATAACTGTGAATTTCATCTGTAAATCGTAGTAATTCTTCATGGTTTGCTCTACTGCCTTCCTCAACACCTTGTTCTCTTCTTTCAAGCGGTTCATCTCCGTTTGCAACGCTGATAACTACATAGTATGGCACACAATTGCTTCATCAGTCATCAAATGATAAACGAAACAATACTGATATATATATATATATATATATGTATATATATATGTATATAACTATATACACATATATACATGTATTAAGGGTGTTTAACTATGTACAAATTAAAATAAATTTGTAAAAATTATAATCTCCTAATTTGTACAGTAAATTAAAATTTTAATTTTATATAAATTTATAAAATTTTGTGAAATTTCGTATAATTCCAAACAACCCATTATTACCACATGTATATATTTCTTTCACAAATAGTTTTTGCCGCAAGGATATTCACATTCATATTATCACCACAGACATTTATGTTTCAAATGCAAAAATGAATCATATACAGAAGCATAGAGAGAAAGGAATTAGAGAATATATATATATATATGTATGTATGTATGTATATGCATAGATGGATAGATTTGGGCATAGGTTTGTTATTACTGTACCTCTTCTGACTTGGAGGTTTCTTGCAAGGACATATCTACTAAGGCATCATCCTCCTCCTCTTCTATTTCTACTTCTTTCTCTTCTTTCTTATCCAGTGCCTCCTGTATTGGATCATCTGGTACTTGTGCTTGCTGCTCATCTTGGTTTGCTTCATCTTTTGCATCTAGTTTCAGAGATAGATCAATTTCCATTTCGCTTTCGTCTCCACCCATGAATACACACAAACTTGCACTTGCAGGCTTCTCTCTCTCTCTCTCTCTCTCTCTTTCTTGATGCTGCTTTTGAGGCACCAAAGTCAATTCCCCCGTCTAAAGTATAATTAGAATTGGCCACACTAGGACGCATCTAAGTTTTGACTTTTACTAGGTTTAAAAATAGCCACATTTCTATGTGTTGTAAAGGATAACATGTCTCTGTTTTATTTATTGTAAATTTTTAAAAATTATTAATTTTTTATTTTATTGTACAAATTGTGAATTAAAATTTATCTCATTTTTTATCACTCTAAACTCACATTATATAAACAGTATAATATATATATATATATATGTGTGTGTGTGTGTGTGTGGTGCCTTTGGCGCTTCTTTGTCATACTTCTTTCTGAATGAGGGCCCTCCTTATTCGGTGGAAAGGACTGTGAATCCCCCACGGGGTGGCCGAGTGGAAGTCGGACTTGCCTTAAGAGTTTAGGCCTCTCGAGGTTCTGGGTTCGACTCCCCCACGGGGGTGGGTTACCGCTGTAATGGCGGGAGCCTAAAGGTCTCCTCTCGGTCGTACTGGTCAGCCAGGGCTTGCCTAGGCTGGTTAACTCTCCAGGGGCCGTTGCCGGCTCGGGTCCTGGAGCGTGCTTCGTCCTGTGCGCACCCCAGTACGGGATAGCGGCTGCGGACTTCCACGTACCAGAAGGACTGTGAATCCCTCTATAAGGTCTCTAAATTTCTGTATATAACAATTAAGGATGGTTTGTCCTTTTTTTTTTTTTATTCTTTCCCTAATTGAATGGAAATTAGCTCATAATCAGAAAATGATATATCGATACCCTCTCTTTATAGTTCTTGCATCTATACATACATAAATACATACATACATATATATATATATATATATATATAGTCTCCTTTTGGAAGCATCTCTGCTATAATAAAATCGATCCATGCATCAACTACTGTCTATTTCCTTTAAACAACAATCTTCGATTCTTGCTTAGATATTGTATTAGTTTCTTGATATATAATAAGGTCAAAAGCAAATTTGTATATATAAGGTGTTAGGTAAGTAACCATCAAGCGTGCATCTACTGAATAAGAAAACAAAAGATTAAAAAAAGGAACTATTGATAGAACGGTGTAGACTAATATAGGAATTAGAGAATGTGTTTTAACATATATATATATATATATATATAAGTAATTACACTAAAAAAAATTAAAACCAACAGGGCTGACAATTGACTCGAATGAAACCGCCATATTGCACTAAAGTAATCAAATTGTCATTCAACTGTTCCATTTAGAGATGAAATTAATGGAGATTTGTTGGCTAATGTTCAATTTATCTCTTTCAACTTAGATGTCATGAGGGGGTTTTTGAAAAGCTTTAAAGTATGCCAAAGGGATTCGTAGATCTTCCAAATTTAAAGCGCGTAAGATTAAAAAATTTAGAAAAATATTATCCTATCAGAAAAAAGATCAAAAAAAAAAAATTCAATAGAGATGATGCGACGATGACGATTATATAAATATTTTATTTTGGAATGATAGGTACAGTACACACGTTATTATGCTAATTTTTTTATTCTATTTCTAATTGTATAACATTATTCAAAAATTATTATAAAAATTAACTAACTGTGGTATGGAGGGAAGGCAACCATTAATCATATAAGGGGCACGAGGAAAAAAAATTAATTCATATCCAATATATTTATATATATTAAAAAAATTAAAATAGAAGCTAATTTCTTGGCAATATATATATTAGGATGAATATACCTCTTTCATATAAAAAAATATAGCACATTTATCTGAATTAAGAGTTACGAAAGTTGATATATAATTTTAAGAACTGAAATTATATTTAATTTTTAGATAAAAATTTTTAAATTAAAAATGTAACTTCTATTTTTAAAATTATATTTCAACTTCAAAATCCCTTCGTTTCGTATGTACATATATCCTCGTCACAGCAAGATTAATTATGATTAAGGAAACTAAAGAAGATTTATTATGATTAAAGAAACTAAATGTATTTAAAAAAAAAAAATGAAGTCATTACATCATGGAATATGAGCCCTATACGAAATCCGAGAACAAGAAAGGGCCTTGGGATCGGATCTTTGAAATTGTCAACTAGGAGACCCCCTCCCAATGTCGACACACCGGTTTTCCGCTCTTCATGATTAATAAAACCTTATTTTTCTAACTATTGAGCTCCTCTGCCATCCCATCATGTTATTGTAGAAGATTAAAATTAAAAAAAAATGATTATCATATTAACCTTATGCGTCATTGATTTTTTCACATCGTTCCAATATATACATGTATGTTATGGGATAGATGGAGCCTTTGTCATGTGCGAGGAGTAAGTCTAAGTTTCAACCTTCAAAAGGCAATGTTTGAAATACAGGCTCCGTTTGGAGTTCTAAAAAAAAAATAATAATAAAATTCTACAAATCTCTACAAACATGAATTACGAAATAATAAAATTTAAATTTTTCAGTCACTGCACGAATTATGAGATATTTATTTTTACAATTTTATATTATTTTATACAATTTTATATAACTCCAAACACACCCCATAATGCTTTATGTGATCCACGTGGAATTATATACTTAAATTATTAAACACCAAAAAAAAAAAAAAAAGGAAAAGAAGGCTATTAGGTTATGGTTTGTATTAGATGTAGCCTTCCATCAAATTATGGTAACGTTTGGAGTCAAACAAAATAATATAAAATTCTACAAATCTCTACAAATACGAATTATTAGATAATAAAATTTAAATTCTCTACTCACTGCATAAAACACGAGACATTAATTTTTATAATTTTATACAACTCCAAACACATTTTATATGATCAAGGCTCCGTTTGGAGTGACAAAAAATTTTGAAAAATGATAAAAAAATTAAAAAATTCTAAAAGTTATTCATTTTTTATCTAACTGTATAAATTACAAACTCATAACTTATATCAATTTATTTATTTTATCTCTTTTTTTTTTCACTCTAAATGCGTCTTAAATACTTGGAAGTCCTCCGTCATCGGAACTCCTTTCCAGATCGAGTACGTGGCGCTGTTAATTAAAAAGTAGGATATTACACCAGGAATGGCATACATGCATACACACACATATATATATATATAATCATCGATATTATCTTCTCGGTTAGCCTAAGAAATGATTGAAGAAGAAGTTTCACGTTAGGGTGATACAATTTTCTCAGAATAATTTGTCAAAAAAAATTACTAGAATAATTTTGTTGAATCAAATATGGCTTAAAAGTAGTAAATTAGGATGGAGTATGGCAAGCTGTTAGGGTATGTTTGATTGAAGGCATTAATTGAATGGTGAAATATAAATAATATTATAAGATAATATATGAAATTAATTTTTTATATAAAATCTTTATAATATCTCAGCCGCAAAATAATATTAGATCTCTTTTAAAATTGAATGAATTTCTTCAATTCTTTCACTCTCCTCCATTATTAAGTCTAGAAGTAACACCATCACAACTCCTAGTTGGACATTTTCTTCATTGCAAATTTAATCTAACTTTTTTGAAATCACAACACAAAATAAAAATAAATCAAATGCAAAATATTTATTCAAAACAAACAATTAATTAAGTTTAAAATTACAATAAATTAAATGAAAATAAAATTCCAAAAAAACAATTTTAAAACTTAGCCTTGTTATACTTAATTTGCATGTTTGTCATACCCAACATGCTTTTATTTGATAGAGTTAATTTACACTACAAACACTTTTGATCTTATTTCAATATTAAGGTTTAGAGGCCTCCTAATGACGTATAAACTACAGAAATGTTGCCCATTGAGGGGCAAAAAAGGAAACTTAGAATTACATCTCTCTATCTATTACCCTGGATTTTGTGAAAATAGTAGAAATTCGAAACTAGGAGACCCAAAAATTAATTAATAAATAAATAAATAATTCAATGTATGGATGTGTTATATGGTGAAGCCTTTTTCTCTTTAATTAGGGTTCATCACTCACTTCTGGTCACTGGGTCATGGAGCTCAATTATGCATTGACGATTTGACAGAAAGATGGAATTAATTGTTTGCCTACAAAATCGCATGTTGAACAAGTCCATGCGTGACCAAACAAAAAAAAAAAATAGAAAAGGAATGTTATATATATATATATATGTGTGTGTGTGTGTGTGGGTGAAACTATGAGTTTGCAATGTTGAATTCAATCTAAATTGGATGGTATATATTGAATCCTAAATTGTCTTACGTTGCCTCATATATCATGATGTGGTTGCAACATTAACTAGAGATTTTTTTTTTTTAATAAATATTTGTCTATTATATATGTTAATTAAGTCTCTATTTGGTATTGATGGTAATTTGTATTTTAAAATCATATTTTGTATTTAAATATTAAGTTTATATTCGAGTTGTATTTTATTTATTTATTTATTTTTATTTTTTGTGAAGTTGGTAGGTTCGAAGAAAGTTAATTAGGACAAAATTTGACAACTTTAGTAGATTACTGTTCTATTTGGAATTCTTCTGTAGCAATTTGGACTTTACCTATTTAGAATATTTCCCACTATCGTAATGAAGATCATTGAGGGTGAAGAATTTAAGAAACTTAGGTATCGTTTGATTTATTTTTTTATTTTTTAGTTTTTTGTTTTTATTTTTTATTTCTATTTCTATTTTAGGGCGCATTTATCATTTTGTACTGCTGAAAATAAGATACACAGCTAAAATACATTTAGTTACTGATGTTCTTAAATTTTGTTTTAGAAAACAGAAATGAGTTTATACGTAAAAAACAAAATAGGAAAAAGTCGTTTTGAGTATTTTCAACAAAATTAAAAAAAAATCTTAAAATAAGAAAAATATGGTATTTTCTGTTTCTTATTCTGAGATTTTTAAAACACAAAACACATAAAACCAAAAATCAAAAATAGAAAAGTAAACCAAATGTCACCTTAGTTTTCTAATTAGATATCGGAATTCTACCTACAACAAATTGAAATGAGATTTCTAAAGGATTTTCAACTTAACTGAATTTGAATTTCTTTAAGATAATATTAAATTAAAGATATATAACGGGATTTTTTTAATAAATATTTGTCTATTATATATGTTAAGTCTCTATCTGGAATTGATGGTAATTTGTATTTTAAAATCATATTGTGTATTTAAATTTTAAGTTTATATTCGAGTTATATATATATATTTGTTTTTTCTTTCTTTTTTTTTTTTTTTTGGTGAAGTTGGAAGGTTTGAAGAAAGTTAATTAGTAGAAAAGTTGACAACTTTAGTGGATTTCTGTTTTATTTTAGAATTCTATTGCAGCAATTTAGACTATACCTATTTAGAATATATATTTCCCACTGTCATAATGAAGATCATGGAGGATGAATAATTTAAGAAAATCAGGCGTCATTTAGTTTATTTTTTTATTTTTGTTTTATGTTGTATATTTTAAAATTTTTAAATTAAGGAAAACAAACTTTGTTTTTCTTATTTTAAAATTTACTTTGATTTAAATTAAAAATGCTTAAAATGAATTTTTATAATTTTTATTTTATATGTAAATTTATTTTCTATTTTCTAAAATAAATTCAAAAAATACAAATGACCAAATACGTTTTAAATGTTTTCATTCTTTTCAAAAGTACAAAATAAAAAATGAGGTCAAAACAGAAAATAGAAAACAAAAATAAAAAAGAACCAAATACCACCTTAGTTTTCTATTTAGAGTTTGGAATTCTACCTACAACAAATTGAAATGAGATTTCTAAAGGATTTTCAACATCATTGAATTTGAATTTTTTTAAGATAATATTAAATCAAAGATACATAACGGGCTTTTCACTGAAGATTATATCGAGAGATTACATCATTAAGAGATTGAAAATTTTCATTAAAGAAAGAAACGGATACAACATTTTCATTGCTCTTGAAAAAAAAAAAATTAAACACTTTTGAGTTTTAGTAAATGCCATTTAAAAATTTTAGTTATAGATGCGTTGGAGAGCGAGAACATTATATCCATCAGCATTGGAATGAAGTAATCTAGCTTGAGTGCCCGAAAGGGGTAGTCGGGTTGGTCAGGGTTGGGGTCGTTGGGCTCGGGCCACGTGAGGTCTCGATTTCGACTCTTTCGGGGGTGATCTTTTCTCTTATTGTGGAGGCGATCTTCAACGGCCTTCCCGGCTGAGCCAGTCAGCCAGGGCTTGCCTAGGCTGGTTTACCTTTTCATGATTCTTTGCCGGTTAGGGCCACGGGACGGGTTTCACCCAGTGCAGACCCATAAGTAGCGGCTGCGGGTTTCTTTCCGACCCTAAAAGTAATCTAGCTTGAGTGTGCAGACTTGGGATAGGATGAGTTTGGTCATTTTTGCATTCGAATAAATTCTTATGACTGACATTATTTTTAGCGGATTGTTTCGGAATAGGATCTTATCAGACTATGTTGGATTTGTGAGAAAAAAGAAAAGTAAATGAAAAATCAAATTATCGAGTTATGTTTAAACTAAATAAAAATTAATTTTTATTTTTGATAAATACGTATTATTCATTTTTTAAAGTCGAAGAGGAAAAATTAAATGAATTATTCACTTTTTCTCTCCATGAATTTAAATTCTAAACATAATATTAAATACTCGATATTTTTCTTAAAACTAATTATAGGATTTTTTTTATTACGTCCTAGTGTTTTTTCATGATTTGTACCATCGTTTAGGTATCATTTGATACACCTATTTTAAGTGTATTTTTTATTTTACAATTTTGAAAATAGAAAAATAGCTTAAAAACGTATTTAGTCACTGTATTTTTAAATTTTATTTTAGAAAATAAAAATAGGTTTACGCATAAAAAATAAGAAAAAGTTACTTTGAGCGCTTTCAACCCGAAATAAAGATAATTTTAAAATACGAAAAACAAAAAATGTCTTATTGAATACGTTCTCTACTTTTCTTTCTTTGAAATTTCGAAAATAGAAAACACATAAAATAGAAAATAGAAAACAAAAACATAAAACAAAAAATAAAAAATACAAACCAAATGTCACCTTAATTTTAATTTGCAACTTTATTTATTATTGATGGTGGTTGTTTGATTGCATTCTCAATAAAATTGTTAAAGGGTTGTTTTGAAGAAAATCTTTTGATATATTACTATATGTATATGGTTTAATTTAGAGTCTTTGGCAACAATTCAGTTTCTTTGTTATTTTATATGTAAATATATATATATATATATATGGAGAGAGAGAGAGAGAGAGAGAGAGAGAGTGATTATATATGTAACCGACTTATGCATATCTTAATTCATGAATTTGAGCTCTGCTTGTGCATAGTGTGATAATAACCATTATCAATTATGAAGCAACCAATAAACTTCAATTGAGTGGTTCATGGAATGAAATTAACAGTTTGTCAGTTTGTCAATATATATATATATATATTTGTCCATATATATCACAAGGTCAACACTTAACAATGCAAGAAATGTAAGCTGGTGCATATTTTGGAATCTCTCTCTTTCTCCCCATACACAGACACACATATATATATTGTATCAGTTGTAGTTTATTGGTTGAGGGAGCAGTCTTTGTTGCAGCAAATTCTTACCATTGATTTTAAATAAAATTATATATGATAAAAAATAACACCACCAAAACCAAGCATTATATATATATATATATATACGATATATATATTCATAATATATATAGTTGATAATACCTAAAAGAGTTCTCTTTATAATTAATCAAAGTGGAGTGTTTACATATATTATGATTGTATATAAATATAGATATAACTGGCAACCTCTGATCTGCATTGACCAAGGTCCGATACTCATTAATGTTAAGGATTCTTCCTTTACTGCCAACACATGTATTAAGATAGAGATAAGAATTCTCAAATCACTCGATCTCAAACTTAGGTCCTTTTTTGTTTCCCAAAATTTTTTAACATAATATATATTTTCATTCCTAAATTTACTTTGTACCAAAATTTAATTAGATCTCCTATCTTATTTTTTAGTGGTGTTTGGTTTTTTGAAAAAAAATTAAAAGTTTGCGTAAAATTAGTAAAATTTAATTGAAGAAAGTTAATAAAAGTAAAAATTTTTTTTTTTTTTTGACATCCAAACACCCTTTTATTCTTTATCTAACCAGCCAAACACTAGCCTAAGGTGAGATTATCCCACGGTAGTCAGTCTTTATGTTCAACACTAGATATTTCTATGCATTGCCCGCATTTTGCGGTGAGATTTCCACCGTTTGAACTTTATAATGTGGAAAATACACTTCAAAGACGTTTTAATACTATTTTGTGAGGCTGTTTTACCAAGTAATTTTTTTTTTCTTTTCCCCCAACAAATTATTGTACATATGCAAATCCTAGTATTGTGTGTGTCGGTGTGTGTGTATATATATATATATATATCCTAACTAATTCTCAGTTCTAAGTAACCCTAAAAAATTATTTTTGCCTTGTTTATACATATTCTTGTTATTTATTTTTAACACATTATTTTGTGTGTGTGTGTGTGTGTCAATATTAGTATTCCAACTATTTTCTCACTTTTAAAGCAACCCCAAAAATTATCAAAAGTTAATTTCCATATATACACACAATAAACAAATTCACTGACGGATGCACAGTGTGTCCGAGAGTGGGTAAAGACTCGCGCTGAATTTTTATAAAAAAATATTTAATATAAAAAATATAAATATTTATAAAAAAAAATTTATTTGAGAGTGAGTGAGTGGATAAATGATTATTTGATGACATATATTAAAAGAGACTAATTCGAAATAATTGAAAATGAAGTTATTTTACAATGTTTTCATAATATAAAAGAACGAATAAGATTGTTGTTACTTGTTTGTTAATTTGAAAGTTATTTTGTGAAAGAAATATTTAATATCAATGTATAATATTTTATATTTTATCGTATTTTATATATTTATTTACAATTTAAAATTTTAATTGTTATTTAGATCTAAGCTGACCTAAATTCCTGCGTTTGTCACTTAAGAAATTAATATATTTAGTAGATTTCTAATCCAAGTTTTGGTTAAATTCTCTTTATTGAGCCTTTCAATTTGTACCAAGTCATATATCTATATATATATATATCATCAATTGCGTGATCAATCATATATTTTTCTCAGCATGACAAAGATTAAATCAATATCATGGATGGCGCATATTTACTGTTTCAATTTATACATATAGATTTCTCCCACCAATCCTTTTTGTATTCTTCTTACTATTATACAATTTATAGTCAACTTGGATATTAGATGGCAGCCCCTCAACATGATCACATGACTCAATCTTAATTCCAAGTCTTTCGGCAACTTTCTTGTCACAGTGACGATCATTAGAATTAACAAGAAAGCTATCCTAAATTATTTTATGGGTTTAACATCATTAATATATACGTGTATATATATACATATATATGTATATATAATGTATGTATTAGTATAATTTTTGAGGCAATCGAGGACCAATCAACCATTGGGGATGGTGCCAAATAACAAATGAGACTAGAGAGTTGACCTCCCGACATCGGTTTGTTTCTAATCTTCTTTAACTTGACCACCATCTCCTCCTCCTCCCTAATATATAGATTCATATATGTATAATATATATATATATATATGTATTGTATATATGTTTTTGACATGTACAAGCACTAAAACGATACATTTGGAAGTATGTACATGGGCATTGTAAGAGAATGGTAGGCGCTTTGTTTAACCTTATCCCCTGCATAAGCCAAAGTTTACTTTGACAAAAACCATGGTCTCTATTTCCGGCTTTGTGTTCTGTCGCAGATATTTTCTAGGGAAAATTATACTCTGGTTTCATGCCTAAGTTTCTATGTGGATATTGAAGATTTCAAGGGCCGTGTGCATTTGGATTACGAAGTTTGGCAAACAAAAATCTCTAATTTTCTTTAATTTTTTCTAATTTTTTCACGTAAAAAATCTTTAATTTTATTTTAATTTTCTTTAATCTCTACTAATTTTTTTTACGCTCTTCAATGAACACATCAAATACCCAATAATTCAAAATTTACCTACATTTTATTTATTTATTTATTTTGTGTCAAAATTTAGTACTCCAAACAAGCTCTTAATCTTATTTTGATTGTTTTTGAGAGGGGAAAAAAAAACCCAAAAAGTAAATGAACGGTTATGATAGAAAGTACACAATTTAATTTTTACATAAAAAAATTACAATTAAAACTTTTTTTTTAAAAGAGATGGAAATAAAGTGTTTAATTCCGAATATATATTTTAATTTGTAGATGTTGAAATCACATTTAAATTAGATAATAATTTGATAAGAGGAGCTAGGTTATAAAATAGAGAGTCACACATGGGCTGTGGCCCTTGAGGTGGGTGCCATCTAAAGGTGCAATGGTGAGCCAACCCTGTTGGTCTAATCTAATGCCCCACTGGGCTTTGACATTTCACATAAGCCCAGTAGTTCACAATCACTTGATTTTAATACTTTTTTTAATCAAGAGTATCCGAACCAGTTTATACGCACCTCGACTAACTTTTAAGATTTTAAAATTAATGACCGAATAAATACTCTAGTGATTTTGAGAATAATCAAACTAATAACCATTAAAAAGGACATTCAAAACCTTACTGATAAAATTAGTTCTCAGGGTTTAACTTTAACAGTTATGCCAACTACCAAGGTAGGTGATTAAGCCCACGTCACCGCGAATTGACTTCTGATAAAATGTCAAACTAATAATGACTCCGTTTGACATATAAAAAAATATTAAAAATTTTTATAAATTTCTGTTAATTTTATATCACATCAACTTTTTTTTCATTGCACGTATTACGAATTCTTAATTTATTTCAATTTATTTTACTTTTTCTTATTTTAAACGCACTCAATTTAATAGAGAATATGCTTTTTTTTTTTTTAACCGAACATTGAATTACTTGGATGTACCAGGTAGGAATCACTTCAATCTGGGAGGTTGTGCAACGCTTGATGAAGAGTTAAACCATTGTATACAATATTTCTGAACTATTAAATTAAAATTAATAATTTTAAACATGTGTTACAGGACTGACATGGCTTAAATAAATTAAATAATATAGGTTTAATTTAATTTTAACTTTATAAAAATTCACTTAAAAAAAATAAATATTGAACACAATTTGTAACTCAAACTCGATTCGATAAACCCAAATGAAAGTAAAATAATCAAATTGCTCAAACTAAATTTGATTAAAATTTGATTCGAAAGTTTTATAAGTTAAATTTTAACACACTTTTAAACTTAAACAACTTAGTACTTGACTCGATTTAACTCTACTCCACTCATTTGTAAAATTCTAAATTTTATTATGATTTTAAATTGGAATAATCAATTTAATTTTCGCACTTTTAATTTAATATTAAATTATCATTTTTTTCAAAAATATTGATAAAAAAAGGGTTATGTCTGTCATGTGTAATGACATTTTTATTAATTTTTTAATGATAATTGATAAAAATGACAAAATAAGCCTTAAATAAAAATATATAAGTAAACTATTACGATTTAAGGTACAAGATGAAAGTAATATATATATATATATATATATAATACTAAATTCAATTTATCAAAAATAAAAAAATAAAAAGAATATGAAAGAGTCCGCATCACACAAATTCACCCGGTCGGCTCTAACGTAAGATTCGAAACCGTAGCAATAAGCTAAAAATCAAAATTAACCGCAACCATCCAAATCTGTCTATTAATTGGTACTCATTTAACATACAAATGAAAGTAGAGTTACTCCCCGTCCAAGTAATTTAGTAATTAATATATGTTTAAAATAAATTAATTTATTATTATTATTATTATTATTATTATTATTATTATTATTATTATTATTTTGGGTTCCTGCCTCCAATCATATTTACTTTGTTTGTATATTTTATGTTATTAATTTAATTTTTTTATGTTGTCCATCTTTCAATTTCTATTTTTAGTGTGTATTTACAGCGGGAATTTAGTGAGGAAAAAGAAAATAGTAAGAAAAATAGAATCTTAAATACATGATTTTTATTTAAGTATATTAAAAATATAAAAAATAAAATACATTTATTAATAAATTAATTTTCTAATTTTTTATTATTTTTAATTTCTCAAATTTCACTAATTTTTCTCTTTTACTTTCTATCACAAGTCAAATATGAAGAGTGATTTCAATTTATTGTCCCTCCTTTTTTTTTTTTTTTCGACCTTAACAAATTCTTAAGATAAACATGGTCTAAGAAATAACTGATTTGTATGAATTTTTTTTTCTTTTTTTAAATGCAATGGTGCAGACTTAAGATTTTGGGTTCACCCGAGTAGAACAAATGATTTAAAAATAAAGTTGGTCGAGGTTTAAAAATTTAAGTTAGATAAAGAGTTTAAAAATAAAATGCGCTGGATTATAAAAATTTAGAATCAACTAAATTTCAAAAAAAAATAACTAAAAAAACATTTGTACCCGATTACGTACCAAGTGTAGCCCAGGACAGTACAAGGTCACTCCACCCCCAAATAGGAGATATATATATATATATATATATTAGATAGGACTACGAGTTAATCCAATTGCAAATAATCATATAACAAATTAGAAATTGGATCTCTAAAATTCATATTTCTATAAGTGCATTTGGCGCACCAAAAAATGACATAAAATATAGTTTGGAGAAATTTTTTGTATTTGGTGCATGCCGCTCAAACCGCATTTTTTAGAGATAAATAGTAAAATTTTGTTCTGACGAATTAGATTTCCAGTTTAAACAGATTCAAAATTTTAGACAGTCATGATTTCTTTACACTACAAGCCGTCTAAACGGATTGTAAAAACCGTTTAGGACGAAAGTTAGTCGCGCGACTCCAGTCGAAACAATTTCTATAATTCGTTATAACGGTTTTAAAAACACCACAAAAAATAGTCAAAGTGAGTGTCATTCGGTAGATTGGGAGTTCATGATGAGAATGACAAAAAAAATTTTGCTATTTGATTAACTGAATTCTAGTTATCAACTTTTTTTAGAAAAATATTAAACGTTTTTTGAATGTTAAAAAGGCGATAATGTGTAAAATTTTATAGAAATTTTTAAAAATTTTCAGATATTTTAAGAGAATTTTTATCAAACTTTTGTGCAATGTTGAATTCAATCTAAATTGGATGGTATATATTGAATCCTAAATTGTCTTACGTTGCCTCACTATCATGATGTGGTTGCAACATTAACTAGAGATTTTTTTTTTAATAAATATTTGTCTATTATATATGTTAATTAAGTCTCTATTTGGTATTGATGGTAATTTGTATTTTAAAATCATATTTTGTATTTAAATATTAAGTTTATATTCGAGTTGTATTTTATTTATTTATTTATTTATTTTTATTTTTTGTGAAGTTGGTAGGTTCGAAGAAAGTTAATTAGGACAAAATTTGACAACTTTAGTAGATTACTGTTCTATTTTGGAATTCTTCTGTAGCAATTTGGACTATACCTATTTAGAATATTTCCCACTATCGTAATGAAGATCATTGAGGGTGAAGAATTTAAGAAACTTAGGTATCGTTTGATTTATTTTTTTATTTTTTAGTTTTTAGTTTTTATTTTTTATTTCTATTTTAGGGTGCATTTATCATTTTGTACTGCTGAAAATAAGATACACAGCTAAAATACATTTAGTTACTGATGTTCTTAAATTTTGTTTTAGAAAACAGAAATGAGTTTATACGTAAAAAACAAAATAGGAAAAAGTCGTTTTGAGTATTTTCAACAAATTAAAAAAAATCTTAAAATAAGAAAAATATGGTATTTTCTGTTTCCTTATTCTGAGATTTTTAAAACACAAAACACATAAAACTAAAAATCAAAAATAGAAAAGTAAACCAAATGTCACCTTAGTTTTCTAATTAGATATTGGAATTCTACCTACAACAAATTGAAATGAGATTTCTAAAGGATTTTCAACTTAACTGAATTTGAATTTCTTTAAGATAATATTAAATTAAAGATATATAACGGGATTTTTTTAATAAATATTTGTCTATTATATATGTTAAGTCTCTATCTGGAATTGATGGTAATTTGTATTTTAAAATCATATTGTGTATTTAAATTTTAAGTTTATATTCGAGTTATATATATATATTTGTTTTTTCTTTCTTTTTTTTTTTTTTTTTTGGTGAAGTTGGAAGGTTTGAAGAAAGTTAATTAGTAGAAAAGTTGACAACTTTAGTGGATTTCTGTTTTATTTTAGAATTCTATTGCAGCAATTTAGACTATACCTATTTAGAATATATATTTCCCACTGTCATAATGAAGATCATGGAGGATGAATAATTTAAGAAAATCAGGCGTCATTTAGTTTATTTTTTTATTTTTGTTTTATGTTGTATATTTTAAAATTTTTAAATTAAGGAAAACAGACTTTGTTTTTCTTATTTTAAAATTTACTCTGATTTAAATTAAAAATACTTAAAACGAATTTTTATAATTTTTATTTTATATGTAAATTTATTTTCTATTTTCTAAAATAAATTCAAAAAATACAAATGACCAAATACGTTTTAAATGTTTTCATTATTTTCAAAAGTACAAAATAAAAAATGAGGTCAAAACAGAAAATAGAAAATAAAAATAAAAAAGAACCAAATACCACCTTAGTTTTCTATTTAGAGTTTGGAATTCTACCTACAACAAATTGAAATGAGATTTCTAAAGGATTTTCAACTTCATTGAATTTGAATTTTTTTTAGATAATATTAAATCAAAGATACATAACGGGCTTTTCACTGAAGATTATATTCGAGAGATTACATCATTAAGAGATTGAAAATTTTCATTAAAGAAAGAAACGGATACAACATTTTCATTGCTCTTGAAAAAAAAAAAAAATTAAACACTTCTGAGTTTTAGTAAATGCCATTTAAAAATTTTAGTTATAGATGCGTTGGAGAGCGAGAAAATTATATCCATCAGCATTGGAATGAAGTAATCTAGCTTGAGTGCCCCGAAAGGGGTAGTCGGGTTGGTCAGGGTTGGGGTCGTTGGGCTCGGGTCACGTGAGGTCTCGATTTCGACTCTTTCGGGGGTGATCTTTTCTCTTATTGTGGAGGCGATCTTCAACGGCCTTCTCGGCTGAGCCAGTCAGCCAGGGCTTGCCTAGGCTGGTTTACCTTTTCATGATTCTTTGCCGGTTAGGACCACGGGACGGGTTTCACCCAGTGCACACCCATGAGTAGCGGCTGCGGGTTTCTTTCCGACCCTAAAAGTAATCTAGCTTGAGTGTGCAGACTTGGGATAGGATGAGTTTGGTCATTTTTGCATTCGAATAAATTCTTATGACTGACATTATTTTTAGCCGATTGTTTCGGAATAGGATCTTATCAGATTATGTTGGATTCGTGAGAAAAAAGAAAAGTAAATGAAAAATCAAATTATCGAGTTATGTTTAAACTAAATAAAAATTAATTTTTATTTTTGATAAATACGTATATTCATTTTTTAAAGTCGAAGAGGAAAATTAAATGACTTATTCACTTTTTCTCTCCATGAATTTAAATTCTAAACATAATATTAAATACTCGATATTTTTCTTAAAACTAATTATAGGATTTTTTTTATTACGTCCTAGTGTTTTTTCATGATTTGTACAATCGTTTAGGTATCATTTGATACACCTATTTTAAGTGTATTTTTTATTTTATAATTTTGAAAATAGAAAAATAGCTTAAAAACGTATTTAGTCACTGTATTTTTAAATTTTATTTTAGAAAATAGAAAATAGATTTACGTATAAAAAATAAGAAAAAGTTACTTTGAGCGCTTTCAACCCGAAATAAAGATAATTTTAAAATACGAAAAATAAAAAATGTCTTATTGAATACGTTCTCTATTTTTCTTTCTTTGAAATTTCGAAAATAGAAAACACATAAAATAAAAATAGAAAACAAAAACATAAAACAAAAAATAGAAAATACAAACCAAATGTCACATTAATTTTAATTTGCAATTTTATTTATTATTGATGGTGGTTGTTTGATTGCATTCTCAATAAAATTGTTAAAGGGTTGTTTTGAAGAAAATCTTTTGATATATTACTATATGTATATGGTTTAATTTAGAGTCTTTGGCAACAATTCAGTTTCTTTGTTATTTTATATGTAAATATATATATATATATATGGAGAGAGAGAGAGAGAGAGTGATTATATATGTAACCGACTTATGCATATCTTAATTCATGAATTTGAGCTCTGCTTGTGCATAGTGTGATAATAACCATTATCAATTATGAAGCAACCAATAAACTTCAATTGAGTGGTTCATGGAATGAAATTAACAGTTTGTCAGTTTGTCAATATATATATATATATATATTTGTCCATATATATCACAAGGTCAACACTTAACAATGCAAGAAATGTAAGCTGGTGCATATTTTGGAATCTCTCTCTTTCTCCCCATACACACACACACACATATATATATTGTATCAGTTGTAGTTTATTGGTTGAGGGAGCAGTCTTTGTTGCAGCAAATTCTTACCATTGATTTTAAATAAAATTATATATGATAAAAAATAACACCACCAAAACCAAGCATTATATATATATATATATACGATATATATATTCATAATATATATAGTTGATAATACCTAAAAGAGTTCTCTTTATAATTAATCAAAGTGGAGTGTTTACATATATTATGATTGTATATAAATATAGATATAACTGGCAACCTCTGATCTGCATTGACCAAGGTCCGATACTCATTAATGTTAAGGATTCTTCCTTTACTGCCAACACATGTATTAAGATAGAGATAAGAATTCTCAAATCACTCGATCTCAAACTTAGGTCTTTTTTTTTTTTTCCCAAAATTTTTTAACATAATATATATTTTCATTCCTAAATTTACTTTGTACCAAAATTTAATTAGATCTCCTATCTTATTTTTTAGTGGTGTTTGGTTTTTTGAAAAAAAATTAAAAGTTTGTGTAAAATTAGTAAAATTTAGTTAAAGAAAGTTAATAAAAGTAAAAAAAATTTTTTTTTTTTTTTGGCATCCAAACACCCTTTTGTTCTTTATCTAACCAGCCAAACACTAGCCTAAGGTGAGATTATCCCACGGTAGTCAGTCTTTATGTTCAACACTAGATATTTCTATGCATTGCCCGCATTTTGCGGTGAGATTTCCACCGTTTGAACTTTATAATGTGGAAAATACACTTCAAAGACGTTTTAATACTATTTTGTGAGGCTGTTTTACCAAGTAATTTTTTTTTTCTTTTCCCCCAACAAATTATTGTACATATGCAAATCCTAGTATTGTGTGTGTCGGTGTGTGTATATGTATATATATATATATATATATATATCCTAACTAATTCTCACTTTTAAGTAACCCTAAAAAATTATTTTTGCCTTGTTTATACATGTTCTTGTTATTTATTTTTAACACATTATTGTGTGTGTGTGTGTGTGTAAATATTAGTATTCCAACTATTTTCTCACTTTTAAAGCACCCCCAAAAATTATCAAAATTTAATTTCCATATATACACACAATAAACAAATTCACTGGCGGATGCACAGTGTGCCGAGAGTGGGTAAAGATTCGCGCTGAATTTTTATAAAAAAAAATATTTAATATAAAAAATATAAATATTTATAAAAAAAATTTATTCGAGAGTGAGTGAGTGGATAAATGATTATTTGATGACATATATTAAAAGAGACTAATTCGAAATAATTGAAAATGAAGTTATTTTACAATGTTTTCATAATATAAAAGAACGAATAAGATTGTTGTTACTTGTTTGTTAATTTGAAAGTTATTTTGTGAAAGAAATATTTAATATCAATGTATAATATTTTATATTTTATCGTATTTTATATATTTATTTACAATTTAAAATTTTAATTGTTATTTAGATCTAAGCTGACCTAAATTCCTGCGTTTGTCACTTAAGAAATTAATATATTTAGTAGATTTCTAATCCAAGTTTGGTTAAATTCTCTTTATTGAGCCTTTCAATTTGTACCAAGTCATATATCTATATATATATATATATATATCATCAATTGCGTGATCAATCATATATTTTTCTCAGCATGACAAAGATTAAATCAATATCATGGATGGCGCATATTTACTGTTTCAATTTATACATATAGATTTCTCCCACCAATCCTTTTTGTATTCTTCTTACTATTATACAATTTATGGTCAACTTGGATATTAGATGGCAGCCCCTCAACATGATCACATGACTCAATCTTAATTCCAAGTCTTTCGGCAACTTTCTTGTCACAGTGACGATCATTAGAATTAACAAGAAAGCTATCCTAAATTATTTTATGGGTTTAACATCATTAATATATACGTGTATATATATACATATATATGTATATTATAATGTATGTATTAGTATAATTTTTGAGGCAATCGAGGACCAATCAACCATTGGGGATGGTGCCAAATAACAAATGAGACTAGAGAGTTGACCTCCCGACATCGGTTTGTTTCTAATCTTCTTTAACTTGACCACCATCTCCTCCTCCTCCTCCCTAATATATAGATTCATATATGTATAATATATATATTATATGTATTGTATATATGTATTTGACATGTACAAGCACTAAAACGATACATTTGGAAGTATGTACATGGGCATTGTAAGAGAATGGTAGGCGCTTTGTTTAACCTTATCCCCTGCATAAGCCAAAGTTTACTTTGACAAAAACCATGGTCTCTATTTCCGGCTTTGTGTTCTGTCGCAGATATTTTCTAGGGAAAATTATACTCTGGTTTCATGCTAAGTTTCTATGTGGATATTGAAGATTTCAAGGGCCGTGTGCATTTGGAGTACGAAGTTTGGCAAAAAAAAAAAATCTCTAATTTTCTTTAATTTTCTTCACGCAAAAAATCTTTAACTTCTATTTTAATTTTCTTTAATTTTTATAAATTTTTTTTACGCTTTCAAATGAATACATCAAATACCCAATAATTCAAAATTTACTTACATTTTATTTATTTATTTTGTGTCAAAATTTAGCACTCCAAACAAACTCTTAATCTTATTTTGATTGTTTTTGAGGGGAAAAAAACCAAAAAGTAAATGGACGGTTAAGATAGAAGGTATACAATTTAATTTTTACATAAAAAAATTACAATTTACACCTATTTGTTTTTTTTTTTTTTTTTTTGTTAAGAGATGGAAATAAAGTGTTTAATTCCGTGTATATATATATATATATATATTAATTTGTAGATGTTGAAATCACATTTAAATTAGATAATAATTTGCTAAGAAGAGCTAGCTTGGTTACAAAATGGATAGTCACAGATGGGTTGTGGCCCTTGAGGTGGGTGCCATCTAAAGGTGCAATGCTTAGCCAACCCTGTTGGTCTAATCTAATGGCCCAGTGGGCTTTGACATTTCACATCCAAGTAATTTAGTAATTAATATATGTTTCAAATAAATTAATTTTATTATTATTATTATTATTATTATTATTATTATTATTATTTTGGGTTCCTGCCTTCAATCATATTTACTTTGTTTGTATATTTTATGTTATTAATTTGTTTTTTTTTTTTATGTTGTCCATCTTTCAATTTCTATTTTTAGTGTGTATTTGCAGTGGGAATTTGGTGAAGAAAAATAAATTGGTAAGAAAAATGGAATCTTAAACACATGATTTTTATTTAGGTATATTAAAAATATAGAAAATAAAATACATTTATTGATAAAATTAATTTTCTAATTTTTTATTATTTTTAATTTCTCAAATTTCACTATTTATCTCTTTTACTTTCTATCACAAGTCAAATATGAAGAGTGATTTCAATTTATTGTCCCTCCTTCTTTTTTTTTTAACCTTAACAAATTCATAATATAAACATGGCTTTAGAAATAACTGATTTGTATGAATTTTTTTTTTTTTTTAAATGCAATGGTGCAGACTTAAGATTTTGGGTTCACCCGAGTAGAATAAAGGGTTTAAAAATAGAGTTAGCTGAGGTGCAAAAATTTAGGATAGACAAAGAGTTTAAAGATAAAATGCGCTAAGTTAAAAAAATTTAGAATCAACTAAATTTAAAAAAAAAATGAACTAAAAAAACATTTGGACCCCATTACATACCAATTATAGCCCAGGGCAGTACAAGGTCACTCCACCCCCAAATAGGATATATATATATATATTATAGATAGGACTAGGAGTTAATCCAATGACAAATAATCATATAACAAATTAAAAATTGGATCTCTAAAATTCATATTTCTATCAGTGCGTTTGGCGCATCAAAAAGTGAGAAAAAATGAGATAAAATGTAGTTTGAGAAAATTTTTGTGTTTGGTGCATACTGCTCAAACCGTATTTTTTAGAGATGAATAGTAAAATTTTGTTCTGATGGATTGGATTTTTGTTTGGACGGATTCAAAATTTTAGCCAGTCATGACTTCTTTACACTACAAGTCGTCCAAATAGATTGTAGAAACTGTTTGGACAAAAGTTAGCCGCGCGATTCCGTCAAAACGGTTTCTACAATTCATTGAAACGGTTTTAAAAACACCATAAAAAATAGTCAAAGTGAGTGTCATTCGATAGTTTGGGAGTTCATGATGAGAATGATAAAAAAAATTTTACTATTTGATTAATTGAATTCTAGTTATCGATTTTTTTTTTAGAAAGATATTAAACGTTTTTTTGAATGTTAAAAGGAGGAAATGTGTAAAATTTTATAAAGATTTTCAGAAATTTTCAAAGATTTTTAGAGATTTTTATCAAATTTTGGTATACCAAACGCCCTATATATACATATAAATAGTGAAGGAGAAGATAATTGAAAAGGGGGACAGACAAATATTATGAAGAACAGTTCATATAAAAATTAATTAAACTATTGATAAATAGTGATTTTATTAGCTATTTAATTTGAGTTAAGTATATTTTTCTGAAATTGGACTTTTATCACGGGATAAACCCACACACATTCTTGATTATTGAGGCCCAATGTTTATCTTAGGCTTTAGAGCCTATTTAATTCAACTCCATGCCCCATGTTTTCTAAACCCGCTGTCACCCACCCGCCGAATTACTTGAACAGAAAGAGAAAATATTTGGTGCAACATTAATACGACAGAGCCCCGTTTGAAGTCAAAATTTTAATAATTTTTAGCATTTTTTTTTGGTAAACATTAGTAGATAAAATTTTCTGTGTATTTGATAAAATAAATATAAATTATTTTCTAACTTTTGGCAACTTTTAAGTGTTTAGAATAACAAATATAAATTTTTTATCATTTTTGATAACTTTTAGGTGTTTAGTAAAATAAACAAAAATTTTTAATAATTTTTAGCAAATTTTAGGTGCTTGGTAAAAATTTTGGTAATTTTTGAGTTAGATTACAAAAAAAATGACTGTTATACTTTTCGCTAATTTAACAAAAATTAGTGTATTGACAATTAGCCAACATAGCAAAATTGGTAATTTTTTATGTTTTACCATTTATCTAAAATACCAAAAATTTGCATTTTTCTACTTTTTTTTGCTCCTCCAAACGAGGACGTGGTATAACAAAATAATAAAATAAATACATATATTCTTTTCAAATACAATTTATTTTATTTTAAGTAGAAAATTTAAATTTAATATTATGATGATTAAAATTTAAATGGACGCATATTTTTACATTACTGGTTGTTACACCTCATCGTATCGACGAACTGTATATTTAATTTTGTTTGAGGTGTTTAGTTGGTAAAAATTTAGTCAAAAAGTACAATAAAAATATAAAGATTTAATATAAAAATGATAAGTGATAAAATTTGATTGAAAAAATGTACAAAAGTTAGTAAAAATTAGTAAATTTTGATTAATTTTGGTCAATCAAATACTTCTTTATATTACTTAAAAAAAAAAAAAACCAAATACCTCCTATGTAAGAGAGGATTCCTAGAGACGGGGGAAAGCGGGTGAGAGCTCGAGAAAAGAAAAATTAGAAACATGAGGGAGAATAAAAGGAAGGAAACAAGGGAAAAACTTATGGGTTTCACTGTCTTGATGATCTTCAACTCTCTTCTGACACATTTTTTATTTTTTTCTCTTATCTTCATTTTCAATTAAGGTAAGAGGATGATGTTGAGGAAGACACTCACCTGCGTGCATATTTTTTTTTAAGTTTGAAAGGGAACTTAAAAATTATAGAGAGTAAGTATAATTTCAAAAACTACAGTGGTACTTCATATATTTTTATTAAATTTCAGGACTAATCAATGTAATTTACTCTAGTTTGAATGGATTTTTCCAACATTAACCACACTATTTTCCATTTAGGCTCCGTTTAGAACTCTGAAAATTGCTGAAAATCTTTAAAATTATTCATTTTTTATCTCATTATACGAATTACGAACCCACAGTTTTTATCAAAGTTTATTACTTTTTGTCACCCTAAACGTCTCCTTATTGATAACCAAACATAGAGAATGATTTAATTGCAATAAATATTTCAAAAAAAGAAAAAAGGTGTGAATGTAAATTTTAAATGTTGAATATGATTATCCATAATTATTCAAATATTTAAGAAAAATAAGTGTAATTTACTCAAACAATTATTTGATTACTTAAGGCTCCGTTTGGAGTAAGAAAAAATAAGATAAATTGAGATAAAATGTGGTTTGAGGTTAATTTTGGTGTCTTTTTTATGAAAAATAGCAAATCGTGGAAACGGTTTTCCAAATCCGTTCCCACTGATTCAAAAAAATTCACAAAAAATAGCGACAATGGTACTCGTTTGAAAACTTTCAAGACGAAGCATATGATTGTATAAAAAATTTACACATTCGGTTAACTTACTTTCAGATTTTTAATTTTTTTAACGAAATATTGAAATTTTTTGAAATTCATAATGGCAGGAAAATTAGAGGTAGAGGGGTTGTTGGAGATTTATAGAGGTAGTTTATGATACCAAACGGGCCATAAATACTCACACCATACCTTGTACATAAATGCAGTAGAGCCTAGCAAGTCCTCAAATCTTGAATCCTAAAATTCTAAATTCCTTGATATCATATGACAACTCTTTTAAGCTTTAATCAATATTCTTAATTTTTAGATTCTTTTTTATAAATTATTGTTTAAATAAATGATAAATAAATAACTTAGGAAATATAGATATTTTAAAAATGTCCATAAAAACTTAATGATGGATGACTATTTACTTGGTTTTAACTTTGTTGCACCCATATTTTTTGTATTGCACATTTTCGCTATTAATATATGTAAAATTGGGTTTGCCAACTCCTACAAGCATTTGGCTAGAGAAAATTAAGCTTATGTTAATTACTATTGACTCTCTGTCTAAAATTGGGTCTATCAATTGAATTAAAGGATTCATAATAAAAATTTGCTTTAAGTATTATTTGGAGGTCTAAATTTTAGTTATTTTTATTTTATAATTTTTTGTCAAAAGTTATTAATTGTAATTTTTTTTGTGCGTTTGGTGAAACAAGTAGTAATCTTTAACAATTTTTTGTAAATTTTAGGTGTTTGGTAAATTTTTTAATAATTTTTGACAATTTTTAGTAAATTTTGATAAATTTTAATAACTTTTTGTAACTTTTGAGTTGAAAAATTATTGATTGAGTAAAAAAAAAAAGCAAAAATTAGGTGGCAATTGGTGTATATTTCTATTTTTTGTTTTATATTTTCTATTTTTTTGGTTTTATTTTCATGTTTTTATAAATACTAAAAGTGTATTTGGTTTAATATTCTTTTTTTGTATTTTGAGATTTTTCTTATTTTGGGTTAAAAATACTTAAATTGACTTTTGTCATTTTACATTTTATATGTAAATCCATTTTCTTTTTTTTTTAAATAAAATTTAAGAAAACGAGTGATTAAATTAACCTCCATTTGGCATCGGTACCCATTAGCCAAGCTAATAGCTACTTTAACAGTATTTGGTCAAATTTACCCTCTTACATTTTAACTTTCTTTTAAACTTTTAAGGATAAAAATGTCAAATTAACAAAAACAAGTTAGTCACCTTAAAAAAGTCACTTTTTCCTTCCCAAACACAAATTTAGTTAACTAAAAAAAGCTAGCTAAATTTGTTCCCAAACCAAGCCTTAGTTTTGAGTTATTTTTTTATTTAATAAGCGTAAAATGAAAATTGACGTCAAAATAAATATACACTAAACAAGACCTTATTATCTTGCTAAATATCTAAAAAATAACTGTTAGTAATCTTTCGCTGAAAATTATGTTGCAAAACGGCAATGAGTTAAACAAGACGTAGTATTTACACGAGCCATTAAACGCTGCAGGGTCCCGTGAATTTTTACAATGGGACCGCGGACCTTACTGACTTTGTCTTCCCCTCTCTCTAAAATCATTTTAAAATTAAGTCTATATCAATTAATACATTCACACACGCTCTCTCTTTAAAGTAGCCTTTGTCAAAACACATTCTCTCTTTGAAGTAGGCTTTGTCAAAATCCTCTTACTCTCTAACTTCTCTCATTTTCATTGAAAATATTGGAGCTCCCATTGCATCCTTACCAAAATGTACCTAGACATTTTCACTCTATTAATTCATGCCCTCTTAGCATTGACTTGCACCTAAGAAAATAGTAAATTAAAATGGCTCGAGGGGATGTCCGAGCGAGAACACTCTCAAATTCAAGTTAGGAGCAAGTAAGAATAATTATAATTTCATGTAAAAAGAGCTTTCTACTTTATATATGTACAATGTCTAACATACATTATATTGTTTTGATTGTAATGGTAGTAGGTAGAATATTTAACGTTAGTCATGATGTAAATATTGGGATTGGCAAGTAAGTGACATTGAAGTAACTTTTTGTATATATTGTTTTTGATCTTATTTCTGATACACTTTGAGTGCACTAAATCAAGTAATTATATTGTGTAATTATCAAATTATTTAATTTCAATTTAAATAGAATACAACATTTAATCGGATGATATATTTTATGGTTGGGAAGTACATTTTTGGTAGGAAAATATGTGACATGGTATTTTTTTGTGTATGTATATATATGTGTGTATGTATATACAAGCTAATAAGGGAATAAAGGATATGAAACGATACATTTACCCTCACTCTAATGACTGTTTTTAAACGGTTGTTGACAGAATGATCAGAGTGTTGATTGATCGAAACTGTAGAGATGTAACTGCTACAATTAAAATATGAGGTATTAGAGTGACACTGAACGTAAACTATATGAATAATTTTATATTTTACCTCAAAAATATTATTTTAGGTTGAGTTTGAGAAGAAAAAACTTTTTTTTTTTTTTTGTAAATGACTACTAACTAATTACTCAAAAATTAGACTTTTTGTGTTTTAAAAATGAAAAAAGTTAACTTTTTAGTAATTAATTTCTTTAATTTTTTTGTTAATTTGACATTTTTACTTTTCAAGATTAATAGGAGTTTAAAATGTAAAAAATTAAATTTGATCATTTAGAAAAAAAAAAAAGCCAAAAACTAATAGCTATACTACCAAATTTTCCCCCCAAAACGCAACCTTATTTTACTATTAACTTTAATTTATTAGTTTACGTTTCCCACTATTTTTCTTTTTGTTTCGTTGATAATTCACATGCCCGGTACCATTTGAATAATTAAGAATTTCAAATTAATGGTTTAGAGATTAATTTGTATTAAAAATGTAACTGATGAGGTTGCCTTAGGTGATAATTCATGAATTTTTTTAATAATTAATGATGATAATTACTAAGGTTGTGAAGTCACTGTTATGAAAGATTTCAATTGATTTTTTTTTGTTTTTTTTTTTGCGATGATTTCAAACCTCTCAGAAAATTATTATATTAAACTACTCCAACTTATGATAAAATCTCTACCCAATTAAGAGGTTGTTTGGTAATACAAAAATTTATCAATTTTTGCACAGAAAATTGATATGTGTCATCTTGTTGGGTATTGAGTATTTGATAAAAAAAATTGTAAAGATTGATAAAAAAAATTAAAAATAGACAAAATTTGGTTGTCTTTTGTGAAAATTGATGAACTTAACACTAAATTATATTTGAATAAATCTCTTAATTAATTGGCACCAAGTCTCTTAAATTAAAATCTATAAATATAAATACAAACCTTATATTTTTATTATTAAATATTTCATCCGCTTGTCCAACCTCACTTAAATTTAGGTGTGTTTGGAGTCCAAAAAAAAAAAAAAAATAATGGATGAGATTGATGTGATGTAAAAATGATAAGTGACAAAATATAATTGGAAGAATTTGAAAACTTGTTTGAAATTTTTTGATTTTTTTATGGCTCCAAACGAGCCATTAGTACGGATGGTTTTTGAATGGCAACAAATTTAAGAAGTTAATATAAAAGTGACACATCACAAAATTTAATAGAAAAAATTAAAAAAAATTATATATTTATAATTTTTTTAATTTTTTGTGTAAATTTTAGTAAAATTTTAGCTCCTCCAAATGGTACTTGCATTTATGCTCAGTTTGGGAACAATTAGCATTGGCCAATGGCTAGTAGCTAATTAAAAAAAAAAGTTAGCTAATTTATGTTTTGGAAGGAAAAAAAGTGACTAATAACTATTAGCTAGCTAAAAAAAGTTAGCTAATTTTGTGTTTGGGAAGGAAAAAAAATTGACTTTTTTTAGGTGGCTAACTTATTTTTGTTAAATTAACATTTTTATCCTTAAAAGTTCAAAAAAAAAAAATATAAAAGGGTAAAAAAATTCAACTATTGTTGAAATAAACTTCTGAAACGGATCCGTGGAAGGGAATTAAAATAGTTAAATCTTAGAATTTTATACACCCATACAAGTTGAAAAGTGATGTGACACATTGTAATGCTGTTGTTTTATACTTGTTTGACTCTCAATTTTTAATAAATTAATAACAAATAAAAAATCTATAATAATTACCACAAGCCTACAATTCTCAAACTCTATTAAATTGTCACAATTACGTCACTCTGTAATTAATTTAAAAAATTGTTAAAACTTCATAACCTCATGTAGGCTATGCTCATACATCCCCCGAATTAAGTGAATATATACTACAATTTAAAATTAAATGCTAAGAGTTGGCTTGGGTATCAAAAATTAGTCTTTAACTTTTTTGTAATTTTTTTGTCTTATACAAAATTTCACCAAAATTTAAATTTAAAAAAAATAATTTTAGGCATGCTAATTGTATTCGTAATATATATATATATATATGAATTAACTTCCATTTTAAAGTATTTTTTTTATTTTCTTAAAAATAGAAGTGTATTTAAATTTTTTTTTTGTAACTTTTTACGAATTTAATTAACACACCTAAAAATTATAATTTAAAAAATTAAATTTTAATAAAAAATCATATAAAATAAAAAATGACCAAAAGAATTAAAATCAACTTTTGATACCCAATCAGAGATTAAAATTCAAGGAATCTCAAGTAATTTCAGTGGTTGTGGAAATTTAAGAAAAGCAAGGTGAAAGAAAAACTCTTCCATTTCAAGCTGGGGTTTTCAAAATTGTACTAATTTTAAAGTTTGTTTGTCAAAAAAAAAAAAAAAAAGAGAGAGAGAGAGAAAAAAAAGTCATAACCAATCATTACAATTAACAAAAAAATTTAGAAACTTTAAAATTTTGGAATGTGCTAAAGGGGATTTGAATCCGTTTGGGACCAAAATTATCAAAACCTACAAATTTAACTAATTTTGTATATATTTTCTTCTGATCAAATTTCTCTAACATACCATATTATGTCACATTTTTTACTTTTATTGTATTTTTGACCAATTTTTTGTCAACCAAAACACGACCCATATTTAGCTATTAATAAATTATATAGTCTAAACATATATTGATTAAAATAAACATACTTTTTATATACAATTGAATAAATTATATTATTTTTATAAAAACTTTATGCAAATCCGGGACATCAACCATTAATTTTTTTTTAGTTTTTTTTCTATTTTATATGATTTTTTATTCAAAATTTAATTTTCTTTCTAGAAATTATATTTTGAGGCGTGTAATTGCATTAAAAAAAATAATAATAAAAAAATTTATATTTGTTTGTAAAGTTATCTGTTGCCAATAGAAAAAGTAACGATTTTTTTTTATTTTTCTAACTTTTTACTTAATGAAAATGAATTTTTAGTATTTTTTTTACGAATGTGATTAATACGCCTAAAAAACTATAACTCTTAAAAAAATAAAATTAAATTTCAATGAAAGAACTATATATAACAAAAAAAATCCACAAAAAAATTTATAATTTTTCTGACCAACAAAGTCTTAGGCTTACTTTGAAAAAAAAGAAAAAAAAAGCTAGCCTTTTATTTTGTAGTTGACTACTAACCAAATATATATATAGATTATATATATATATTTTTTGTATTTGGAAAAAAATTAATTTTTTTTATTAGTTATCGTTTTAATTTTTAAGTTAATTTAATATTTTATCTTTAATGATTTAAAACAAATTTATAATGTAAGGAGATAATTTAACTATACTAATTAAATAAAAAAAAAATTAAGGAACGAAAAGCTGTGAAGTTATAAGATTCCCAAAACGGCTTCCTTGGTATAAAATATCTGGCGGGCAGCAGGGCCCTTGGCGTTTTGGCGCTGCCTTATCAGACACCATTCTCTTAAAGCCGCCACGTGGCACCGCGTCTTGCGTTTACCCATTTCGTACCGTGTCGGTTCGTTCCCCTTGCCTTCAACTTGGACTCGTAAAATCAAGACGGAGAGAACGAGAGGCGGATAGAACGAGAGAGCTACGCCGTCTTCGAATCTCCCTCTCACTGCTCTCTCTTCCATTTTCATTCAAAGAGCTCTCTCTCTCTCTCTCTCTCTCTCTCTCTCTCCCCCCCCACCAATTCCTCTCTGACGTCAATGAATCTATACATACATATATATGTATGTATATGGTGAGAGTTTAGAGATGAACCCGAAGCAGAAGCAGCAGAAAGCGAAGGCTCGATCGGCGCAACGCAATCAGGAATATAGACTACGACGCGTCGTCCTCGCCGTCGTCTTCGTTGAAGATCGGTCTCCTCAATGGCGTCGTTCTTTTGATGTTCTTCACACGTGACCTAGTTTCGAGTTGAAGGAATCGACGGCGAATTTGATCGAATTGCCGCTCCCTGGGCCTGTCCGGACCTGATGACTTCGCGATTCCGGCGGCTGCTTGGGCGGCTCGCAAGGCCAGGTCTTCTTTGGATACTCTCCGGATACTCTCGGTCCGGAGAAGTTGGGGGGCGGTGAATCGACCGTGAATAGTTTGTCAGATGCTTTTGAAACTAAGGTTAGGGTTAGTTTTAATGGCCGAATCGAGCATGAAAATAAGAGATCTCAGTTGAAGAATGGTTTTAATCCGGCTAAGGTTGAAGTTAGGTTAGAAAGATTGATGAGATTAGCAGCGATAATGATGAAGAGTCGAATGGCGGCTAATGTGAGATCTTCTAGGGAGGGCGGATGTGGTATAAGGGTGCTCGCCCGCCTTTACCTTGCTCCTCGCCGGCAATGTCGTCATCTGTTGTAGATACTGTTAGCTCAACTTGGGATATATTGAAGTCTTTTGGCCCTCAGGAGGAGGATGAATGTTCCAGTTGATTTACGGCACATCAACTCTCAAATGAAGAGGATAGGCCAATAGAAGAGGATGAGGAAGTTGATGGACAAATTGCGGGAAACCAAGTTCATGGTCAGTGCGTGGTTACGAGCTAGTAGGGTTCTTTCGGAATCCAGTTCAGATACATCAAACGATGATAAGGATGATGATAATTTTAACGCGACCATGGAACCCCTCTATTCTATTTCGCCTAATGGATCATTAAGGGTCAGTATCAAGTCTTGGCAGAAAGGTGAATTTCTGGGAAGTGGGTCGTTTGGAACAGTGTATGAAGGCTTCACCGAGTAAGTGTTTTTCAGTACATTATTTATGACTTATCTCAATTGACATACTTAATGATATTTATTTTCTTGGCTTCCATTGTGACTTGGGTCATCTAACCATCGAATCAGCCTGCATACTTGCATGACCCTTCCAGGCCCACGCTACAGGAGCCCTGTGCACTGGTGTGCTTTTTTATGTATCGGAATGTCTCCAATTGCTTCCTTAAAATTAAATGATACATATTGTATGTCACACGAATCCCGTGATTTGTTCTGTGTTACAAGTGCGATAGAGGTCTTTGCCAATTTTGTTACTCTTGAAAATTGGACAATGGGCAGTGGAAATGTTGAGAGATGTTAAGAGAATCAGTGATAAACTTGAAAAAAAAAATGGTCTCTATGTATTGTTGAAATAATTGTTTTCTACTAAGTAATTCACATACCAAGATTAGCATGCACTATCCCTTTCACCTTTCTCAAATATGATGATCATATGGTTTATGACTTGTGATAAAATTGAGTGCCTTCAATGTAACACCACTGCTGCATTTATTATGTGTTGCCCAGTGACAGTACACACATAATTCTCATATTTACTAAGTTGCTTGCAAAGTTGACCACATTCTCTGTATTGAAATTGATATGACTAAGCCTTAGATGGGTGAATGGGAGGGAAGAGAAGGGAAGGGAACTAAATTAAATGAGAAAGAATGAAAGGAAGGTTAATTAATTTGCTTATTGAGAGAGATGGAAGGGAATGGATATTTCCTATTTGGGAGAATGGAGAGTAAAGTAAAGAATATAGTTAAAATACCATTGTTTGTGATGGACATTTGTTGAAAACTACCAGGACAAGACAAATAAAACACGATTAAAAACTTTAAGCCATTCCCTTTTACAACGGTTACACCCCAAATTGACGGTGAAAGAAAACTTTCCTTGTGGTGGTGAATTTGTCACTTTATTCCAATCCTCCCACAGATAGTCTATGCTGAAATAAACTAGGATTCAAGACAAGGAAGTCCTTAAAGTCAAGCTACTCAGGATGTAAGGGTTGAAAGTTGTGGGTTATTGAAGTATCATAATAAGACTCTCATGAGAACTAGTTGGAAAGTTTTGGCATCACTCGCTTTAGTTTCTTAAATATCCTTACAATTGTGATCGAATAAGTACTCCACCTCATTAGAGACCCCACACGTTGCAAATTCCATATGCAATACCATCTGGATGTAGGCAGCGTAAATGGCTTGATGTTACTGTTGTAAATCCAAGATATAGGAAATACGTACAATTTATTGGTATAATGTTGTCTCAAATGAGTTATGGTTATATGAATGGACAATTCTTCAGAACTCACACTAGTTATTGCCACTGGTGAGTTGTTCACCCATTCATTTAGATGCCTTTTGCCTTTGCCTAGAGGTTGTTTCATTTTGGTAGGTAAGCTTTGTAAGGCTTAACCTTGTATTTTTGTAACTCTCTCTCTAATATCTCCCTCTTTTGGTGATAAACTCTTTTGATTTTAACCACTCTCCAGAATCACTTCTTAGTTTTGAGGGTAATAATCTCAAAATCATGTGGAACTTGCCTTTTGGCTAATATGTATGCTATTCCTGAGACGGTGCCACCATGTCATATATTGACGATATTCTCCATAACTCCAGTTATATATGGGGAAAAAAAAAAAAAGATATTGTTACTAATCTCAGCTTGTGTGTTTGCAAAACTATGAAGGGTTGGAAATGCAACTTCTTGCACTTTGGCCACTCTTTGGCTTTGTCACTGTTATATTGTTAAGTTAGTCTCAAGCAGAAATTTGACAGGTGCTTTATCCAGAAACCTATGGCTAAACTAGGATGGGAAACATGTAAAATCATATTGTAACATTGTGTGTATCTTTCATAAATACTGGTGAATTCAAGCATCACCAGGCACGTGCTAGTGATCCAGTGCTTTATTGAGGGTTGGGAGAATGCAAAGTTGGCAAATTTAATTATTCACTGTCGCAGCTCTATGCCAATGTGATTGTTTAGGTTGTCAAATGTAACTTTTGGCATCTTCATAGTCTGTTTGCAGAATCAGTGGATTTTTCTTTTATCCCCCTTTTTTTTATATATATATAGTGGGTTCTTTATAATGGATTATTGAAGGCAGTTTGAAGGTAGAATTTGTAGCCAAGGGTATCACTTTCCCTTTGCAAAGTTACGCCCCCTCCCTTTTTTTTGGTCACCTTGTCGTTGGATAGCTTATTCTCTTCCTACACATCTTTCTCCTTTATGTTGTATAACTGGCTCTCTAATCTTTCTCCCTCTGTTCCCCATATATCCATATTCCTGTCCTCCTCATATTACTGTTTATATTTTCTGCAGTTATGGTTATTTTTTGCTGTGAAAGAGGTTTCTTTGCTTGATCAAGGAAGCCAGGGCAAGCAAAGCATTCATCAACCTTGAACAGGTAAAGACAATTTGTCAGTTTTTTGAATGGTCCTTCCATGTGGTGCATGAACATGTGACTATTGAAGCCGATTCATTGGTTAATTTTGATTTTATGATTCCCTTTCGTAATTCCTTGCTAATTGATTCAGGAGATTTCTCTCTTAAGTAAGTTTCAACATGAGAACATAGTTCGATATCTTGGTACAGACAAGGTGTGCTTTCAGTCTCTGCCCTTCGCATTTCCTTTTCTTTGTCTTTGCTATTTCATTTCATTGCAGTTGCCATTTTTTTTTTTATTTGTACACTCAAATATGCTTTTGCTAAAAATTGTAATTTTTGTGATGAGGACAGCAATCCACTGTGACCTGGAGTCAAGGGTTCAAATATAGAATCAGTCTCTCTACTTGTAGATAAAAGGCTACCTACATCTAATCCTCCCCCAAACCCCGTGATGCGAAGGCCTTGTGCACTGTGTTACTCTTTTTTTTAGGATAACAATCTATAAATGAAGAGGATGTAACAAATTCGAAGAAGGTGGCAACTTAGATTAATAATTGAATTCTCTATGTTATGGCTAAATTTTGAGCTCTATCTCATCGATGATACCCACCATTGCATAGTCATTGACTTGATTTATTCCAAAATCCCAATGTGTTGAAACATCTTTATGTTGAACGAATGAGCTTGTTAAGAAAAAATATTATTGTGTCCCAAACATATAGCGTACGTTACATTGGCCCCCCCTTTCAAGTTACTCAATGATGTCCTTTTCTTTTGTCTTCCCCGTCATTAAACCATGTTTTACTGATAAAATAGCTTGATATGCATTACCGGGCCCATTTCCTACTAGTTTAGCTTTTGGGACAATTGGTGACTAACAATTATAAAAGAAGTTATTATGGTTTGTTTGGAGATTCTGCCAGAAGCCACCAATTGCAGTGTTGGTTTCTGTTGATTGTGTGTTGGAGGGATGGACTAACCATAGAGTGGAACTTTGGTGTTATTTTCACAAGGTGACTGCTCTCACACTTAAAATCAAATCTCTGATGCATAGCAGTGTGAGTTTTATGCCTAAGCAATGCCCTGCTATTGGTAATTGACCACAATGTCGTATATGATTTTGTTTAGATGGCCAATATCTTAAAAAGCTTAAATTGCTAGGAAATGGGTCCAGCTAAAGATCATATTTGTGAGGTGACAAATGGAAAATCTTGCATGAACCACCTTGAAACTCTCTCTGTCATTTTTTTTTCTTGTCTATTGATTTATTATTTTATTATTTTTATTTATTTTCTATTTTATTATTTTGGGGGGGGGGTGTTAGAAAAAAGGTAGCATGCGATGCTCTTTGAATGAATTAAGAACTTTGAGGAAACTGTGTTCCATCATAGGTGCCACTTATTATGTAGTTTTGAAGCTAAGTCAGTTAATCAACTGCAAGTAAAATTACAGAAATCCTCTATACAATGTGAATCTATGTTTGGGCAAGGGCTCTAGTAAGTCTGGCACGGAATAGAATAGAAGAAGGTTCTCAAGGACTTTAGATGTGCATATACCTGATATATATTTTTCAAGGTCTGCAGATGCCTGATGCATTACAGTCTAACATAGCAGCAACAAACAAAAGGTTGTGTCACTTTCATTTTCCATGTGGGCTAATGATATAAGCTGATAACTGGGGCTTCAAGCTGATTTTAGACTAGCAAGAGCTACCTGTCAAACTATGTTAAGCCACTAGTAAATAGGGCTTCAATCTGATTTTGGACTAACAAGTGCTACCTCTCAAAATATGTTAAACCAACTAGTAAATAGTTGCCAAAGCACTATATGGTTTTTTCCCATTGTTGATGAGCTAGTGGAATCCGGACCTAATAGCTGTTACTTGATGCCTTTTTTTTCCCCTTCTTCACTCTCTCTCTCTGTGTAATGATCTTTCCAGGATGACAGCAAACTGTATATATTCCTAGAGCTTGTAACCAAAGGTTCACTTGCAAGTCTCTACCAGAAGTATAATCTGCGGGATTCCCAGGTGTCGGCATACACAAGACAGATTTTGAATGGCTTGAATTATTCTTCATTGTCAAAATGTGGTTCACAGGTGATATGAGTTATCTTTTAGTGAATCTTTGGTTATTTTTGTTTCTGTCAATGTTGTTCCTGTCTTGGTTTTTGATATTTTGCTTCTATATGTAGGTCTTCTCAAATGATTTCCCTTTCTATTTCTCTATCTTTCTTCTTGTTTTACTACTGTTCTATCACTTCCTGTCTTCTGTTTTCTTGTTTTGGAATATCTAATTGGAAATTATTATATGTTGGATGTTACCTGGCACAACTGAGTTAAATATGCTAGTAATTGCACTGATTTGGTAATGTGCAACAAAGGGCCATTTGATTTGGTGTTTTGCATGTCTCTAACAGAAGGATTTATTTTTGTTTTGTTTTTGCTACTGGGGATAAGATTACATACATTACTTCTCCCCGAACCCACATGGACAGAGCCTCCTATACGCAGCCACCCTATTTTGTTTTATTATTATTATTATTATTATTATTTTATTTATATTTGTCTGGGGAGGGCATTGGAAATTGGCTGGTTGTTAAGGTATTCATTGTGACTTGGGGGAGCTTATGGAAATGGGATACAGGAGGTTTTGTTGAATCCACTTTGAATCTCAAAATATTATCATGCAACAAACTTGATATGAGCCTTGAAATATAAGTATTGTATGAATGAAATTGTAGATTTTATTTGTCCTAAGACTTGTCTATTTCTTATCTTCAAGGGATATCAAGTGTGCTAATATACTAGTTGATGCCAGTGGATCTGTAAAACTCGCCGATTTTTGGATTGGCAAAGGTAATTTTTCTTCCACAGAACTTCTTTGTTTGCATTTAGATGTTTGAGCTACATATTTATTGTTTTGTGTATTCACCAGTGCTACTACTAAACTAAATGACGTGAAATCTTGCAAAGGGACTGCATTCTGGATGGCCCCAGAGGTTTGCCACAAATTCTTATGAAATCTACCGTTTATTTAGGGTTTTAGCTTTTATTAGCTCTGTCAGTGCAATGATTCTTTATAAATAGCTGGACAATGCTGATCTTACATTATTAGCTCTAAATTTGTGTGTGTTGTTTGGTCAGTGATACTTTAGCCTTTAGCCTTCTGATATTTTCTTTCTTTCTCTTTCTTTTTTTCTTTCTTCCTTTTCCCTTTTACAAGATTTGAATACCTGTGAGTTTTCTTTTCTTTCAAAAATCTCTATAAATCTCTGTTAACTTATATCACATCAACTTTTCTCTCACTGCACGCATTACGAAATCTCCCCAAACCACAATTTATCTCAATTTATCTCATTTTTTCTTACTCCAAACAACCCCTTTTTCATCTTTTATGGCCCCATTTGTAAATGTGAGAGCACCTGCCTTTACGGGGGACCAGGACTGGGGAATTATGTAAATGTGTGGGCATGGTCCACACAAATGAGCATGGTAGCGAGGACGTAATGGTATAAATATGTTTTCATGTAAAAGCCTAATTTTGGGTTGCTGAGCTAACAGGAAATGACTGAAAAACAGAAAAAGATAGGGAAAAGAAAAAAATGCCATTAACCAGTGTTGGTTGGACAATGTGGATGTTGGTAGGGGTAAAATAGATTCTAACCTAACCTTGGCATTCCATGGCTAATTTAAAGGGAACTGATCTTTCATTGATCTGTTTGCTGTAAGCTATGTTTTGAGAGCATAGCATAATAATATAAATAATAAAGTTTACAGTCTCCTTAACAGCTTAAGTTTTTGAGGGGTATGATGGCAAAAAGCCTAATATGGTTTTAGGGCAGGCCAAGATCTTATGTTCAAATCTCAGTACCCAAACGTTAATTGTTGCACGTGTTTGACCTTGTTAAAAAGGTGAGTTTAGCCACATGTGATGGGCTATATTGAGAGTATAGAATAATAATTTAAAATTGTCGCCTTTCTCTAACAACTCAAGCAGTTTAGGTGAGATGGTGGCTATAGTCAAAGTGTCCTTGAAACAAAAAAGGGCTATTATATTGTTATATAACGGTTTTATAGGGTTCTGATTCTGTTACAATTCATCCATTACACTAAATTTAGTTAGTTTATACATTACACTCCATGTCCGTTATACTACATCCGTGACTGTTACGCCAAATGTTATTGTTATTTAAAATCTTAAACACTATGCATTAGTACTCTGATGCGAAAATAAACAGCTGTTTTTAGCTGCTTCCACGGGAACAACTGCAGTGCAGAACTACTGACCATAAAGAGTGTTTGTATCCCCTACCGTGTCCATGATAATTACTGATAAGCAACGTTCTAATAAGTGGTCGTAAATGTTGAGTTTCTAACAATTATGACAACAATGGTAATCATTTCCTTCTATATTGACTTTTTTCTGTGAAAATATTTCAATTAGTTACTGCTGCAGTTTAGCAAAAAGCAATAGTGGACTGCGCTTGCACATTGATTCACTGATGATGTTTCTTACTAAATGTATTTTTATGATTCATAGTTTAGTGTGATTTGGTTTGAGCAACAGATCCTGACATGATGAATATTTGCAACTAAAATGTAGTGGAAATTATAATTAGCGAAGGAGAAAATCTTTGTTTTTTTGTTTTGTTTTGTAGTTTTTTTTTTTTTTGGGGGGGGGGGGGGTGGGGGAATATGCAACCCCAACACACCAAGTTGGCAGTGGAGAAAATAAGTAGTGCATTATATTGGCAATTATGAGGGCCACTTTCTCTTGTTGAAATCATGAAATATTAACCATAAACATTCTTACATTTAATTAAAATCAATATGATAAAAGGCAAACAGGACATATTTTTGACTTGTTAGATACAAGGCAATGTTGATTCAGTTAATAGATTACCAGGCATGAGCATAAAACCACGTGATAAAGTATAGTTTTCCTTACAAGTATTGTGGCACACATTTAAAACCTAATTTGAAAGTTTATGAAATGATTAAGCTGCCAACGTTTTAACCTAAAAAAATGACAGTATGACCCCTGCATAAATACATATCTTGTGCAAATAAAAAATCTTATATATATTTCTTTTGATTAGGTATCCCAAAGAAAACGTTGCTTACCTTTGTAAATATTGTTTAAAAAAAAAAAAAAATACCCCGTAGACACAACCTCCATGGTATTTGCATTGAACTATCCATGGGTAATCTTAAATTGCTAATTCATTCTCTTTTTATATTCATAAAAGGTATACAGAGAAAAAGAGTACAAAGATAATAGCATAAATAGAAGAAAAATGTAGAAAGAGAGGGGGGATTAAAAAAAAATAGAGAGAGAAAGAACTGAAACTAGGAAAAAGAGAAGAATAGAGGATATTGGAGATATGGAGAATAAGACAATGAAAGGATGGGGAAAATTGAATCAGAGAAGAGAAATAAGCGGAAAGGAGGAGGTGGAGATGGTGCCAAAACCCTAAAAGCTTGTGATGTAGATATCTCTAACATTAAGATACCTAACATAGTAACCCTAATAGCAGTTATCACTTGAAAAGTCCTATTGAGATGAAAATAAAGCAAGATTATTAGGAAATCTTAATATAACTTACATTATTTGCTTGTCAGTCCCATATCAGCTATGATTTACAAACCAAAAATTCATCTTTTTTTTTTTTTTTTTTCCTTTTCTTCTTGGGCACTGATGCCTCAAGTTGACACTTTGAGATTCTTGTCAAGTCTTTCTTCTACCTATGTTGCTTTATATTCAGAATTATATTTCATTAATGGACATTATTATTTTGACTACTTTGATTGGCTTTTGTTTTTGTAAGGTGTTACATGCACATGATTGGCAACACAATGCTTTCTGCATGCTTGTTTTTGTTAGGTGTTTAGTGAACAATTAACTATGCATTGTCAGGTTGTTAATTGGAAGAGCCATGGCTATGGCCTTGCAGCTGATATATGGAGTCTTGGGTGCACAGTGTTGGAGATGTTAACAGGGCAAATTCCTTATTCTAACTTGGAAGGGGTATGACAATAATTCACTTCAATTCCGCATTTATTTTCATAATCTCCTCTCAAATTGCAAGATAAAGTGATGTTGTAACACTAGTAGTTTCTAGTACAGTCTAAATAAGATTGGCCCAAGATGTTAGTATATCTAATATTGGAACTCAAAAGTTCAGTTAGCTGGAATTTAATATTGGCAATTTATACATGCATCCGTTCATGACAGATGCAAGCGTTGTATAGGATTGGCAGGGGGGAACCTCCTCCCATTCCTAACTCCTTATCAAGCGATGCCCGAGATTTTATCTTGAAATGCTTGCAAGTTAGCCCAGTTGATCGGCCTACTGCTGTTCAACTACTGGACCATCCGTTTTTGAAGAGGCCGCTATCAACTTTCTTCAGCCCTGCATCTCCATACCGTTGCGGCAACCCAGCCTAAAAGCTTTGATCAGTCTTTGACATTTCATCAAATGTGATATCGAGGTAAAAATCCTTCATATCTTGATTTACTTTCCTATTGCTTGGCGTCATTTGCCTGGCCATTCATTGCATTTGAGCACGGGAGGTGCATCTTATTTATTAATTGGACCAAAAGGTCGGAAGAGTTACTTAGTTATATGCATACTTGTATGTATGTGTTTCTGTACTCGCGTATTCTTGTAAATAATATCGAGCCTTGCATATTTGATGTCAGTTTTTGTTATTAGACGATTCATATTAATTCACACAGCAGAAACCAGCTGGTGGGGTTTGAGGGTGGGGATGGTGGGAAAAGTGTTGTGCATCTAACTTCTTTACCACACTTTTTAGTTCTTTCTGCATTACTGAACCTTTACAGAGTTGTAGACTTTTTACCTAAGAATTTGTTTATTTTGTTTTAATTTAGTTTGGATCGGATCGATGTTTTACAGGGATTGTCCACACGGAAACATGAGGGCCGATTTTGTATAAAATGTTCTCGGACGCAGAACATTACACTTCCCATTGCTCCCACTGTTGTCTATAGGATGACTTACATGGACCATATTTTTGGTTGATGTGGGATGATTCCTCTTCATACCAAACTAAATGGAATCAGCTATATGAATCCTCTTCAATCCTCTTCTGGTTTCGTTTCCGTCATGGGTTTGTAGGCATAGAATGTGTGAGAATATGTTTATAGTAATTGTATATATTTGAGCAACTCTGTTGTTATTAGATATTTAATATGTATATATCGTTATCGCTTTATTTCAGTGACCATGGCTTTTTTTTTTTTTTTAATTTGGGCGAGTTATCTGAGAAAGAAGACAACCGGTGGTAATTGAACTGGTATGAAAGTTCTTTTGTATGCATTTTTTAATGCTGCATTTGGAACATGAATTTTTAGATGGAACATAAAAATTAAAGGAAATGGTAGGAATGTAAAATGAAGTGTGTAATCTTTTTGATAAGGTTATAAAAATAAGACTCAAATAATTAAACATATGTTTATGTAAAATGTTTAGTTTTTATTTGGCTAAGTATATATAAAGTGTAAAAATTAGTGTTTTTTTTTTATTGCATAAATAACACTTTCATCTTTTTTATGTTCGAGTAATTATAATATCACTTGTAATATTTAAAAGTTATACTCGTTCTCCTTATTTTAAAATGTTATTTGTATTGACCTCTTCCGATAAAATTTAAGTTTTTTGTATTGACTTCTTCCGATAAGGTTAATAGTTAAAACTTAATAAAAAATTAAAATTTTTAGTATTTTTCTCTCTTTTTTTAACATTTTTGTCATTTATCGGTAAAAATAAATAAAAAGTAAGTAAAAACAAATATCAAATTTATTATAACAAAGCTTTTCCATGTATAAGTTTTTCAAAGTCCAAATTGAAAAGATCATCAATTTCAACTCATATGGGCGTGGTGCACATAATTTGTGTGTAACTAAATCATTCTTTCGTAATTAAACAAACTCTTATATTACTACTATACTTTTATATTAAAAAAAAAAAAAAACACTGAAGACATCGGTGAGTTGAGTCTAAAAAACTAATAAAACTCAATTTTAGTGACACTTCTTATTTTTTTAAAAATACCTTTCAATCTTTCATTAAATTCAAATATTAAATTAAATAACTTCTTAGAATTATTTTTAATTAAGTCATTTTATAAATTTTAAATTTTTAATCATCATATTATTCTATTTTATATCTTTAATAAATTATACAAATAATCTAAACGTGATCACAAGTTAAGACGTTCAATCAATTCCATTATTTAGGTATTTTATTTAAGCAAGTTTTGTTTATGTACCCAATTATTTTTTGAGTCGGATTTATGTTTATTTAAATAGACTAAAGTTGATTTTATTTTAAAATAAATGTTATTTGTATATTCTATGTATAATAATTTCATCTATTACATAATATTCAATAAATATTTGTTTTATTATTATTTTTTATGTATTTTGTTTTACCCAATTTTTTGGGCAAACTTGAATTTACTCTTTGTTTTAGAGTTGAGTTTATTTATTTATTTATTTATTTTGAATTCCGAAAACCGGGCTGGGGGCGAACTGAATAAAAACTAAGCCTTGGTATATTTATCCGACCCGGCCCGGGCCTGCTTCGATTATCTCTACCCCGACTCGCCGGTTTGCTCTCTCCCTATCGATTAAACCCTCGAACTTTGTGCAGCACTCTCAAGCTTTCGCTTTCGCTTTCCCTTTCCCTCCAAATCTCTGCTCCCATTCACGGTGGAAAATCTCTTACAACTCACAGGTGTGTAGAGAGAGAGAGAGAGAGACAGAGACAGAGACAGAGAGAGACAGAGAGAGAGACAGAAGGTTCAGAGGGGGGCTTCTTCATTGTGGGTTCTGAAACGAAGCAATGGGGAGGGACGAGGATGAGATGAGGGGAGAGATAGAGGAGAGGCTGATAAACGAGGAGTACAAGATTTGGAAGAAGAACACGCCCTTCTTGTACGATTTGATCATCACTCATGCCCTCGAGTGGCCGTCGCTCACCGTCGAGTGGCTTCCCGACCGGGATGAGCCGCCGGGGAAGGACTACTCAGTGCAGAAGATGATTCTGGGGACTCACACCTCCGAGAACGAGCCCAACTACCTCATGCTCGCCCAGGTCCAGCTTCCACTAGAGGACGCTGAGAATGATGCCCGCCATTACGACGACGATCGCGCCGATTTCGGCGGTTTCGGTAGCGCCAATGGCAAGGTACGGTGGGTGCATTCAGCTGTTTTTGTACAGTAATTAAGAAATTGCGAGTTTTAGGTCTCCGCTTTAGGGATTGCTTTGTAAATTAAATAAGTAAAAATTGGCTTTAGATTGTGAATTGGTGCCTTATGTAGTGAATTCCAAAGGCAAGGTGGGGATTCTGGAATTGGTTCATTTATGAAATTATATTACTTTTTTTTTTAATTGCAGCAGTAAATAACTCACAATTCTATAAATTTACTTTCTTTATGAAAATTAAATAGGTATATTTCTTTTATAGCTGGGAATTGACTAATTTAGCTTTTTGAGATTCAAGATCTCTTGTTCAACAACCGCACAGGTTTTGAATATGTTATTATAACTATATCTTTGATTGAGTTTTGTTATAAGTGTTTTTATGACAGTGGATGCGTTTGGAGTAATAAAAAATGTGATAAAATGAGATAAAGTGGGATAAGTTATGGGTTTATAATTCGTGCAACGAGATAAAAGGTGAATAACTTTTTGAATTTTTTTAGCGTTTTTCACCGTTTTTCAAAATTTTTTGTTTTGTCTATCCAAACGGAGCCATTATAATTATGCAAAATATATCCCTCAAACTATCCCTCTTTTTCCTATTTTGTTCTCAAACTACTAAATAAACCTATTACATCTACAAACTATCTAATTCTGTTTTATTTAGTCTGAAGACTAACTCTATCCGTTAACTTTAACGGATTTGGACTAAATAGAATATAATTGGATAGTTCAAAATGTAATAGGTGCGTTTGATAGTTTGAGGACGACATAGGAAAAAAGATGGATAGTTTGAGGGATATTTTCATAAAAAACTGTTTCTTTTATAAATATTTTTTTAATTTTAATACTTTATTCATTTTTTTGCATCATAACTTTAATAATAATTTATTAATAAAACAATTTATTGTATTAGATTATAATTATATTTTAATAAAAAATAATTACATATTAAAATAACTTATTTTAGTAAAATTAAAATTAATGATAATTACATATTAAAATAATTTATTTAATAAATTAATATTACTATTAAAATAATGTTTTATTATTGAAATAATTTATTTATTAAATTAAAATTTTTAACAAGTAATAATTACCTCTAAAAATTATTTTTTATTAAAATATTTTAATTACATTGAATTAATTTTAACAAATAAAATAATAATTTATTATTAAATTATGTTATTCATTAATCTACTTTATTAAGGTTAATTATTATTAAAAATAATATATAATCTTAAATTAACTAGTTTAAATATATTTTATTAAATTTAGTTAAATTTATAAAAAATTAATAAAATTAAATATTTTATTAAAATAAAATTAGTTATCGTAAACAAAATTATTCCGCCAGACATGCTTTTATTTTTATTTTGGAGAAAAAATAATAAACAAAATTTTGATTAAAGATAAATGAAAAAAATCATAAATGTTAAAAAATAAGTCTTCAATTTAACAAGAGTTTCTTACGAAAATATCCCTCTTTTTTCTATTTCATCCCCAAACTATCAAACACACTTATTATATCCTTAAACTATCCAGTTTCGTTCTATTTGGTGCGAATCCGTTAAAGTTAACAGATGAAGTTAGTGTTCAGACCAAATAGAACAGAATTAGATAGTTTGAGGATGAAATAGGTGCATTTGATAGTTTGAAGACGACATAAAAAAAAAAAAAAAGAAAAATAGTTTGACGAATATTTTCATAATTAACTCAAATATATATGAAAAAATAGATGGCCAATTATGTAATTTTATTTAATGAAAAAGTAAAGTGGAGTGCAAGAAACTATTTGTGGAGTGCAAAGAGGCTCACCCTATTCTTGATTGGCTAATTGAAAATGGAAAAGAAAATTCAGACTGTGCATCCAAATGGAGCCTAAATATTTTATCACATGTTGTGATCATAATTGTACTGCAATTGATCTCAGGTTCATTTGTATCTGACTGGTATTTTGGTAGTGAGAACCACTAGTGCTGTTTGTGTCTTTAGGTTGTTCACATACTTGTAGTTCTCCTTTGAGTGATACACTATCATACTTTGACTTTAATCTTAAATGTTCTTATTTCAGGTTCAAATAATCCAGCAAATAAATCATGATGGAGAAGTTAACCGGGCTCGTTACATGCCCCAGAACCAATTCATTATTGCCACCAAGACTGTTAGTGCTGAAGTTTATGTTTTTGATTATAGCAAACATCCATCTAAACCTCCTCTAGATGGTGCCTGCAGTCCTGATTTAAGGTTGAGGGGCCATACTACTGAAGGGTATGGTTTATCGTGGAGTCAGTTCAAGCAGGGTCATTTGTTGAGTGGTTCTGATGATGCCCAAATATGCTTGTGGGACATCAACACAACTCCTAAGAATAAAGCTCTGGATGCTGTGCAAATATTTAAGGTATTTTTTTTATCTGTTCACGGTGGGCAGACTATACTTAATGCTGCCTAGTTTCCTTGGCCATACTTGCACACATGGTGTGGTTTAGATGGAATTTCTATTAGCTACAATAACTGAAACGTCAAATGAATGATTTGTTAGTGAATTGGCTATGATTAATGCTCATCATGAACTTGAAAGTTCATTTTCAATGTTATGACTGAGCTAAGCTGTCAAGGAACATCAATGGTTGTCTTTTTTATCTCAAGATAAATGTAGGGTTAATATGTAGAGTCACTTTTTACTTGCTTTTTGTCGAAAATTTGACTTTACAGAATAGGAGGGTGCTTCTTTGCTCGTTTGTGCCATTTTCTTAATGCTTGTGTCTATCTTTTCCTTTTGAGTTAATAAAATTCTTTTTTTTTTTTTTTGGTAAGTAAAATTCTTTTATTGATAAAAAAAAAAGTGTAGAAAACATGCAGCTCCATTGAAATTTTTCAGATACGGTTATATGTGATCTTTTCTGAAGCAGGTCCACGAAGGTGTTGTAGAAGATGTAGCATGGCATCTGAGGCATGAGTACCTATTTGGTTCAGTTGGGGATGACCAATATCTGCACGTATGGGATCTCCGGACTCCATTAGTCACCAAGCCAGTCCAATCAGTGATTGCTCATCAAAGTGAGGTAGGCGTCCAAAGTTCAGAATTCCCTAATTGCATTTACTTGTGGGCATACATATGCATCCATGTAGCTCCATGGACAATGTACCTGTGAGGGTCAACTTACCTGCTACAGAAGTTGTAATATTCACCCTTTATTGCATTTCTTAGTTTGTCATATTTGACTAAGCACACCTTTGGATTAGAGAATTATAATGCCATCCTTATTCATGGGGTTTACTTAACAACCTTCAGTTTCAGCTTTTCAGGGAGTGTTAAGATTATTATGGAAAAAATGTTATTTCCTCATACTTTCTAGATTCTTTGATATTATTTCTAGAAGATTCTTAGATATTATTTAGAATAATATCTTTATAATGTTTTCTGAGATATTATGGTTGATATTCTTAAGATTCACTTTGGCATCATTTCCATGTTTTAGTGGCCTATTCAACTATAAATAGGCCTAGTATTTGTAAAATTGATATAATGAAGTGAATACAATTATTCACTTTCCTTTTTCTTAACAAAGGAGAAGCAGAGCAAAATTCAGACAATTGACAATTTGAGGAAGAAGGGGATGATAATTGTGAATCGGTGTTGCCTTTGCAAGAATTCAGTGGAATACATTGACCCCTTGTTTGTGTAATGCTTGTGGGCTAGGGAGTTGTAGAGCCTAGTCCTGTCATGTATCGGCGTGGCCATCCAAACCTCTTCCTCCGAGAAGGAACACCGCATCTCATCCCTGATACATAACATGCAGTGTGCATTGCTACAATCAATGCTACTGCATTATTCCTTAAGTGTGCATTCACCATTCTATAAAAAAATTAATATCCTTCCCTCAACCAAAGGATTCTTAACTTCTGTCTCCAACTTATTTCTTCCAGTTTTGTTACCCTCCCAGCTCTCTGTTTTTGCTGACTCTAATTTGGAACCCTTGAACTCTTTTTCTTACTACTATATTTGAACTTTCTTTTTGTTTACTTCACATTCTGTGATGCAAGTCTTTTTCATGTTGGAATAATTCTGTTGTGTTTAACCTATATGTTTTCCTAAGAAATAATTACCATTTTTAATTAATATTATTGATCAAATGCACAGGGAGATTGCCTTTTTAATATCAAATAATTTAAAAAATTGAGAATATTATGCTAATATTAAATTCTTTCCAATCATTAAAAAAATCCAATCAAAATTTGACACATTTGATAAATAAAAAAAATTTTGTTTAAGAACACCGAGGGGGTGTAACCTGATACAAGGCCTCAGAGGAACAAACAAGGTACGAATCAGTCATGAAGTTAACCAAATCCACATAGTAAGAAACAAAAAATTCTTTAAACAAAAAGTACATGGTACCTAAGAATTTTCCCTTGATAATAGGTAAAGGGGATTCTACGTGCTCAAAAGCCATAGAATTATGCTAATTTCAGATGCTTCAAGAGGCCGAGAGGAATTGTTCTCCAGGTTTTTTTATCCACCAACATTGGCCTGCAGCTCCTGCAAGCATGAAGAAGGGCACGAACTGATGCTGGCATCACCCACTAAATACTCCAAAATGATAAGATGCTATGCCAGAAGTCCCGAGCAACAGGACAATGCAAAAGCATGTGGTTTATTGTCTCGTTACAAGTCTTACATAAGAAACATCTGTCAACCACACAAATAAATATTCATTTCTCTTCAAGTAGTCAATGGTGAGGCAAACTTCCTTTGAGGCAATTCACCCAAAAAAGCACCTTAAGGGGGCTTTTGTGTTCCAAGTTGTCACAGAGGCGGCTGTAGAAATAGGAGACTAAGAAGATATGTGCTGAAGAAGGCTTCCAAGCCATGAATCAGAGCGCTTATGCTCCAAAATGTTTTAAATGTTTAAATTAACTTATTCATGCAATCATGTTGTAACACAAGGCTGCATGTCATTTTTAATATAAAAAATTTAAAAAACTAAGAAAATTAGATTCAAGGTTTTAAGTTTTTGAGATTGAGAGATGTATTACAATAATATGTTTGATAGATTTGAGCAAGGATCTTAAGAATGCGGTATTTTCTTATTCTAAAATTTCTCTCTCTCTCTCTCTCTCTCTCTCTTTTTTTTTCTTCCTCTTTTGATGACTGTGCCTACACCTTGAGAAAATGGATTTGATTTTTATGAGTGAAAATTTGTTTCCAACTAGGTTATATAATGATAAAATCTTAATTTATGGAGAATGTAGGAACATATCTTCTTGTCCATGTGATGGGCCCGGGGTATAGTGTGCCTTGCCATTGATCCTCTCAAAACTCAAAAGGATTCATCTCCAAACAGTTCTGAGTATCCTCCCAGTGAGCTGCTAGGCTCAACCAAACAAGTGTCCTCTCAAGCCATGATGGACTAGGGGCAAGAGCAAGGACTTGCCGAGCCACATCCCTTACTCTCAAAGGATTGTCCCTGAGACATCTAAGAGAGAGAGAGACCTTCCTACGCAATGCTTTCCAAACTACTGACTTCCAAAGGGACATGTATTTGTCTCCCTTTAGATTTTATACCTCTACTAGTGAGTACGAGATTCTTTAGATATTCTTCCTTTTTATTTGAGTACCCATGTAACCTCTATAAATATCTAACTCGCTTTAATTTATTCCAGATATTCAACAATCTCACTAATCCCCCCTCTCTATCTATCTCTAGAATTATTTCTCTATTTGTTGCCTTCTACCATTGAATGGTTTGCTGAGTCTTAGCGAACAACTGTCTCCTTCCTAGGCTCATCAACTATTGTACCTTGAGCCCCTCTCACATACACAGAGAGTAAGCACTAGTGAGTGGCAATGAAGTGCTGTTTTTTTATGGTTTGTGACCTTGTAGTGGAGATTTTCACAAATTTTTACTATGTATTGTTTTCTCAAGTTAAACCATCAACAGTCTTCTTTAATCATTTTTCTTTGTTGGTGTTTATGGAGAAGCCTTAGACGTGTCTTAAAGAAAATTCCAATAAGGTTTTTGATTCAAAAACAGAATTACTTTGTTTTCTGAGGCATCAGTTTCTTGGCTGATGTCTTATCTATCCCAATAGGAAAAAGAGAAAAAATTCTTGTTTTGAGGTGTTGTGTTACATAAGATTGGTATCTGAAGCAATTGATAGTTCAGCGTTGAAGACATTTAAGCTTATTGTCAGGTGTTGAACTTAAAATAAGTGAGTGAGTTGCTTAGTGTTTCCTTGAGCATGGATTCTCCTCTTTACCAAAATTACTATGCCTGCATTTTCTTTGGATTTTGAATCTAGAATTTCAGAATTTGAAAGCCTGACATGTTTGATAGCTAATTTAGGGTTATATGACATTTTCTATGATTGCAATGCATATAGAAATGATTGATAATGTGGAATTTTTCACATTATCCTTTGCTTATCAAATCTGCTTGGACGAGATTTGACTGGTGGACTTTGTCGCTTTATCCACTGTAAGGGCGCTATATATTTTTCCCTTAATTGGAATAATTTGTTACCTCCTTTTGTTGAATGCTACGTGCTTTATGGCTTCTGGTGCTTACAGCCATTTTTAACTACCTGTTCTCTTCCATTCTTTAGGTGCTATGAGATTACTACTGCTTGGATGGTATAACTCATAAATTACCTTTTGTTACTTGATTTTGTTGTAGGTTAATTGCTTAGCTTTCAATCCCTTTAATGAATGGGTTGTGGCAACAGGGTCTACAGATAAGACTGTGAAACTATTCGATTTGCGCAAGATCTCCACTGCTCTCCATACCTTTGATTGTCACAAGTGAGGTTTCTCTCCTTCGCATTTTACTTTTATGTGATATCTACCTTCAAAACCTTTGCACATTTTAATAAATTCCCTTTGACATTCAGAACTTAAAAGAGCATATGTAGATTTGTTTAGGCATGTGTGCATGCAAAGCATGTAACGTGCCTCTGTGTCCAATTTTTTGTTTTTTTTTTTCATGTGCAACAGGGAAGAGGTTTTCCAGGTTGGATGGAATCCGAAGAATGAGACCATCCTGGCTTCCTTGTTGTCTTGGCAGGAGGCTTATGGTGTGGGATCTTAGCAGGTTGGCTTTGAACAACTAGAATCTGTTGTTGTTGTTGTTTTTTTTTTTTTTTTTGGGGGGGCGGGGGGGGGGTGGTGTGGTAATAAGTAACAATCGGCTTGGATTGAAACCTTCAGATCCCCCCCTTTGGAAGTGGTAATTGCAGTTTGAAACTGAATTTGGTATCTTTTCCCTCGTGACATTGAATTAAAAGTTAAGCCGCTGACATGGTACCAAGGCCATAATTACCAAAATTGCAGCTGAATTAAAGAAAAGGATTATGTGAGTCATTGTCTGATATCTTCACTTTGTGTGTGTGTATATATATATATATATGCTAGTTGCATAAAGATAATAAGACTTTGAGACGTTGTCATTCCCCTTTATAACATAATATGCTCCCAGTCACTTATGATAGCATTGGTGTTATTGGAAACCCGTCAAGCACCAGTAGGACATCATTAGTCAGACTCTATCTTGTGTGTCCTGAAAAATATATGCTAGCAACCCCGATAATTTACATTTTTATCTTTTCCTTGTCATATCTAGGATTGACGAAGAACAGGCACCAGAAGATGCTGAAGACGGGCCACCGGAGTTGCTCTTCATTCACGCGGGCATACGAGTAAATCTCAGATTTCTCGTGGAACCCCTGTGAAGATTGGGTTGTTGCTAGTGTGGCTGAAGACAACATACTTCAGATCTGGCAGATGGCAGAGACATCTACCACGACGAAGATGATCTACCAGGAGATGAATCCACCACAAGAGGTTCGTAGTAGAGATAGATCCCATTTCAGAGAAGGCTCTTCCATCTGGACCCCCCCCCCCCAACCACAAAACCGAAAAAAAAAAAAAGATAATCAGAGTAGGAGCATCTTCTTTTGCCTTTTCCTTTCATTTCATTTCATGTGTATCTTTATATATACCTTCTTCTTGACTTTAACTGAAACTGCAAATTTTGTTATAATTATGCTGTTTATTTGCTGCACTAAAGACAAGATTATTAATTGGTAATAAATTTGGTTGGGTTGTCTGACCAGCAATTGATTACATTAAAGGGCAATGGTGCTTTCCATGGTGTAATTCCTTGAAATTCTTTTATCCCACTTAAAAAGATTAGTCTGCTAAACTTATTTATAATTGATCGTGATTGATTATTATTTTATTAATTTTTTTTCTTAATCATGCTTTGATGAGGTCTTTTTGGGATTGGTGAGTTTGCCTATTTCTTGAAACTGGAATGTCGCATCTGTAATTTGGTTTTAGTGTTTTTTCTTTTTTCTTTTTTGGGTAGCTGAGCGGGGAGGGGGAGCTTAGGGTCGAACTCAGGTGGTAAGTGGGCAAAGGAGGGACTTTGTTATCAAGCCAAGAACCACGCTTTGGTTTTAGTTAAATTTTTTTATATCTAAATTAGATTTTCATTTGATTTCATTCTTACATTTGCAGAGTCAAAAATCGAAGTAGATATTTGGTGTATAATATAAATTTTAAAAATTGATTAGATAATATATATATATAAATATATTAATTTTGGTAATTTAATTATAATTGAAACTAAATTAAATCAATTTATTTCAGTTAATTCAATTTAGGGTGAGTTTAGAGTAAGATAAAGTAAGATAAATTGAGAGTTCGTAATGCGTGCAGTGAAAGAAAAAGTTAATGTGATATAAAGTTAATAGAGATTTATAAAAATTTTTTGGAGTTTGTTTGTAAACCAAACGGAGCTTTAATTATTTATTTTTCATATGGATACAAGTCGAATTGTTCAAATGTGTTTTTAAAATTGTGTTTGGATTAAAAATTTGTAATTTTTTTAGCTTGTGATGGAAAATAAAATAAAAAAAATTGAATTGGAGAAATTAAAAAATTAATATATTAATAAATGACCTTTATTCTATTGTATTTTTGAATTCATTACAAGTCTTTGGATATTACGTTTTTTTTTTTTCTTTTTATTCACTTTTTTGTAGGAAAGAAAAGAAAGGAGAGGGGAAGAAATTTTAAAATTTTTATCTTCCCAAAAGATGATGGAAATGGAAAAAAAATAAAATTTATTAATAAAATTTTTAAAATGACATATTTATTCGTAAGATAAAGAATAATAAAAAAAAATTACAAATATATTCTAAAATTAAATAAATTGATACCCTTCAACTTCTCGAATAACTCAATATTAAAATAACAATATATCTTTTTTTTCTCTTTCATTTCTTCTTAAATCACAAATAATAATAAAAAGTCATCTTTCTCTCTTAAATTCTCCCCCAAAATATTATTTCTCTTTTTTTTTGTCTTAATTAATATTTTTTTCTTTTTTTTTTCTTTTAAACTGACAAACTAATCTTTTAAGGAGTTGAAATAATTTGAACAAGGAAAAAATTAATATTAGTAATGCATAATTATGAACCCACCATGGTACAAATAATCGTTGCAATAAATGTTCTTATATTAATACTAGAGAAATGTATAATATTAATTGTTCTAAATTTTATATATTTTTCATTTGAGTAATTCAATGGCCGTTTGAATTTTAAAATTTTTTAAAAAATTTTAAAATTTCTTTAATTAAATTTCGTTACGCAACATTTTTACACCACATCACATCAACATGAATTTTTTATTTTTTTTTAATTTTTATTTTTTTAACACCAAACGGCCCCTCGTTTCTTTTTCTCAAGTGATAGTCACGCATTTTGATGTGGAATTTTAGTTTCAAATCTCACGTCACCATCACAATCCGCGGCCCATCAAAGGCCCATGTAAGATCCAAAATCAAATCACAGCTCAAAAGCCGAACATTAGCATCACGTGAGTCTTGGCCCACTCGAGACAGGACGTCAGTCCACACTCCAAAAAGCGAGCGAGACGGCACCCATATTTACCCGCTTCCGTCATTTTTCTGATTTTTATTTTAAATTTTAATGTTATTAAATATATAATATAAAAAATACTGACATTTTAAATTTATTTGACGTAATTGTGTTAAGTGGTGGATTCAGAATTTTGTTATATTAAGATCAAGTCGACAAGTAAGGACAATGTAGTTGATATAAAAATAAAAGCAAAACTTGTAAATTATTTGAAATTTAAGGATAATTTATTTTGAGATATATATTTTATAAAGGCTAAGTGTAAAAATATTCTAAAAATTATACTTTTTTTAATAAAAATTTTACTTTCACTGGGATTAAGTAACCCCTTACCTCATGTGCATCTGCCACTGAATGTTTTTTCTTCTAATTTTCTAATAGAAGAAAAAAAAAATCTTAAATTTTAGGACAGCATTTTTCAATTAAAAAATTTTAAGTTAATCCTAAAAATCTTTTCTCATTTAAGCCTTAAACACTTCATTGTTTTAATAACGTTAAATTATAAATATATTAAAAAATATTTTAAAATTCACAAAAAATTAATTAAATTTTGAATTCGATTCAAAAAATCTTATACGAGTCCAAATCATCCAATAATAGCATGTTATTAAATGAGATAACTGAGTTCGACTTGTTTAATTACAATCTCATTATTCTCTGATTCAAACGCAACAATTTTGGCTTTACGTTTTATATATATATATTTTTTACAAAATTTAGTTTTTATTGTTTAACAACTTTTAAAGTATTTCAATAAAAAATAATCAAAATAATAAAAATTAAAAGATCTATATACGGGGTAAAAAATTAATTTATTTAAAAAAACTTGTGAGTAATTTTTTAGACATTTTTTGTAATTTTTAAATATTTGAAATAGTATATTTAAAAATCTTATACCCTAGTTAGAGTTATAAAAGTTGAGATAAAATGTGGTATGAATTATTTTTTAGCTTTTGAAATGTGAATCACAAAGGGTAGAGATGAATAGCTTCAAACAAATTTTGTTTGCTCAAACATATTTGGACAAATATTTTCTTATTTTTCTATTAAAGTCTTTTAAAATTTGTAAAAATATTATTAGAATTTACTAGGATTCATAGAAATATATAAATTTATAAATATTCATATTTACACATATATACAGATTTATGTAATTCGAGGTAAAAAGAATTTTATAACAAATTATAGAAATTTTTAAAATTTTTTAATATTTCTCAGAGTTTAAAATAAGCCCTCGGAAGTAGTTCTAAATTTTAATAAATAGAAGAAAAAAAAATTATTGTCTTGTGATGGTATCTTAACGGCTAACGTCAGCATTTTTATATTATTATATCATAAAACAGGTATTTTTCCCGACGGCTCCATTGCTTATTAACAATGGCTGCTGCTCAGAGCCGCAGAGTAGCGTAGAGATGACTCCACGAATCCGATGATTCCAACCCAACAATTGAATAGCTTTTAGCCAACAACAAAGGGAGTTGAAAAAAAGAGAGAAGGAAAAGAAATGCTTGACTCCCGCTCTCCGGTTCTCTCTCCCTGCCTCGATCTGTTCGTCTAATCAAACCCTAACTCTCTTTCTCTCTGCAATTTCATTCTCTCGAACCTCATTTGACCCCGACAATTCCCTGGTAAAAGCTTTTGATTTTCATCTCTCTCTCTCTCTCTCTCTCTCTATATATGTATATCTGCGTGTGCATGTATGATTTGATGTTTTCTTCTGTTTTATTAATTTTTGTAGGATATTAAGCTATGAAATATTCAGCTTTTTTAATTTAATTTAAAAAGATGGATTTTTTGAATAATTTAATTTTGGATCTCATATGATTGCTTTTGATCTTCAATGGCATGTGGCTTTGTAATAAATAAATAATTAAGGGTGTAGTTAGAGTTTGCTTAGATTTGATGTGATTCCCATTACTTTATTCATTTTCCAGCTGTCTTATCGCTTGATTGTTTTGCTTTTGCGCCTTGTTTTTCTTTGTTGTTGAGTTTGCTGTACATCTATTGGTCTCCCCATCCAACAAGGTTCCCTTCGATCTGGATTTTCTCCAAGGGTGAGTTTGGGCTTGTTTCTTTTCTTGTTCAATTAAGCTTTGATTGCGCGAATATACAAATTTATTATTCGTAAATTGATGAGAATTTTTTAATTTTGTTGTGTGCAATGCATCGTAATTACTTATCATATATGGTAATTGAGGATATTATTTGTTGAGGTTGTGTTCAAATTGGGTGGCTTTGTCCTTGCAGCTTCAACATACATGGGATGAGACCACTTGATCTGAACTTGTTTGTTTATTTTTGAATTTTTTTTTTTTTTTCAAATTTGATGTGTATTATGATTTCTCTATTGGGAAAGTCTTGGACTCTGATTTTAATATTTCAATCTTTCAGTGGATTATAACAAGTTCTGTTGTATGTTGTTAAGTTTGCTACTGAGCTATTCTGGTTGTTTGAAGTCAATAATCACAACACTCCTATGCTATCAAGCAAGGGCGTTTCAAGATATATGTGGTGAACATTCTCCTTGGACACACCAAAATACGTGTCAAACATGCTGTGGCATATTCTATTATTATTATTTTTTTAATTTTTCATTCAAACATATGATTAAGCCAAGTCTAGATATGAATAGTTGAAATCTTATATTTAGTTATGTTTTATATGTTGACTATGTATTGAATTATTGATTTAATTTTCGCGTGGATGTTATATTCATATAAATAACTAATAAAAAATATATAAAAATTATATGCAATTTTTTTCCATTCTCTCCCATGTCAGTCATTTTTTTCCCCTCCAAAATTGCTAATTCCATATCCATATTCTATATTCGTATCTGTGCTTCTTAGCGCATACATAAACCATTGGGTGAATGTGAAATTTGGGTTATCAATTCGAGTCTTCTCGTTAGTATGGTGGTAATTTGACAAGATGTGTTTATGTTGGTTTGGTGAATTCCACAAATTGCTAACAAAGCTTAGCTTCAAATCTTGAATTTTACATGTAATACTAGTGTAAAACGCTACATTTTGAGGTTGTAAGTCACTGTTATTTTAGTAATTATCATATTTGATGTGAATATCTATTCATCTCTATTGTTTGTTAATTTTCATCAATCCAGTTTAATCTTTATATGTCAGTTTTTATGTTGCATTATCTGAATTTTACTTGTCTATCTACTTGCATATTCTTTTATGTTACTACATCTATTACAGTGACCACCAGCCCAAATTGCTCTCTTGTTGAGTGTTACAATGTGATTTGTTGCATTATCAAACCTTATGATAGTCCTCTAGATTGATTGGTGTTAACTTTGTAGGAATTATGTTTAGTTGTGTATGGGATGAGATATCAGTTGCATTAAATGTTTTGTTGTTGATTTCAAAATGTTATTAGCTAAGTCTTAGCTGATCTAGTTAATTACTCGATTTTTGTGAGGAGAGCACTGTTATCAAAGATATAATTGAAAAAGTTTAGTGAGCTGCTTTTGATGGTTGTATAAGCAGTTAAGAAGACAGCTCTGGTGTTGGTTCAACTCTCTTAGATTACTAGGTTTGCATTCCTCTAGCTCTATTGCATCAAATTGTATAATTTCCTATAAATGCTTTTTTGAGTCTTTGATGGAAATTTTGTTGTGCAATTCTTGGAGGTTTTTTAGATCAAAGTATCTTACACTAATAGTAAACAATTACTGTTGAGAGCATTGTCCTTGGTGAGTATTCTCAACATTGATGTTTGGTAAGAATTTACCTCTTGCTTGATTGCAGATTTTTGTATTCAGATTTTGCAGCCTAGCAAATAGCACCTTCTTTATGTTGGATGATATCACTTTGGTGGTTCTTGGTGTGTTGAGGAAGAGTGTGTGTAATTTGTATCGGCATGGGAACAGCAATGGTTCCAGATATATCTACTTTGTTTCTATTTCATCTTTGTGGCTTTAGGAAGGCATGTTTACAGTGGGCTTGATAAGGTAAGCTTGTGGTGGGCATATTGTCATCTTCAATAGTTGACATTACCAGTCGAAGACAAATTTCTTTTGATTTAGTTTCCTTTGAATGGTTTTGCATCTGTGTTATGGTTTCCCATATTGATACCAAGACTGTAGTTGTTCCTTATTGGATTTAGCTAGATGACCTGCAATAATGCAGTGTATTTTGATTGTTTTACCACAATAAACTGTATTTGCCTCTTATTCTAGAAATGTCACCACTCAAGGGGGGAGGGGACTTTTTTTTTTTGGAATTGAATTTCTCAGTTGCTTGTCTAATCCTGTGAAGTATTTGAAAATGATACCAAGTCATAGTCATCCAACTATCCACTAATGCTGTATTTGCCATCTTCTGTGTAATTGGCAACAAAAAATCAAAACCAACAAAAAAGAATAGTGTAAGGATTGATATTGGAACTGACAGTTAATTTTCAACCTTGTATTTGAAGTTCCCAACTGTGCTTTCTTTGTTCAGAGTTTCTTGACAATAAGTTGGCTATGAATAATCAAATTAGGCAATCAACAGTCAGTTATCCCTTGAAGAATGTCAATTCTTTAGTTACTGAAAACATGATAAAAGAAAATGTGATGGAGGGATGATCATTGGATGCTTGACTGCCTTTTTATACCTTGGTGTCCTATGTCTTACTGCCTAGGGCTGGCAAAAATTTTGATGCCAAAGTTGATGGAACTATATTACTTCCATGGGGTATGTTGAAAACTTGTAGGAATTTTGGTAACAGAATGCCCACAGACAATAGTAATTATAAGGTGTTCTGGAATTATTTACAAAAATGTAAAGCTTATTAGCTGAGTAGGTTTTTGTTTAGCTTTGTAGTGGCTACCCTCTGGGTTATTTCATTTTATAAAAATGGAATTGCATTATTTATAGTAGTAGTCTCTGACATGCCTGTGGTTGAGCTAGTAGTATCTGCATGATTACTGTGGTTAAATTGAAGGTACAGCCCTGTAAAGTGGAATGCTGGAGAAGTTTATGTTTTGCAGTTAACATATGAAATTGTAATTGATATAAACACTTTAAAAGGTGCAATACATTTGTTTTAATTGCTTCATTAGTGCTTGAAAAAGCTGTCATTTGATTCAATTTTAATTTGCTTGAGTTAATTGAAGCAGAGAGCAATGACCTGTGGCAATTGTCCAATATACAACTTTTTTCTACGAAATTAAGTTTGGAAATAACTTGTGTACTTCCCTGCCCTTGTATGCTTTGTGTATTGGTAGATTGTTCATCATGATGGCTTTGTAGTTTAGTTTTCTGCGTTGAATGATTGATCTGTTAATTTTTAAATACTTCTCAACATTGATTTTCAGGTTTAATTTGGAAATGGCGAAAGGTACCAGGGGACGACGCAGGATTGCTTCAAGACAGTGCAGGCCGACCCCATATCCATTGCCATTGTGTGATCGTGACATGTCAGAAGGCACGAACCCGAAGAAGTCTGTGAAAATCTTGGGGAAGAAAGACTGGGAAGATGCAACCTGTTCGGTGTGCATGGAATATCCCCACAAAGCCGTTCTTCTTTTGTGTTCCTCTTACGAGAAGGGTTGTCGTCCCTACATGTGTGGCACTAGCTGCCGCTATTCTAACTGCCTTGATCAGTACAGGAAAGCCTACACTAAAGTGACTACAACTTGTCATGACCAAGCTTCGCATGGCTCAGCTGATAATCCAACAATTGCAGACTCGGTTTCTAGTTGGCCTGTTGAGAAGTGTGAAGTAACAGAGCTTGCATGCCCTCTTTGCAGGGGCCAGGTGAAGGGGTGGACTGTTATGGAACCAGCAAGGGAATATCTGAATGCTAAGAAGAGAAGCTGCATGCAGGATAATTGCTCATTTGTTGGGACTTACAAGGAACTCAAGAAACATGTGATGGCAGAGCACCCTTCTGCTCGACCACGGGAAGTGGATCCGACTCTTGAACAGAAATGGAGAAGGCTCGAACGCGAGAGAGAACGGGAGGACGTGATCAGCACAATAAGATCATCGATGCCCGGGGCAATGTTTTTCGGTGATTATGTGATAGAAGGGAGTCATTACGGATTTGATACAGATGAAGAAGAAGAAGATGGGTTTGATGTGGATACTGCAGAGAGGAATGCAGGTTTTGAACTGGGAATTGATAGCAATTTGGTCAATGTTTTTCTCCTATTGCATGCGTTTACGCCAGCGGGGAACATTGGCCAGAACAGAGGAATGAGACAGCATGAGAGGGATTCGGATCGTGCATCGAATGGACATGGTGTTGGAGTTCGGCGCCCCTCTCCTGTTGGTGGATTTGGTTCGTCCGTTCAGGACAGGGACGGGGACAGTGACAGCAGCGATGATAATCATGGTGACAATGGTGGCATCTCCCTGGCTAGCCGTCTTCGCCGCGAGGGCAGAGTTCTATTGGGACGCTCGGGGAGGAGACGAAGGCGTAGAGAAGCTGGTGGAGAGCAGAGGTAGTTCCAAATAATGGAAAAAGAATGTAATTCGGGGAAGATTCTCAAGTCTCTTTAGTTTAGGAGTAGAGAATTGAAAAAAAAAAAATGGAAAGAAAAGGGATAAAATTGTTGTACTTCTCTTTTAACATTTTCTTTTAATCTGTTGGTAATGGTTGTGCAGTTGAACTGTAGAATGGCTGAAAAAGAATGGCGAGAAAAGCTTTTTCTGCCGTTACGGTGTAATTCTGGTCTTGTGATTCCTTTACTTCATTATCCTCGTATTCTTATTGTTAGAGATATGGTAGGATGTGTATATGATTGTTAGATATTGTAATTGATCACCTTCGTTTAAATTGTTGTGATTGTTGTCATTTCTAAACTTCTGTCTACATAAATAGAAGTTATGGCAATCATAATGAAATTAAGTAATTCTATTCTATTCTATTCTTGAATATTTACATGACAAAGCAAAGATCCACTCACCACCGGACTTTTTTTTTATTTTTTATTTTTTTAATACTTTGATACAATATCTTTTAGTTTGGGCAAGAATAACCCCAAAATCTCTTAATATACCTCACCGAAATTAACAGTCAAATAATTCCATGTTTGAACTGGTAACCTCTGCATTACTTGGAATCATATCAAATCACCCCAGGCCTTCGTCTTTTTTCCTTCCTTAAATCTCTAAACTTTCCTTGCCAAAGTTAGATAATGCCGAATAAGTTGAAGTCAACAATCTTTACTTCAATTAGTAAAAAATTACTGCTGAATTGCTTTGTATAGGCAAGTCACAATTAAACCTTTAACATGCATCATACTTTTAAGGTGCAGAAAATAATTTTATATACTCAAGACCCGAATCGACCTAAACCAAATATGAACGGTTTGATTCTAAGTCTAAATTATAAATCTAAATTACAAATCTGACTTTGATTCAGTTCTGAATCTAAATATATATAGAACTAACTCAACTAAACTTAAATCAATCTAATGTTAAAACTTTATTCTGCGCATAAAGACATTGATAAGTTATGTATCCGAGTCAAATTGTGTTAGTTTGATTCAATTCTATACCATGTTTAATTCGATTGGATTCAATAAACTAACTTCTTTTATTTCATTATTTTTAATTCATCAAATCCTTTTTTTTTTTATTTTACACCACAAACTAAACATAACATAAAAACGTTTTAAGGAGAGTGTTAATAACACTCCTCTTTCGCGTCACATATTTATGCTACTGTGTAAAACATTATTTAAATGACAAAAATATCCCCAATACTTAGCAACACAGAAAATACTCCCTAATAATTCCCAAAAAGATAAATACCAAAGCCAGTTGCAACAAAATCAAAACCAATTGTATTTCTTGCATTTACAATTTGTATACATTTGGAGTAGAATTGAAGATACAAGAAGGCACACAACACCAAGTAGAATGTCCAGTACAAACTCTTGTCATAACTTAAATGACATGTCAACTGTCTAGGTTAACAAAGAAATTGGCAGCAATCTGCTAAAAAAAATGGAAAGAAATTATTAACCAATCTCAGTGGGAGGATTCAGGAGGCTAAAGTTGCTTGTGTTAGGGTTGTGCTATGCAATGTTGTACTACAGTTATTGGACAATGGAGGGAAGAGACATGGAAGAACACTACAAATCTTTCTTTTTTCGAATACCTGTTGGAACCCCATAACATACTGGTGCTGCCCCTATCAGAAAAGGAAGTGTACAAGTTTCTCGAGCTTGACCCATGAAAGAACCAATCCTTGGTCTATGGTTACAACAATCATTAATATGACTATTGGCATCAACATCTTCAGATAATTTTTTTCTCGAGGTTTTCTTCCTAGTATTCCCTTTAGTTCCAGTTATCTGCATGGACTTCAACTTTTCTGTGACTAAATTGCATTGGCTGCAACCAATGGAAGCAGTGGATCTTTCTCTCAATAAACAATCAAGCATGGCCTTTCCAAATCGATCGATGTCCTTGTCAGTCACTTCCCACAAATTAGCAACTATAACAGGAGAGCCCGCTAATAGATAAGATAGAGGAGCACCCTGTGGAGTATAACCACCTTTTAGGGACAGAGATCCACTACTGCAGCCCATCAGGAGAGTAGCGGCACAATTTTCGAGTTTCTGAATTTCATGCCCGGGAATATACTGTGTTCCTGAATTATGCATAAACAGTCAATCCTTGACACAATTTCCAAGAGTAAATATATAAATTTAATTAGCGTAAGTGGAAAAAAGATGGAGGCAATTCAAGTGAGGATATTTTTGAAAACCAAATTAATTTTTTTTTTTTTTTTTCGTACTTGTATGGCTTAAATAGAGAAAAGTAGAGGAAGGTGGAAATATAAAATGAAACAACAAAAAGTTTGATCAAGCATACCACTTCCATGACCAAAATAAAGAAAGAGATCATGGCTTCTCAAGGCTATCGCCAACTCTTCCATCGTTGGTGTGGCACCTGCTTTCCCCTGTACAAAAAAACATATAGGACATGACTAATGCCACTATGGAATATATTCCTGTTAGAATATTCTAGAATGTATGATAGGATAATTACACTGTGATTTGAGAGATTTGTTTCCTTACTTATCTTGTTTAGGGTGAGTGATTGTATTTCTTTAATTCATTTTAAACCCATCACTATAAATACAATACAAGAGAGAATAGGAGAATTCAACCTCTCCTAATCTCTCATTATTTCTCTCAACCACTCCAATGTTCAGTACAATGACAAAGCAATTATCAAATAGCGGACACGTGTATATATATATGGATGTGAGCACACTGCTAACAAATGCTTGAGTAAGCACATAAATTCGTTCTATAGAGAACACTTGTACATAAGTTTACGCTTGCTTTCCCTTGTATAGGCTTTTAAAGGGGGGAAATAAGTACAAGAGAATTACCTCCAAGTTTTGGTCTCTAAACCAATCCTCAAATTCAACCTGTGTGCTGCTGAGATCACCGCTGGGATTCAACAAATAAAATGCATCCAGGGGATCTATCAATGGATAGACAACAGGATTCCTTGCAACTTGCTTCTGGTGCTGGTCGCACCTATTAAGTGTTGCAAAAATGCTGCCAATAGAAGGCATTCGGTAGACCTCCTGGTTCCTTAGTACTGGTAGATTTTCCCATGGAAGCATCTGCACATATTAGTCAATCAGCCAACAGATATATTTTCACTGAGGAAAGGAACGGCATTTCTGATCACCCGTGTCAAAATTATTTCTGCTGGGAGTAAATTATTTACAAAAACCATTCAAAACAGCATAAATATTAAACATAAGTTGGCAATCTATCTCCAAAAGAAAAAGGCATAAAAAATGATAGGATTAAGGAAAGAAAAACCAAAGAGCCACCTGCACATCAAAATCTAGCACCAGAATTACTGGTTCTCGGTTTCCACACTCTTCTACTTCAACTTCATGGGCTGCTTCATATTCTAGTTCTAAGGCTCTCCTGGTCAGACTTCCAACTCCATCACACGTATCAGTCAATGTTCCCCTCTCTCTATTATAATTTTGCACTCCAGTGAAACACCCTTTATTCAGATTAAGCGCCAGATTCTTTTGCACCGACTCCCAGTGTATGCAAGCAGGCCGCTCCCCCAGAAGCAAGTATTTCCAAGGACCAAACCATAAATCTTCCAAATCCCTGAGTCAGGAAGACACAACATTGTGATGTTACAAGCACATCCCTTTTCCAAAATGAATCAATCCTAGAAATACATGGCAGTAAAGATACTGTTATGATCTGATGTCGTTCAGACTACTGTTAGTGAAAAAATCTCAGTCACTAGCCATAGATTCTATTTGATAAATATTACACGACGCATAATTTTGTCCACATACTTAAATGGAGAATTGTACAACGGAAGGAAGGATCAACCCTATATGCCTAGTAACGACCTTTCAGTGTCTATAAGCAAACATCAAACTGTAGGAAGGATTTTGAGGGAAGATCTACCTTAGAAATTTCCCAAGGCGCTGATCGAGATTCTTTCTCTGCATCCACCATAATGACCTGTTCTTTTTGTTATCTTCCAAGGGATGCACCGAAGATGAAAAGTAATTCTCCTCTAGTATCAGTCTAAACATGGGGGCAACTTCATCAATCACGGTGGAACCCCAAGGACAGTGCCAGCGTTTGATCAAATCTCTCTCTTCAAAAGGGATCCCAGAGCTAGAATTTGTATTATTGTCCAAAGCTTCTGATCGCATTATCTACAGAATTTTAGTAAATGGTGCCTCTAAATGTGAATGAGAAATGTTTCAAACCAACAATTTTCCAAGTCCATACAGTACCTTCTAAAATTGAATCCACGGGCAGAAGTATAACAACAGGTTGACTATTTGAATTTAATCGAGATAAAAGGATCCATGGATGAGTGCAAGGATAATTAAGCAATTCTGTCAATAAACTGGCAAAAGCACCTCCAAGCAAACTAAGACAGATGATTGTTGTATGAGGAAGACGCTGGAAAAATTCTAACATATATCCTTCAAGATCTTGGTCCGATTTAGGTCCAAGCCTGCAACAGGAAAGGGAGAATGTGAGCGTGTGCGTGCACACACACAACAGAAAAGGTAAATTCATTACGCTAAAAATGCACTTTGCTACATTCTGAACAAAAGCAGCCAAACCTGAGTAAGCTGGGCGTTTCTGAACCAAAAGAACTTGAGCTAGCAAAACAAGAACCCTAAATAAAAACAAAAGCATAAGAACCATTAAGTAATAGCAGAACAAATGTGCATCCATGATCAAAAGAACCAAGCAATCAAGAGTCTGTATTTGGGATTTCTTTACTTTCAGACACAAAGCAAGCCATGCACCCCCCCTCCCAACACACACGGACACGCAAAAAAAAAAAAAAAAAAAAAGAAGAAGAAGAAAGAAAGACAACCCAAAGTGTGTCAAGCCTTCCATTCATTCTGCGTCTCTCGACAAGTACCTTTGAGAAGACCATTTATTGTGTAGAGAAAATTAATGAATGCTATAAGTTCATATACTGTATATATTGAGCAGGAGTTTGGTATTTTGCAGTTAATTTGGAGATGGTTTAGTGTCAGGACAAGTATTCCTTCTTTCAAAGTTTCCTAATTATCAATCATCCTTGTTGACCAATAGTGACTAGTAATAACATTAAGACAGATTTTTGAAACAATGAAAATAAAGGAAGAAGAGGGACTGGTTCAATGCTGAAAAGTAATTGTTACGAGAACAATCCAAGGAGGAGGCATGTAAATAGTAAATAGATGCAAATGTGAAAATTTGCACTTCCCACAATTGAATGCAATCTGCATTCCCATAAGACCTCTTTTCTCTTCTTTAATATGATATCACTCTACATCCAAAATCATCTCTTGAAATTGTCATTCAAGTTTTCTCCAAACTCCAAAGAGTAAGGACAAAGTATGAAAGATAAAGGTGACAATAGTCAAGGATCAATCAACATGGTTACAAGGAAGAGGGTGTTGGTGCGAGATTGTCTGCAAAGAGAAAAAGTGGAATGTGTTTGAGGTGGTGAATCAAAGTAGAGAGAAAACAAGAGCAGAATATTCATAGATATGTTCTTTTGCAATTATGCTTTAAATATGCCACAGAAGCAGATTTTTGTTAACATTGGCAATAGAGCAGCTTTTGTTTCTCCTATTCCATTCAGTTAATGCTCATAGAACCCACTAGCACATTTAAAGAAATAATGCAAACAAACAGAAGTTGTGTGCATTTGAAACAAGTGCATATGTGTACATAACAAGCACATATTCAAATGAGACCAAAGAAAAAGGATCCAAAAATATTGCCTTATATAAAGTGACTAAGATTAAAGACATGCCACAAATGCATGAACTTGGGGGAGAAAAAATCAACAGAAGATAAGACTTCCCAGTAGAATCAGCCACATAACGCATTGATTTTTTAGGGTAGGATTTGGACAGCATATATAATCAATTGGCAATACCGATGTCCAAAGGCATACCTCAACATCCATAGTGTCACGAACTCTCTGCTTCCCATTCATACTTGAAAAGAGCTTATGGTTAAGAAGTGTACCAATTGAAGCTTGATGAAAATATGAAGCGCAATGACTTTCGGATAGTGCTTTGAAAGGAGAGAGAGACGGAGAAAAAAGCTTAGTTGAGGCAGAAAGCACAAAAATTGCAGCAAGCAACATGGAAACCTGTTGTAGTAACACCAATCGCTAAACATCAATCGTCAAATATACCAGAAAATATATTTACCCAAAAAAAAAATATACCAGAAAATAAAATGAACAAAAACAACAAAGGAACTCAAAGGAATTAATGAGAGCTACTATTGAATGCAATGCATGAATTCAGAGGCGTGAAATGACTATGATTCAAAGAGCCAAATGAAGCCACCTCAATGACATTTTCCAGTAACATGCTCTATTAAAGTTCTACGTACTAGCATGAATACTAGTATCAGAACAATATCCAAGCACCAGCACAAGCTCTAAGATCCATTTTTGAAAACCAGAATGATAGGTTTGCAACTAGTTAGATTGTTAGTGGTGAGATTTGAAGCTTTTAAGTGAGACGGTGACCAACAATCTTACATGGTATTAGAGCAGGAAAAACGCTTGAGTTCAAACTTCACAATATTGTATCAGAACTCTACTTCCAGGAGATCCTATATTCAAATCCCATTATTGTGTTTATTCAAGTCTCATTACCATGTTTATTCTTTGTGCACTCTATTATGCCTCGAATGGGGCATTGTCTCCCTATTTCACGTGCAAACACATGACGGGAGGTGTATGTGCCTGAAATTCATTGTTAGGCCTATTTCCTAACAACTAATACTTTTGGCATAATTGGTTACTTAACTAAATCCAATGTAAACTAATACTTTGTAGTGTTTGAAGAGTCTTCAAAGTGGTTTCAGCCTTTTTTATTTTTGATAAATAAGATAAATTGACACAGCACGCCTTCAGGGGCAAACTTTTTGCAAATTAGAAACCCACGTCAAGAATATAGGAAAAGAAGAAAACTTATTTTAATAGTTTCTTCGTATAAACTCATTTTTCTTGTTTGAGAAGGATCCCACATCCTTCTCTTCTTCCCCCTACCCTCTTTGTCTATTTTTTTCCCCTCAATTAAGTTCAGCATATTTCCCATAAAAACAAAAGCAATAGCCACTGAAAAGAAGGAAGTTGGGTTTGACCTTTTGGAGAAGTGTGGGAACCTCATGACAGAGAACAAAGGCTAGCATCAACCAATGTATGATTCTTGTTATAGGAATTTGGGTCAACTCACAGCAATTGATCCTGGAAAACATTAGGAAAAATAAATAAATAAAATGTGTGATTAACACAAATTAGCAAAACAAATGCAGCCCTAAAAAAAAGCTATAACTAACAATTACTCTTATATAATGTATGCACATGCATATATATAACCAAACCAAGCCTTTTCCCACTAGGTGGCACATGCATATATATACAACAAATAAATCTGAAGTTCCCAAATGAATCAATTGCCTTGACTTCAAATTGTGTAAAAACAGACAATTAAATTTTCATAATCGGCCATTTATTTAATTTCTCAGATTTTGATTTTGGCTAATTAATGTTTTCAGAAATCTTGATAGATTGTCCCATTCTCAAATCTCACAATGAGCCTTGTACATTAGATTGCCCATTCTTAGTGATTATTTATTAAACGCAACCCACACTCAAATTGAACCATTTTCTTATTTGGGTCTACAGAGAGCTAGGAAGTATGGACAGTTCAAAATAGACGCTGTATTTGTATCCGATACGTATCAGACACACATAATCCTCATACTTCAAGATACGTGTCGGACACGCTACACAACATGCTCTATTATTTTATCATTTTTCTTCAAATATATTATTAAGTGAAATCTAGATTTGAGTAATCAAAACTCCTAAACTTATAAAATCTTATAACTTATATTTTGTTATAGTTTGCATATTAAATTGGTTGTTATTGTTGATGTTATATTCACATATATAACTAATAAAAATATACAAAATTTATATCTTTTAGCCGTATTCCTGTCGTGTCCATATCTTTATTTTTTTATAACTGCCATATCCGTATCCCTATCCTATCTGCATCCCGTGTCCATACCCATGCTTCTTACATAGAGAGGATTGAAACTAGAAAGAAGGAAGAAGATAGAAGAGCAGAGAAAGGAACAAAAAGCTTCAGTTTGAACTAAATCAAATTAACCTAGTAATTAGCATACAAGTGAGACTTCCAAACATGTCAGTTCTATGCAATACTAGGAAATCTGCATTAATAAATTCATAGAAATTGAATATATGTTCAGACACATCTACAAGACATTACAACATATATACACACACAAAAATAAGTAGAAGCTGTCTAAGAATACCCAGTACAGTTGCGAGAGTAGCACTTTAAAGTAAACCAACAAATGTTGTAAATTATTGCTGCACGTTCAACTGCAAATGAATCTCCTGGAATGTACTTCTCCACCAAATCCAGCAAGTGAGTGAGTGGAATATTAGAGGACTCAGAAATTGAACTTCCCCTAACCAGCACAGATATGCTTTGCAAAATTACTTCATGTGCTTTGTGAATTTCACCAGGAACCTCCAAGCATTTTCCTGTCCACCAACTAAATCAGGAAAGGGATAACAAGAGAGGAAGGGGAAGCTGTAGAACTCCAGCCAACAGGCATCAAAATGAATCCATGACAATGAAAAAGAACAACGAAACAAAAACACTAACAAACATAACTAGATATCAATAAATACATATTTTTGTGCATTTTACTGTCATATATACATCAAAGTTACATTTGGTTTAAAATAGGAATGAGGCGGGTGTGGATGAGTGTGAGGATAAGAATAATCATGTTTGGCTTACATGGAGAATGAGCTTGAGGATAGAAACAATGTATGTTTGGTTAAATAGAATAAAGGAAAGAATGGAATGAAAACATGAGTAAATACCCATCTTTCCCTTATAAAGGTGGATATGGTAATGTTGTAAATGTCTGTCAAGGCTCATTCTTCTTGTGGGAGAATAAGCCATTCCCGTGGTTTTTGAGGAGAATGATTTATAAAGTGGAACGAATATGATATTCTACCCTTCAAAATTGCAAACAAAGAAGAGAATGGAATTCTTATACTAATTTCACCCTTATTGTACCCATTTAATATAACCTAAGGAACAAATGCGCATCTATCCATACGCACAACAAATAACCAATCATAAATATATATCGTTGTTTTCTCATATATCTCTAGATAGAAATTACTCAAATTTGTTGTTCTATATAGCCAGCAACCCTACAATTAGGAGTTGGTGCAGACATGGTTTCCCTTTTTCTCCACGTTTTACAATTGCAAATCTGTAAATCATAGAACAGATACTGCAAATTGCAACCAAACATTTGTTAAATCAAAAAAAGGGTACTTATTCTAATACAGGTCGTAGAAAAAAAAAATCAGTAAAAAAAAATCACTATTAAATCAAGAAAACAAAGTAAAGATGGACACAAATTAAGATGCATGCATGCGCCCGCAGCAGTCCACTCACTTGTGCCAAAACGTTATTTCATCCTTTTTGTCGATAAAACATCGGTGTTTACTAGTTTGTCAACAACTGTAAAATATTGTAACTTCAATAGATTCATTAATAAATAGTAAACAGCAAATTAAATCCTTCCAAATATGCATTCCACAAGAAAAACTGCTGTGATAGCGCATAGAGAGATTGCTTCAACAAGAAGAAGAGCTTCAGAAACAATAGAAGCATAAAATTACAAAAGTAGTCAGATTAATCATAAAAAAGTTTAGGAGAAAAATCAATGTTTCAACAAATAACAGATTCATATTCGTTAATTCCAAGTGGAACTTAGCCTATGTACAATATCCCCCCAAGGAACATTAGTCTCACATTTAACTACCAACAGACGATCAAATAGAACATCAAACATGGGATTTGAAATTGAAAAGAATATTCACATCCAGAAACCATCAATTTGGTAGTTTTATGTGCATGAAAAGCATAGAAATGGGTTACAACGTTTTATCGGTTGAGTAAACAGTATATGAGTTGAAAAATTAAAAGATCAAAAAATATTTTTAACAAAAAACATGATTTTTTTTCTTTTTTATTTCCTGACAAGTCTTCAATTCCATTTACCCACACTATTTGTAGCAGTATAAATTTCATGCAATTGAACAGAGTATGCACATGCACAAAGAGTTATTGAAACATCAACCAACGTTACATGCTTTCACCACGATACCTATAGCTTGAAATGGGTATTTCGACACTCCTCCTAACGTGCAACCCTGCTTCTTACATGGAGTATAAACAAACGAACTAAATCAAACAAGGAGCACAACAAAAAAATGGAAAATAACGAGATTCGAATCTAGGATCTACTAGCACCGTAACTTTGATACCATGTTAAATCACTCAATTGTTCTAACATGGAATTCTAGAATATTCCCACGATTCTAACAATACCTATGCCTGCGAGGAGCCTCAGTGAAAGCTTCCTGCGCGCAAATTCCCATTTCATCTGCTGCAAAAAAGTGATTTCACATCCAGAGTCTCTAACAGAACTTTTAATTTCCAAGTGTGGGCCTCTCCCCTCAAGGTTGTCAGGGAAGGTAAATTTCTCCTCATTGTTTGAATGCTCAGCAAGCCCTACTTGTACCTCACAGGAAACACTTTCATTATTTCTCTGAGAACGGTATTTGGACCGAGTCATTCTTATATTATGCTCTCTCATCAAACACTGTTCTTGCAATAAAGATTTTGACGCTTTTTTAGTCTTTCTACACTTTTTGGCTTCCGTTACTTTTACTGGCTCATCAACTTTGGCAGGGAAATCCTAAAGCAAGTGAAACAAAAAATAAATAAATATTAGTATTTGTTGAGAGAAAATAAGTCAATATAAATAATAAAATTTCCCTCTCGCTAACAGCTTAAACGTTTAGGGAAGATGGTGGGTAATAATTTACGTGGTATTAGAGCAAGAAAGTTTTTGAGTTCAGGCCTCATTGCCATCCCAAAAAAGCCAACAGTTGCATGTCTAGTCCGGCCCACGTGAGCAGACGTGTTGTAAGAAACTAAGTCAATATAATAGCTTAAGTTTTCAGCTAAGATGGCAGCTAATCATTTAACAATATTTAAAGCATTTCTACTTCATTCTATCTGAAGAAATTATATTGTTGCATGAGCAAAAGAATTGCTTGCAGAAAATCCCAACCTCCTGGACAAGAGCATCATGAACAATTGTGTTTGCAGCACCAATTTGCTTCTGATTATTCACTGAAATTTTCCATTCAGAAAGATTAAGCTTTTTTAAAGCTGATCCATACAGATTTTCAGCCTCACATAATCTCCTTATGTCATTGCAACGACTTCTCAATAGATCTCCTTGTTGCAGGTCAATGGTAACTTCCCAGAGCAATCTGCATTTCAAGCAAGAAATGGTAGTGCAGCAATCTCCTATTATTTTCTTGACACCCTGAAGTTCGTTTCCTGCCAAATCTGCCAGTATTTTCTGCGCACTTTGAAGCTCCTTTTCTGCCAAATCCCATAGCTGTTCCTTACGGTACAGTCTTCCTAAAGAAGTCAGATGCACATAGTAAGTTTGATAAATACAGCATTCTTAGCCTAGAACAAGATGGCATATGATTCATAGACACAGTCCAGTCACAAAAAGAGTGAAGAAATAGTTAATTTTTTTACCTAATACAGAAGAAAATGCAACTATAAAAACAGGCAGCCCTTGAAGACTTGATATGTTTTTCCCCCACAGCAAAAGAGTTTCAGCCTCTGATCCATTTCCAATTAACTCATGGATAACTCCAACCTGTTTAATGAACAATACTTTAATTACAGTGATGGTAGAAAACACAACAGAATCAGATTCTCCGAGTAAAAGTACCATAGGGGTAAAGAGCTCAAACCTGGAGTGTGCTTTCAAGATAACACTGAAGTATATTCCACGGAGTAAGAATGCAGGATTCCAAATCATGTGAAATATTTGCACTGGACCAAACTGCCGTAGCAACTGAACCATAAATTTGAAAAGTACTAAGATTGTAACAAGGCTTCTGAATGATTTCCCCATCTTCCTCATAAATGTCATTTTGCTTCTCAATGGAGTATCTAAATTTTTCTTGCAAGAGTTTACTACGTAACCGAAGGGCTTCTTTTGCATATGAAATGGCCTACAGAGTTGGAAGAACTCATTAGGAAAGGTTAAACATACCATAGAATGGCTTGATAACTAGCAAGGGTATGCCAGTAACAACATTTGTAATGACAACTAACATTGTTATTTCCGTGCCAGCGTTAAAGAAACTGTATTTCAGGAATTTTGCTTGAGAAGTTTTGATTCTGTCAATAATACCGAAAAATGAAGAAGGTTTATTCTAATGTATGCCTCTGCAGGCAGGACTCCAACAATCTTATTTGGTTTGAAAAGGTGGAAGAAAAGGTAGAAGCTAACCCCCTCACTCTCTATGGCTCTAGCTATTAAATGCCATATGCTATAAAAGAATTCAAATTCCACACATGAATTCCCTGTAGATAAAATTTATTGAAGACATAATTATGGCACTACAAAGCATTGAAGTAATTCTACTTCAAGTTACCTCAATTAGTTTTCCATGTGAAATCATTCTTCCACACAAGTCATAATAGAGATGCGCTGCAAGGAAAACTGAACCACTGCAAAGAGGATCCTAAAATAAGAAAAATCACCAGATTAACAGATGCAAAAACAGAGTTTAGCCTGAAGGGCAGAACCATCTTTAATAGCTATTAAAAAATTTTACACTGGTGATGAGGTCTGAAGCAGCCTGCTTAGCATCATCAACTTTGATGTTGCATCCAACAGAACCTTCAGTGTGACACGATCCACAAGAGAAGTTAGTAATCATGGAGGTGAAACTCTGCTGAAACCCCATTTTCAGTGATCTATTCATGCAACATGTCCAGAAATCAATCGATTCAGAATTCTTGCCACAATGCTGTGACAAAGTTGCGATGAATGCGTCACTCACAGGGGCAGCACAAAGGGCATGACCTAGCCTTCTCTGCTGCCACAACAATGCCAAACACTTCTCCAGTGGAATATTCTTCCTTTTAAAAAATCTAATCAACAGCTCGTATATGACAGGATCAAATTCTGTGTGACCCTGGACATACAAAACCAAGAGGGCATAATGAAGCAACAAAACCACTTTATCTGAAAAATCACATGCAGAATCTAAAGTTAGGATAGGATTATAGATCTTACCTTTATTGATAACAGATCAACAACATGATACAACACAGCTAACACATTTTCATAAAACATAGCACACTGGTCATCCACAAGTGTCATCCACAGTTTTATTGCAGCACGAATATCTTCAAAAGGTTGCTGTTTGGAACCAAAGCAAAGAACATTACAACAAAAAGACATTTTAACACGCACATGTATAAGCCTGTCATAAATTCAAATTATTAGTTAATGATAGGGACTAACTTCTATGGGAGCCAAAAAAGGGGGGGGGAGAGAGAGAGAGAGAGAGAAACCTCTGAGTTTGGAGCAGCCTCCGAGATGCATAATGCGCGCAAGGAATATGCCACAGCTAATTGATGGCAAACTGTTATACTCTGCCTTTCTGCTTCACCATTCATGCCTTCCTGCTTTGGTAATTGATTCATGTAAATCACAATCAATGGTAGAAAGATCAAAAAAATTATGAATGGGGATCTTCAATTCAACAAGGCAACATGACAAATTTTGTTTTTTTTCTTTTTTTTTTTTTTTTGGGGGGGGGGGGGGGGGGGGGGATGGGGGTTGGTGTAGTCAATGTAGTCACCATTATGGATATTGCTTCTGATAAACATTGAATACATCCATTAAGACCTTCAAGTCCACTGGCTCTCAATTCCCGTCCTTTTGCAATAAGAACTTTAGATTTCTGTAAACAGCTATCATCTGTCACATACACCTCTGCTAAGAGGTCAGCCATGATATCCAGTTGCATCTTCTGACATAATCTTGGGTTCACAGCCCTCATCTCATTATATGCCAAAAGCTCCTAATTTTAAGCATGAAATGGAAACACATACCTCTTAAGAGCAAGTATATAACATCAAAACTCACGTTGGGGAAACAAAAGGAATATCAGTACTAGACTATCAAAATTTAGAAAAGAAAAAAACATATATGCCAAACCTGCTCTAGGATTAGACCAAGTGACCTTTTTGACACTTTAGCAGAAGACGACAGCAAAGAATATAAGGTTGAAGCACTACACTTCGTGTCTGGATCCTTACAAACTCTACATTGTATCTGGAAACCAAGCAAAATTCAAGACACTGCAGAAATGCAAATTATACTAAAGAAGGCACAAATTTTTCAAAAGTTTACCTTCACCCATTGCTTCACCAAAGCTATAGGACATGGCAGCCTATTGAACACATTTTGAGCAGCAGACCAGTTTTCAAGGCTATATCGCATGATTTTAATCATCTCATTATGATAGTCACGTTGAAAAAGTAGATCCAGAAGAAATGCAGTTTTTGAACATGCTTTGTCGACAAAACATGCAACAGCCTCTTCTGTCACATCACTGCAAAACCTATTTGATTTGTTCTCAAAAGCCTCGCAAAGATATGAAACACTAGTCCATAATGCCCTGCAACATAGTTTCAGTGCCTCTGAAGCCTGCAAAGAAACATTCAAACCACAAAGTAATGCCAAAAAAAGAAAAAAAGATAAATAAATAAATAAATAAAAAAGACCTAACAATAAAATATTAGCTAACATGCTGCTATATGCTAATATTATGAGAAGAACATATCTAAGAACTTTGAAGATGAAATGCCAATATCAAATATTAGAACACAAACGCTAGAAGAACTCATCACCTTTTCAAATGACATAGGCAAGGAAATGAGCCAGAGTAATTTAACTTGCCCTGTGACATACCTCGTCTTACAAGATATTAATTTTCACATCAAAATTTGAGTCGTGTAAATTCTTTCAAACACAAAAGAAGGCCAGAAAGCAAAAAAAGAACAAAAAGGAGAAAGTCAAACACTGGATTATTTGAGAATTTTTTTATTAGGTGTGTGTGTGTGTGTGTGTGTGTGTGTGTGAGAGAGAGAGAGAGAGAGAGTGAGAGTACTTCAACTATTTTGCTGTAAAAGAGAGAAAAGAGAGGATGTGAAAACTGGATGGACATCATTAGGGCAATTTTCCAACAAATCAAGCTTTTAGGGAATTAATTATATGGCATGGTATAAGAGCATTGGTTCTGACTTCTGAGGCATATTGGATTCAAGTTTCTTCATCTCCACTATTTGTTCCAAGATTACACTTGTTTTCACATTGATCTTTTTGTCAATAATTCCATGTGCAAGAAGAAGTTACACATCATCAAATGTGATTTTTTTTTTTCAAAACATTGGACGGGAGGGAGCACTTTGGGTTAAAACCCAAGTGATGAGCGTGGCATGCCAAGTTTTCATCCACATACTTCTTAAAGAATGTAAGAACTTAATATACATAACTCAACCACCTTCATACATGAAACCTTAAGGGTTAAAACACACAATTTTGTTTGTTTTCCAAACTTCTAAATTCAACGGCACAACATCAATTGCAAATAATGTATCTTATTTCATATGTATTGCTTGTTTGCATATAATTGATTTTACCCAAACTTGGGATCTATTATAAGAATTATAAGCACATAAAAAATCTAGGCAATAAATAAGTTCCTTGTATAAAATAAAAATCAAAATGAGCCTTATTAAGCTTCTTACCAATGAGAGTCTTACATGCATCACTCAACCTTTTCAAATCCAAAAAAATAAAGAAACCGTAGGAAACCACCTATCAGAATGACATCATTCAATTAGTTTGATCTATGTAATAAATTATTTTTGTAAGTGATAATTTTGATTGTGGGAAGTGGAGGGGTTGTCGATCATTCTTGAAACCAACCCCCAATGCATCCTCCGTGGACTTCCAATTATTTTTAATTCTACATTGCCTGCATTGGGATGCCAACTCTTTCATAATATTTTAATAGTAATTAATATTGAACAATTAAAAAGGTCTACAACAGTATAACCAGGATCATAAACCAGCCATCCTTGCCTTAAACGTATGTGTTAGAGAAAGTCAATGTCAAATAATGATTACAATTTTCTCTACAAGGACGTTAAAATACAGAGATTTAGGAAAAAACCACACCCCCAGAAGTAGGGGGTCAATGTACCCATCTATATTGATAAAGCTGTACATAACGGAAAAGGAGTACAATAGAAAACAGAATAATTAGGATCATAAATGTAATAATATAATTCCTATTCAATTAATATTTTACTTCTAACACCCTCTCTCAAGTCAGAGCATATATATCATATGTTTCAAACTAGTTACAAATGTGAAAACATTAGTAAATATATCTACAAGATGGTCTCAGATTTAACATGTGCAATCTTTATCATATTATGGAAAAGTTTTTCCCAAACAAAGTCACAATCTACCTTAATTTGTTTAGTGCAATTTAACCCATGTACCCTAAAGCTTTAATAAATATAATTTCACCCCACCCCCTTTCCCTCGGGAACTGAAAGAGCATTAACTAATCTCTGAAACAAGAACATTATGGGGGAAATAAGGACTAAGGATTAGCAGTGAGGTGTTCTGTGTTTGTGCAGTTACATGTTGTGGTCATAGAATAAGCATTTACTGAAAATCACTGACAAACCATATTTTCCATACCAAAATACCTCTTTCACTTGCTCATTCCTATACACAGTAATGCCAACATTGTAAAGAGATGCATAGAGAAACTTTAGGCCATTAGTTTGAATCCAGTCAAGAGAAATAACTTGTTCAATAAAACTGATGCTCTCCTGCAGTGAGAAAAGACAAACCAATTAGCTAGTGGATAAACCAACAGCATTGCATTCATCTAACTATTCAAGGGGAATCAAGTTAATATTAAATGGAAATAACAATATTGGTCATTTCTAATGTCACGAAATCATAAAGGAACCTTAAAGTAAAGCTTATTTGTGAATGAGAGAGTCAAGGCAGCCACAGCCACACTAAGTACTGTTCTGTCACAATCATCAAATGCATTGCTCTCCTTTTCCAATTCACTGCATCCATAAACAGAAAAAAAAAATCCAAATAGTGTCAATTATGTACTTAATTAACCTCAATAAAATATGTGATATAATCCAAGACTTTACAGGCATATAGCTCAACATCATATCAACAACACCTGTATTTGCTTTTATAGAACTCAACCTTTGAGAGACATTTTTCCAGCACTTGGCTGATAATGCTTAACCAAAAGAAGCAAAATTGAAAAGGAAAAAAAAAAAGAAAAATTAATAACAAATAAATAAAATTTTCAGAAAGTAAGTTAATGATATCAAGGTGAAGCAAATTGTTGCATAAGAAGTAATCGTTGTTACATCATCAACAGCCTACAAAGTACAAACTTGACTCGCTGTATATAACAATTACATGGGCCAAGAAAGAAGCGATCAAGAAAACAACTCAGATGAGACAATAATTGCATGACTTGTTCAGTTGGTTGTCTTATTAGATCTTTGGCAACTAATACATAAATCAAGAAGGCCTTGCACATAATCAACTAGTTGCTCCCCCAAGTACAAAAATGAAGTAAACAGAATATATCACCTACCTACCTGTGACAAAAAGGAAAAATGACACAAAATTGATGGAATGCATCCTGGACACTGCATAACTTAGTGTGAAAAGAAACTCCTTCAATTTCAGCAAGAATTTCTTTCATAGCTGCATTTACAAACTCAGCAAGCGGCTGGCACAAGAATTTCAGAGCATTAAAGTAAGATAGAAGATACAACTTTTCCTTCTTCCTTTCACAAATTCTAGAGGCCTCATTGATTTCATGGAGCAAACCCTCCTTATCAAGTATAACTCCAATCAAAGATCCAACATCTGTGTTTCTTATGGTTATGTCATTGTCCTGTCTTGACTGACTGATGCAATCAGTGAGGAACAATCCAATGCGATAAAGCCTCAGAATTGGATCACAAAATGGCAAACCCTGCAGAAAGAGCTACACTGTACTCAAGGATGTGGAAGAATAAATGCACATACTACCACACAATAAATAGTAAACAACCATATAGTGCAAAAAAATACCTGACAAAATTGACCTGGTATTTTGCTTAGGTATGCTCCAAGGTCACAACAATATTTTTTAGTTGCACTTCGACATTTATTGGCACAGTAACAGACAAGTTGAAGAAATTCCCAAGCAGTGCTTTCCATTTCAAGCTGACAACCACAACTAATATTGCCATTAATAATAGCAGTCAATCTGAAGAGTGAAACCATAACTTTCAATGCTTTAAGAACAAATGTATGATAAGCTGACGGGCCCTTAGTAATGGATAACCAATCAAAAATGAGACCTCTATCTTTCATCCAAGTGAAAGACTAGCTTATCAAAAAAAGATTTTAAGCGAGAGACTAGAAAATTTTCTTTACTATCAAATCTGACCAGTCCATTCTTCAAATATTATTAAGAATTAGAGAATAAAAATATCTAATTTGGGGTGATATAGATAGATTGGAAGAAATAGAGGAGTATATGTAACACCGGTCCAAACATTATGAGCCATTCTACTTCACTTGCATCTAAATATTAAAGCCAAAATTGGTTTTCAAACTTAAGAATATTTAAAGTTTCACCACTAAAATTTTAGCATTCCCCTTCCAAATTCTCCAATGTATTATCACATCTAAAAGTTTACAAAGCAACCAGACTCAGACACCTTGTTTTTCCACTTCACTAAAGATGCATTAGTGTGGAAGAATATGAAAAATATTATGGAAAAAATAGATAGTAAATTGTATTCATATTGAACCCTAAATGGAAGAATAATTTGCTTGTTTCACACCCTATAATGCCAATTGAATGCAGATTAATCAAAGTTTACCCCAACCCTAGTCTATCCAGTACTGTGCAATAAACATAATTATGTAATTACAGGGACTTAAAAGATGTAAAGATGTAGAGATGTATAGTTCTCATAATTCTATATTTAAATAACTGCAATGTCAAATGACACTGGTTTGAAGGTTTGAAGCTCGAGTCCCAAACAACATGAAAATCTGCACACAAATTTGACAAGATTACCTTGCATATACTAGCCATAGCATCCAAAATGGATTTTAATATGTCCATGATGGGTGAGGATTGGTCATCTTGTTGTGAAAACAAAGAAGAGCATAGCCTGCAAGCAAACTGTAAATAAATGTCAATTAGATAAACATAGAATGCATCGCACGCCCGTGCACAAACATAACCCTCAAAATTGTGATACTTGGAGAAGTTTACCTTAAGTAATTGACCTTCCGTGGATAATTTGGAGTACTCCGCAAATGTTGCCAGGCATAACTCGCACACCAGATCCTTTTTGAAAATCATTAGCTCCCCAACCAAAAATAGAGTACATTTATTTAGATATGTTACAAACGCCCTCCGCAACTTTTCATTCGCACTTGTATCTAGAACCCTGTAATATTCAAATGATGCAGAATCCCATCAGTAAATGAATTCGTCTTAATTCAAAAAATAACAATATTGGAGCTGCTCAACGAGCAAACAATTACATAATGTTCAAATGATAGAGAACTCCATCAGTAAATGAATTCGTCTCAATTCAAAAAATAACAGCATAGGAACTGCTCAATAAGCAACCAATTACATATTTAAGCAATTAATCAGATGGAAGCACAAGGCCAGTAGAAACTTATAAAACCAATGAAATCTTCACATGAGTACTGTCTATACAGATGAACACACCCGAACCATGGCGTGACCTCACCAACCATAGTGAGTACCCTCCAATAATCTCCTTCCTGTTTACTTTGGTTGTTAGAAAGACACTTCACGAGTGTCACAACAATCTCGACAACCAATAAAGCAAATTCGTTATCCACATTTTCTTTTCCCAAATCGGGAACATACTGGCACTTCTTCTTCGCCGCTTTCTGCCCCCTAGCACCAATCTCAATCGTCCTCAGGCTCTCCAGAACGGAAAGCCCCTCACTCTCAGCATCCCTGTACCGCCCCCACGCCTCAAAGCAATGTATCAACCGAGCCCTCTGGATGTGAACGGAGTAAGGTTTACAAGAGAGCTGCGAAGAGATGCGTTCCAAGCAATTCAGGCACAGTTTGTAAGTGTCGAACAATTGGCGACCAAATTGCTCGTCGAGCTTGGGGGTTTCGGAGAGGCGTTTAGGGATGATTGACAGAGCACGGTTGAGAAAGGGAAGGAACTTCTTGACGAGAGATCGTTCGGCGGATTTCTTTAGTGGACGCAAGTAATCGGAGAAGAGTTCGTGGATGCAAGAAAGATCAGAGGAATCGAGCTTGGCGATGAGATTGGAGTCGACGCCGGAGTCCATGGACGAGGCGGCGACGGAGAGAGAGGGGGAGGTAGAGAGAGGGGGGGAGAGGGAATGAAATTCACATGAATGGGAATGGCCAAGTTGGGCGCCAATGTTGCCCGCCTGGGAATTGTTTCAAAGTGGGGGTGCAAACATGAATACATGGAAATGTCAGGAGCAAAATGTAAATCAAAAAATTCTTCGATAATTTGCATTGTAGCCCCTTAAATAAAATTGTTGTGCGAGGTGGCCATTGGGCTTGCAAAAGTAACCAATCTACAGTAACAATTTGTTTTGCCAATCAGAAAAATAATAATAATAATAATAATAATTTGTTTTTCACCTTACCAAGGGGATGTTTGGTTTAATGAAAATAGTTAAAAATCTCTAAAATTTTTTAAACATTTTGCATTTCTCATATTGCGTAAAATTTTTATAAATTTATATATATCTATAAATTCCAGCAAAGTTTTTACAAACTTCAATAATTTTTTTTACAAATCTTACTAAATTTTGATATAAAACCATTTTGACAGATCAAAAAAATCATTTGGACAATTTTTTTTTTCCAAAAAATTGATACAAAAGTTAAAAAATTTCACTATTTATATCTAAAAACGTAGTTTGGTGGAAACGTGGTTTGGTGGCAGCGTGCCAAACGTCAAAAATTTACTTAAATCACATTTTTTACTATTTTTCATTATTTTTTATAACTCCAAACGCATTTTAAAATGTATAATGTAATTGCAAGAGCAAATTTGTTTTGACAAGAGCTATCAAATGCCAGTTTGACACATCTGTCAATTTTCAAAATTTTTAATTTTTAAATTTTTGTGTTAAGTTTTAATTTTTAATTTCTATTTTCATAGTAAAAAATAAATAAAATTTAAAAATGCAATATGATAACAATTTTTATTAGTTAATAATTATAATATTAAAAAAAATGATCGATAGTGGTGATGTGGTTAAAAACGAGTAGTGGAAGTAGACTGCATTTGTTAAAGGTAAATGGTAGTAAAGGTGATGAATGGTGGTGAGAGACGTTGGTGGCCAAATATGAGTGGCAATCAATAACATAGAGAGGGTGGGTAACAGCAATAATATAGTCGGAAGTAGATCGTCAGTGATGATTGTAATTGACAGTGATGAAAAATAAAAACTAAAAATGAGAACTCGAGAAATCATATTTTTTGTATTTTCATAATTTTTTAAAAAACTTTTAAATGATTCTTTTTTCGTAAATTGAAAACTAAAAATAAACTTATTAAACAATTTTTTTAAAAATAAAAACAAAAACTGAAAACTGTAAATTTTGCCAAATGTAACCTAATTATTTTTTTTTTCTTTCTGTCCCATTGTTTTGTCGTTTTTTAAAATACATTTTATCCTTTTTCTCCTTTCAATTAACTTTTTTTTCACCTCCTTTTCCTCCCCTCTAAAAATATAGTTTAAATATACTTTAAAAACAAATAAGTTTAATTTGGTAGGTTTGGGATTAGACATAAATTGACCCAGCCCAATTCGATGGTAATAAAATAATGTCTCCATATGATTTGCTGTAATCTTTTAAAAATTTTTTAAAATCTCTAAAAATTATTTACTTTTTATCTCATTATATGAATTACGAACTTACAGTTGATCTTACTTTTTGTTACTCTAAATACACCTAATATTAACTAAGCTCGAGCCCTAATGTCCGGCTCTAGATTGAAGTAACTTTGACGAAAAAGAAATATTATTAAAACATTTTAAGGAATGGTACAAAAAGTTTTAAAATAATATTATTTTTTTGTGCCTTTTTGAAATTTGTTTGTCAAAAAATTAAAACTAAATTAGCTAAAAATGTAACTTTTATGGATGTTTGGTTTATCGACAAATATAAATAAACTATAATTTTTATCAACTTTTTTTAACTTATTCTAATCAAATTTCAATACATGTCACTTTTACACTTATTTATTTATTATTATTATTATTTTTTTTGGTGATCTAAACACCATCTTATGTAGAGGGATGGTTTTAAAAATGAAAAAATAAAATAAAATAAAAGAAAGAAGGAAGCTAGCTTTTTAACAAGGAGCAAACACATAGGCTTTCAATATTTTATTTTTATTTTAGTTTTTGATAAAAAAAAAAAGAAAGTGAATTAACGCAGACAAAAGTTATCGAAAGGAAAAATAATTTTAATTGTTGAGATGTCATAAAAAGGAAAACAAGCTATTAAGGCCCTGTTTTGTCGATCAAAAAATATCAAAAGTTATCAAACTTTAACTACTTTTTGTACTTTCTTTCAATAAAATTTTAACACATATCACTTTTATGTCATATTTTATATTTTTACTGTACTTTTTCCTCAACTTTTTTTTTAACCAAACAATCCCTAATTAAATGAAACAGCTAATAAACTCCTGTCCAAGTTAGGAAAATAATAAACTACAGTTAAGGAAATTCTTTGCATAGGATGATACGGTACGTAAAAAATAGCACAAAACATTTTAAAATAATATTTTGTTCTTGTCTAGTGTGCACGCGCGTTTTTTTTTTTTTTAAATTGTAAACTTTTTGGCAGAAAAAGTAAATCTTATTCATAGGGCTGGTCCCCCCCCCCCAAGAGGCACGTAGGTTTTTAATAAAAAGCAAAATATTAGATCCTATTCGGTAACCTTTATATTTGTTATCTTTTTGTTTCTATTTATAAATTTTTAAAATTTCATAATAAAAATGTGTTTGTTAAAAATATTTTTATTTTTAATCTGTTTTTATTTTTTATTTTTCAAAAAATTAAAAACTTAAATAGAAAAACCTAAACAACAAAATTATTTTCACTCCCTTTTTTTGTTATAAAAATTTTGTCAATTTTAACGCTTTGATCATTTTTATTGCATTGTAATAAAATTAATTATTTTATTAAATTAAAATTATTTTTAATAAATAATATGATTAACTTAAATAAATAATTTATTTAAATATGAAAAATATTTTATTAAATTTAAAAAAATTTTAATAAAATTAAATATTTGTTAAAATAAAAATTAATTACTATAAATAAAATTACATTTTAAATGCAGTTTCAGTTTTCTATTTAAGAAAAAAATAACGACAGAAAACAAAAAAATTAATATGATATTTGGTTTATTTTTTTATTTTCTATTTTCTATTTTTGTTTTATGTGTTAAAAATCTTAAAACGAGAAGATATAAAATGCTTCATTTTCTTTATTTTAAAAATTTTATTATTTTGGGTTAAAAACTCTTAAAACGATTTTTTGCCATTTTTCATTTCATATATAAGTTCTGTTTGGAGCTCAACAAAATAAAATAAAATCTTACAAATCTCTACAAACACGAATTACGAGACAGTAAAATTTAAATTTTTCACTCATTGCATGAATTACGAGATATTTATTTTTACAATTTTATTTTATTTTATACACTTTTATACAACTCCAAACACACCCATAAACTATTTTCTATTTTTCTAATACAAATTTGAAGAGACAAGTAATCAAATAAAATTTGAGCTGTTTTTTTTTTATTTTCAAAAGTATGAAATGAAAAATGAGCTTAAAACGGTAAATAGAAAACAAAAAACAAAAAACAGAAAATATAAAAACAAATCAAATGACATCTAAAAAACATAAATAGTTAAACGTAAATAAAAAAAAACGACAATAAGGTCCTTACCTTTTTAATTTTTATTTTATTTTTATATTTGATATATAAAAAAAAAGTGAATTAACGTAGACAAAAATTAAAAGGAAAAAAAATTAATTGAAAAGATGTCATAAAAAAATGAACTAAATAAGCTATTAACTAAATAGCTTAATTAAAACTCCTTCTCGAGTTAGGAATCTAACAACTTGCATGAATTGGCATTGGTTTTGGAAACCTTCACAATTTAGGGAATCCTTTTCTTAGCAGGAAACGGTTGACAAGGTTCATGTTTATTTATTTGTAAGTGATCTCAACAAGGGACGTCACAAAAACAATTAAACGTACAGTCTATTGAGGATTGATAAAATTTTTCAGTACTTTCTATTACAGTTTTATTTTTCTCTCACTAATTTCGCCTTGAGAGAGAATCAGAATGAGTCTGGAAGAGAGTTTGAAGAACCTGTCCTTGGAGGGAAAGCTGAAGTTGGAAGAAGAGATGCGGCTGCTGTTGAACATGTCTCTGGAGGAAGAGGCTGGCCAGGAAAAGCAATGTCAGTGTGATGAGGAGGAGAAGAAGGAGGAGGAGAAGAAGAAGAAGAAGGCGATTCGTGAAGAGCCGAAAATAATCGGTTTGTTTCTGTGCGAGCACTGTGGCAAGCTCGTGGACGTTCGACTTCCGCTCGATTACGAAACAATGACATCGGCTTACCTACCGTGCGACAATTGCGACCGGATTTTTGAAGTTTCTTTGCAAGCGGGAAGTCTAGCACCTTTTGCTACGTACTATTAGTCCAAGTCAAATGTATTATTTTGTTATTATTTTTTTTAGGATTTCAATTCGAGCTTTTTGTGCTTTTTGAGTTTGGTTGTATTATTTTTAGGCTATATTTGGGGTGGTAAAAAATTTTAAAAATTGATAAAAAATATTGAAAAATTTCAAAAGCTATTCACTTTTTATCTCATTACACGAATTACGAATTCATAATTTATCTCACTTTAAACGCACCTACGCTCTATTTAGAATGGTAAATTTGATGGGATTTGATTTCATTTGGTAAGAATTTTCGCTAATTTTTATATTTAAAATTAAAATAAAATTTTATGAATTGGATTTGATTTTGTTTCGTTTTATAACTTAAATTTAAAAATTTTTATATTATTTGAAATTCAACCCAAGATAATAAAATTTAATGAGAATTCATTATTTTTTAAGTCATTTAAATAAGTAGACAAATTTATTCTCATTTATCATATTTTATATTTTCTATTAATATAGTCCAATTTAATATTTCTCTTAAATTAAATTAAATTAATTATTAAATTTAAATATAAAATTTTATTTATTAAATTAAATATATTCTTAATTTTAAAATCAAATCAATTCTAAGAAATGAATATTTCCAAACGAAGCATAAGTCATGATACCTTCCTTGACTCCTCAACATCCACCGCATCCTCAAGTTTTGAAAAGTGTCCGACTCTATTAGGATAGAGAAGATTTGTAGTGGGCTCCTTTGGAGTAAAAAAAATAAGATAAATTGAGATAAAATATAATATGTGGTTAATTTTGACGTCATTTTTTTTTAAAAAATTACAAATCGTGGGAATAGTTTTTTAAATTCGTTCCCACATATTCAAAAAATTTAAAAAAAAATAGCGACAATGGTACTCATTTGAAAGTTTTCGATATGAAAAATATGATTGTATAAAAAATTTACACATTCAGTTAACCTATTTTTAGATTTTTTTATTTTTTTAACGAAATATTGAAATTTTTTGAAATTAGTGATAGCGAGAAAATTAGAGGTAGATGATTATTAAAAATTTATAAAATTTTTAGAGATTTTTCTTATACCAAACGAGTCCAGTGTATTTTTTACTTCAGCGGTTAAAATGTGAACTATAATTGTCAGTTTTTTTTTTTAAATTTAGTAGTTTTAATTTAAATAAATTTCACCCTTAATCATTTGAATAAATAATCTGACAATTGAGACTTTGCAACTCAAATAATCTGACAGTTGATTCTGCAAAAAGCACTGCAGCCCCGCTATCCCGACCACATTTGCCGTCTGCGACGTCTTCCACTCCGCCTGCTCCAATTTCTACGCCAATCTCGCTGCCTTTGATCCCTCCACCGGCCACTACACTATTCGTCTAAGCTTGCCTTGTTATAGGCCTGAGGTTATGCTCGGTTAAGAAAAAAAGCAATTTTTGTCTTCTTTTTTTTTTTTTAATTTTATATGATTTTTTATCAAAATTTTACTTATTTTTTTAAAAGCTCGTATTATTAAAATAAATTAAAAAATTCATCTTTGTTTGGTTAAAAATTAAAAAAATAAAAAAACCGTTGCTTATTTACCTAAACAGATAAATTTTATCTAAACAAACAAGATCTTTTTTTTTTTTCTACAGAAAAATTAAATTTTGATAAAAATTTATATAAGATTAAAAATAATTACAATTTTGTTTAACCAAACAAAAATTAAAAGTTTAATTTTTAGCAACGTTTTGACATTTTTTTAATAAAAAATTGATAAGTAAAATTTTTTATATGCTTGGTAAAACAAATAGTATATTTTAACAGCTTTTGCATGTTTGATAAAATGTTTAACAACTTTTGATAACTTTTAATATTTTTTGGTAACTTTTGTATGTTTGATAAAAATTTTACTAACTTTGAGTTAAGTAAATTATAGCTTCTTAACTCAAACACTCATTTGCCAAAATTGATCTATTTATGCTAATTTTTTATCCACCAAACGGTACCTAAGTAACCCACCAAACCAAACAAAGAAAAACACAGAGAATAATTCGCTCGAACAAGAAAAACACAGAGAATAATTCGCTCGAACAAATTTCATTTCAATCTCTTCTAACGATACATCGTACTTGATAGAAAGAAAAAACAAAATTACAAAACATTACAGCCGTTGTCAAAACATGAAATACGAAAAATCCAACCTCGTGACAAGCACAATCAATAGCAAAGTGTTGCATCAAATCGGTTCACTTATACCTCACCATCCAAAAGTTATACGTCCTCCATTCATTCCCCCCACCCAAACAGCGTGCTTGAAAGAGTTTACTGTAGTTTTTCTATTTTTGTTAGAATAAAGTCCTAGTCTTAGAATAAAGTTCTAGTCTTTAGGGACATCTAATTGTATTTGAAATTTTCAAGTTTTTGTTACCACTTGGCTTTATTTCCGCTAAGTGGGCTGATTTCTCGTTTCTGTTAAGATCATGTATTGAATGGCTATTTAAACCAAAGCTATTGCTAATAAAACTAAGTCATTCAATCCAGCTTGTTGTGTTCTTGCTCTCAGTTTCATTTTAGATCAAAGTTCCCAACAATCTGGTATCAGAGCCACCACTGGGCTTGACAAATCAAAACAGTAGTTTTTGAAATTCTTGCAACAGCACAGAAAATGACTACAAAAAGAAGTTTTATACAGCCAGCCATTCCTCGCTTTGATGGTCACTATGACCATTGGAGCATGCTAATGGAGAATTTTCTACGATCTAAGGAATTTTGGGGATTGGTGGAGTCTGGCTATATTGAGCCAACAAGTGACTCAGTGCAGACAGACAGAGGCACAACGAAAAAAGAATGATGAGATGAAGCTGAAGGATCTGAAAGTGAAGAACTATCTCTTCCAGGCGATCGATCAGACGGTCCTTTACACTATTCTCAAGAAGGATACTACCAAAGATATATGGGATGCCATGAAAAAAAAATTCGAAGGAAATGAAAGGGTCAAGAGGTCTCATCTTCAAGCTCTCTGCAGAGAATTTGAAACTCTTGAGATGAAGTCTGGTGAAGGAGTGACAGAGTATTTCTCTAGGGTCATAACAGTGGCCAACAAGATGCGAAGTTATGGAGAAGATATGCAGGATGTTAAAGTGGTGGAGAAAATTCTACGCTATTTGACTGAGAAGTTCAACTATGTTGTATGCTCTATTGAGAAGTCAAAGGATGTTGATGCTCTTACTGTTGATGAATTACAAAGTTCATTAATAGTGCATGAACAAAAGTTTTAGAGACGTAATGGTGAGGAACAGGCTTTGAAAGTGACATCTGAAGGAGGAAGAGGTCGTGGTCGTGGTCGTGGTACCTACAGAGGAAGAGGAAGAGGGAGAGGTCGAGCAAACTTCAACAAGGCAACTGTGGAGTGTTACCGATGCCATCAACTTGGTCATTTTTGGTATGAGTGCCCTTTTGGAAACAAAGAAGCAAATTATACAGAGCTTGATGAGGAAGAAGAAATGCTTTTGATGGCTTATGTGGAGTTGCATGAGGCCAGAAGATAAGATGCATGGTTTATCAACTCAGGGTGTTCTAATCACACGTGTGGCGATCGAACTATGTTCAATGAACTCGATGAAAAATTTCGACATTTGGTAAAATTGGGGAACAACACTAAGATGGATGTGATGGGAAAGGGAAGTGTGAAGCTGCTGCTGAATGGAGTCAACCATATTGTTACTGAGGTATACTATATTCCAGCGTTGAGAAATAATCTCTTGAGCATAGGCCAGTTGCAAGAATGAGGCTTGGCTATTTTGATCAAGGGAGGGATGTGCAAGATATTTCATCCAGAAAATGGTTTGATAATTCAAACCAACATGAGTGCCAATCGGATGTTTGTCTTGTTGCCTCAGTCTCAAGCTCGCTCTCAAGTACAATCTGATCATTGCTTTCACACAAGAACTCAAAACTTGTGTCATCTTTGGCATCGGAGATATGGGCATCTAAGTTACAAAGGTTTGAGAACCTTGCTGTACAAGAACATGGTACGTGGACTTCCTCAACTCTCTGCCTCCAGTATGACATGCACTGATTGTATCAATGGGAAGCAACATCGTGATCCTATTCCAAAGAAGAGTACTTGGAGAGCAACTCAGAAGTTGGAACTTATTCATGCAGATATTTGTGGTCCGATCACTCCTACAGCTAATAGCAACAAGAGGTATTCATTGATGATTACAGTAGAAAAATATGGGTGTACTTATTGGTAGAAAAGTCAGAGGCTTTAAATTATTTTAAATGCTTTAAGACTATGGTTGAAAAATAAACAGGGTTGTTTGTTAAGTGTCTTCGCACTAATAGAGGAGGACAATTCAATTCAAATGAGTTCGATGATTTTTGCAAACAAAATGGGATCAAGAGGCAGTTGACCACCGCTTATACTCCGCAACAGAACAATGTCGCTGAAAGAAAAAACAGAACCGTGATGAACATGGTTCGTTCCATGTTATCTGACAAGAACATTCCTAAGACTTTTTGGCCGGAAGTAGTGAACTAGACTATCTATGTTCTAAACAGGTGTCCCACATTGGCAGTCAAGGATATTACACCAGAGGAGGCTTGGAGTGGAGTGAAACCCTCAGTAGATCATTTTTGGTCTTTGGTTGCTTAGCACACGTTCATGTTCCAGAAGAAAGGAGGACTAAACTTGATAATAGAAGCATTACTTATGTGTTATTGGGAATTAGTGAGGAATCAAAAGGTTATAGGCTATTCGATCTTGTTGCTAAAAGAGTTGTTGTGAGTAGAGATATAATCTTTGAAGAAGAAAAGCAATGGGATTGGGATGTGAGTTATGAAAAACAAATAGTAGTAGACTTAGAATGGGTTGATGGTGAGAATGAAGAAGGGGTAAGTGAAAATGGGAATAGAGAAAATACTGATGGAGAGGTAGAAGAGACTTGTGATGAGTGAGTTAGTAAAGAGGGAGTTGGTTCTAGTGAGGGTGAAGAGAGAGTAAGGGAGTTGAGGCAATCTCGTTAGAGGCAACCTCCTGCGTGGATGGGAGATTATGTTAGTGGTGAAGGTCTATTTGAGGATGAAGTCATATGGCATTAGTAATGTCAACTAATCCTTTGTATTTTGAGGAAGCTGTGAAGAGTGCAAATTGGAGATTGGCCATGGACAGTGAAATCAACTCCATCGAAAAGAACCAAACATGGACACTCATGGAGCTGCCAGTTGGGGCCAAAAGAATAGGAGTGAAGTGGGTTTACAAAACCAAATACAATGAGCATGGAAAATTTGATAAGTACAAGGCTCGTTTAGTTGCTAAAGGGTACTCTCAGAAGCATGGAGTGGACTATACAGAAGTTTTTGCACCAGTGGCAAGGATGGATACAGTAAGGATGATTATTGCTCTAGCTGCACAGAAGAATTGGAAGATCTTTCAGCTGGATGTCAAGTTTGCTTTTCTCCACGGTGAGCTAAGTGAAGATGTTTATGTGGAGCAGCCAAGAGGATATGAAAAAAAGGGCAGTGAGCATTTAGTTTACAAATTACACAAAGCCCTGTATGAATTAAAACAAGCTCCATGAGATTGGTTTAGTCGAATCGAAGCACATTTCATTGGTGAAAGGTTTCAAAAGTGTGATAGTGAGCAGACATTATTCACAAAGAGAAGCAGAGAAGGAAAATTTATCATTGTAAGTGTTTATGTTGATGATTTAATTTTTACTAGTAATGATGAAGTTATGATGTCTGAATTTAAAAACTCTATGTTAAGAGAGTTTGATATGTCTGACTTGGGGAAGATGAGGTTTTTTCTTGGGATCAAGGTGCTACAAAAGTCTAATGGTATTTATATATGTCAAAAGAAATATGCATTGGAGGTTTTGAAAAGGTTTGGTATGTTGGAAAGTAATTCAGTAGGCAGTCTAATAGTTCCAGGTTTCAGAATGAGCAGAGACGGAAATGGAGACCTTGTTGATGAGACATACTACAAGCAGTTGGTGAGTAATTTAATGTATCTCACTGCCACGAGACCTAACATGATGTTTGTTACTTGTCTCATAAGTAGATATATGGCAAAACCAATGGAGATTCATCTACAGGCAGCTAAGAGAGCACTTCGATACTTAAAAGGGACTGTGAACTATGGAATTCATTATAAGAAAGGAGGAGATGGTGAGTTGTTGGGGTTTACAGATAGTGACTATGCTGGAGATATGGACGACAGGAAGAGTACATCTGGTTACGTGTTTTTAATGAATTCAAGTGCTATTTCTTGGTGTTCAAAAAAGCAACCTATTGTGACTTTATCAACCACAGAAGCTGAGTTTGTGGCAGCTGCAGTCTGTACTTGTCAAGGAGTCTGGATGAAGAGAATTTTAAAGAAGCTAGGACATTCCGATGGAGGCTGTACTACTGTGATGTGTGACAACAGTTCAACCATCAAGCTGTCTAAAAATCCAGTTATGCATGGTTGCAGCAAACATATTGATGTGAGATTTCATTTCTTAAGGAACCTTACTAAGGAGGGTACAATTGAATTAATTCATTGTGGGAGTCAGGATCAGGTGGCAAGCATAATGACCAAACCATTGAAGCTTGAAGTTTTTCAGAAGCTTCGAAAGCTGCTGGGAGTATGTGAAATTTCTGGTATAAACTAATTGCTCAACAACATTTAGTTTAAGGGAGGGAATGAAAGAGTTTACTGCAATTTTTCTATTTTTGTTAGAATAAAGTCCTAGTCTTTAGGAACATCTAATTGTATTTGAATTTTTCAAATTTCTGTTACCACTTGGCTTTATTTCCACTAAGTGGGCTAATTTCTCGTTTCTGCTAAGATCATGTATTGAATGACTATTTAAACCAAAGTTATTGCTAATAAAACTAAGTCATTCAATCCAGCTTGTTGTGTTCTTGTTCTCAATTTCATTTTAGATCAATGTTCCCAATAGTGCTACACCAATCAACAAAATGCCAACAAAATTTTGCTACTTCTTTCTAAAAAATACGAAATACGGGAACATTTGAAAGCACAATTTTTATCAAAAAAATACTAAATTTTTATTTTTGAATATTTAACCAATCACCAATTTTTGTCACTTTTTTGTTTAATTACAATAACTTCTCAATTTAGAAGTTACACAAAGCTGCTAAAAACTACCAAAAATTTTACCAAACATTGAAAAGTTATAAAAAGTTGCTAAAAATTATACTTTTATTCGTCAAACACACCAAAAATTATAACTAGCAACTTATGTAATTTAGTAACTTTTAGTTTTAACAAAAGAAATGTTAAAAGTTACTAAAAATTATGCCTCCAAATACTCCCAACGTACGTAAACTTACCAACTACTGTTAGTACTGGAGTGCACTTCTTGTTCGCACTAGACACGTAACCAAACAGATTTTTATCAGTTCCAATATCTTGGAGCAAGCACTAGCCCGATCATCCCATACAACCAGCCCGAACCAATTTTGAAATAGGAGGCCACGGCTAGGAGCACCCGCCGTCGCAAACACCCACGAGTGGAAGAATTAAAATTTAATAATCGAAACACATTCACCATTAAATTAAAATCGTTTCGCCATTAAATTAAAATTTAACGGGCGGGGTATTAAAATCCAACGCTGCTGGCCCAACCGTTACCGAGCTGACATCATCTCCCCCTTTTCCGGGTGGGAAGCATCACACAGTCCCGTTTAGAGTAAGAAAAATAAAATAAATTGAGATAAAATATGATGAGATTAATTTTGACACTTTTTTTTTAATAATAACAAATCTTGGAAACGGTCTTCTAAATTCGTTCTCACAGATTCAAAAAAATTCACATAAAATAACGACAATAACATTCGCTTAAAAGCTTTCAACACGAAAAATATGATTGTAAAAAACATTTACGCATTCAGTTAACCTATTTCCAAATTTTTTATTTTTTTAGCAAAATATTGAAACTTGTTGAAATTAGCTATTACGGAAAAACTAGAAATATAGGAGTTGTTAGAGATTTATAGTGATTTTTGGAGTTTGTTAGGGATGCCAAGTGGGGCCATAAAAAGATGATTCAAAAAGGTTGCGTATTCTACTACATTAACAATTGCGAGCTACGTGAATTTTTTTTTTTGAAGTTTTCTGGTCTAACAAACCACATCTAATATAACAGGATTGACAGAGCAAAATCTTACTAGCTTGGTGGTGAGCCTCTCTTTTCAAAATTCCAGTGTTCACATCTCCATGAAGACACAATGAATTAGAGAACTACACAGTTTCTTCACCCCTAAAACAAACCTCAGACTACGACGACTCGAGCTCGGCTTTTCTATCTTCCAACAGCTTCAACTCCTGCCGCCATCCTTCCAATTTAGCCATCCTCCCCAATTGTTCCGGATTCGGATCTTGCTGCTCGGTTTTCTGCTGTCGAGCTTCTGTCAGCCTTATCTGTTGGCATAAAAAAAAATATATATCGGGAGCTCAAATTTGGGATTTGCAATTGCAAAAGTTATACCAATCACATGAATTACTGTAAATTTATAAAGGTGTTTTTTTATAGACATTGAACTGTTATAAACAAGCAGTATTTTAAGGTAGTGGTGGAGCTGGGATTTCTACTTGGGGAGCTGCAGTGACGGAATCAGGATTTTCGATAAGTGGGTCGAAATTTTGAACTAAGTTAAAAGGTTTTTAACTTTTGGGAATTAAGGGGAGGAAAGGTTTTTAACTTTCGGGGCTTCTATTTTGATTTCTCTTTTTTTTTTTTTTTTTTTCCCTAAATACAAAATCCTTGTATAGGTTGGGGAAAAAATAAATTTTAAAGTGAGATCAAATGCGTAAAGTCAGAATAAAAATTATACCTATCTTTAACAAAATTTGAGAGCAAGTGGGATCGCTTGCCTACACTTGTCCCTACATGGCTCTGCCCGTGGGGGGCTGGCGGGCACGGGATTTGAGGGGGAACTAAAGGGTTTATACAAACTAAAAATCAAAATTTGCAAATGAAATTCATTAAATAAATAACAGAAGTAACAATAAAATTACTAATTACTCTAATTCTACAATAATAGCTTTGGAGAAGGGGGGGTTTATTTCCAGCCAAAATAAAGAAAAACAGTACTGAAGAACATCACAATGATCCACATTTCCACAAGTAATTTGATTTGTGATTGGTCCAAAAATCCTTTTTTCTTTTTGAAAAATTCTCAATTGCTGCGAGGAAGACAAGATGCCCGTATGAATATAAGGCAGCTCTGCACTTTTAAGTGAGTATTTTTTCTGTTTCCCCCAATTTGATCTCAGCAATAACTAAGCCAGTGAGTATTTTTTTTTTTTTTTTAAATGATCATACTGCTTAAGAATGTCAATAAACAATAAACTTTCAGCAGCCAGGCCACTTTCATGTTCAAATCATTTGATCTCAGCAGTAACTAAAGACGCATTGGAACAATGAAAACTGAAGGTTACCAAGATATTAAGGTACCCTCCTCTTCCTCATTCCTCACCTGCCTAAGGCAGGATCCTTTCAGTTGATCACCATGATTCTCATAAGAACATTCATTCTTATTTTAAGAAATCATCAGCTGACACTGATCATCAAACATTTTACCAACATCCAACAAGAATGTCGGACTTCCACACTCTGTTACCTCCAGCTTCGTGGACCTTTTAGAATGAACAAACAAACCGCCATAAAACTCTACCAAAGAATCAGGCAGGCACAGAGAAACTCCTCAAAGAGAGAGGACATATTCACCATTGTACAATTCATACAAACAGTAATTCCAGTCTCAAAGGCACATTTACTCTGTTTCCTCCAATTTGGGAGAGATCCCAAGCTACCCTAAAACTTCTCTTGCCAAAGTTCCACCTGGCTACCGAACAAATCAAACAATGATCCCAAGATTTAAAACACTATCTGCGCTACACCAAATATATAAAGAATAGAAATAAAAATATCTAGCTACAACACTGTAAGGCAATTGATGAAAAGAATGCCCACTGCCCTTCTGCACATTGAAATATCTATTACGGAAAATTGTATCCAAGTCATACTTGGTAATCTTTTAAAGTTATTAGTCACACTCAAAAAAAAGTATTGCTTTTAAGTCACATTAATGTGAAAAGTTTTGTATTTAAGTCATACTTTTGAGTGGGTCCCACGAGTTTGTTTTAAATATAATTTATAATATGACTTAAATGCCCTTTTCTATAATTAACTGAGATGAAGTTGCCGAAAATTATGGAACCGAGAATCACGTTTTCCGTTTTTGTTTCATTCCTTATTAATCGCGTGTAGATATAGTGAGATAAAAATCTATTAAAGGATTATATACGAAGGAATACACATGGATTGCGCGAGTTTGTGCTGTGATATTAACGTCGATCGAATGAATATATACAGATCTGGATTACATATTTAAACACATGACTGCGGTACTATTTTTTTAGGATGCATTCTCGTTCAAAAACAATACCGCGTTCAAAAACAGTACCGCATGACTCTATCATGCAAACATCACATGTAAACACAAAAAATAGTTCACATATCAAACGAATAACTGACAGTACCGCATGTGTGACAGTACCGCATGTGTGCGGTACTGTTTTTTTTAGGATGCATGCTCGTTCAAAAACAGTACCGCATGACTCTATCATGCAAACATCACATGTAAACATAAAAATAGTTCACATATCAAACGAATGACCGACAGTACCGCATGTGTAACAGTACCGCATGTCTGCGGTACTGTTTTTTTTTAGGATGCATGCTCGTTCAAAAACAGTACCGCATGACTCTATCATGCAAACATCACATGTAAACACAAAAATAGTTCACATATCAAACGAATGACCGACAGTACCGCATGTGTGACAGTACCACATGTCTGCGGTACTGTTTTTTTTAGGATGCATGTTCATTCAAGAACAGTACCACATGACTCTATCATGCAAACATCACATGTAAACACAAAAATAGTTCACATATCAAACGAATGACCGACAGTACCGCAGGTGTGACAGTATCACATGTCTGCGGTATTGTTTTTTTTAGGATGCATGCTCGTTCAAAAACAGTACCGCATGACTATATCATGCAAACATCATATGTAAACACAAAAATAGTTCACATATCAAACGAATGACCAACAGTTGCGCATGTGTGACAGTACCACATGTCTGCGGTACTGTTTTTTTTAGGATGCATGCTCGTTCAAAAACAGTACCACATGACTCTATTATGCAAACATCACATGTAAACACAAAAATAGTTCACATATCAAACGAATGACCGACAGTACCGCATGTGTGACAGTACCACATGTCTGCGGTACTGTTTTTTTTAGGATGCATGCTCGTTCAAAAACAGTACCGTATGACTATATTATGCAAAGAATGGTGCTGTTTTAATGAGGTACTGTTTTATTATGCGGTACTGTTTTATTATGCGGTACTTTTTTTATGCGGTACTGTTTTATTATGTGGTACTGTTTTTTATGTGGTACTGTTTTTATGCGATAATGTTTTATTATGTAGTACTGTTTTTTATGCGGTATTGTTTTATTATGTGGTACTGTTTTCCTAAATAGTTTTGATTTTGTTTCCAAAAATTAGTTTTGCTTGTTTTGTAAAGAAGATGGAAAGTCGCGGAATTAGGTTTTTCTCAAACAGTTTTGATTTTGTTTCCAAAAATCAGTTTTACTTGCTTTATAAAGAAGACGGAAAGTCACGGAAGTTATGAGTAAAGTGTGCACTATTTTCGGATAAAACTGGCAGTTTTGGAATGTAGTGAAAAACGCGTGATATCCTTTTTGGTCTTTTTGTTGCAAGTGTGACTTATTCACAAATAAGATTTTTGGGTATGACTTAAATCTTTATAAGTCCATAAATAGTGACCGGCCTCCAAAAACCCCTATCTATTACCAGTTATATCAAGCTTCTGTAGGTTATCAATAGTCAAAAAGCCTCTAACAACGTAGTATGAGCAAAGAAACTCATCTTCAAAGAAGCATGTGTGCGCTAAATTCCTTTCCAAGAAAAAGTAAGAAAGTAACTACCCATCCACAACTCTCCTTGTAGAGTGGTTTGATGCTCGAAGACCATACATTGCTACCCACCTTTGGCATCATGTTTCCCATCTCATCTCAAATACAACCCACATACAACTCATCATGAAGCACTAGAAAAAAATGGTAATAGAACAAAATAAAGGGAACCACAACATTCCATTGGTCACATAAGCTACTGAGGAACCCTTCACCCAACACAATTGTTAGATGACATGCAATACTTACTAAGGAAATTGGAACACAATTTATCAGTACAAAAATTAATCCTTAGACTATCTCTCAAAATAAAACCACACTTCCTGAAAATTACACCCACCACATCAGGTTAAAGTTAACAACCCTTCCACAAGCTAGCCAATAATCCTCTCATTCCCTCTTTAGCTCAGCACCCAACAGGTCCTCCATATTTCCTCCCCACTCTAATGCAAAATAAATTCTCCCTCAAAACATTTGATGAAACACTCAACTAAAGGCTCTCAACACATATATATCTGGTTCATAACTGGAGGAAAATCAGACAAGATAACACATAAACTCCAATTCAACTAAATGTTTCTTGAACTTGTCTGACAGACTGCAAGATAAGCCTCTCTGAGCTTCTGCAGCCCTTTCACTGTCAAGGTTAGACTAGTAAGAAGGCTACAGAAAATATGTTTTTGATAGTTACAAGTTTTCCCCCTTTTAGATAAATACTCCCAACTAGTCTACTCTCAAACTATGAAACACAACTTATTTAGCATTACAAGAAGAGTAAGATAAATCCAAAAAAGGAACTTCCAAACCACACCCACAAATCTCAGCCAAGAATATAATATCCAGCACCTTGCCAACCAGGATTGATTCTCCTTTCTCACATGGCTTGTCAGCTGAAACAGATTAAAAAAACAAAAAAAAACTTTTGAATATTGATGAATCTAAACTGCAGATTCTCCCCTTCCAATGAAAACGATTGTCATCAGGGAAAGCCAAAATTCAGGAGAGGAACTGCTGCTCACTCTCCTCTCCTATTATCTGCCATAAATTCCCTCAATCGATCTCCTCACATAAAAATTCACAGCACCCCTCTTAAGGTAACCTTCTCTATCCTTCCATATGATGTGATTCACTGAGCGTCGCCATCCAATGAAACCATTCAAAGTTCTTGTTAACTTCTCTTAAACACAGAAGACTTAATTTTGTGTCTCCAACTTATCTTCCTGCACTAGCAAGTTTCCCTAATCGCGCTCCATCCTTCTCTTCCAACACCACCAAATCACCAAATCCTTCTTAAATACGAGGAATTTTGGGGTCTTTTTGGGGGGGGGGGGGAGGTGGGGTTTGTGGGGTGTAAAAAGACAAAGATACATTATATTTGAAGTTCAAGTTTGGTATATAATCACATGATATCAAAGAATTTACTTTCTTCCTAGGGCATATTCTTGGATGCCATGATATAGCATCTAAGATAAACTACTACTCCACATCTCGTCAGATTTCCCCAGCTATAAATATTCCATTTGAAGGATTCCATCATATGTCCATTATAGAAGAACTCCCATGAAAATCAATAACCAAAGTACGAAAACTTAACTCTTAGCAAGCCATTTTTTTCCAACAACAAATTAGGGGAAATTACAACATGTTTCTAAAAACATAGTTATTACAGTCCCAAGGTGCACTCTAAAAAAATGCAAAAAGCTACAGCATTTTTTGACTTTTTTGTATTTTGAAGCATTTTTCTAATATGAATAACATACCAAAAGCTCTCAAAAAGGGGGGGGGGGAATCAAATTTTGGTTAAAGAAAAAGGTCATATAATAATCTACGAAAGAGCTGGTGGATCTAGAGTTTACCAAACTAACCCTAACTGCAAGGCACAAATGAAGAAGGTGCCTAAGTGAAGCAAAACATTTTTTGGATATATTAAATACACTAACAATTGAAATGAACATAAAATGTATACCCCACAGATAAGACAAGGTGAATATTTTGGCTTATCAACCATAAATCAAACACTGTTGTGAATCCACGATAATACAAAGGGCAATCATAAATTTCAAGTATAAATTTTTGTAAATTTTTTTAAATAAATAGAATTTATTCAAAAGGCATCAAGAGAATGCAATGGAAAAAAAAAAAAAAAAAACTAAAATGGACCACCCATTAAACATTCATGCTCTCTACGAAAGATAAGAAACTTTGTAATTCCGGGCTCCAACTCCCCGAAATCCACCTGTGCAATACTGAAAAAAAAAATGATCTTTAATCTACACGTGGGAAGCTCAATGCCTTGAAAACACCATTGATTTCTCTCTACCCAAATTACCCAAGCCAAACAAAATGGATCAAACTCCAAACTTTATTTCTTCCTTGATTAATGCTCATCGCCAACCAAACCTTCAAGACTTGCTCCTTAGGAAAAACCCAATTTACACCAAAACTAGAAAGAATTAAATCCCACAATCTTTCATCCATGAACAATGAACAAAGAGATGAGTAATAGACTCACCATCCCTTTTACATAGACAATACCAATTCGCGAATATCCTTCTCCTTGCTATGAGATTGTCAATTGTAAGAGCTCTACCATGAAGCAAACACCACATGAAGAAAGAAACTCTTGGAGAAGCTCCTTACTTCCAATGCTTTTTCAAAGGAAATCAACTTCATTCGCACCCTCTAAAGCTTCTAAAAAAATTTCACCTCAAAAATCCCTGAATTGGAACCTTTCCAATGAAAAGAATCAATCCCATTCCCCTCCTTTTTTGAATATAACATTTTAAGAAGGTTATTGTAACTATCAACTTCCCAATCGTCAAATATTTTATATGAAGATTTATATTTCAAACAATAAATTTGTAATTCTAAACACTAAGAATCAAGCATTACAACCTAGTTCAGTTTTCAACAAGTCAACAATGTCATATGCCCATGAATCTAGAATCCAAATTGATGGAAATGACCAAACATAATTATCTTTATATAAGACCATGGATTTGATACAAGGCTTATTCATCAATGGCCATTAAAAAACAAAAAGATAGAGATAATAATAAAGGTATGATTGAAATATATGGAAGAACAAACGCATTTCTAAAGCCTAGAGCTAGCTAAATGGTATGCCAGGGGCATCATGTTGGCGGGACTAAAGGGGTTTTGCCAATCTATAATGATGCACTTTCTCCTGGGCTTGATAAGCCAAGGGATTTTTTGAGGCCTAGGCATGCATCTAACAAATAACTACTACTTCAAAGACAGATAGGATATGAACAGGGTAGATTCTTGAATAATCTCTTGAAATGCAAGAAGCAAAAGAAATTTCACCTTCTTTTTAAGTGCTCTAATTTTTTTATCAATATCCGGAACAAGATCTGAAGGAGTTGAACATTGTGTTGAGTTTGAGGAAGGGGAAACCACAGCAGAATCTGCAGATATAGCAAGGTCATTCATCTGTGACACCACCAACTCGGCTGATTCCGACCCCTGACTTCCATCTTCTGCTGAAACTTCTTCCTTCTCCAAGTTTTTACCCTTATCAAGAGCAGCCTGCCACCAGTAACATGCTAAATTTATAAACAATAAAAATCGTAGAAGGAAAGATACCAAAAATAAAGCAAATGGGGTAGAAGAACAACAATCTTTTATTGGTATTATTTCGTCTTTTAAACCAGGTCACATGTGGGGAGCTTAGCAACTCTATTACCAAGCATATTTGGATCTTGAATATGACATCACTTGATAAATTAAGATGGTACACTATGCAGAAACACAATTCTTTTTTGGGAAGAATTATAAAGAAGTACCATATTAGTTGATCCTCATTAAAATGCCTTTAAATATAGAGGCTTTCTAAATCCATGCATAAAGAATACAAGGATTTCAGAGGTTAATACAATTTTGATTAAAAAGTTTATCATGTCTAATTTAAGTAAGGAAAGCATCTTAAGAAGGGAAAGACGAGTGGCATCTAACCTGAGAAAGGATTTGGAATTTAGGCCACGTTGGAATTACCTGGAATATCTCTAGGCTTCTTGGCTTTCAGTTATAACACAGTGTGCAAGTTTAAGACATGAGAAAAATCAAGACAGTTTTTGTATAAATGGAATTTATAGCCCAGCAAAAAATCTTTAAAAAAAATCTTGATTATTTAAAAATGTATTTACTTCAAAAAATATGACATAGGTTTTAATTTGTTGCAAGGATTGTACCAAGAAATTAGTAGTGATAGGATAATGTTTACCTTAGGATTTGGATACATGTCAGAACTAAATAAAGTTTGTATTAAATTTCTGTGTGTGAGACAGAGAGAGAGAGAGAGGGAGACCTGCAGCCGCTTCTCCTTCTTCCTTTCATTCCTTTTCGCAGATTTGGTCTTGGGTTTTGCATCAGGAACCGGATCGTAACCCGGGGGCACGTCCTGCAACGATTGCATCTCCTTCTTCCACTGCCATCGTTAACATTCAGATCATATATATATATATATATATATACACACACATACGTAAATATATCACGACAGCACGGACACAAACTCATACATATACATATATATGAATATCAAATTACCAGAGCGCCTTTGGACTGGTAAATGGCGACTTCATCTTGAGGGACGTACCCAGCCCTAATCCGGATGGGCTTTCTGAGGGTTCCGTCGGGCCGTCGCGTGGGAGCAAGAATTCTCTCCCCTTCTTTTAGGGTTTTAGTCAGCTGAGCTGCTAACTGCCGCGCTTCTTCCTCTCCCCCTCCGCCGCCGCCGCCGCCGCCGCCACGACCGCTGCTAGCCATTGCCTTATCAAGATTGACGATTATTGAGAGAGACAAAGCACCGATTAATCAAGCAAGTTCTTCAAGAATGGACAACTAATCTGGAGAATTACCAGAAAAAAACTTGAAAAAAATGATTATTTGGAAGTGGCTTTGATTAGTTCGCTGATAATCACCAGAGAGAAGTGAGAGGGAAAGAAAGAAGTGGCAGAGGGTCCGAAATTTCGAACCGTTGTTTTTATTTCCCTGAAATTAGGGGCCCAAAGACTTCAATTTCGGCTTATGGTATGCTACCATTTCCTCAGCCACATGGGGCGTTTGGAGCCTAAAAAGTCTTAAAATTTTTAAAAAATTGTCACGTTTTTAAACTGCAAAAAATTTAAAATTTCGTTCAAACGGACTAAAAAAGTACATTTCAACAGATTTTTTTAAAATTAAAAAAAAAATTATTTGACACTTATACAAAAAATTACATAAAAAATAAAAAATTTTCAAAATCCTCCACTAAATATTTGACACGTGTCACTTTATATAATTTTTAATAACTTTATATCAAATTAAATATAAACATTCAATAATCATTACACGATAATTCCAAAATTCACTTTTGGAAACTTTTAATTTTTGTTGGGACTCCAAACGTCCCTTGTGTTGATAATACCATTTCCTTAGACATAAATATTGTGCTAAATTATCAACAACAAATATGGGATAGGAGATTTTGTTGATAAAAAGTTAGCTAAAAAGTACAATAAAAATGTAAATATGTGACATAAAGGCGATACGTGGAGAAATTTAATTGGAATAAACTACAAAATTTAGTTAAGATTGGTGAATCTTAGTGTCACCAAATATGGTCAATAATTGGCTCTATTTGATTTGCAAACAAATAACAAAAAATTCTATAAATCTCTGTTAACTTTATATCACATCAACTTTTTTCTTTCATTGCACGCATTACAAACTCTCAATTTATCTCACTTTTTATCACTCCAAACACACCCAAAATAATAATAATTAAAAAAAACATATTGTTTGATTTAAAAATGTGATTTATTACCATGATAAAATAAATAAAATAATTGAATTTTGACATTTGTGCTAACTAATCGAATTTCTCTTTACCACAAAAAATTTGTTTTTTTTGTTTTTTTTTTTTTTTTTGGTGGACGGACTTTTTGTTAAATAAACCCTTTTGCATGAGTTAAATTAACTCAACCTCAAAATTATAGTAAATAATGAAAAATGTTTGTTTAGGCTGCGTTTGTAACTATAAATTTAGAATTAAAAAATTTAATGCTAATTACTTAAATATAAATTTATTAATTTAAATAGAGATTTTATTATGTATTTAAGTAGTTTAACTTAATGATTTAATAGAGTATTTGAAATCATTACAAATTAAAGTGGTTATTTAAATTACTTCATAATTATTAAAAATTTTAATTTAATTTAATTACAACTATCTGTTTTCGTAAATGTTTGAAGTAATAAAAAGTAAGATAAAGTGATATAAAGTAAAATAAGTTTTGAATTCGTAAATCATATAGTAAGATGAAAAGTGAACAACTGATTTTTTAGATATTTTTATCGTTTTATCTCACGTCAAACATATTTTTATTTAAAAAATATTTATTTGTAAAATTACAATAATATAGTAACCATCAATTTCTGAAAAAGCTTGCCGACAAGCCTAAAGTCAAACACCAATCTCCCCAGAGAAAATTGGTCCCTGAAAGGCTTAGCGAAAAGATAATTCCAAATATCGCCAAACCCCCCCCCCCCCCCAAAATGAGGAGAGGTCCGGTGTAGTGCACCGTTGGCGCATGAAATACGTGATGCATGAAATATGTGAGATTTAACTGATCATGATTCGTTATGAGCAATATAAATTTTTATTATCAACACAATCCGTTAGATAATTTGTTACTGTTTCAAAATCAACGGTACGTAAACGCACCAATCCTACCCTTTTCCACACCCCCCTTAAGGAAGTGTTTTGGTGTAAAAAATACAAAATAATTATTTTATTATTTTTATTCTGATATTATTAAGTGCCATTTTTTAAAATAAATTATGTGTTTGTAAAAATTTATAAAATTAATAAAATTTGAAGAAATTAAAAGTTAATAAAAGTTAAAAATGCGTTTCATATATTTTAGTAGAGAAAGTTAAAAAAAAAAATTGATAATGGATGAAAATTTAATAAAAATTTAAAATAGCCAAACAAACTCTTAGGCCATGTTTGGAGCTCTAAAAAAATCTATAAATTTTTATAAAATTTAAATTTTCTACCCACTACACAAATTTGGGAAACAACCACTTCAGAGTTTTTGCAGCATAATGAAATAATAATTAATCAATTATCACGAATAAAAAATAAAAAATATCCACCCTGATTTTTTTGAGTAGACCTTAACAAAGGGGCACAGCCATTGCACTCAAAAGCTTCAAAACTAGACCCCCCACAAGAGGAAGGGGATCAAAAAGAGCCTGCAACATATACAACTAAAAAATCAATATCATGAAAAGTAAAAATACAAACCAGAAGGCATTCCTCTCTCTCTCTTTTTTTTTTTTATTTTTTTGGGTTCTATGTTTTAGTGAAGTCTTTCCTCTTGTGTGACGATATTCTCTACAGAGGAAGGCTGTTAACTAATGAAATACCAGCAATCATTCCCTCTTGTCCTCTTCAATGTCATCATCTTCAAGATTGGAGACCTCGGCGCTCTCACCATTGTTCTCCTTTCTCTCCTGTTTGACTAAACTGATGTCGCCTTTCGGCGTTCCCCTGTAGAGTGATTGAGTTTCTTCGTCATCCGACTCGTCTCCCTTTTCTTCTGAATACGCGTATCTGCACACAAGTTACCGCAGGTGAGGCAAAATTGGTGGGACATTACCAAAAATAGGAAGTGACATTCACCATGGTGATTTGCGAAAAGCAATAACACTCTCGGACGAAATGATTCTCTCTTCATTTCTGCCCACTTGGAGGCTCCGTTTGGGAACCTAAGTAGCTTTTTAGCTTCTAACTACTTAACTTTTTAATTTTTCTGAAATAACCAAATTTATCATCTTACATTTTAAACTTCTTTTAAACCATAAAGGACAAAAATGTCAAATTAATAAAAATCTAAAAAGTTAGCTACTAAAAAGCAACTTTTTTTTCTTCTCAAATACAACCCCCCCCCAAAAAAAAAGAAGGGCTAATTTTTTAGTAGCCAGCTACAAGAAAGTCAACTTTTTTTGCTTCCCAAACTAAGCCTAAATTTTGCGATATAAATCTAACAGCATAACCTTCCCACAGCGCCCCCCCCCCCCAATTTGAACAAGCTGTTTTCAAGATTGATGGAACGTTTCAGAGAATGCTAAAACTAGAAGTAGCCAGCAGGCTGTTTTTATCAAGCAAGTTTAAAAGGTGACCTTACTGCCAATTCCAGTGGGCTGCATGTGGTCTAGAAGCTCAGACCACAAAAGAGGTCTTATGTTTTTCCAGTCGTCAAAACGGGAAGATAATTCAACTGAAGCGTCACATGGGGGGCAGAAGTTTGACAAAAGGGCTCAATTAACAGTGTCATTGTGTAGTGAATTTTTTTAGGTTGCCTCTGCATTTATGGATTCAAAATGAATGAATTGAGCACTAAGGAGCTACGCAAGGACTACCGAAGGTCTCCACCTACCCCCCAGGGTCCTCAACTGCCAAAATCAACGTAGTTGCCTTATATTTTGTAGTTAAAAAATTTAAAATATATGCAACCGGCCCCCTCTATCAAAATTCATTTTAGCTATTGTACTTTTGATAGATCTAGGCATTTTGCCCCCCTATCTAACGTTCCTAACTCAGTCCATACCTAATAAAATAATTTTTCTTCCATCTACTCCACCTACCCTTTAGTTTCCCAATCTACCTATAGTAACCAATTCACATTTTTATAAATTTTAAATCAAATCCATTCATTTAAAATCAATCCATCCAATTGGAGCATTTAGAAAATTCCCAAGATGAATAGAAGGGACCAAGGCACCATCCTGATCCACCAGTGAGAACTGTGGGTTTAATGAAGTTTAATTCAAATCTATTCATTTGAAATACATCTAATCCATCCAAAGCATTAGAGAATTCCCAAGATGGATGGGACAGGACCAACACACCATCCTCATCAACCAGTGGGAACAGTGGGATACAAATAAAATACATGCAGGTTGGGTCATCACGCCTGCTGGTCATCTATGAAATGCTTGGATTAACCAACCAAATTGAAATTTAGTAATTATGTATTTGATAGACCAAAAAAAAAAAAAAAGTGATAGTTGGATGACAATAAAAAGTCCTAGCAACTTCTGTAACTAGATGTGCTCAAAACAAGCATAATGTCCATTAAAAAATTCATGATATACCGTTGGGAGCTCTGCGATGGAGCCCAGAGATAGCAGATAACACATAGCACTCCATATGCAATAATATCCCAAAAGGCAGTGATCATCCAAGCACCCTGCCACCTCTCATTGAATGGATCTGTTGCTTTGAAGTAGACCTAAAGGGGATAACATATCAAAATAATAATTGATTTCAGGTCCATTATCATTTAATTACCCAAAGCAAATCCAGAAGGCAATATAATTTAGTCTCCAAACAACCTGGTTATACAATAATTTTTATATCTCAATTCATTCAACAAAAAATCAGGGGAAAAAAAACCACGTGCGTGTGTTTGCGAGGCGCATTTATCTAAATGTTTAAAAAATGTTTATAAGGGTTCGATTTCTATGACTCACCTCAATAAAGCCTTAATCCCATACTAGTTGGGGTCGACTACGTAAATCCTAATCCTCTTTCTATTTCTGTTCAATGATTATGTTCTTCTTTAGGTTATTTGAAATTAGGTTTTTCTTCAAAATTTCATATAATCTTAGGTCTATCTTATGTCATTTTTACACTATCTACTTGGATCCCATCATTCTTGTTTAATGGTGTATCTTTAGCTCCAGGATGGTTATGACCAAACCATATTAAACAGCATTCTTTTAACTCCTCTTTCTATCGATGTTTCTTTCAAATACATTCATTTCTCATTGTATCTTTTCTTGTATTACCACACATTCCTCTTAAGTCTTAACATCTTCATTTCAACCACTCTCATCTTGTGAAACTGTAGCATTTTCATGGTTGTACCATAAAGCATGATTGACCTTAGAACCATTCTATATATTTTTCTTTTGGCTTGATGTACTCTATAGTCACATAAAACAGCTGAGACACTTCTCCATTTTAACCACCCAGTTCAAATCGTATGCATAACATCCTCTTCAATCCTTCCATATTCAAGTTAACAACACCGGGCCCAATAAGTAAATGTACCGATAGAAAATGTACAAGTTTCTTCGAGGCAATAAATTTATAATGCATAAGAAGCCAAATTAAATTGGAAAGGGAAAAAGAAATCAAAACAAAATCAAATACAGATGATTTAAATTTTTCAAGATGGAGGACCATTCCAATACAGTTTTAGTGCCTATTTGCCGCAGTAGAAAAGAAAGTAATCCCCTCCAATTATTTTCCTGTTTGACCAAAGATCAATAGGTACAAAATATAGCTATTAGCTGAAAATAATATGCAAGTGAGGTTTTTTTCGCTTTTCAGGATGTACAGAAAATAAACATGAACTCATAAAGAAAAGAAGCTTAAGAAATGGAGCTGCAAGTGAAATGCATTTATTATGACCAGTTTTTATACAGCAGAAAAGGAAATTTCTTTTTTTTTTTCCTGAAAATTGTCATCATAATTAATAGATGTATCATTTGTGCCAGACACCATACATCCACAGCCATGTCAAACTAATTTTCTTGGTCATGAAACATACACAGTATTTGCAATATGTAATTAAGCATTAGGTAGCAAACTCCAAGTATTTTGGACTTGGGCTTCTGTTGAATAATGCCACAAAAAATGGATTTTAAAGGCATAAGAGAAAACCAGATCAATGTCATTGTGCATCATAATCCGAAGTACATTCCACTCATTGGAAGCATACCTCATATCCTATCCAAGCAACTGAAGCAATCACTGTTACTGCTAATGCATTGGAGAACTTCCTATAAATATCCAACTTGACAGAACTTCTCTTTGCCTGAATAGAGAGAAAATGTGTGTGAATGCAAATTCTAAGCTAGAAATAGTAGTGATGGAGAAAAAAAATAATTGCTGGCTTTATGCAACTAAGTCAAGTAACATTGAGAAACAAATGCTTGATTTGGATCATTTGGTAGTGAGGGACGAGGCAGTACCTGTAGCTGCTCTAATGTCCTTGAAAGAGATGTGAAAATCCACAATATTAAAAATGCATCCAAGAGTGCATCGGGAAGGACTAGAAAAAGCCTTGCTCTTCCGGCTACATCATTTATAGTTCCCACATACTCGGTAATATTCAGCAATTCAGATGCCAAGAAATAAGTTATACCAAGAAGCAGCACCTTCATGGTAAGACCACCAAGAGTAGGACGCACCACACCATATCCCATTGAAACACAAAGTATAAGCAGGCGTGAAAGAGTTCTCCTTATAGCCCCAATTGTCACAACCCATGTTGTGATTCCAACTGGCCTTATTCCTGTATTATTGAAGTGTGCATACTCAAAATACCAAAGAGTCATCTCAAATAACCCAAGAGCAATAACAACAGTGATGCAGTGCTGAAGTTGTAATATGTCATTCCAAAATCTCACGTACTGAGAGAACCAAATGAGACTAAGCAACGCATATGCGAGAGACATGATCACATAAAACTTCATTAAGGGGGCCATTCTACCAGGTAAGTATCCATCAGGATTCTTCCACAATGTCTTGCCACTCATCATCAGTCCCTTGAGTTTGGGATCACATGATATGAAGAACAAGTTGTACATCCCAGTCTTTGTAATGTAAGTTACTTCATTATCCATGCGTGTGGACAGGTAATTTCCACTGAACTGTACATTTAAGATGATAGGCCACTTAACATTGGTTGCAGAAGGAATCCTAATGACTTCACCTTGTTTACAACCTTCCAGCTTAGCAAGATCAGGGGTGCAGCAGATTGACCTCTGCCCACCATAAGCTGAACCACCAATATTATCACGATCAGCAGCCTCAAAAATTACAACTTGTATCAAGCCAGTACTGTGTTCCATTTCTGAGTGCAGGTCTGCAGCTGCTTTACTCCTCCAAAATGTGATATTGTTAAATCTAATCCAGTTTGAATTGTCAGAGGGCAATTATAAATAGAATCAAATGTTCTTGATAAATACAGCAAGTACATAAAAGAACACATTCCAGGGCGGTTCCAGTTCCACCCATAAAGATGCGGGCGGGAGGAGGGGGGTAATTTATCCATTTCCACTCGAGATACTAAGAATGATAAATCTATTAGTTCCAAATCAAATCATAAGAAGCCACCTCTTCAATACTGTTATAACCTTAAGAAAGCAAAGACACATATGTCACTTCTGACTCAATTCAACACATTTACACAGGAGCTTTACTCACTCAGTTGTCTATTAGCCAACAATAATTTTTGTTTTTATTTGTAAAATAAGTTATATCTAATGATGACAGAAAAGTTGGTTTCAGTTCAACCTTCTAACAGTTAGCATTATGCAGCAAAGCCTTGTGAAACTAACATTTTCCAGCTGCAGATGCTTTTCATTTATGGATTGCAAATTTTGCAAGGTCCTTTGTAGTCAGAGACCTAGAACCAAAACCCACAAAACTGACCACTTAATTGGCCAATTGCTATAATAGGGCACTCTCTCTTAGAATGGCAACTATGGAGCTTTCTTAGAAACAGTTAACTTTCAGTAGCTCTCCATGCCTTTGACCAAATTGAATTTCACACAAGACTCAGTGCTTATATTTGAGGGAAGTATAATGGAAGCAATGTGTAATTGGAATACATGTTAAGACACAATCACTTTGATCTCAAATTAAACCATCCCATATCCAGCTCTTTTCATGTAATTCCCATTTCCAATATCAATTATGGCGCAGAAACAGATACAGTACACTATTAAGGTAAGAATTTCTGTTTCACCAATTCCCCTACCAGTTCTCTTGCCGCCGCCCCCGGGGGGGGGGGGGGGAATTATAACTATCCGTTTTAGTTCGTTCAAAATCCAAATTATGTTCCTCCTTTTTCTTCAACATTCCCCGCAACCAAACATTAGTTGTGGAAATTGAACCATCCATCCGCAATACGTCAGCAGATCGGACTCGATATCACCAACCCTAGCTAAAATCTAGCTCAGATGTGCAAATGCATGTATATGTGGAAGAGAAAAAAGAGAGTACCGGATATAAGAACGGCCGTCGTGAATCGGCGATTGGATCTCATTGCGGGCGAGGGGAGTAGTGCTGCAAGAAGCGACGATACCTTCGCTGCCGCCGGAGACGAGGTAGGCATTGCCAACTTCTCTGAATTGATCCCGGTCGTAGACGTGAATGGAGGCGTCAGCCGATCCGATGGCTGATATTATCAGAGTGAAAATGACGCAGCAGGAGATGGAACCCATAACCTAGAGAACCGCAATATTTAGAGAGAGAAACAATCGGCGGGTTTGATGGAGGTTGTACGGGCAGGAGAGCGTGGGAGAGAGCAAGCAATGCCGACAGGAAGAAGTTTGGTGGTCTCCATCAGAGATAGAAGCTATGGCCACGCGCGTGTAAAGCGCGTTGGGATCGTCACTGATTTGCGTGTCGCTGGCTTTTGCTGCAGATTCTTCCCGATTTTTTTTTATTTTACGGTCGTTTAATTAAAATATTTGATATCTATTATCGATTTAAAAATATTTGAAAGAGTACTGTTAATAAAAGTGGAGTTTGAAAAAGCGTTTTCATATCAAACTGAAGACGTTATTGAATATAGCGTTTTGTTGAAAACGCTAGACAATATGACACTTTCTGAAAACGCTAGATCAAATGGCGCTTTTTGAAAACGCTAAATAAAAGAGCGCTTTCTGAAAATGCTAAATGAAAGAGCGTTTTCTACGTTGCTTTATAACCAATTCCCCCCTCATTCGAACCCCTCTGCCTCTCATCCCTCTCTCTCTCGCGCTCTCTCTCGCTTAAGGCCGATCTCTCTCGTGCTCTCTCTCTCACCCAAGGCTGAAGCAGCCCTCCTCTCTCTCAACTGTCCTCTCGCTCGTCCGTGAGCTCTCACCGCCGACGACCTCTGCCTACCGAGCTCCACCCACAAACTCAGGTAAGTTTTTTTTTTTCTTTTGGATACTGCGGCAGCCTTTGTGGCTGCAATAGATTTGTCTCCATTTTTTATTTTGATTGATCATTTAATTTCAATTGATTGATTGTGGTGGCTGTGATTGATTGTGTTGGATGAATGTGCTGGTTTGTTGTGTTGGTAGCCGAGAAAGTGTAGGATTTTTTTTGTGTTGGTTTGGTTTGTTGTGTTTGGATGAATGTGCTGGTAGCCAAAAAAGGGGTTGGGAAAGGTAGTTTATAATTATTTTTTTTTTTGAATTATGAGAAATTGACATGTTTTTGAATTATGTGATTGATGTGTCTCCCTAAATTGTAGTACAGTAGCTTCAACAAAACCATTAAGAACAATTCTCATAACAAAAAGTGTTTTTTTCAATTAATTAAAATAGAATGGAGCCTACCTGGCCTTGCTTAATGTGGAAGTTTTAAGAAAAGAAACTAGTTTAAAAATCAATCTCCACTTGTGAGACACCTTTACCTCTAGTGAGAGCAAAGCATGCATGCAACTATGTGCTAATTTTAATATTTTTCTTAGTACCGGGTTCTGAAAATTTTTAATAATAAGAGGAAGCTGGCATTTTCCTTAAGTTAAAAGCCCTATTTATTGAATCAATTTAGGTCTTTTTCTTTTACACTCCGTGTGAGATGGAGGATTTGATGAAATTTAATTTCATTTGATGAGATTCTCATTCTCATGTTTGGAATTAAAGTAAAATTTTATAGGTTAGATTTAATTTTATTTCATAATTTAAATGTTAGGATTTTTAAATCATCTGAAATTCAATCCAAAATAATAGAATTTGATAAAATTTCATTATTTTCTAAAACCATCTAAGTAAATGGACAAATTTATCATCATGTATCATATTTACTGTATTTTTCGTATGGTCAAACTTGGTATTTCTCTTAAAGCAAATCAATTTGATTCTTAAATTTAAAGTATGTTCAAAACACAAAATTTTATTTATCAAATAAATTGAAATGAAATCAATTCTTTATTTTTTTATATTTTTAATTTACTCAAATAAAATCATGCATTTAGAATTAAATATATATATATATATATTTTTTACATTTTCTCTACCATTTTATTTTTTCCCTCAAAATTTTGAATCTAAACACACCCATAAAGAAATCAACCTAAATGTTGTATATCAAACCAAAGCCCATCCTAGAACTTTTGGTTGTTTTAGTTTTTTGACTTTCTTTTAAGTTGATCGAAATTACTTGGTATTTTATATTTTAGATTTCTATTAAATTATGAAAGACAAATATGCCAAATTAACAAAAAATTAAATATTAACTTTTTCTTTTAACTTCCCAAATGTAAAATATATATATATATTTTTAATACCTAACTATAATATATATATATATATATATATAACTTTTGCTTCTCAAGGGAAACCTAATTTAACAAACCAAAGCTTATTTATTATTTATATATATATGAAGTAAATCCATGTGAGATAAAAAAAGTACTCCCCGTAGTTCTTATGTAAACTCACCAAATGAGTGAAACGTTCACAAAACTCCAGATATTAAGGATAGGAGATTTTTTTAACGTTAACTGCAATTGAGCTTTAGGCATTTTGTCTTTTCTTATTTTGAGATTTTGAAAACATAAAACACATAAAACAAAAATATGAAATAGAAAAGTAAACCAAATGTCACCTAAACTTTTAATTAAATATGTGTAATTTTGTTAATATATTAGTATTTTTGTTGTTAGGATATTAATAGGATAGGATATTGGCTTTTTTTGTTGTTATTTATTTATTTATTTTTGGCTCCCAATTATGGTTTAGTAATATCGAAGCCCACGCAGATAATAAATGTTTTCCCGATATTGCCTGAACCTTCGTCTTTTGTTTCATGAAACTGAGCATCGTGGTAAATATCCAAACTGAGTATTGAAACACGTTTTTTGAATTTTTTATGTGCACAGTCGTTGCAAAGGATAGCGTTAGAATTTTATAAAGTGCTGTAAGTCGTCGTTTTCAGCAATCACTCCATGCCTAGGGCGTACTGGGCTAGAGAATAATTTTTCATGTGCATGGTAGGGAATGGATCTTGGTTTATTCATGCATTGGGCTAAGGCTCTCTCTTTATAAGTTCTAGATGAAACTTGTCCCCCTTTTGGCTGAAAGCTTAAGATTGAAATATCAATAATTGAGATTACTTGAGCATGGCTCGTAGCTCCAGTGATAAGGGTTGGATTCTCCGAAATTTCCTTTTTTCCGGCCTCATATGACATTGTATGTTAAATGTTTAAAAAAAAAAAAAGAAATAACAAATCAATTTTTTTCATAAGAAATAAATTTTTGTAGTTAAATGTTAACTACTTTTTGTGGATGTCTTATATAATTTTTGTCCTTCTCGTATATGTGATAAACTAATGAGGATGTTTTGTTGGTAATTGAAGGAATCATGGCTGAAGAATACGTGTCACTTTTTTGTTATTGGGGGGGAAGTATTGTATCAACGTCAGAAGGATTATCATATGATCATGACTACGAGCAATGCATTCGGGTGCTTCAGAGTGTAAGCTACGAGGAGTTAGTCACAAAGTTGTGCTCCGTGTTAGGTGTGCAACAAGGCCGGGTTAACATTAAAATCATATGTCCTTACCCGTATCTGTTTGGAGGTACCGTTCGCACGCGGGGGCTTAGATTAGATGACGATGACTCAATTCGAACATTACTGGAAGGAATCAAGAAGTTGAACTGGTCTCACACTAACTTGTACATACAGTATGAAATGACATCAGTTGAGCAGCTTATACGTGCACCATTGATCCCCGAGACTGATCCAGCTCCCGTGGCTAGCTTAAGAGGAGAACATAACATTTCAAGTGAGGAGCTTTCTAACCACGTGCCTGTAGATGTTGCTCAGTGGGATGCAGTTAGAGAGCTAGCTGATCACCAGCAGCGAATGGAATACAATCAGTCAGTTGAATCGCCATGCATGGAGGAAATGATGGCAGATACTAAAGATGACGAAGAAGTTGGGATAGATTTTGATGACAGTGTGGATTTTGAGGTGGGCTTCACTGTATCCCAGCCAGGGGTGGAGGTGGTAGACCTCGAGTTTCATCAACCTGATTCACAAATGTTTACAACATTGCCTGAAGTTAGCACTGCCTGCTCCACATCAGGGTTTACTTGCAAACAATGGGATCCCACATGTCAAGAACCTCGCATTGGTGTTCTATTCAATGAGAAACTTGATATGGTGAATGCTGTGAAGACGTACTCACTGAGGACCAACACATAATACCAGATGGTTGAGTCTGATAGACGGAGATGGCTGATCAAGTGCAAGATGTTTGGAGGAACAACTTGTAATTGGCGACTGCGTGCAACTAAGTTAAAGAAACATGGACAGTAGCAGATAACTGTTTACGTTAGGTCGCATACCTGTGTTTATGCCAGGATGAATCAGGATCACTCGCAGTTGGATGCCCGATTTGTTGCATCTTACATTGAGGAGACGGTCAAGAAAGATCCTTCAATATCTCCCGGCATGATATATGTGATAGTTAGCAAACAATATCAGTATCACATTTCGTACAATAAGGCGTGGGCTGCAAAACATAAGGCAATTGCTAATATTTTTGGCAATTGGGAAGAATCGTACTATAAATTGCCAATCTTCCTGCACGCAGTCCAAACATTCAACCCTGGTAGCGTTGTTAACTACTTGTACCACCCATCAGGTACTCCGGGTACTGCAATCTTGCAATACGTATTCTGGGCTTTCAAACCAGCTATTGAAGGGTTCAAATTCTGTAGACCTGTCGTGAGTGTTGATGGCACGCACTTATACGAGAAATACAAAGAGTAGCTTCTGATAGCAATGGGAGTTGATGCAAACCTGTAAATTTTCCCACTTGCCTTTGCTGTGGTGGATGAGAAATCATTTGACAGTTGGTTCTGGTTTCTCCGCAACTTGAGGGTTCATATAGTGCCAAACAGACCAGGCTTATGCCTCATTTCAGATCGGTATCCGCAGTTAATACACCTACTTCAGGTTGAGCATCGCCTAATGCCACTCATCGGTTTTGCCTACGCCATGTGGAAGCAAACTTTAAGAAGAACCACGGCGGAGTCCAACTCACTAAGTTGATGTCAAATGCGGCAAAAACCCCTCAACTTCGTAAGTTTGAGGCCATAATGCAAACGATCAGAGAATTAAACCCAGATGCGTGGAAGTACCTCGATGAGATCCCTAGGGAGAAGTGGACTATGTCTCACAATGGGGGCCACAGATATGGAAACAAAACCACTAATATCTCTGAGTGCTTCAACAATGTAATGCGGGGTGCGAGGTCTTTGCCAATTGCAGCTTGCACTCAGTTTACTTTCTACAAGGCATTGACATATTTCAGTGATAGGAATGTAGTGGGAGTGGCTTGCCAGGGGACTGGAGTTCGACTTTCTCCTAATGTCCAAGAGTTAGTTGAGAAGTTCCAAATCCGTGCTCGCGCACATCGTATTGTACGCTTCAACCAAGTTGACGGTGTGTATGAGATCACCACAAGCTACCATGTTAGTGGAGGAGGCAATGTTCAAGTTGTGAACCTGAAAGAGGAAACTTGCACATGCGGTAAATGGAATCAGCTTAGGATTCCATGCTCACATGTAATTGCCGTCTGCGAGGAGCGACACTATGATTGGATGGGAATGCTAGCAGAAGAATACTCCATTGATACTTATGTCAACATTTATGCTCCTCGCTTCAAGGCCCTGCATGATCCAAAGTATTGGGAAACACCAAATGTTCTGCTTTTTATCCCAAATCAGCGTCTGAAGCGACAAAAAGGTAGGCCAATGTCGACCCGCATCCGAACTGAGATGGACAGAAGTGAAAGCGCATCGAAAGTTCGATGTGAAATTTGCCGTCAGGAGGGTCATAACAAGAGGAAGTGCCCAGGAAAACTTCCGGGGTAGCCACGATGGAACATGTTGTTTTGTTTTTAAGAATATACTAATGTATTATGTTGGATATTTCAAGGTTATGTAATGACTAAAGTGAACGTAATGTCACTGACACTTTTGTTATTTAAGTGTAATGAAGTTGACATTTGCTTTACTTGCATGTTAGTACAATATTTGTCAAATAATTTGAATGAAATTAATTTATGTATAAAGCCTATCAAGTTAACATTTACTTTATTTGCATGTTATCATTACATGTGATGTTTTGATGTAATTTACTGTCCTATATACAGGTAGTTGTACAGTAGTTATGGACGCACGTGCAGATTTACTTTCACCCGGACCTGAGGACCCATCAGTGTTGCACCGTCAGGAGTCGCATAGATCTTCACGGATATAGGCTGATGGGGTAAGTTTATAATTTATAATGTAGATGCCACCTATTACTGACCTCTTGTTTAGGTTCTTTACATTAAAGTCATTTTTATGTTATAAAACACATTCTTTAATAAAAACACATTGTTTAGATTAAAGTAATCTCTACATTTTATCTTCACACATATACTAACGTCTTATTTGTCCTCGTTGCAAGAAGAGGTAGTCCTTAAAGTCAAGAATAGTAAGCAGTTGATGCGTGATTTCACTCGTATACCTAGAGATGCCAGGGTGGTCGAGTACTTGGTGAGAACAGGGTGTATGGATTCTACAGGATGGGTTCCATTCAATTGTACCACGCCCTCCTTACAGCCCTAGTTGAGCGATGGAGGCTTGAGACACATACATTTCACTTGCGTTGTGGGGAGTACACAGTCACCCTTGAGGATATCAGTGTTATCACCAGCCTTCCAGTTGATGGATTTGCCGTGAGTGGCATGGACAAGGAGCACAGTGTGCCAGAGTGGATAGCCATCGTATAGAGGTTACTAGGCATTGCCCCTCCTGCAGCTGTTATCCATGGAGCACGCCTACAAATCACTTGGTTGACTCGACATTTTACATGACTACCGGATGGTGCAGATGACGAGGTTGTGCGGCAGCATGCATGGGCCACGTTGTTGTTGTTGATTGGGGGTGGCTTGCTGGCAAACAAGTTTGGGAATATGGTTACGCTGATGTACTTACCGATGTTGGGGCATCTCGAGCACGTTGGTTGATATAGCTGGGGGTCCGCAACACTTGCGTGGTTGTATCGAGAGATGTGTAGGGCAGCGCAACCAGGCGCTAAGGAGATCTCAGGGCCACTGGTCATATTACAGATCTGGGCATGGGAGCGATTATCCCTTGTACGACCACTGATCCGCTAGCCGGATCCGATTGCAGCACCTATGGATCCTCCGGACCAGGATGCACCCATACAGAACGCCGCACCTGCAGAGGGGATAGCAGCTGCTGACCCAACCCATGCTGCGGACGCACATCACGACCCCCCACCATTACCAGCCGACCCATATGGCTATAGGTATGAACAGTAATCACTTATTATTATGGTTGTTATTTTCTCGAACATACGCATTACTGCAACTAATACTACATTTTCTCACTGTAGGTGGCTGGCTCCACTTACGATGACTAGTTCCCGTACTCTCAGATGCTATAGAGATCAGTTGGATATCATGACTGAGGCACAGATGGCGTGGCAACCATATCCAGCAGATCTTCCCATTCCACCACGTGATCGGGCGATTTGGCGGGCTAGAGTGCCCCTTATATGCTATGATGTGGTCGAGATGTATTTTCTAGATCGGGTCATGTGGCAGTTTGGGATGATTCAGGAGGAGCCAGCCACATGCGACACCAGCCTTGTATTGCATGCACTTGATCGACGAGGTCGCAGGGGGACTCGCTAGGATGTCCACCATCGAGAGCACATCACTGCATGGGAGGATCGACTTAATAGAGTGGTCACAGCAGACCCATTTATAGGCCAGATGCCAGCAGATGATCCGTACATACGATGGTATCGGACGATCACCAGGACACCGATTGGACCTCTGCGACCTGTGCCTCCGATCGGATCTCAGCCTGTTGCAGCTGCGAGAACTATACTGGTGAGTGAATCGTTATTAATTGAGTAATGAATTGCTATTCTTATTTTCAATACAGTATAACTTATGACTCGTTAATCGTTCTTCATACGTTTACAGGTGGACACCGCTGTGAGGGCTACTCAGATAGCGATAGATATCCTCAGTTGTAGGGATTGGGAGGAGGTCCGTCGGTTGGCTGAGATGATGAGGAGCATCGGGAAGAGGACCATTGCAATCATAGATGAGGAGTATCGATTGACTGAGACTGGACGCACTGCGACCTCGTCATCTTCCCCCGATGGCAGACCATCATCATCTACTGCAGCGGGACCATCTAGTTATGCAGGAGATATGCCCTCTACTTCTGCAGGAGCCATACCCTTCAGTTCTCCAGGAGCACCACCTTCTGTGTCTGCCAGGCCACCATCACCGATTATTGATCCACATCATCAATTAGAAAGCATTGATGATTACACTATAGTCATGGATGACGTGGATGTTACATCGTCACCACTGTCGCAGTCTACGCCATCAGTTCCTACCACTACCATAGCACCGCCATCGCAAGAGATCACAGCACCTCTTCCTCTTCCTCTCATACACTACACCCGAAAGAGGCCTAGAGCTCATTTTGACCCAAGTCAGGATCTAGCCCATTTAGAGCTACCTCATGACCCACCACCTCAGGTGCAGCCTACAGCACCATGGACTCAGCCACAGGCGCAAGAGGGGCGAAGGATTCCTCCTCCTCGTAATAGGAGGCAGCCTCCTTGTGGGACAGAGTAGCCATTATTTATCTTGACTTTTGTAGATTCATTGTACAAGATATATAATTCAAAAGTTCATGTATATATTATTCATAACTTTATTTATTTATCTTGCAATCTTATTTCTTTACATATCTTGTAATATCGTTTAAAGTTTAATTTAGTTTTAGTTTATAGATTTTGTGATATCATTTAAAAGTTAGTTTTGTTTTATATTTGGTTATATGTTTAGGATATTATTTAAAAGTTTCTTTTATTATTGCTTTTAGCTTATTAAGCTTAAGTTTCTTTTACTTTATAAATGTAATGTAAATTTTGAGTGGTGTTTTCAGTAACTCGGTAGGTTAACAGGAAAAAAATTGGGTTTTTATAAATGTAATGTAAATGTCGAGTTGGACAATGAAAAATGCTATTTCATATAGCGTTTTTAGTAGAGAAAACGCTAAATGAGGTGGCGCTTTGAGAAAATGCTAAATGAAATAGCACTTTAAGAAAACACTAAATCAGATAGCTTTTTAGAAAATGCCAAATCAGATAACGCTTTCTTTAGAAAATCCCAAATTACGCACGCCCTTTGAGGGGCGTGTTTAGAGTTTAGAAAACGCATTTTCAAATAGCGTTTTCATTAACAGTACTTCCACAAATATTTTTTCCCCAGCAGTAGATAGCCTATATTTTAACCAATTAACAACAGAACAAAAAAAAAAAAAAAACTCGATTCTTCCCGGTGGTAGGGAAAATTTTTTTTTTTCGTTACGCTGTTGGAAGCAAATATATATATATATATATATTTAAAATAATTTCAAAAAATATATGGGGTGTTTAATTTGTTAAAAAATACGCCAAATTTTTTAATTTTTATCAAATTTTTTAATTTTTTCACTAAAATTCTGTTACGTGACACTTTTGTCATCCAGACACTACCAATTAGGTTCTGCCTGGGAAGCCTGTGTAATTTCTTCCATTTGTCTACTTAACTTTTTAAAATTTTCTAAAATGACTAAATTGACTTAAATTTTAATTTTTTTTAAAATATGAACAGCAAAAATATTAAATTAGCAAAAATTAACTTTTTCTTTCCAAATACAAAATAATTAACTTTTTAGTAACTAATTAATAGTCAGTTAAAAAAAATATAATTCTTCATATCAATTCTAGTGGTGTTTGACTTGCCAATTCTGACATCTAAACATTAGAAACAGAAAAAAATAAATAAATTCTCAATCAATAGCAAAATGATTTGTAATATATTTACAAAAACAAAAAGAAAAAAAATCTCAACGTAGTTTTTATTTCGATACACTGTTGCATTCTGCGTTTGTTTGGAATTGTATAAAATTGTATATAAAATAGTATAAAATTGTAAAAATAAATATTTCGTAATTTGTGCAGTGAGTGAATAATTTAAAATTTACTGTCTCGTAATTCGTATTTATAGAGATTTGTAGTATTATTTTTTTTAAAGCTCCAAACGGAACCTCTATTGATAGATTAACTATTATGTGATGTTATAATATATAATTCATTGTCATTGATTGATAGGTTAGGATAATAGATTAATAAGGATAATACATCATAGATTCAATATATGTATATATATTGATTTTTCGTATAAAGATATTAAAATAATAGGTATTTGATATATAAAATAGTTGAAAATCTCAAAACTTGTGCAGGGATAAGGCACTTACATTAAGTAGATTAGCCACATATAAAGTGAGACAAACGTTATTTAGTGCGATTCACGCTTGAGATTTAATTTGATGGTAAAAGTACAATTGTATATTCACTCAAACTGGTAAAAGTCATATGAGATATGCCCGGAATGGGCATAGAGTGGGATTTGTGGCTATGGACTTACCTAATAGAGTACCGAATCCACTGAATATTGATTTTTAATTATATTGTGTATTGATAATGGTAACTGGATAATGAATAAATAAATGAAAATTTTGGATAATATGATTTCCAATATGGTATTTGGTTATAGTTATTGGTAATAATATGACTTATTCAATATTACTTATTTATGTAGTAGCATGATATGACATGTTGTATACTTTATTGTTTATAGTTAGCACTAATGGTTATACTTCCTCTTCTATAAACTTTGTTGCAGGTTTTGGTGTTGAATTATAGATCGGGACTTCTAGTTGAGAGCCCTAGTTCTTATTTGATTTAATTTGGATATAAAATTTTTTGAGTTATACTATATATTTTTGGCTTATGTGGATTAAGGTGGTAATGTAATTAACATTCATTTATATTTTGTTGGGTTGTACATGCGGGATGGAGACATAAGGTGTGTTTGGAGTAATAAAAAGTGAGATAAAGTGAAAGTTTGTAACTTATATAGTGAGATAAAAAAGATAATAACCTTTATAGATTTTTAACGAAATTTCATAAACCAAAGGCAACTATAATGTTATCACATTATTACTTTTGAGCATAATTGCTTGATCCATGGACATGACTGCTTATTAGGGGTGGCAAAATGGGTGGGTTGGGCGGGTTAGTGATGGATTTAAACGGGTTGGAGGTTAAATGGGTGTAACCTAAACCCACCCATTTAAAAGGCGGGTTATATATGGGCGGGTTGAATACGGGTTATATCAAACCCATGAACCCATATACAGCCCATTTACTTATGACCCAAATTTTTTAAAAAGAAAATTAAAAAAGTATTTCAATTAATGTGTATATATATATAAATACATCAATATTTATTTTAATTAATATAATATTATATATTATATTTACATTTTTCAGTTAATTTTGAATTTGTACGATCCGATTTATTTTTTATTCAATTTTAAATCAACAACACTCTCTCTCTGCGCGCGCGCGCGCATATGCACGTGGGGGTGTATGTGCGTGTGTGTGCGTGCGCTTATGCGTGTGCATGTGTGTGTGCATGTGTACGTGTGTGTACGTGTGCGCGCCTGCGCGCGGGTGTGCATGTGTGCCCGCGCGCGCGCGTGCGTGTAGGCGTGTATGCATTTATTTGCGCGCACGCGTGCATGTGTGTAAGTATGTATGCGCGTACGTGCATGTAGGCATGTATGCATGTATGTGCGCACGCGCGCGTGTAGGCATGTATGCGTGTGTGTGCGCACGCGCGCGTGTAGGCATGTATGTGTATGTGTGTGCGCACGTGCGCGTGTATGTGTCTAGGCATATATGCGTGTGTGTGCGCATGCACGCGTGTGTAGGCGTGTATGTGCGCGCATGCTTGTGTATGTGTGCATGCGCGTGTGTGTATGCGTGTGTGTGCGTGTGCAGGCGTGTGTGTGTGCAGGCGTGTTTGTGTGTGCGCGCGTGCATGTGTGTGTAGGCGTGTGTATACGTGCGCGCGTGCGCACGTGTTATTTGTATTGATTAGGGAGGAGAATAGGAACAAATAATAAAAGAAGAAGTAAATTATATATAATGTATATATTATACATTTATTATATATGCTGAATATATATATACACGTATCATATATATGTAATGTATATATTATACATTTATTGTAGATATTACTAGAGAGAGAGAACAGTGTAAAGAGAGGGGGTTAAACTAATTTTTTTAACTTAAATGGGTGTTTTAACGGGTCCCGTTTCACAACTTATTTGCACCCATTTATAAATGAGTATTTTATAAGTTACCCAATTACAACCTAATTAGTAAAATAATAGGATCCAAACCCATTTATTATAGGTTTAATTGGGTGGGTTGATGGGTTTGGGTCAACCCATCAACCCAAATCCTTCTGTTCCTTATTTTATTGCTCTGGTGGATTGTTTGACTCTGATGGGTATTATGGGCTCGTTTGGAGTTACAAAAAAAAAAAATAAATAAAAAAACTTCAAAAAAAACTTCAAAAGTTTTCAAATCCCTCCAATCATATTTTGTCACCTATCATTTTTACATCACATCAATCTTATCCATTGAATTTTTTTGGGACTCCAAACACACCCCATATTATGATATTGTGAGACATAATTGTATATTTAGTGGATTTTATTCTCAGTCATAAAATGTGGGGTTTGACAAACGCACTTTAAGGGTGGAGATAGGTATAATAGCCCACTAGGCCCTTTTTTTTTGTGGATTTGGAAAGATTTTTGGACCGCAGTAATTAAATGGCCCATACATAGAGGGTTTGTTTGGAGTAAGAAAAAATGAGATAAATTGAGATAAATTGTGGTTTGGGGAGAGTTCGTAATGCGTGCAGTGAGAGAAAAAAGTTGATGTGATATAAAGTTAACAGAGATTTATAGAGATTTTTAAAGATTTTCAACAAATTATTGCATGCCAAACGAACCCAGAATTGTAAAAATTAGCACGGGCCTAGCTAAAAATAATAAAAAATGTATAATTTTAATATATTATATATTTATATATTAATCTATTTATATGTTTTTAATATTTTATGTATTTATATTTTCTTATAAAAATATTTATTTTAGTATCAAACTATTTGTTGGTTACAAAATTTTTAATTATTTATACTTGAAAACGTATGGTAGAAAATAAATAAATTAATGTACGGACTTAAAATTCAAAATACACAACCCCCCCCCCCCACCCAAAAACAAAAACAAAAACAAAACCCCCAAACCCAAAGCTTTGAACCCTTTCGCGAAAGAGCTCCCTCTCAAATTTCAATGTTGAAACCCATCTCCAAACCAAACCGACCTAACGGCAGGAAACAACAGATGTAAAGCAGGGAAAACCTTATTTAGGTTGTCCTTCGCTAATATTTAGAATTCCTTAAACCAAACGTATTGTATTCTCACATTTTTTTGGAATATTATTAAAACCTTATATTGGTTGCTCTGTTTTGGTTTAACTTTTTCTTGAGGTGTTTTTGTTATTGGCTTCGACAATTTATATCTGAATCACGTTGATCCATTTAGTTTCACATATGCATACATATATATATACACATACATATATATTTGATAACTCAGGGGTGTCCTGGCTTGCCCACACAATTAATCTTGGGCCCGAAGTTAAAAGAGGGGCAAGCCTTGGAATTTTCATTAAAAAGAACTAGATATTGTTGAACCCGGTTTCCATTCAGTAATATTTGCTTGTGTTTGCATCTCTCCATTACTCGTACCTTTTTTGTGGTTGCTTCTCTCCATTACTTACACTTATTTTCCCAAAACCGAATGTTTAATACCATTGTTGTGTGTTTGTACTTTTGATGTGTTTGATTTGTCAGCATTGAAGATGGATGTGACAGAGTTTCAGGGTTATAGCTTATAAATATTTGGCTAATGCTGGTTTCTAAAAGCAAAATGGAACATTGCATCTGTGGAGAATCTTAAAAAGTTGAAGACTTATTTAATATTGAACTCAAGAAGATTTTAGTACTGCTTATAAAGATATTAATGAATTCCCTTCATGCTGACAAGTTGAAGGGTATGATTTGAAGTCAAGGTTTGAAGAAAATGAAGAATAAGAATTACTAAAGTCTTTGTTTCAAAAGAAAGATCTAATAAGTAATTATGGATTTGTTTTTTTCTCATTTTGTGCAGTATTTTCATGATTATCTAAAATTTAGTTAGTATGAGTAATCTTCTGTTCTCTTTGATTGCTAATAAACTATGAACTTATGTTGTTTACATGACTGCACTTCCTCCCCAAATTTACATTATTGGGAATGAATGGGTTTGAAGACTGTAGAGTGTAGAGTGTCACGTGAAACGCAACAATCTCAACAAAGATTGCACAGGATGTTTGTGTACATGTGGTATATTCTTAGACATATAATTTATTATACCGCTTCGGCATGATTATAGATTCTCCAAATTAGTGGTAGCATCTGTAGCTCCTGAGTTAATTTCAGCAAACAAGGTCAGCAATGAAATATAAGGAAATGGCAAAAACCAACAAGTTAGTTCCTACTTATGGACTGGAATTATCTTAGTGCTTTAATTTATTTTTTTGAAAGGTAGAGATTATCTTAGTGATTTAGTTCTTTTGCCCTCAGACTTCCTATATTTATTCTTTCCATCATAATGCAGTTCTACAAGGTTCATTGAATAATCTTCAGAGCCAGCTGAATAGTGGTCACTATGTTGCAACCTTTTTTCCAAGTTTTGTTTTGGTGCAATTATGGCTGTGCAGACAACTGATTTTATCTCAAAAGGTATACACCTGGAAGTTGACTTTTATTATCTTTGGTACTGATTGTGGAAGAAGAATTAGCATGTCTGGGAACATATTCATATGGAGTTGCAAGTATTCCACCCTTGACACTCACATGCATTGCACAACACTGGCTTATAAGTTTGCCTGTAGACTGTGTACCTCCAGGTTGAACTATCTGTCTCAGGTTGTGGTCCATCACCATTTAAGGTGGCAAAAAACCAACTTCAAGTTTGAATTACACTGCTTTAAGGATGTACAAATATGAATAACTAATATTAGGTATACAGGTGTGCGTGAAATATGAGACATTATTGACATGATTAATGGAATTGACATAGTGAACAGAAGGGACAGAGGTAATTGTACTAATTGTGGAGTGCAGGAAAGCAACCATAGAATATTATAGAGAAGAATCCACATAATCTTGATTGTGCACGAATGTTGTGGAGATACTTTCTTCCACGCCCACACACCTTTAATCTACTTTCTTCCACGCCCACACACCTTTAATCTTGTGGGTGTGTAGATAATATTGGCTTTCAAAACAACATAGTCAAATAGATTATGTTTCCTCTGAAGTAATGTGTGCAGCAAAGGGCAATACATTTCTCTTGATAAATAGCATAACTCGTAACTGTTTTCTCTGTATGACTATCAACAATATATGAATTCCAACATAGCAAATGTATGCCTAGCTCAATTGCAAAAGAGCCTTGCACTTCAAATGGGAGCAACCCAGATACCAAAAGCTTTTGTCCTGTTATGCATAAATGGTGTGGAGATATTTTCTTCCACAAATCTTTGATCTTGCATACCTGTGTAGTTGATAGTGTCTTTTAAGACAACATAGCCAAATAGATGAATGCTTTCCCTGAAGAAGTGTGTGGAGCAATAGGCACATACTTATCTCATGAAAAATAGCATATCCCATAATTGTTTGCCCTGTAGGGCTATAAGAGAAATGTGAATTCCATCCAAACACAACAAGAGTGCACTCAGCTCAGTTGCTGAACCCCCTTGAAGTTCATATAATATTAGAAGCTTTTGTCCTATGGCATACTTAGGAGTTTGACCATGTCGTTTCAAGTCTCATAACTATTGCTATGTGCATATGAGAATAATTCTAAGTTCTAACACTTACAAATTTGAGTATCTTATACGCGCATCATATGCACTGGAAGTCTCACTGTCCACGATGAAAGAGTGTTACTCTTTATCCTTGTCTTTGGAAGATGCAGTTGGTGTAAGTAGTACACATCCGAGGCCAATTTCACCAGAAAAATTTTGGTTGTTTCCAAAAATGAGCACATCTTCTTGTTTAGAAGTTAGCTTGGAGAATTCTGGTTCTTGGAGAACATGGTGGAGTTGCTTATGAAGCCTATCAACAGGTGATACAATGCGCTGTTTTTAGCACTGAACTCTTTCTTCTTGGAATGTGAGCATTTGAAAAACTTTGTTGCCTCTTTCTTCTTGGAATGTGAGAATTTGAAGAACTTTGTTGCGCTAAAGCTGCAAACCATGTCTACTAGATCAGCACAATTGAAAACCAAACATAGACTTTGAGCTGTATAAAATGCTTTCTGGTTCGTTTATGACTTTAATTGTTATAAGTTGCATTGGATGGTAGTTGTTTAGGTTAAGGAAGCATTTTAATGTAGAAAGAAGGCACTACATTAATTTGATAGCAAAAACTAGTGATGAATAATTTGTATTGCGCATGTTAGAAAGGCTGGAAAGAGTAAAGATTATAGAAATGATACATTAAAAAACACACACTACGTTACATAGACTCTAATATGAGTATCGGATGTGGGTATGTATTTGAATGTCAGACCTCGCAAAATTTTAAATTTAGGATATTGGGATATATGTCTAAAAGTTGGGTATGGATATGTGGACACATCATTAATAGTTAAATATATTGTATAAAATATGGTTATTATTTAGGAATATATTTGAAATTAAATGAAACTCAGAGAGCAAATAAATTTTTTATATTCTATCCAGTGACAAGTTGAAAAAAAAAAAAATCTTCATTATCAAATAGAAGTTTCCAGTTTTAGATATTATTGAAAATTTAAGGATTCAGGTGTCTAATGTGATTAAGGGAGTAGGATATATATCCCAGTACTCTTACGGTTGTACCATCATCATATTTGCTGGGCATGGATACAATGGAAAAATAGGAGAGTTCATGTAACATATAATACACACTCAGACAAAGAGAAATAATGTTTGCAAAGCACTAGAGTAGTATTTCACAAAAATTATTTATAGATGTAGTCTTCATTATTGATAAAAAAAATGAAAGTTCATCATTTGTGCTACGGTTCTTGATGCAATACGTGTGAGTCTAACAGCTAAGGAAACGAGCAAAAGGAGAAAAATATATATAAAGATTTGTAACACGGTTGATTTTATGTCAATTTGTACCTCAGTTGGGCACGATTTATACAAAGGCAAATCATAATAGCTGTTAAGTTATCAATTCTATATGAGGTTTGTTAAGGGTTTTGGGTCTATTATGACTCCCATCACGTATTGCATGAATAAGGGGAGATTTCAGTAGGTCACTGCTACTACTAGGGCATTTGAGGAAATTAAGAAAAGTATGATGGAGGCCCTTGTTTTGAGACATCTCGACTTTTCTAAAGTTCGAGGTTGCCTGTAATGCCTATATGATAGGCATAGAAGGCTTTCGAGTCAATAGGCCAGCTGCTAGCATACTTTAATGAAAAGATCAATAAGTCTATAAAGAAACTTTCTATATGTTATGAGGAGATGTTTGTTGTTGTGTGTGCTTTGTGGCATTGGAGTTCTTTTATGCTTTGATCACTAGGTACTAAAATAGAAGAAATTAAGTAACGAACATACTTCACGAGTTAAATTTTTTCAAGAGTATATCGTTGTTCTCAATTATGAACAAAGTGTAGATACCTTGAGTCAGGCATTCCTCACCTTGCAGTGCATGAGTGTCAGTATTATAGGTTTTGATAGACTCAAAGGTGAATAGCTTACTTGTCTTGATTTTTGCTTGAATTTTCAAGAAGTCCAGGGTAGTAATTTTCATGAGTTTGCTGATTCTATTATCGAATTTGGTTATCTGTTCGAGGGTTTAAGTTATGCATTCCTTGTTCTTTTATCTAGGACTTCATGGTTTGGGAGTTGCATGTGCATCGGTTTGTAGGCCATTTTAGTAGGGATAAAACCATTGCTTTAGTTGAATATAGGTTTTATTGGCCGCTTTTGAAGAAAGACGTGGAGAGAATTGTTTCCCGATGTTGCATGTGTTGGCTACCTAAGGCTAAGTAGTAGAACACTGGGTTACACACCACAATCAGTCCCATAAGCACTGTTAAGTCACCAGTTGTCGTAAAAGATTAAGTTGTTAGAAAATGGACTCAACAATGTATGTTAAATTATTTCAATACGTTCCTTCACATGCCTGAGTTCGCACTTGCAGTAGAGATAAACAAACCGAACTAAATATGGTGCACAACACAAATTGACTAGAGTGCATAAGAACAACTCGGTGAAAACATTGATAATGAGATTTGAATCTAGGACCTCTTGGAACCATAGTTCTAATACTATATTAAATCATTAATTGTCATAAAAGTTGAAACTGATAGGAAATGGGGCTCAACAATATATATCAAGTTATTTCAACAGGCACCTTGGTAAGGCATTAGTATGTACTTTGTGCTTGGCTTACCTAAGGCTGCTAGAGGCCATGATTCCATTTTTGTTGTGGTAGATCTTTTTTCTAAGCTCACATAGTTTATACCTTGCACTACAACAACTGATACCTCCCATGTGACTAAAGTTATTCTTCAAAGAGGTAGCTAGACTTCATGGATTGCGTACTTTCATGGTGTTTGATAGAGATGTCAAGTTTGTAAGTTATTTTTGGAGAAAGCAGACATGCACATGAAAAGACTTGTAAGGTAAGGCTTGACTTTACTAGTTCTCTCGCTGCAACCTTTACTCTTAGAATTAGAATGGGTTACACACGTTTCAAGTTTTGATTCGCAAAAAGTTTTGATTGTGCCTTATCGCCTTAAGATAGAAGAGCTAGTGCCATCCCCGCTTCCTCATTTTCGGCCTATTCTGCTATCTTTTCTATTTTTGTTTTAGGCATCTAGATAATCTAGATAAGAAATGTCTGTCCCTTGCCCAATTCTGTTCAAGCCCTAGTTTAATATCTATCCAATCCTCCACAATGGTTGGGATTCAAGTCTTATGGCCAGTAGCTGCTCATTTTGTGCCATTAGTGTCAGTTGTTCGTGGCACTTATTTCATTCTCATGGCACTTACTTTACCCAACATCAAATTTAAGTTTTTTGTTATGTTACTATGTGGAAGTTGTTTAGTAGCTAGTTGAATTTTTTGTTTGTTTTCTCTCCCTAGACTGATGGGCAAATTGAGTTAATAGAAGTTTGGGAGATATGCTTGGATGTTTAGTTGGGGAACATTAGTGAACTTGGGATATGTTACTCCCTACTGCTAAATTTGCTTATAATAGCACTGTCAATCGATCCACTAGTAAAAGTTCTTTGGATTGTGTTCATGGTTTTACTCCTCACCAACCCATTGATCTTTTTCTTTTGCCACTTGATGGCCGTCCCTCCCAATACACTGCTTCTTTTAACTAACACATTCATAGTATCTATGCTGATGTTTGATACAAAATTGTGACTAGTAACATGGATTATAAACTAGCTACTAATGTATGAAGGGGACTTTGTCACGGTTTGTGTTCGTCTAGAACAATATCCTAAGCATTCTTTCAAAATGTTGCATGCCTAAGCCATTAGACCTTTTCATACCTGTAGTTAGTTGGGCCCTGGTGCTTATTCAAATGATTTACATATGAGTGTCAGTTCAATTTTCAATGTTGAGGAATTGTTGCCTTATCAAGGCACGTTTGAGCCTCCTGTTTTCCTTTAGGTATTTGCAGGTGGCCACATTGGGTCTTCCATTCTCTCCTTTACCATCCACTCCATCATTTCAATGGCATGATGCAGGGTAGTTATGGGTAAATAGAAGAAGATTTTTGAGGGTTAGAATGATTCTTAGGTACTAACTCAGGTATGGGTGTAAATGAGCCGAACCGAGATGAGATGAACCATACATACTACAGGTTTGGCTAATTTGCTCATAAGAAGGGAGAACGACCTTGGCGTGGCTTGGTCTCATGGTAAGCCCTAAAAGTCAAGCTTGGGTTGAGCTTGATACTAACTGAACAAGGCAGCAAGCTCGAACTCATTGGGCTTGCCTCGTGTTGCCTCGCCTCTTTTAGAATACCAACTAAATTAAAATATTAACAACAATGAATAGAAAAAATGTACCAAATACACAGATGTAGATTAGAATAAATGTGATTTCAAATATTACTAATTACCAAATTGAACTCCAATTCTTGTGAATATATCATATTAACATTAAATATTATAAATTAATTAACTGAGCTCCAAGCTGGACAATGTTCAAGCTCCACTCATTTACTAAATGAGCGTAATTTTTTTTTTTCAAGCCAAGCCTGAGTTTGTTCATGGCTCAGTTCATTTACAATCCTAAACTCAAGTTTGCTCTTAGTGTAAGAAAGGCGACGTAAAAATTACTTGCAGATTTTCAAAAATTTTAGACGTGTGATTTTAAAGATGAAGAAAATTTTGAAGAATTACTAAAGCCTCTTTTTGAGATATAGATAATAGATCAAACTAAAGGGATATAAAGAGGTTAGAATGGTTCATCGAAACTTGTAGATAATTTATAATTGTTTTTGTATGTACTATTTGACCTTTTGGTAAAAATATCTAATTGTTTTTGTACGTACCATTTGGCCATTTCGTAAATTTTAAATGAAATAAAAAGGAGCCATGTGATGTACAAAATTATATTACTAAATTATGCTGTGTTCCTCTTCTTTCTTTAATTATTCCTGTTATCGAAGATAAATTTAGATGAATGGTGTGAAACAGAATGGCCAAAATAATTTCTATGTGATACAGATGTCTGTCATGCATGCACTTGTCAGCATGATGTCAAATAGATAATTCCAATGGATCTGTAGCAATTTTGCTCTGGAATTTATTTGCAATAAAAAAGCTAGCAAAATAAATATAATGCGGATAGTAAAGAACTTATTAAACTTCCTGCTTGAATATAATAAAATTGATACAGTGCTACATATGTTTAACCTGAATCTTCTTTTCCGCTTTGGCATGCCAACTTAATGCTGTTATCAGAGGACGGTATTGCCGAACCTGACCCGGATCGATTTCTCGTATCTTTCTCAAAGCCAGCTGCACTGCTTGCATCCTTTGCTCCAGATTTTGACATTCTGCAATTATGGAATTCGATGCGGGAGAGGTAAATTATTTTCTTGATGGTTTTGAATATCCTTTGTATATATATTGCTAAAAATTATCACAGCAGAAGCAGTGGCATGCTTGGGAATATAGTTAATTTAGAGTCCCCCATAGCCTCCACCTTAGTCAGCATCTAAATACAAGATGTGGATACAATATGGGTACATACACTATCACTGATATGGTGGTTTTAAAAAACTGAGGATATGTACAAGGCGAAAACGCACTATAGAATTTTTTTTATACATTTTTATTAGGCTATGTATATAAATATAACATTCATAACAAAACTAGTTTAATATACAAAATATAAGAAAATATGATAAAAGAAGATTTATTATATTTGAAGATAAAATAATTAGACATGTAAAGGAACAAAAGATGTTAAGAATATGTGAAGGGTCATTATGCATGTGATGAATATAAGATGTAAGGAATAAAATCTTAAACAAGAACTAGTTATTAATCCCAATAATCATTAGGTTTGTATATTGAATTTGAATAGCCATGCTTGGCTAAATTAGGTCAATAAGTAGTGTTATCAGAATTGGACCAAGTTCAACTTGAATTAGGTGCCAAACCTCAAACTGGTCTGAGTTAATTATTTTGCTGGAAATGCATTTGGACCATTTAAACAGAAAATTTGTTGGATTTTTCTAATAATTATTGAACTGGGCAATTTAAATCGAATTGACTGATTTTGTTTTTTTTTTAGGTGCACTAAATGACATATTTATGAAGAACTAAGATATTTTGATTTGAGGATATCCTTTATGGTCTTTTGATATTGTATTGAAAGTTAAGAACATAAAAAATGATAACAGAAGAAGATTAATTAATGATTGGTCAAAGAATGTCTTGGGGAATTCACTCATTGCAATTGTAACTCTTCCTAATGCGCCCAAAAAAAAAAAAAAAAAAAAAATGAAAAAAGGCTATTTTTTTTATTCATTAACAACATTCTTAGCTACTCTCTCTCTCTCTCTCTCTCTATAACAAACTTGGTATCATTTTAGTAGTGAGATTTTTGCATATTCATGATCATTTAATCAATTCATGTGATGATTGTAAGAAGTAATTTGTGAGTTAGTTATTCCAATCATCCAAGTCAGCAAGTCAGTCAAAATTCTAGATTATAGCTGTCAGCCACTATCCTTGAAGACCAAATTTTGTCTTGGAAACTCTCATATTCCATGCTTTGTTTCTAGATTAATTTAATGCTTTGTTTCTAGATTAATTTAATGCTTTGTTAAGTCCCTAGATCATTAAATATCCCCACATTTTCCCATGTTTTTCAGCTTCTTATATAATGGCTCTATGACAGTCATTTGTATGCATAAAAAAATTAAGAAACAAAAATTCATAAGTATATTTGCAGTTCCATTTCTCTATTCTTCCCTCTTTTCTCCAACAAACTTGGTATTAGAGCTAAGTTCGAGTTTCAACCATGTCTTCCACATCTGGTACCATGTTCTCTTATTCTCAAAGTCAAGTTCCTATCTTTGAGGGAGAGAACTATGGTTACTGGACTGATCAGATGCGTTTCTTCTTCATATCTCGTGATCTATGGGAGATTGTTGAAGAAAGATATGAAGAATCAACATCAACAAGCACGAGTTCAGAATCTTCCTCTCAAAGTCAAGTTCAGAATAAGGAAAACAAGAAGAAGAATGCCCTTGCTCTAAGTTATTTGCATCAAGGGATCAGCAAATCAATTTATCCAAGGTTATTCGGAATTTCCAATGCAAAGACTGCATGGAAAACTCTCCAAAGGGAGTTTCAAGGCAACAACAAAGTGGTCTCTATTAGATTGCAATCCTTGTGGAGAGATTTTGAAAATATTCATATGAAAGAGACCGAATTAGTAAGAGATTTCTTCTCTAAAGTTGTTGAAATTGTGAATCAGATTCGGGCATATGGAGATGCTTTGGAAGAAAAGAAGATTGTTCTGAAAATACTTAGAAGCTTGCCTTCTAAGTTTGATCATGCAGCTGCAGCCATAGAGGAGTCAAAAGATCTTTCCACTTTGACCATGTTCGATTTAAGTGGTTCTTTGGAATCACATGAAGCAAGAATGAAGAAATCATCCTCCCAATCCTTGGAACAAGCTTTTCAGTCCAAGGTGAATGTTTCTAGAGGAGAAAACCAGCAAAAAAGAAACAATTATGGACAGGACAGAGGTCAAAACAATCAAGGAAGAAGCCGTGGCAGAGGAAGAGGCCGTGGAAGAGGTTATCAATCTCAACGGCAGAACAGTTCCAATACTTATTGCATCATTTGCAAAAAAAAAAAACAAATTATGCTTCAGTAGATTGTTACCATAGATGCAAATAATGCAAAATCCCCAACCACTCTCAAAGAGATTGTTGGCATCAAAAGGGAGAAAGACAAGAAGCCAATTTTACAAAAGAAAATGAAGAAGAGCAGGTGTTTCTTACCTGCATGAATGTAGCAACAAAAGAAGATAAAGTATGGTTCCTTGACAGTGGTTGCAACAACCATATGACCGGGAATAAAGAGATATTTGTGGAGCTTGATGAGAACATCAACAATCAAGTGATTCTAGGGGATGGAAAAGCTGAGAAGATTCAAGGAAAAGGTGTTATTGCTGTAAACACCAAAGCAGGCCAGCAAAAGTACATTCATGATGTCTTATATGTACCTAATTTTGCTCACAATTTGTTAAGTGTTGGCCAGCTGATTCAGAAAGGATAACAAGTTAATTTTGAGGGCAAGGAATGCAGAATTTTTGATACGAAGAGTAACTCTCTTATGGCCAAGGTGGAGATGACGATAAATAAAGTCTTTCCTCTTTCTTTGTCATATTCTAAAGATGTGGCATTGAAAGCTGAAATAGATGAGTCACATTTGTGGCATTTGAGATACGGCCACTTGAACCAAAAAGGGTTGCATTTGCTACAACAAAAGAAGATGGTGATTGGCCTACCAAAAATTGAAAAATGTGATAAAATTTGTGAAGGATGCTTATATGGGAAGATGCACCATCTCCCTTTCCCAAAATCAGCATGGAGAGCCAAAGATCCTCTAGAGCTTGTACAAGCGGATATCTTTGGTCCTACAAGGATCCCTTCACTTGGAGAAAAGAGGTACTTCTTTTTATTTGTTGAGGATTTTACTAGAACGATCTGGATTTATTTTTTAAATCAAAAATCAGATGCATTAAGCACCTTCTTGGAGTATAAGGCCCTTGTTGAGAAGGAAAGTGGCTTCCAAATCAAGTCCTTAAGAACGGATCGTGGTGGAGAATTTATATATCATCCCTTTATGGAGTTCTGCAGAAAAGAGGGGATTAAAGGCAGCCAACCGTGAGTAGGAGTCCTCAACAAAATGGTGTTGCTGAGAGGAAAAATCGTACCATTGTTGAGATGGCACGTAGTATGTTAAAAGGAAAAGGTCTTCCACATGATCTTTGGGTAGAAGCAGTCTATACTACAGCCTATATTTTGAACTGTTCTCCCACCAAGGCTGTAAGAAACAAGACTCCTTATGAGGCATGGACCGGAAGAAAGCCTCAGGTTGGTAACTTTAAAGTGTTTGGCTGTCCAGCATATTCTCTTAATAAATCTCCCTTAAAAGATGAAGTTGATGGGAAAGGGGAGAAGTTCTTATTTGTTGGTTATAGTCATGAATCGAAGGGTTATAGATTGATCAATCCTTTGAATAAGAAGTTGCTTGTTGCATGGGATGTTATATTTGATGAGATGGCAGTGCTGGAGTGGAAGGAAAGCTCTCAAAACGCAGGAAATCTTCCTGATTTTGCTCTTGCAAAAAGTTCTGAAGCTGGACAGAACTTTCAATCACAGAATTCTGATATTTCCTCTTCTAAAAATTCAAAATCAGACATCAGGAATGAAAGTCTAGAATCTGCAGAATATATTCTGAGAAGATTTGATCGTGTGAGAAGGCAACCGGACAGGTATGGTGACTTTACAAGTCATTGTGCTGATGTTACTAATGAGTTTGCATTATTTTCATGTGAACCTCAGAAATTTGAAGAGGCTGCAAAGGATGAAAGATGGATAAAGGCTATGAAGGAAGAAATAATCATGATTGAAAAGAACCAAACTTGGGAGCTTGTGGATCTTCCAAATGACAAAGATGTTAGGGCTGAAATGGTTCTATAAGACCAAATTCAATGAAGAAGGACCAAATTCAATGAAGAAGGAGGCATTCAAAAATTGAAGGCCAGATTGGTTGCAAAGGGTTATTCACAACAGCTCGGGATTGATTTTAATGAAACGTTTGCTCCTGTGGCAAGAATGAAGATCATTAGAGTTGTTCTTGCTATTGCAGCATAGCTTGAATTGCAAATTTATCAGCTGGATGTAAAATCAGCATTTTTGAATGGAAAGCTTGCGGAAGAAGTGTATGTTGAACAACCTTAAGGCTTTGTGATCAAAGGAAAGGAACGAAAGGTGTATCGGCTAAAAAAAGCATTGTATGGCCTGAAGCAAGCTCTAAGAGTATGGAACAGCCGCATTGATTACTACTTCCAGAAAAATGGATTTCAATGGAGCTCTAGTGAACCTTCTTTGTATATATAGAAGGACGGACATAATTTTATCATAGTTTGTATTTATGTTGATGATCTTATTTACATGGGAACTAATTCGAAGTTAATTGCAGATTTTAAAAGTTCCATGATGAAAGAATTTGAGATGACTGATCTAGGAATGATGAAATATTTCCTAGGGATCCAAGTGAGGCAAGAGAAGGGAGAAATCTTCATCTCTCAAGAAAAATACTTGACTGATCTTCTGCAGAAATTTTAGATGCACAATTCCAAACCTAATGCTACACCCTTGGCTGTAAATGAAAAGTTGAAGATGGAAGATAGAGCTAAGAAGGTTGATGATGCAATGTTCAGAAGTTTGGTTGGTTCTTTGATGTATCTCACTTACTCCAGGCCTGATATCATGTAATCGGTTAGCATGATTTCCAGGAATTTGGGAATCAAATACATGAAGGGATCTGAAAGTTCTTTGATTGGATTTTGAGATAGTGATTAGGTTGGATCTACAGATGATAGGAAGAGTACTTCAGTTTATATTTTCTGCATTGTATCAAACTGTGTTACTCGGACTCGTTGGTTTGGGTAGGAGATCCCGTGTCGACTCGACATGACACGACGTTGATACTGGTATGGGATCTGCATCCGATGCGAAGTTCATACCTTGGACACGGCGAAGAAGACAGAAACGAGACTCGGAGGCTTTAGTTTTAGGCGAAAACAAAGATGACTAGAGGAAGACTTCAATTTTCGGCGAAGACAGAGCCGACGAGAGGGAGACTTCATTTCCCAGCGAAGACGACTTCAGTTTAAAGAGAGTGGCGACGAGGCGACTCTTCAGTTTCAAGAAGAGTTTCAGAACAAATGCAAACAAATGACGAGAGGGAGACTTTAATTACTTGCGAAGACAGAGTAGCAATGTTGAATTTAAAATCAGTGGTTAAAAACCATGATTGGACACTTTAATTTCAGGCGAAGATAACCAATGGTTAAAAACCAACTGATTGGACTTAAAACCAATGGTTAAAAATCGACTGGTTAGACATTTTGTCTTCTACGTTTTGTCTTCTGTGAAGCTGTATTAAATATAGGTTACCTGTCCCTATAAATAAATTAATTGTACAAATATAATTGATTAAATTGACTTTAACCTTTTGTCTTCCGTACATGCAATTATTACATATGAGTCATATTTCCTAAGTAAATTCAATATACTAAAATAACTAATTAATAAGAAACGTTCACACGTGAGACTTTTGCTTTTCTACTTGTGTATTAAATATAAATTTTCTGTTAATTAGTTTTAAAAAATAAAAGTACTTTTTTATGAGCTATATTCCCGTGCCCGTATCTATAATTTGGACACCTTTTTTAGCCGAGTCCCCATATCCTAAAATATAGATAATAGACGAATCCGACATCCGGATACGCACCTGAGTCTGATACCCGCACCCGAGTCCGAGCAACATAGGTATCAAATATAATTGCTTAGAGTTTAAAGAAACAGCAAACGGTTGCTCTTTCTTCAGCTGAAACTGAACATTCATCAGCCACTGAGGTTGCATATCAAGCTGTGTGGTTAAGAAGGATCCTTGAAGACCTAGGACAGAAGCAAGAAGGTCCTACGGTGATCTATTGTGACAATATGTCAGCCATAGCAATGTCTAAAAATCCTGTCTTTCATGCCAGATCCAAGCACATTGAAGTAAGACTTCATTTTATCATAGACGTAGTTCAGAAAGGAGAAATTCGGCTGGAATTTTTGAGCACTCTTGAGCAGCTAGCAGACATGCTCACTAAAGCTATTACAGCAGAAAAATTTGAGAAGCACAAAGGACAACTCAGACTCACAAATTAAGAAGAGAATTTGTGAGAAGTAATTTGTGACTTAGTTATTCCAATCATCCAAGTCAGCAAGTCAGTCAAAATTCTGGATTACAAATGTCAGCCACTATCCTTGAAGACCAAATTTTGTCTTGGAAACTATCATATTCCATGCTTTGTTTCTAGATTAGTTTAATGCTTTATTTCTAGATTAATTTAATGCTTTGTTAAGTCCCTAGATCATTAAATATCCCCACATTTTCCCATGTTTTTCAGCTTCTTATATAATGGCTCTATGATAGTCATTTGTATGCATAAAAAAATTAAGAAACAAAAATTCAGAAGTATATTTGCAGTTCTATTTCTCTATTCTTCCCTCTTTTCTCCAACAATGATGACTAAAATGGTAGAACCTAAATAATATTAATATGACATGGCATATGCTTATAATTCAAATTGTCTACTTTGTTGTACCACATTTATATAATCAATTAAGATTTTTTTTTCTTTTGATTATATACATGACCTTGAAACTAATTCAAGGGGGTTACCATAATATTAATATTAATTTTTATTAATTGAACTTCGAGTTTCCATCGATAGCCAGTGAAACTAGGATTTGATATGTATAACATATATGTTAGTATATCTTAAAATATTTCTTTATACAACTATGGAAATAAAGAAATAATTCTATTTCAAGGTTGATTACAAAATTTGATTTTTTCACGCTGTCATACGTCATCATGTCTCTATTCTGATTCTGTGTTTTTTTTTTTTAATTTAATATCATTTATTAATTATACAATTGATTGACCAAGCTGAACCTATTTTGTTCAATCGTCCATTTGGTTTTCATAACTATGTGGAATTAGGTTAATCAAGCTCAACAACTATTTATAAAGAGGGGGGGCGGGAGCTAAATTGAAGAATTTTTCGAGGAATTGAGATGTCTCAATATAAAGTAAAAGTTTTCTTTCCTCTCTCTCTTTTTTTCCCCCTATCTATTTCTAAATTGCACAGGTGGAAATCAGAGGTTATAAATCTAGGTATTGATTCTCTTTTATCTTTTATACTGTCTGTAGATTTTGTAATTGTTTGTAATTGGGTGGCATCCCCTTGATGCCTTTCGATAATAAAATCATTTATATTTGCCTATTAATTTTTTTTTTCCTTCTTGATGTTACATTTGTACATATTTGTTTGATAATTTCCCTTCCTATTATGCAAATAACAAAGCTTCTCTATATAAAAACACAAATTAATTAGAAAAATTACCATAAAATGAATAGATGTTTGAGAAAGTAACATACATTATTGATGGCAAAGAAGAGGATACTGGTTAAGGCGGTGGGTACCCCAGAAGATGATGATCGCTGGATCTAGCCTGGGATTTTGCGAAGGAAAGGAAGAAGAGAGATTTTTATTTATTTATTTATTTTTTTTTTGGGGGGGGGGAGGTTGAGTGGTTGAGTAAAATCAATGTGAGAAAATGAATTTTTTTTATTTAATGGAAGGGATTTGGGCCCAGGCTTTACGCAAAACATGGTTGAAAGCTATTTGACCGTCAAAGACGCATCGTGACGAGACAACACTAACGTGGCATTGTAACGGTCATGATACAAAGCCAACGTGGCATTATAATGATCCAGCATGACCAATTTTAGCGCTGATAACCATACCAATGATACAGTGCCATATGTCCTCCCTCTATTTATTATTATTATTGTTATTATTATTATTATTTTTTGCGTGTGGGGGGGTTGAGTTGTTGAGTAAAATCAATGTGTGAGTAAATGGGAATCTTTTTTATTTAATGGAAGAGATTGGGGCCTAGGCTTTAGGCAACACATGGTTGAACGCTATTTGATCGTCAAAGATGCATCGTGACAAGACAAAGCTAACATAGAACTGCAATGGTATACAAAGCCAACGTGGCATTATAACGATCCAACATGACCAATTTTAGCGCTGATAACCTTACCAATGGTATGGTGCCATATGTCCTTTATCTATTTATTTACTAACGAATAATCCGTGGCTACGACACTTACCTAGCTAAAATTAAATATTCACGCATTTAAAATTAAAATATGTTGGCACATTTTCCCTTTATGAAAACTCAAAATAAATTTCATTTTCATTGTATTATTCCCAAGAAGCAAAAATTTGTCTTTCTCAATCCAACTTTTCAGATGTTATCATTAAGTTCAATTCAATGGTATATCAGAATGTAACGTGACTCAAAGACTGAGCGGGAGTTTGAAGGAAAGCTTTGGTTTATAAGAGATCTCAGCCATTTGTTGAAGAATAAAATGCAGTCTCAGCCTTTGGATTTTAGTTTGTAGGAGGGACATTTTTAAAATATATTATGTTTTATATGGATTTATTTATTTTTTTGGGGGGAGAGACTAAGTAGTTGAGTAAAATCAATGTGTGAGTAAATGAGAATCTTTCTTATTTAATAGAAGGGATTTGGGCCTATGTTTTAGGCAACACATGGTTGAACGCTATCTGACTGTCAAAAACACATCGTGGCAAGACGAAGCTAACATGGCACTATAGTGGTTATGATATTAAGCTAACGTGGCATCATAATGATCCAACATGACCAATTTTAGCACTAATAACTCTATCAATGGTATGATGCCATATATTCTTTCTCTATTTATTTATTTACTAGTGAATGACCCGTGCGTACAACACTTCTCAACTAAAATAAATATGCAATCATTTAAAATTGAAATATGTTAGCGCATTTTCTCTTTTCAAAAACCTAAAATAAATTTTATTTTCATTGTATTATTCCTAAGAAGCAAAATTTTTATCTTTCTCAATGCAGCTTTTCAGATATTATCATTAAGTTTAACTCAATGGTTTATCAGAATGTAAAGTGACTTAAAAACTAAGCGAGAGTTTGAGGGGAAGTTTTGGCTTGTAAAAAATTTCAGCTATTCGTTGAAGAATAAAACTCAAGGATTTTAGTTTGTTAGAGGGACATTTTTGAAATGTGTTGTGTTTTATTATGTTTTATTTATTTATTTTTTTGGGGGGAGACTAAGTAATTGTGTAAAATCAATGTGTTAATAAATGAGAATCTTTCTTGTTTAATGGAAGGGATTTAAGCCTAAGCTTTAGGCAACACATGGTTTAACACTATTTGACCATCAAAGACACATTGTGATAAGATAAAGCCAATGTGGCACTGTAACGGTCATGATACAAAGCCAACATGGGATTATGACTATCCAACATGACCAATTTTAGTGTGAATAACCCTACTAATAGTGTGGTGCCATATGTCTTTTCTCTATTTATTTATTTATTATTTTATTTATTTATTTATTTTTTTAAGGGCGGGAAAAGACTGAGTAGTTGAGTAAAATCAATATATGAGTAAATGAGAATCTTTCTTATTTAATGGAAGGGATTTGAGCCTAGGCTTTAAGCAACACATGTTGAATGCTATTTGATTGTCAAAAATGCATCGTTACAACATAAAGTTAACGTGGCACTGCAATGGTCATGATATAAAGCCAACATGGCATTATAATGATCCAACATGACCAATTTTAGCATTGATAACCCTACCAATGGTATGGTGCCATATGTCATTTCTCTATTTATTTATTTACTAGCAAATAACCTGAATCTGCGACACTTCTCAAATAAAACTAAATATGCATGCATTTAAAATTGAAATATGTTAGTATATTTTCCCTTTTCAAAAGCCGAAATTAAATTTCATTTTCATTGTATTATTCCTGAGAAGCAAAATTTTTGTCTTTATCAAATCATCAGCTGTTATCATTAAGTTCAACTCAATGGTCTATCAAAATGTGAAGTGACTCAAAGACTAAGCGAGAGTTTGAGTGGAAGTTTTGGTTTTTAAAAGATCTCAGTCTTCGGATTTTAGTTTGTGAGAGGGATATTTTTGAAACATGTTGTGTTTTATTATATATATATTTATTTTTTTTTGGGGGGAGAGGGAGAGAGATTGAGTAGTTGAATAAAATCAATGTGTGAATAAATGAGAATCTTTCTTATTTAGTGGAAAAGATTTGGGCCTAGGCTTGAGGCAACACATGGTTCAATGCTATTTGACCGTCAAAGACATATAAAGCCAACGGGGTGTTATAATGATCCAACATGACCAAATTTAATGCTAATAACCCTACTAATGGTTTGGTGCCATATGTCATTTCTCTATTTATTTATTATTTGTTTTATTTATTTATTTTTTTTGGGGGGGAGAGATTGAGTAGTTGTATAAAATCAATGTTTGAGTAAATGAGAATCTTTCTTATTTAATGGAAGGGATTTGGGCTTGGGCTTTAGGCAACATATGGTTGAATGCTATTTGATTGTCAAAGACATATCGTGACAAGACAAAGCCACTGTGGCACTATAACAGTTATGGTACAAAGCCAATGTGGTATATAATGATCTAACATGACCAATTTTAGCGCTAATAACTTTACCAATGGTATGGTGCCATATGTCATTTCTGTATTTATTTATTTATTTTTTTGGGGAGGGGGAGACTAAGTAGTTGAGTAAAATTAATGTGTGAGTAAATGAGAATCTTTTTATTTAATGAAAGGGATTTAGGCCTAGGCTTTAGGCAATATATGGTTGAACGCTATTTAATCGTCAAAGATACATTGTGACAAGATAAAGCCAATGTGGCACTGTAACGGTCATGATACAAAGCCAGTGTGGCATTATAATGATCCAACATGACCAATTTTAGTGCTAATAACCCTACCAATGGTATGGTGTCATATGTCATTTCTCTTTTATTTATTTATTTATATATACATATATTTTTTTGGGGGAGGGAGGGAGAGACTGAGTAGCAGACTAAAATCAATGTGCGAGTAAATGAAAATCTTTCTTACTTAATGGAAGGGATTTGGGCCAAGACTTTATACAACACATGGTTGAACGTTATTTGACCGTCAAAGATGCATCGTGACAAGACAGCCAATGTGGCATTGTAACGATCATGATACAAAGCCAATGTGGCATATAACAATCCAACGTGACCAATTTTATGCCAATAACCCTACTAATGGTATGGTGCCATATGTTCTTTCTCTGTTTATTTATCTACTAACGAATAACCTATGCTTATGGCACTTCTCAACTAAAATTAAATATGCATGCCTTTAAAATTAAAATATGTTAACATATTTTTGCTTTCAAAAATCCAAAATAAATTTCATTTTCATTGTATTGTTCTTGAGAAGCAATGCAACTCTTCAAACATCATCATTAAGTTTAACTCAATGGTTTATTAGAATGTGAAGTGACGCAAGGATTGAGCGAGAGTTTGAGAGGATACTTTGGTTTCTAAAAGATCTCAGCCATTCATTGAAGAATAAAGCTCATTCTTAGTATTTGGATTTTAGTTTGTGAGGGATATTTTTGAAACGTGTTGTATTTTATTATATATATATATATATATTTATTTATTTTTTTTGGGGGGGGGGAGGAGACTGGGTAGTTGAGTAAAATCTGTGAGTAAATGAGAATCTTTCTTATTTAATGGAAGGGATTTGGGCCTAGGCTTTAGCAACACATGGTAGAATGCTATTTGATCGTCAAAGACAGATTATGACAAGATAAAGCCAATGTGGCACTGTAATGGTCATGATACAAAGCTAACATGGCATTATACTGATCCAATATGACCAATTTTAGCGCCAATAACCTTACCAATGGTATGGTGCCATATGTCCTTTCTCTATATATTTATTTATCATTTATTTTATTTATTTATTTATTTTTTTGAGGGGGAGAGACTGAATAGTTGAGTAAGATCAATGTGTGAATAAATGACAATCTTTCTTATTTAATGGAAGGGATTTGGACCTATGCTTTACGCAACACATGGTTGAATGCTATTTGATCGTCAAAAAGGCATCGTGACAAGGCAAAACCAACGAGGCATTGTTACGGTCATGATTCAAAGCCAACGCCAACGTGGCATATAACGATTCAACATGACCAATTTTAGCATTGATAACCCCTCTAATGGTATGGTGCCATATGTCCTTTCTCTATTTATTTATTTACTAGCGAATAAACCGTGCCTATAGCATTTTTCAATTAAAATTAAATATGCACGCATTTAAAATTAAAATATGTTAGCACATTTTCTCTTTTAAAAAACCTAAAATAAATTTCATTTTCATTGCATTATTTCTGAGAAGCAAAATTTTTGTTTTTTTCAATGCAATTTTTCAGATATCATCATTAAGTTCAACTCAATGGTCTATTAGAATGTGAAGTGACTAAAGACTAGGCGAGAGTTTGAGGGAAAGCTTTGGTTTGTAAAAGATCTTAGCCATTCGTCGAAAATTAAAACTTAATCTCATTCTTTGGATTTAAATTTGTGAGAGGAACATTTTTGAAATGTGTTGTGTTTTATTATATGGATTTATTTATTTAATTTTTAGGATGGGAGACTGAGTAGTTGAGTAAAATCAATGTGCGAGTAAATGAGAATTTTTCTTATTTAATAAAAGGGATTTGGGCCTAGTCTTTAGGCAATACATGGTTGAGCACTATTTTGCCGTCAAAGATACATTGTGACAAGATAAAGCCAATGTGGTACTGTAAAAGTCATGATACAAAGCGTAGCATTATAATGATCCAACAAGGCCAATTTTAGCGCTAATAACCCTACCTATGGTAGGGTGCCATATGTCCTCTATTTGTTTATTTATTTTTATTTTTTTGGGGAGGGGAGAGATTGAGTAGTAAAGTAAAATCAATGTGTGAGTAAATGAGAATCTTTCTTATTTATTGGAAGGGATTTGGGCTTAGGCTTTGGCAACACACGGTTGAATGCTGTTTGACCATCAAAGACACATTGTGACAAAACAAAGCCAACGTGGCATTGGAATGGTCATGATACAAAGCCAACGTGGCATATAACAATCCAACATGACTAATTTTAGCGCTGTTAACTCTACAAATGGTACGATGCCGCATGTCCTTTCTTTATTGTGTACTCTTAGTAGTTGATTCTTTTTTTTTGGTTGGTTAACGTTTACATCGCTCGAGTGGGGAGAAACCATTGCCTTGATATTTTATTAGCTCTTAATAAGCCATTTATCCTTTTTTATGATCTCGAGTGAGGTTCTTTCAAGGGCCTCAAAGGCATTTGGAGGTTAACTCGGTATTGATTGGGGCCCATGGGAGAGTTGACCTTGTCCTGGTAGTGAAAGGAAGGAGGAGTACCTCATTTGATTCAAGGGTGGTGGAGCATCTGGCATGAGCAAGAGGATTGTGTGCTCAAGCCATAGTACCATGGTTGAGCCACGGGGAAGATATTTGGAGTGCACCCAGTAGGACTATATTTGTTTCTTAGTGACGCAATGGCGGGTCATTGGTAAGATATTGTTCTCGTGACGGGGAACTCAATATCGTTGTAGTTGACGAAAAGAATGAATAAACTAACAAGGTTGAAACATGATTAATAGTTGAATGAATGATCATTGTTTTGGCAAAGTTAAGACTAGAAAAGACTCCTAGTTATCAGTTCTATTGATTCGCAACTCTTATTATTGTGACATTTTCTTGCATGCTTCAATTGGGCAACAGTTGGGCTTTGTTTATTAACTTTTGCATTTCCCACCAATGCTTTGTCTTTGGAATTACAGAGTGCTGGCCGACCACACAACCATCAAGGAAGTGGCTAAGTGGTACATGGAGCAAATGCTCATAAAGCAACTTGGACGAATAGAGCCATGCCAGGACAACAGCTAGATCCTGAGGTTTTCTTGATGAGAATCATTCAGCTCCATCAAACTACGGCAAAGGACCCCCGGGGAATTGGAGGACATTTGGATCAGAATAGTGGACTTAGAGTAAATGGCCAACTGGGTTCCCCATAGTAATAATTTTTTTTTTTTTGGGTGGTAGGATAGGTGTTGGATCAGAAATGTGTTGTCTTATCTGAAAACTAACTGGTGCTCAGTGAAGGAAGCAAAATTAATTTTACAGCATTTTAGATGTCATACCATGTGGACATATTTTTAGATCAGTCGTACAGAGCAACATCGTGACATTCAGAGATCACACCATGTGGGTATAGTTTTAGAGCAGTTGTAGTGAGCGGCATTGTGTTCACTTAAAATTGTGTTACACTTTGGCGTAACAATGCCTCTCATGATAATGCTTCCACGAGTTGAACCCATTATTTTTGGCTTTGATGCTACTCTTCGGATTAGGAATGCGCCATCTTATCTGAAAATTAATTATTGCCCATTGAGAAAGCAAATTTCTTTTAGGCTATTTTAGAGTGATGGCAAGAGCAGGATCGTGTTCATACAAAAGTGTGCCACACAAAGGCATAATTATATTAGGTGAAAAATTGTCCCCATAGCCGAGTTGTGTCATGTTGTCCTCATAATTTTTAATCAAGGGGCAGTAAAGCTATTTAAACTACAGTAACAATGGCACGTGAACCCTTGCGATGGTATTGTGAATTTTGCTACTTAGATCATGGACCGATATGAAGAGACGCATACATCTCTCGGGTCAGTCACGTTCGAGCTTATTGTTCAGATGAAGAGCCTTCTCTGGATTGTTTTAACGGGCTGTTCTTTTGCTTGTTTCTTGGGAGAAGGTTATAAATCTAACATTACAGTGCTTGTCGATGAGTTCAGCTAGTTGGGCAGAAATCAATGCAAGGAGTTCAGCTCGGTTGCGCAATGAGCCGAAAGGGATGATGAAGGTTTTATTTTATTCTACTTATATTTGATTTTGGAAGGTTATATTTAACAAATGGGCAATCTCAATTTGTGGTCCATAGTTTTACCCAAAATCTTACCCAAATTAGTTGCACTAAATAATCAAATTTTAGTAAAATAAAATTAATAAGGCCATAAATAGAATTAAAGATTGGTAAAATTAGGAGATCTATTAATTGTCCAAAAAGAAAATTTTTGGGGTTTGCTTTCAATGTTCTAAATAAATTTTAATATAAAGTAGAGTAATTATTAAAAAATATTTATTTTTAATGATCGAATTTTTCACTTATATTAAAAATAAAAAATTTAATTCACTGTAAAATCAAATAAAATTTATTTATTTAAATTTAAAACTTTGATGTATTGCATTGAACTCCATCATTTAGGCTTTTGCGGACCACAAATATGCTATAAGAGTAAGGTCTTGATTTGAGTTCGACTTTATTTATTTATACTATTATATGTAAATTGTATATATTTTTCTATCACTAACACTCCATTTGGAATGCTGGATTTGGTGAGATTTAATTTCATTTGATAGAAATTCTCATTAATTCTTATATTTGGAACTAAAATAAAAGTTCATTAGTTGGATTTTATTTCATTTCATAACTTAAAATAGAATATGAAATTTACTTCAAAATAATAGGATTTGATGAGAATTCTTACTTTCTTAAACAATCTAAATAAGTGGACAAATTTATCCTCTTAAATTATATTTACCATATTTTTTATTTCTATTCACATGGTCAAATTTAATATTACATTTTAACAAATCAATTCAATTCTTAAGTTCAAAATATATTTTAAACACAAAATTTTATTTACTAAATCAAATCAAATTAATTTTTTATTCTAAAATCAAATCAATTCTAACAATAGAATATTTCCAAATGAAATGTAAAATCTTTATTTATTTACATTAGATTGTAAATAAATGTATCATTCATAAACAAATTAGATTTTGATTCATTAATAATTTATCTTAATTTGTTCATTTAATAAAGTTGAGTTTGAATATAAAAAATTAAATTCACTTAGTGGGAGACTCGTTTTTTTTTTTAGTTTTCATAAAATAGGAAAATTATGGCTTTTTTTGGGGTATCCTCAATAAAATGCCCAAAATTTATAAGAATAAAAAAAATTCGCTGAAAAATAAAAGGAAAAAAAAAAAAAAAAAAAAACTGCTACTGGTCGCCAGGCTGAAGGAACCGACCTCGACGACTCGGGCGAATACAGTCGGAGGTTATGGAGACGAATAGTGCAAATACGAGGACCAAACCGGTGGCTCTGTTCATGGCCTTCGGCACAAAAGGCGACGTCTACCCTATCGCTGTAACTCTCTCTCTCTTCTCTCTCTTTCTTTCTCTCTGTGTGTATGTACATGTTAATGTATGGGTGTATGTATATGATTAGTTAATAAACGTTATACGTGTTCAGGCAATCCACAAACCAACACAAAAACCCTAAGAACCGACCAGATTACCTATTTTCAGGAGAGTGTTGAATTTTTCGAACTAATTTTATATGGTACCCCAAATAAGACTCGTGGAAGTATAATCGAAGTTAAAATAATTGTTGGTCTTCTTTTTGTATTAGTATCACGTTATGTATTGTGAGATACAATGTGGAGAAGATATTGCATCAATGCCCGATTGAAAAGATGTGGTTGTATGGATGATTTCAACATTTGACAAATACAATTGTTTTTATTGTTCAAGATAAAAGGTGATTGAAATCTTGATGAAGAAATTAGCCTAAATTTTATTTTTAGAATTCCCACCATAATAGCAACCTTTCAGAGAATGGATTTTGGGTATTCTTGTGGTTAGGCCTGTCAATGGGGTGGTTATGGTCCAGACCAAATCTAGATACAATCCACTAATATTAATCCAAACCCACAAGACCCGGCCTGAAGATCCAACTAATATATGTTACTATATATCACTCAGTAATGTGTAAAACCCTATCACAAGAACACATTGCATATGATTTTATTTTTCTAAATCAACTTTTTCTTCCCATTAGTGAAAATTTTTTCAAGTTTCATCCCCGATGATCTATATGAACGATCTCAGGGGTGCTACAACAAATTGTCATTTAGTGACCAGTGCAATAGACATCTTATACTTGAAAAAAATTAAAAAAAAAAACAAAAACAAAATTAAATCGGTCAGATTGAAGATATGGGTTTGACGTAAATTTCTCCCATTAATCCAAATTACACTTAATTACCAAAAAAAAAGATATGGGTTTGAGACTCATTTATTGTGGATCAAATCTGGATCTATGTAAACCAGTTTGATAGATTTGGGTCTGGACTTGGTCTATGGTTTTGGATTTGAAACGGGTCTAGACCCATCGGGCTTGATCAAGATCCGATCCATTGATAGGCCTACTTGTGGTAAATGGACTTAGATAGCGTGGTAGATTTTACTAGACACCTTAGTTAGTTTTCAAGTTTGTAATGTCCTTAATATGTTCATTGTGTCAAGGTAAACATTTATTAATAAATTGATAATTATTTTGATAAAGGCTTCATATTTTTTTTTTTTTAAGTAAGAAAGGCTTTATATGTTGGTTGAGTAGATATTTGACTTTTTTTTCCCTCCCCTTTCAAGTAAACATTTTTTTAATTATGTGGGCATATCCCCATCTGTTAAAGCATTTAAAATCATTTGGCAACGAGTGGAGAGGCCATTAGGATTTTATACCGGTTTGGGAGATAGTTTTATTGATGTGGGATAAATCCCAATACCATCTATATTTGAACAATGCAAATCCTTCTTAACTTGCTGGCGAGTGACAGAATGGATTTCGATCAAACTCGTTTTCTCGTCTGCTCCTGTGATTCTTGCTCCAACTTGTGGAAAAAAGACTTTGTCTTCCTTTGTCATGGATTTCCTAGCGTAGCTTGAGGAAGATCACTCGAAGGATATGCCTTTGTATGATAACGGACTACGACTTTACTCCAATCACTAGCCCTGCCTTCGGCATCCCCCTCCTTGCGGTTAAGATAACGACTTCGGGCAAGTGGGGAATGGTTTTTAGCCACTGGTGACCAAGCTTGTATAGCCTATGCCGGATTTATGCCTGCAATCGAACGCCGTTTTTATTTTAGAATGCATCATTAAAGTAGTCATATTTTTTCTTTCTGCTTTAGACTATTACACAGCTCTCTACCCTCTCCCCTTGTTGATGGCCAGATAGTGAAGAAAGAAGGTAAGACGATTACAAACAGAAAAAAAAAAAAAAAAAAAAAGAACACACTATCAAGTTCAAAGCAAGGTTTTAGAAGTAATTCCCTTAATTCCCTAGACTATGACTCTCTCAGGGTTGAATTTGATAAAAATGACAAGTCATTTGATGGATTGGGGCATAGTTCTCTCATTCTCTACATGAGGTGGTTGGGAAGGGGTAATGCATTAATTTTTGGAAAGATGCATTGATTAATGTAGGTGTTTGAAAGATTTGTTTGAATTGGCAGTAGATAGAGAAGTTACTAGGAGTGTAGATGACTAGCAAATAATAGCATATTATGGACCTTTGATTTTGGAAGACATTTGCAGGATTGGGAGGTCGAAAACTACTTGAATCGTATGTAGTTGTTACAAGCACAAAAGGTAGGGCAAGGGGAGGATGCTTTAAGATGGAATAATATCTATTTTTGAGTATTTGAAGTAAATCCTATTATGGTGTGGTAATTGGATGTGGAAAGTATGTTTTCCTTAGAAATATGTTTGGCCTTATGGGCTCCTACGAAGGGTTTTTTTTTTCTTTTCTTTCTTTCTTTCTTTTTTTTTTTTGGGTGTGTGTGTGTGAGATGTTTGATCTAGTAATGACATCCTAATCATGAGAAGGCAATATGATGTCAATTAGGGTCCTCTTTGCAAGTGTGATGGTGAGGGTATTAACCATTTCTTTGTTAACTGTAGGTGAGCAAACAAATTATGGGATTTGACCTTCCCTCGGTTGGGCATGTCTTAGGTGTTTTCTTAGGAAGCAAGAAAGGTGCTTGAGAATTGTGGGGGGTAAATTTTCCCAAAGAATACCAACCAACCAAACCAAGCCTTTTCCCACTAGGTGGGAAATTTTCCCAAAGAATAAAAAATAAAAATGGTTGGGGGCAAATGTTCACAAAAGTAGGAAGAGTGTGGTGGATCATGCCTTTTTGTATGGGTTGGCTTATCTGGAGGGAGAGGAATAATAGCGTATTTTGGGTTGAAAAGCAATTCTTGGACTACCTTGTATAGGCTGGCTATCTGGTGTTAAAGAACTGGATATGCATATATATATATATATATATTTTAATTTGTTGGGAATATGGAGTTGTTATCCTAGCTAGTGACCTTGATGCTTTTTTATTTTAAATGAAAAATGTGGTTGTAAAGCGTAAATATCCAAGGAGTGCAAGATATAAGTTGGTCTATATGTTTAAGTTCCAATTCCTTTTTGGGTTGGGGTTGGTAGAGCTTGGGGCTTGCTTGACCCAATTGGAAGTCCTATACTTGTATTGGCAGGGGTTGTGAGGGACTTGTCTGTGTGGAACTCTACCTAAAAGAGAGTGAAACAAGGGGTGAAGCAGAGAAGCAATGTCTTTTGTCCCACATTGCCTGAGTAGTGGAAGTAAGTAACATATATTTAATATTCAATAACTACAAAATACGACGCGTTTTAAAGCCGTGAGGACACTGAATTCTATTGGAATTTCAAGTGTGCTTGAGTGGGAGTAGTACTAGGATGGGTGATCCCTGGGAAGTATTTGCCTTACACCTAATCAAGCCCAAAACGGATAAAATATTGTAATATGAAAATGCGGGTCGTTACATATACTAAGTATAGATAAAGATTAGCATCAACTCTACTTTTCTAACTTTTAAAGAATGCCCTTGCATTTGGAAAAAAGAAATAGTAATATGAATTGAAATTCACAAAATACAGCGACATGGTTAAGGACTGGGATGTAACTTAAAGTTTAGCACCCACTAAGCTGGACGCACTGGAGCATGTATTAGGACCCCCATTCCAGTGGCCTTCTACCCCCTTACTACCCATTGCCCATCTATTACCAGGCACGCCCATGGTGCATAATGCTTCGTCCTTTCTATAGATAAATTGACATACGAGCTGTGCACCCTCATGTTTCCTATGTGTTAGAAGTTTAGGTTGATTAGTCAATTAAACCATATGTAGTCATTTGAGAAATGTGATTGTTCTTTGCAATTAGTTTGAAAGGGGGAAAAAATTTAGTTTTGCTGGTGTAAAATTGTATAAATGGTAATATTAGATCTATGACTTTGTTGGATGAAAAATTTGTCTTATAACATCCCATGCCAACAGGCTTAAGCTTGTGTTAGCAGGGCTCTGCTTTTGTCTATCCATGTAGATAAGTATATGATGCGAAGCTAAACTTTTGACAATGATTGATTCTGGACCTTAGGTACTTGATGATGATAGCATTGTCTTTCGCCTATGTGAAAAAGATACTTCTAGTATTCTGGTTCTCTAATATATTGCTTACGATTCCTTATAATAACAATTTCTTGTTTTCAGGCAATTGCTGCTGCTTTTGCTTGTGATGAGGACCAATATCACGTGGTTCTAATAACTCATTCTGCCCACAAGGTTTATCTGGAAATCTTTAGAATTTGATTGCTCTTTTGCTATAGTTTTTAGTGGTATAACATATTATACATTTGTTGCTTGATTGATCAAGAAAATCTATGAAGTATGGACACTTCAAAATGAGTGCTGTATCCGTATCTGACTTCAAGATACGTATTGGATATGTCACATGGATTATCCTATTATTTTATAATTTTTACTTTAAATATGCGATTAAGACAAACCTAGTTTGAGTAGCCGAAACCTCTAAAGTTATAAATTCCTATATCTTATAGTTTGCTATGTTTTGTACATTGAATTAGTTTTGTTGTGGATGATAAATTCATATATATAACTAATAAAAATATAAAAAATTTATATTTTTTTGCCATATCCCCGTTGTATCCGTATTTTCCTTTTTTTAAAAATCGTCGTGTCCAACATTTTATAAGTAAGTTCGACCCTATGAACTCTTGGTTCATTTCAATTTCAATTGACGCCACAATAATCTCAATCTTATTTGCAAAAAAGATTGATGGGGTTCTTTTGGTTGACTGGCAGAATTTAAGCACACATTTGGAGGCAAAAAATGTGGAATTTCTTCCAGTTTCAACACCGCCTGTTCTTTCTCCTTATAGAATGATGATTCTGCAGGTTTCATTAGTTGATTTTGCCTTCTTTTTATTCTAGTTGATGTGATGTACAATTTTTATAATTGAATTATTTGTGCAGGAAAATTTGTCCTGTCCTCTCCAGCTTAAGGTACTGATTAATGTTCATACCTCGGAGATATTCTAATAGCTCTTTCTATCTTTCCAGGATCTACGAAGTCATCCTTTTCATTGCAGAAGAGTAGAATTATGAGAGAACATAGACAAGAGTGCATTTCTAATGTGGAAATGATATTTGGTGATGGCCCAAGCTTGGAGGGTGATTTCATTGTCATAAATTTCTTTGCATTGGTAATACCGTTGAAGATTAACCACAAAGAGTTACTTTGAACATGTAATAATTCACATGCATGTCATTGTCTCTTGGATTTAATGGAGAGGGTAGCTGATGAAAATGTTATTTTTGATGTTTCTGAATGATGTATAGGATGATTGAGAACTTTTTATAAGATGGCTAGAGATTTTCAGAGAAATGTTAGAATGCATAAGGTAATCTAATCATCTTGTGAAGAAAAAGGCAAAAACTCTCTCTCTGACTGTACATATTTATCTAAGCATAAAGGGTGGAAGAGAAGAATGGGATGGGGTGGTGTCAATGTTTAGGAGAGGGAGAAAGGAAGTGTTTTTTCTTTTCTTATTCTTTTTTGTTTTGTTCTATTTAATTTTCTGAGGGGTAGGGGCAAAGTTCCACTTGATGACTGGTAGATCCAGTAAGACGGCAGGCTGAGAGTGATATATTAATGAAATATAAACTACCGAAATATTTAGGGCAAAACTAGGCGAGTAGAGCTTCCCTTGAATTTATAATGAATCCACTAATAAAAAAATAATTATGGTATTTATTTTCACTCAAGAAATTATTAGCAGGTTCAGACTAGGGGTATAGGATGCAATTCCTAACGGTTTCTTTCTACTGTTTGGGCCAGGAAGGTTGGAGCCTCGCAGAACTTTTTCATGTCCGATGCATTGTTGCTGCTCCTTATGTTGTCCCATACTGGTACTGGAGGGTTCACATTTAGTTTTATGTGATAAAACTTGTTTTCTGTACTTATCTGTGTTCTGTTTATTAAGCCAATTCAGTGTATATTTTTCCTTTAAGCTCGGCAGTTTCTCCTATTTTTGTGAGTGCATTAAAATTATATATATATATATGTATATTTTTTTGAGATCACCATAGGGAGTTTGATTGGTTGCACTTACTAAGAAATGAGTTGAAGGATTTAACAACTAAGAGAAGACATTTTTTTAACTAACCCAAAAAAAAAAAAAAAAAAAACAAAGGAAAGAAAATGCAGTCTTTTTGGAGCTCTTTATGGGCACTTCAGTTCTGATTGACGGATGGCTGGGGTTTTTAAGTGGTCTCTGCAGGCAGTTTAGTTACATCGTTTGATAGTCTAATCCGGTATTGGTCTTTGCGTTTCTGAACGATATCTCATCCTTATTGCTCTCTCTTTGTTATAACTTGTTGTGATACTTGTGAATCACATGGGCCTCTGTCATTTTCTTTTTAATTGTCAAAAAAGCCCTAGCAACTTCCATCGACCAATGGAATTCACCTCCTTTCATGCACTCTGTCGAGGGAGCCATGATTGTGCTAAAGCCATTAATGAAGCAATGATAGAAGGTGGCTAACTCGTGAAAGCTCCTAATGTTATGTACAGATATGGTCTTCGCCCAATCAACAATCTCTTGGACTTTCTGGGGTCAACAAAACCTCGTCAGAAGGGGCAATATAAGATTGATGCTTTACAACCTGCACCATTACCTATTTCTCCAATGCAAGCTAATAAGATTGATGCTAGTTTAGTTGATCATGTATTTAACAAGGGTGGAGTGGTTTAATGTTTCCTAGTTTGTTGGGTTGGTTGACTTGATTCTGATTGCACTTGGCTTTCCAATGATACTCTTCAGTGCCTTGATCCTGATTCCTTGGAATTCTATGGCAGTTAACTAGATCTTCTCTTCCAAAGTTGAGTTCCTACCACTTTGGAAGAGTTGGTGGGGACACTAGACACCAGTTTAGACCACCCCTACTGCGTGTAAACATGTGGCCCGGAAAGTTACACAATCACTCAGCTTGTGGTTAGGCGATTGACAAAGCATATGATTTCACTTAACAGAATCAAGTTTTTTTTCCCGGCTTGGGAGAGTTGGTGTGGACACCCTTAAAGAGTTGTTCTATTTTAATTGGGCTTCAATTTTATTTTATGTTTTTTTATTGGATTATGTTGTTATTTTAGATTATGGGCTTAACCCATGGACCATTAGTGTTGTACCAGGGTTTTCCTATTTATTTGTTTGTTTGAGGATTGATTGTGAGTTTGATAGTTGAAGATTGATGATATTGATGGTTTGCATGCCTTTGTTCTTAGCTCTCCCTTTATCTCTTTCTTCTTTCTTGCTTGATTTCTTCTCTTTATTGAGTTCTTATTCTTCTTGTTCTGCATCAATTTGCTACGTCCTTGGACAGATAAGTTTTTATGCATTTTGGTTTCTTCTTTCATCTGTTTTTATATACTTTTCAGTGCTCCTTCATCCTTTCAGCGCTACTTCAAAAAAGAGCTTCCACTTTTATACAAATATCTCCAAGAAGCTCCTGTTGACAAGGTGAGTCATGACTCATGTAATACTCCAGTTCAAGGTAGTTTTCTGTTTTATCCATAAAATAGTTCTCTCTTAGAGTCTTGCATCTATGATTTATTTTATACGATCAAGTCAGAAACATTTTGACAAGTTTCCAACTTTCCATAAATTTGTATTATCCATGATCAAAATTATGCTTCTACTTGAAAAAAGTTTTCCCTTTTATTCAGTTAGTGTGGTGGAAGAGTTGATAACAGTCTATTTATGCAATATTACTTTCTATATATAATTAGGTAGGATGGAATGATGTCATCCACTGGCTATGGCCACTTTTTACTGAAGATTGGGGATCCTGGAGAAGTGTTGATTTGAAGCTAAGCCCCTGGCCTTTCACGGTTTGTATTTCTGGTCTGTAAAAATTCCTCCATCTATCCTATAAATAATATAGCTATCACTTTATTGTTTATGAATACATTAAAAAAATTCAGGCCTCCTTTGGTGCTTTGTGTTTATTTATAAATTTAATAAATTGTTTCTTGATTTGTCCAGGATCCAGTGACAGGCCTTCCAGTGTGGCATGACCGGTCTCCGTCTCCCTTGCTATTGTAAGATTCAATTAAAGTACCCATAATAGAAAGGTTAAGCTGTTAAGGATTGCTTCCAAAGATTAAACAAGATAATGATAACGTAATCGCATTGTGAGTTTTGTAATGTTGTTGGTCTGCTCATAAATTGGTGCTCAAGTATACCATGATATCCCACTTTATTTTGATCTGCCTAGTTCATAAAATTATGTGGAAGTTTGGGTTGATGAACAATCTTGTTTCTGTCTCTGGCCATTGGAAAAATAAAGAAATGTATATCCTACACTATCAAAAATTGTTGTAAAATTAATGGCTTAATATTCATTAGCTTTTCTTGTTTAGAGATAAGAATCGGAAACGAATATCACCTCGATGTATTATCTTTACTCTTTAGCATCGTATTATATTGTCTTTGTGGCTTCTGATATTGCTTTACTTTCACATGGTAGGTATGGATTTAGCAAAGAAGTTGTTGAATGTCCTGGTATGTTTATTTTATTTCCACCTGTATCATTTGGCAAATTGGCATATTTTGACGACTATTTTGGTTTTGAATCTAATTTCACCCTTTCGGGAATTCCATGTCTTGTTACTGTTGTCTGTGTTTGTTAAGGTAATTAATCTGATACAGGACAAATAATTTCTCTTTTGGGTTTAACAATAAAATAGTAACATTTTTGCAATAACAGGTTACTGGCCCTCAAGTGTTCGGGTTTGTGGCTTTTGGTTTCTCCCTTTGGAATGGCAATTCTCATGCAACAAGTGTGGAGAAATATTTGCTTTGATTTCTTCAGGGCATTTAAACACAAAAGATGAGTTGTGTTCATCTCATGCTGAGTTACAATCATTTTTGAAAACTCCAGCATCGTTACCTCCTGTTTTTATAGGTCTAAGTTCTGTTGGCAGGCAAGTTTGTATATATTACCATCTCTCTTGAGACATAATGATATATACTTTTCCAGCATAGGTCTCAACCACCGCCAGTGCTAATTGAAAAAATTTGCACTAAGGAATGGTTGTTATGGTGAGATTGATTCGTTAAACTGGATAAGCAGTGTTTGAGAGCCCTTGCATGGTTCTTTCTAGAAAAGGGTATCACCTTGAAGTTTCTGAGTTGACAGCTAAAAATATTCCTACTAAACTTTCTCTGCAAACCAAACTATGTTGTAACATAGTTGGTCCCTCAAGGTGGTTAGATCTAGGGAGAGATTTCCTTTGGGGCCTTTGGTTTTTCTAGTTGAACTGGCTTTTCGTCCTTAAACTTTTGCTAGGAAAAGCCCATGGTAGTCCATGATTAAGTGTCATTTATCATGGTAACAGCTATAGGTTCAATTATTTATATTGTAAAATTTTTAAGCTATTGGTTCAATTGTTTGTGTCATAAATTTTTTTTTTTTTACTAAGATATGTCACTGAACATAAAATCTTTGTCTCTTCTCTGATTTACCTTGTGTATGAACCATTGTCTCTTTAATTGCTAATGAATACCAAGTTATTAAACCTATCACAAGTAACCAGAGTATTATCTGATTACAACTAAAATGTTATTGGTCAAATTTAGTTTGCATTATGTTTTACAGTGTGATGTATTGAAATTTAGTCTGTTTGGAAAATTGCTCGGATAACAGTGCCTAGGATGGTTAGGAGAGGTTTCCTTTGTGTTGGGTTTTGTTGCTTGAAGATGCTTTTGTGGTGAACCCCCTTTCCCAAAGATTTTGTTTGCAAATTAAAGCTTGTGCATTATTGTTCAAGTGTCTTTTTTAATGGTAGTTATAAAGCTGATTTGTACCTCTGGGCTGCACTTTAAATTCTGTCGTGTGTTTCTAGTGATTAAGGTTTACCTTAATTTTTTTCACACTTTAAATTATTTTCAAGACTTTTCAGATGCCTCATTTCAAGACTTTTCAGATGCCTCATTCTTCCTATTGCATAAGTTTTATATTTGATTATCCATGCGTACTTTTTATTTGTGAATTCCAGAGAAAATTTATACTTTCATAAATTTGTGGATTTATTTATTATCCTACGTGGACTGAATTTTGCCTCAGTTGGAATCTGATGCCCTGAACAGAATTCTTCAATTTTGGAACTTTAATTTGCATTTGGAATGTGTTACTACTTCTGTTTGGCACCCTGTTATAATCAGAGGATTATATTAAATGCGAATCTAAGTGGTCAGGCTTTTAGCTGTTCTCTTTTCTGAATAGGCTTACATATTCTTCTGCTAATCTCTTTCTGTGCATGACTCACTGCTGTGTTTAACTGCCTGTAATTCCTTTATTTATTTTTCACTTATGTGGGTGCGTATGTATATATATTTGCTGAGTTAAGTTCATCACATTGCAGCATGGGATTTTTGAGGAACCCTCAAGCATTTCTTGGAGTTCTTCGAACTGTTGTGGATATCACTAGTCACAGGTACATTCTATTCTCGGCCGCCTTTGAACCTTTAGATGCTGCAATCCAAAAGATTGCTGATGATGCATCGTCAGGCTCAGAACAAAGACAGTTCAGTGATGTTGGAACCTCTCTCTTTGGTGGCAGGCTTTTTTGCTTTTCTGGGTGAGCACTTCTTGATTAACTTGGTTCAAGTTAAACTAAGACAAGATGGGATTGTGAACAAATCAGAAAGTTTTTTTTTTTTTTTGGTAAATAAATCAGAAAGTTAATTAAAGGAAAAATGTAACTCGTAGTTGACCAGGAGCTTGCTTTCAAAATGTTAAAAACACATGCAAGTAGTACACATTTTTGAATTGCACGTTATGAATGTTTTATGGGCTCTCTCAGGGCCAAGGGTGGGGCCATATCTTTGTAATCGGGTCATTTCTTAAACAAACTTGGAAAATTGAGTTCAAGCTCTAGTTTATTAACTCCCTAAATTTGCTTGAATGATACCCCTATTTTATGGTGACATGGGACCCATTTATTTTTGTTGTCATATTTTAAGTTAATACATTTCTCAAATTGCTCATTCTGATGACTGAGACATCTTCTCATCATATATTTAGTTCCGTACCATATGAGTGGCTGCTTCCCAGATGTGCTGCTGCAGTTCATCATGGGGGCAGGTGAGCGTTGATGTTCTTTCAATTCTTATTGTTCTATTAAAATTTATACGCCTTGGTATGCTGCTAATTTATGTTTTCCGTTACTTGTTTTCACAACAATTACAGTGGATCCACTGCTGCTGCATTGCATGCAGGAATTCCACAGGTTAGTTTTGGTGCTTAAACATTATTTTTTATTTTATTTTATTTTGTGTTTTTTTTGTCTTCATTTTGATGTTTCTATCCAAAAAAGACATTCCATGGCGAACTCAATGCCAACCTGCAACCTAGTATGAATTACGTACATGAAAAAATTTGACTTTCTAGGCTTTTTGAGCTGAGTAGAAAAAGAGATGATACCAGAAGAGGAGGGAACTGATTTTTTGTTTCCACGACTGGCTATCTTACATTTGGTAAAATCTAAAGAATGATTCCTATTTAAAAGAATTAGTCATAAAAAATGAATATTGAAATAATAAACTTTGATTTAGTCTGCAAATGAGATAACGATTCCTATTTAAAAGAATTAGTCATAAAAAGATGAATGTTGATATAATAAACTTTGATTTAGACTGCAAATGTACATTTAATCCTCTTTTACGCAATTTATCACCCAACGTTCCTGATCTGCTCTCTTCTAGTAGTTCCAAGCAGTTTATATGTTCCAACAGAAGCGTCGGTGTTGGGGGCCGGACTGAAGGTTCCTATCATTTGGGTAATACCGAACATTAATGGTAGGAGTTGCCAGAGGCGAACGGGGTGAGAGTTAGAACAGTCTATAGAGAGAGAGAGAGAGAGAGAGAGAGATTGGACTCATGGGAGGCTATGGCTATGATAAAGGCTTGACGGTATTGTTGTCTAGGATTAAGGGGGGGTTATGCATATAGGAGAACAGTGAGGTGACAACCAAGCTAATTGAATGGCGTCGTCTACCATGCGACCTTGTTGCAATACTTATAGCCACTTAGGAGGCGAGGATATTGTAAGGTTTGTCTTCTAATGTTTCTCTCTAAACTAAATAAGAGAATCTCAAAAGATCCCCTAGCTCCAGGCACCAACTCACTGGTTCCCGGTGATTTCGTAGAAAGGGAAGGACAATGAAACTCTCGGAGGTGCTCACGGGTGGAGGGCGCCCTCAGAGGAGGAGGTCCTTAGACCTTGCTCCAAACCTAAGGTGCATCTTATAGAGGTTGAGACAGAGATATTGATGGAGATTTAGAATTTGTTTGACCGGAGGGAGATTCTTTAGATGGACCATATGGCAAGACTAGGCATCCTCAGCCAAGTAATAAGTACAGCGGGATGAGGTGGAATTTTTTTTTTTTTTACTTTGCTGTTAAAACCAAATAAATTGTACAAATACTGTAATAAAAAAACTAATTGTAAAAATAGGGATGATGAAACCACGAGACCATAAGGCGGTTTATTGCCTTACACTTAAACCGCGTTATTATATAGCGGTTCTTTGTGACCTAACTATTTTTTTTTTTTTTTTGGTAATTGTTTATTTTTAAGGTCTTTGAGATTTAAGTTATCGTTATCTTTTTTTTTTTTTTTACATAATTGTTTACTTTTAAATATTAATTTACCTAACTTTTTTTAACTTATCTAAACTGTAAAAATTGAATTTTAGGCTTCAGGGGCTTCAAATATACTTTAATTTAATGTATATTATTTTTAAACTAAATAATATTTTTGTTTGAAATTGAGGCACCCCAACTTTTAGAGAAGGAAGGAAAAAAAAAAAAACTGGAATATGACAACTTATTTCACTACAAAAGGTCCTCCCTACTCAACTGTTGAAAGGAAACTACTACACATGCGTTGGGCCTCCTGCTATTAATTAGTTCTCGGTCGGTTGCCAGCTGCCTGTATAATAATTTAAGGTTGATCAATGCGCAATCATTTATATATATATATATATATATATTTCATTATTATTACAATTAACCTAGGAGGTCCAAATTAATACCTTTTCCCATCTCCAGATAATTCTATTTAATTTTTGGGTAGTCATTCGTCCCTTCAACTGACTAATTAAATATTACTGTTTCTATTATTTTTATTTCCTAAAAATGAACCTCATCTTAGCCCAAAAGTTATATTTGATATCTAGCTGTTAATAATTTTTCTATTATTATTATTATTATTATTATTATTATTATTATTATTATTATTTTATTTATTCACTATATATATTTTTATTGTTATTATTATTTTTACTTGAGGAACAAATACATTTAGTCCCGAGGAACCGAATTATTGGGGGGTTATTGCCAATTATTCTTTGGCCTTAATTCTTCCCCAGTCAAGCTATGCGATTTTGATATTAACCAATTAGGTTATAATCTAAGTCAATTGATAGCAAAAGTCTAGTAAATAAAACATAGCCTTCAGATCTTCGACACATTATCTAGGGTTATCTGGTAGAGCAGGAGATACCAAAAGTCATCAATTTCCCTCAACACTTTTACATTGCATTCTTAAGAGCTTGTTTGACAAGACTGTCATTTTTTATTTTTTGTTTTCTGTTACTGTTTATTTTTTCTGAAATGAAAACTGAAATTACGTTTGAAAATGCAAGTTTGTTTATAATTATTAATTTTTTATTTTAGAAAATATTTAATTTTATTAGTTTTAAAAAATTAATAGAACTTAATAAAATATATTTTATATTAATTTAATTTAATTGATTAAATTAATACAGTAAATTATTTATTAAAATTATTTAATTCAATAAATATAAAATATATTAAATTATATTATTTGTTAAAAATAATTTAAAAAAATGTATTTCATATTAAATAAATAATTAAATTAGATTAATTATTAAATTAAATTAATTATTTTTAAATTAATTAAATTATTTATTAAAATCATTTAATAAAATATATTTTATATAAATTAAATTAATTAAATAATAAATAATTTAATTTAATTATGATATTTATTTAAAATAATTTAATAATAATTATTAAATTAAATTAAAATAAAAATTAATGTAATTTAATTTTTTTATTAATTATTTTATATAAATTAATTTAATTATTAAATTAAATAAATTAATTATGATATTTATTTCAGATAATTTAACAATAATTAATTATTAAATTAAATTAATTAGTTTAGTTTTATTATTTATTAAAAATAATTTATATAATTAATTTAATTTATTGAATTTAATTATATTATTTATTAAAATAACTTATTTTAATAAAATATTTCAATAAAATAATTTATTTTTATGTAATGTAACAAAATAGAGAAAGTTTTAAGTTGATAAAATATTGACAACAGAAAAGAAAATCAGAGTGAAAACACTTTTTTTCTATTTACGTTTTTCTGTTTATGTTCTCATTTTTTTTTTGGAAATAAAAAAACGTAAACAAGTTTATCAAACATGTTTCAGTTGTGAGTTTATAAAATTTTAAAAATATAAATAGAAAATAGAAAACGGAAACGTTACCAAATAGGACTTAAACATTTCCCTTTAATTTTCTATAAAATTAATTTTAAATTAACTGAGTAAAATAATTTACCTTAATGGAATTTTTTTTTGACTGAAGTCGTCGAAAGGTTTCCTTCCTCTGTACCCTTACGCTCGGCTTCACATTCTAATTGTCCTTCCTTCTGTTTTTTTTCATTCCTTAAGGTGCGGTATATATATATATATATATATAGTTACACACACTTGGAGCAAGCCGCCCCACCCTTTTTTTTTATCCTTCCGGCCTGGCACGTTGCTTGGCTATTAATAGCCTTGCCACCCAATCCCCCTCCCCCTTTTATAGGCTAATACATGGGGGGCTGGTTACTGTCACGTCCTCCTCCTTTAACCCTCTTTTCTTTCCTTTTTTTTTTTTTTTAAACTAACATACATTCGTATGTATTCATATATATATTTAGATAGGTTGTAACCGGGTTACTATGCATTTGTATATATGTGTATAAATAATTTAATTAATCCATTAATCTAAATTTGAAATAATAGCAATTTAACACGAAATAATACTAGGTTAATACTATTAAAATTTCTAAATATAAAATAAAAATTTAGGATGTCATAGAAATAATTTTTTTTAGTTCACAATAACTTTTTGAGCTCTCTCTCTTGTTCCTTTTTTTTTTTGGCTACACTTTTTATTCAAAATAACCATCTTGAACTCCATATAATATAAATTATATAATAACAAATAAAAATAATAAGAAAATAAATATTTAAAATTCGTTGAGATGCAAGTCTCTATCTGCCCTATCTAACCTATCTACTTCTATCTTACTAATTTGTTAACAATAGAAAAAATTTGAAGAAACTATAATATGATAATGCAGTTTAGGTCATAAGGCGGTTTCATCTAAGCCAAAGATCGTGTCATAATGTTGCGGTTTATCTATTTACTATTTAATTTAAAAATTAAAATCGCGTTAACATATTGTGATTATTTAAGATCTAAGTTATCGGTATCTTTTTTTTAAGTAATTATTTATTTCAAATATTAATTTATCTTTTTTTTTTTTGGCAATGATCTATATATAAATTCTGATTTAGGATTAAATAAATCTAATCAATTTACTTGCATATTTAAACTTGTCTAAAGTATAAAATTTGAATTTATGACTTTGAAAGTTTCAGATATATTGTATTACCTAATTAATTAAATCTAATTTATAGTAAAATCAATTTAATTTAATGTATATCTTTTTTTTGGTAAGTAATTTTAATGTATATCATTTTTAAACTAAATAATAAATTTGTTTAAAATAATTGTTTTTAAACTAGATAGGGACTTGTGTCTCAACGAATTTTAAATATTTATTTTCTTATTATTTTTAATTGTTATTATATAATTTTATATTATATGGAGTTCAAGATAGTTATTTTGGATAAAAAGTGTAGCAAAAATAAAAAAATAAAAAAAGAACCAGACATAGAGCTCAAAAAGTTATTGTGAATTAAAAAAAGTATTTCAAACAAAAATATTATTTAGTTTAAAAATAATATACATTAAATTAAATTATTTTGCTATAAATTAGATTTAATTAATTAGGTGATCTGGCACATCTAAAGCTCTCGAAGTCATAAATTCAAATTTTATAGTTTAGATAAGTTTAAAAAAGTTAGGTAAATTAATATTTAAAAATAAACAATTATGTTTTGAAAAAAAAAAAAAGATAATGATAACTCAGATCTCAAATAACTTAAAAATAAACAATTACCTAAAAAAGAAAAAAGATAATGAAAAGTTAGATCGCAAAGAACCACTATATGATAATGCGGTTTTAGTGCAAGACGATAAACCACTATCTCATAACGCGATTTTAGGCTTATATGAAACTGCCCTATGATTTCACAGTTTCATCATCCATATTTTCACAATTAGTTTTTAATTACACTATTTGTATAATTTGTTTGGTTCTTAACAGCAAGCAAAAAAAAAAAAAAAAAAAATTCGGGGTGAGGTGCCTCTGCATTGGTGAATTGACTACTCACTAGAAGCATTGCAAATTTGAGATGCATCTGGACAACTCAATTTCTTTAGCACTTTTTTGTTCGACTGAGCAGTGAAAATCAAATTGATGTTTTGTTATCAAAATATGGTTTCATTGAATTGGCAAACTTCCTTGAGTAGAATCTCAAATAAAACTACCCCATCCCCTACATGACTAAACTGATATCGAAATACAGGTAGTATGCCCATTTATGCTGGATCAGTTTTACTGGGCAGAGAGGATGTTTTGGCTAGGAGTTTCCCCACAGCCATTGAAAAGAAACCACTTGCTCCCTGAGGAAACTGATGATGTGCCTGTCCGTGAAGCTGCAAATATGCTGGCAAAGGCCATAGATTTTGCATTATCTCCTAAAGTGAAAGCGCGTGCATCAGAGATTGCTGAAAAACTCTCTCTTGAGGTATTGGTTATTCATTTTCATCGGAGATGAATTTGCTGAGGGATTTGCCAAATGCATAACTGTTTCGGACTGAATTCTTTGACCCATGCAGCATAAAGCTTAATTTTCTGACCCAGTATTGTCGTTCCAAAGCATGACTTCTAACTTTCAAACATGAAATCACCGTTTCAAAAAATAATTTTGTCACCTAATTGATCCGCAAAGTCGTCTAAAATGATGCTTTCAAACAAGAAACCATGACTCCAGCTTTTCTCCCCCAGCGTTACAAAACACGACTCCCTTTCTATCTCAGCTATCTGAAAGCGGAGGTCCATACCCACGGTGAGCCAAGCTGGCCCTCTGGCTGCACCTAAACTGATCCTAAGCCTCCCTGGCCATTCCAATGAACACTTAGCAGCAATTACACTCTCTGCAAAATGAGAGTGCAATGTCCCATTGGTCATTTGCTTATATACTAAAAGCCTCCTTCAACTACATGGTACCCCAACAATGGCACCAAATTGGGGGGGGGGGTGCCTGAGCTGCCCAAACCTGTACATGTCAGATCGAAACTGCTTCTCACTAAGCTTGCGAGCACTCAGTCGCTTAATCTCCAATGCTGATCCATCCGGCAACATTGCCTTGTAGTGCACCTGGTTGTTGTAGTTACAACAAAGTTTTCTGGATCAAAACTGTTGGCAGTGGTTAACAAATCATTCGACTTGATTTTGAAAATGGGTTTCTTAAACAATGAGACTTGGAATAAGTTTGTGGGTTCTCAAACTCAACCCAGCTACTTTGATCTTGGCCGTCGCTGTACACTCTTCTTTTTTTTTTTTTTTTTGATGCGACCCGCATGAAAAACACTACCGGAGAGTGAAACCCAGAAGCAGAGACACAGCGGAAAACCACTGAAATCATTTTTTGAAATGACAAATTTGTGTTTTGAAAGTTGAAGACGTCCGAAAGGACGACTAGACTTGGCAAGGGAATTACGTTTATGCTGCATGAGACCTCAGAGAATTCAGTTTAAAATGTTTGGATAAGGGGGGCACGAAGTTACTTTTAAATTTTAGGCTCTAGAGTTAAAATCTCATCCGTTAATTAATTATTTGACCGTTCAATTTAAAAGTACAATTATTAACTTCACATTGATTAACGGATGAGATTTAATTTTAGGAGTCTAAAGTTCAAAAATAACTTCAAGCCCTCCTCATAACTCTCATGCATCTGGCAAATGCCTCAGCAGTTGCTAGTCCCTAAAAGTTCGAAATCAATGGTACATCAATATAGAACCTTTCTTTGCGAACGTGAATAAGAAATTCTCTGAAATTGACAATTTTTTTAACAGGATGGAGTGGTGGAAGCTGTAAGGATCCTCAAGGAAGAGATTGGCTGTTGTTAACGCTGAGGCGTTAGCAGCAGTCTCTTTGGATTGCCCCCATCACTTGTTTTCCTTGTATCTGTGGTGCAAGTTTTTATTTTAATTATTGATCCTTTTTTTTTTCTTAAATTTATGTAATTGGATGGATTTAAAAGAACACTTGAAAAAGTTATCAGAAGAGACCTTATTATAAATAATTTACATCAAGATATGATTTTTGATAGAATACAATGGCGTCGTGTGATCCATGTAGCCGATCCCACCTAGTGGGATAAGGCTTATGTTATTGTTGGATGGACCTATTGTCAGAGAAGATGTGGGTTTGATTAAATGATGATCCTCAATTCTCATTCTGTTCCCCTGCTCTTTTCCTCATGCTCAAAATAAATGCCTGTAATTTGCTATGGATTGCTTGGTGATTAAAAGAAACCCAGAAAAATGCTACCAGTAGTCGTGGCTAACTATTTGTTCTCGACTGTCTAGAAATATATATATATATATATATATTTTGCTAATGGACGAAAATGAAAGTGAAATAATAATTTTAGTATTTTTATTAAAATATGACAATATATAAAAAATACAGCATAATACATTATAAAGTTTTTATTTATTTACATAAATTTTAACACATGATTCTAATTATTTTTGTGAGGCCCTCCAAATGGTTTTGAAATAAATATATATATATATATTTTTCTGGGGAGCAAACCAAAATTCTATCAGAACAGAATTTTGACTAATTAGCGGTAGGACTAATTTCTTTTAATTTGTATTTACTGTTAAAAGTAAATATTTTTTTTATATAAATAAGATACCATAATTTTAGGCGTTATTTTATAATTTAGTAAAATATAAAAATTAATAATTTTTGACACAGGTTATATTTCCAAAATACATTTATGTAAATAATTTTTATGTCGACATTGTATCATAATTAGACTCAAATAAAAGGCTTTATTGTTGGTCTGAGATTAGATTATACTCTTCTTTCTTATACTCTTAACACAAATTTTACTTCTAGGTCTTTAAATCGTCTACTTTATCTCATGTATATTTAATTTACTTTTATTTGGTTATTGTGAAAAATTTGGTTATTGTGAAAAAAGTGCGATAAAAAATGTTACGTGTCTACCACACAGACACTTAAAATGAAGCAAAGTAGATTGATTTAAAATATAGATATTAAAATGATATTAGAAATGTGATAAAGTACAAATCATATTTTTTCAGGAAAAAGTATAGGCTTAGTGACAGTTAATTTTGAGTACTATAAATCTTCAAATATACTTACAAATCCCTATAATTTTTTTTTTCTTGAATTATGTTAACCTGTATAAATTTTTACAAATCTCTATAATATTTATAAATTTCAATCAATCTATTCAAATCTTTAAAAAGTTTTTAAACAAAATAATCTTTCGAATATAAATCTTCCGCCGAATCTGTTTGAACAGATTTTTACTGTTCATCTCAAAAAAATTTTTTTTTTGGTTTGTTAGTTACACTCCAAACACAAAAAATAAGTTAAACTATATTTTATCTCAACTTTTATAATTTCAAACGATCGCTTATTTTCACCGCAATTCACCTACCATATAAAAAGTTAAAAAAAAAAAAAAAAAAACAAACAAACCACTTCCATATGTAATTGGGGAACGACCTAACAAAATTGCAGAGAAATCAGACGGAAGGACCCCAAAAGTCCAAGTGGGCGGGGTGGTTGGTTCAATTTAAATGATGATGCCACCTTCAATGCTCTGAAGAATTTCCACAAGAAAAAAACCTTCAATGCTTTGAAGATAAAAAATTGTAAAAGTCATAGCCTTTTGGGAGCTGCTCTTGAATTTGGGTGAGGGGTTTGTGCCGTTTGAATTAAAGTTTGATACTTTAAATTCGTTCAATTCTTTTAATAAATAATATTAATAAATTTAAATTAATAAATTTTAATTTAATAGTTTCGAGATCCGAGTTCGCTGTTGTCTTCTTCTCTGCCAATGACTCGGGCCTGATCCCTCTGGACCAGCACATCTTTATTGAACATGGGCCCCACTTTCATCAAGAAAATGTTTAGTTGAATAAAATTAATTAAAATTTATTAATTTTTTATTCTTTATTCTAATCAAAATTTATCAAATATTATTTTTACATTAAATTTTTATATTTTTATTACACATTTTAACCAAATTTTCGTCAACTAAACAACTTCTAAATCTTCAAACATTTTCAAACAATGGGGACACAACCAATGCTAGTGTGCCTGAGAGCCCCCTTTAAATGGGTCTCCTAATTCCTCCTCGTAGAAATACACCCTCCTCCTCCTGATCTCTCTCTCTCTCTCTCTCTCTCTTCTTTTCTTCACATAAACGGACACAATCTTTAGTAATCTTCGAAGATGTCTCAGGGAAGAGGCAGTGCAATGGTTGCCGCGGCGGTTCTGTGCTTGTTATTGGGGCATAGTTGTGAGGTGGCTCAGGCAGCCACCTACAAGGTTGGTGGTGCCGGTGGGTGGTCCCTTAACTCGGTTGGCTGGCCCAAACGGAAGCGTTTTAGAGCTGGTGACATTCTAGGTAAGTAAAGTCTAGCTCAACCAACCCTAAACTACAAATTTTTTTTTATCAGTGGGCAAATGTTACTGTCAGCCGCAAGTTGTCTCGACTAACCGCGATTCTGGTCGTTGATAACAACCAACGTCAATCAATAGCGATTTAGCTGATAATAAAGCCTTTTTTTTCTTTAAACATAAGATCTGCCATACTAGAGTTGAAAATTACGGATTTAGGAGCTTGACGGTAGAGAGGGCGGTTGGTAGCGTAAGTTTTAACATTTTTTAAGTAATTTTTAGTTAAAAGTTACTAGTTATAATTTTTGGTATGTTTGATAAACAAGTTGTAATTTTTAGTAATTTTTTATAATTTTTGAGTGTTTAGTATAATTTTTAACAATATTTAGTAATTTTTAGCAACTTTTAAGTATTTGGTAAAATTTTTAGTAATTTTTAATAATTTTTATGTATTTGGTGAAACTTTTAGTAACTTTTGAATTGATCAAATTATTGTAAAAGAGTAAAAAAAGTGACAAAAGTTGAGATTTTTTACCAAAGGCTCGTTTTACAATTTTTGATAACTTTTTGCACATTTTAGTTCTGTCAAACGGGACCAGAATAATAAGGTTAGGAGTTATTACATTAAAATTTAATGATCTAAATATATTATATATTTTTCATAAAAAAATATGAATATACTTAGACCGTTTAATTTTAATCTAACAACCTCCAATTTTACAATCACCAAACTGGTATCACTAATCTAGCCTCCACTTTTCAAAAATCACTAACGTTCTTCTTATTTCACGTGATCAGGGTTCATTTGGATCTCTAATATTTTTTAAAAAATTTTAAAAATTTTAAAATTTTAAATTTTTCTAATTAAATTTTGTTATGTATCACTTTGACATTACTTTAATACCAACTTTTAATTTTTTTTTATTTTTTTAACATTCTAAACAACCCTTCAATATTAAAGTAAAGTAGCATTATGCTTTCAATGAAAAGACAAAATTCTCATTTAGATCAGTCAAATCGGGTCAAAGGGTTAAAAGGAGTATAAAAGACAAAAGATGTAAGTTTATTTATTTTTTTTAAATTACTAAAAATCAAATGTGTGATACTATGAATTTCCTTGTTAGCGGTTTCACTTTAAAATATAAGCGGTTTAAACTTTAAAAATAACCTTTCAAAAAAATAAAAAAAAACTTTAAAGATAGTTTTTGAAAGTTATTAAGAATTAAATATATTATGGGTATATATTGGATTTATTAAAAAATATTAAAAAATTCTAACAATTTATGAAAATTTTTAAATTTTATTTACTTTTTATCTCACTATATAAATTATAAACTCATAAATTATCTCATTTTATCTTAATTTATCTTATTTTTGGTCATTACAAGCGCATCCTATGTCTGATAATTTTCTTACCTTTTTGCTTAGTCGGAAACATAAACAATGTAAAAATAATTTTTTTGAAGTTCGTGAAATATTAATAATTTTTATCTTTAATTAATTAATTTATTTTTTTTATAATTTCTCAAATCTCGTACTACTTGCAGATCCGCCGGCCCTTCTGTATATCTACTACCGAGTTTTATATTATTTTTTATTTTATATTTTGTTTGGCATATGCAGTGTTCAATTACAGCCCACAGGCTCACAATGTGGTAGCAGTGGACAAGGGTGGCTACAACAGCTGCAAGGCCCCGGCTGGTGCCAAAGTGTATTCATCTGGGAGAGATCAGATCAAGCTTGTCAAGGGACAGAACTTCTTCATTTGCAGCTTCCCAGGTCATTGCACCTCTGGAATGAAGATTGCTGTTACTGCAATCTAACACCAGCATACATGCATGCATGTCTCCCCTCTAGAGAGAGAGCAAGCGAGAGAGAGAGTAATGAGTGAGATATATATATATATATAATAGCATATATAACTAATGAGGAAATAAAGTTGTTCAGAGAGCTATCTCTTACCCTATGTTTGCCAATTCCTCACGTATGTCTTTTGGGCTTTGCAGTACTATGAGTGTGTTTAGAGTTATATAAATTTGTATAAATTTATAAAAGTTGATATTTCGTACTTTGTGTAGTGGATAAAAAAAATTTAAATTTTACAATTTCGTAATTTATGTTTGTAAAGATTTGTAAATTTTGTATTTATCTTTTTAACTCCAAACATTACATATATTCTTTTGGTAAATTATTTGTACGGAATACAAAAAAGTTAAGTCTTTTTTTTGTTTCATTGATTTAATATATTTATTTTTCATAGTGTTAAGAAAAATATTTATGTAAAAAGATAATTTTAATTTTAATCTAAAAAAGAAGGTGAAAAGTAAAAATCGAAAAAGGCCAATCTGATATTACGGATTCAAGAATAATAATTAATTAAATTAGACGATACACAATAAAAATAAATTTACAAATTTTTAAATTTACTTTTTAACAACTCACAATTCCATACCACATAACCAACCTTAAAAAAAAAAAAAAAAAATTGATGTTACCCTCCAAGTAAATCCTTCGATCCATGTAAATAACTCCGGAGTAAGCGGAAAGCCCGGGCCGTGAGTCTGGCCCAATGGCGAATGGCATCCGAAGCCTTAATGCTTTCAGGAATCCAATGCCCAACTGCCAGCCAACCTTTTTAGCCCTCAAAACCAATGAAATCACGACACGTTCATTTCAATCATCGCATTGCTTTAAACATGAAAAGTCACAACCTCACTATCATTGCACGCTGAGGGGAAAAAAATAGTTACAAATTGTAACAAAAAAGGGGAAATTAAGGTTGAGTTTGAAAATGAAAAAGATTAATATTTTTTTGTGTTAGTTTGGGGAATCAAATCAGTTATTAAAAAGTTTTTTTTTTTTTTTTTTTTTGGTGTTTGAAAAGGAAAGAAAATTAAGGTGTCGTTTGATTTATTTTTTATTTTTATTTTTTATTTTCTATTTTAAGTGTATTATCATTTTGTGCTATTGAAAATAAAGAAAACAGTTAAAATACATTTGGTCACTTGTATTTTTAAAATTTATTTTAAAAATAAAAAAATGAGTTTACATATGAAATAAAAAATGACAAAAAATTATTTTGAACGTTTTCTACCCAAAACAAAAAAAAATATCAAAACAAGAAAAATAGGGTATTTTCTTATTTCTTTGTATTGGAAAACATAAAACACAAAAAATCGAAAATAGAAAAGTAAACTAAATACCCCTTATTTTTTTATTTTTTGTTAATTTGATATTTTTACCGTTTAAAATTTTAAAAAATTTAAAATGTAAGAGATAAATTTGATTATTTAAAAAAATCAAAAAAATTAATAACTAAGTTACCATTTTTGGGGGGGGGGGGGGAATGCAACCTGAAAGTACGTGCAATTTTACAGCTTTCAAATTCATGAAAATGGATGACTTGCCCGCGATTACACCAATTGCCAAAAGATTATAGCCTACGCTGGAGTATATATAGAAATGTCAACATCCGGAGAGTCTTTTGACAAAATTCGTCCACTAGCCAGTGATGTAAATGAAACGAAGGGTTGTAGGACAGGCGTCCGCATATCCATGGCCCGACCGGCTTATGTGACCTGGGTTAGGGCGCGACCCGCCCCGCTGCTTTGCCATTAAAATATTACAAATATAGAAAATTTTATTTAAGTCATACTTTATAATCTTTTAAGGTTATTAGTCACACACAAAAAAAATATTACTTTTAAGTCACATTAATGTAAAAAATTTTGTATTTAAGTCACACTTTTGAGTGAGTCCCACGAATTTGTTTTAAATATAATTTCTAATACACCTAGAATACCTTTTATTTTTATAATTAAGTTAGACGAGAGTTGCAGGAAATCTTACTAATCGAAAATCACGTTTCTTCCGTTTTTATTTTCCTTCCTTATAAATCGCGTGAATATATGGTATATCATTAATTTGAACGAGCATCGACCGATATTAATGTCGGTCGAAAAATGAATATATATAAATTTGTGTACCGATATTGTTTCGTATAAATATATAATCTTGTAAAAATAGTACTGAATAAAATGCATGCTCATATAAACACAGTACCACGTGGATGAGAGTACCACATGCATACGGTACTATTTTATATAAGATGCATGCTCTTGCAAAAACAGTATCGAATGTGTCTAATATGAAAACAGTACCATGAAACACAAAAAGAAGTCACATATCCAACGTATGGCTGACAGTACCGCATGACTGAGATTACCACATGCGTGCGGTACTGTTTTGTATAAGATGCATGCTCTTGCAAAAACAGTACCGAATGTGTCTAATATGCAAACAACACCATTAATGGTTGATTTGTATTATGTATCGATTGATATTTTTTATGGTAGTATGAAAACAGTACCAGTACTGTTTCTAATGGCATTGTTTCGTATAAATGTATACTCTTGTAAAAATAGTACCGAATATACATTTAAATCTGTTTTGATTATGTTTCAAAAATCGGTTTTGAATCTGTTTGTGACGAAGATGGAAAGTCGCAAAAGTTACGAGCGTTCGGATAAAACTGACAGTTTCAGAATGTATTGAAAACGCGTGATATTTTTTTTTTATCTTTTTGTTACAAGTGTGACTTATTCACAAATAAATTTTTTTGGTATGACTAAAATCCTTATAAGTTTATAAAGAGTGATCAGCCTCCAAAAACCCCTTAAAAATATTAAACGTATATGTTTGGGTCGAATTTTTTTGACCTAGGCCCTAGGCCCCACCCAACTCGATCCAAAGGAGAGGGAGCCAACTAAGACGAGCCGACTCACAACTGGGTCAGAGTCAAGTCAAGAATAAACCAAGCCCGACCCAATTCATTTTATCGCCTATTAACAAAAAATAAGTGATAGTTTTAGAAATTTTAAATGATCGGGTCATATAAAATTTAAATAGTAATTATAAACTAATAAATAAAATAAACATTTTAATAAATTGACATCAATGTCTTGGACAAAAATATGTGAACAATAACACTTTTACAATTGTTTTGATGGATTTAAAAAAAATTTAATGAGTCAAAGTTGATAAAATATTTTAAATATAAGAAATTTTTTTTAACCCCACCAGCAATAATATGGCGGCATCTCTGCTTGCAAACTGTGAGAGTCATCCATGTATTGAGAACTTGGCGTCGAGGGCAATAATCTCTAAATGAAGAGAACCGAATGTAGTTGGGGGCTAACCTTTTATATATATATAAATTTTTAACTGAAATATAAATTGCTTATTAAGATTTTAAAAATTGTGAGAGAGTCATGACCCTCATAATTTATACATAATTCCGACCTCATCCCCACCTTTTTTTTTTTTTTTTTTAAAGCCCACTCAACCAAGAGCCTCCAAGCATCAACTGTGTCAACAGACTGAGTGGGTGGGGGGGGGGGATGGAGGGAGAGTATGGGAACAAACCTGCCGTGCAAAAGAAAACATTAACATTGGTAACAAAAAAAAATTTGTTAATTACGCGTCAGAATCACTTGCAGATCAGGCAATGCATTATGGTTAATATATATATATATATATAGCTTGATAGAAACTGCAGTGCAGTGATTCTATCGTCCCGTGTTCCTCTTTAAACCCCTTATTTTCCAGAGGGAATTACATTATCAACCTTGAATTTATGTGTGTGTGACTATATATATATATATATATATTCATCCACTTGGTGAATGTAGTGACTCCAGACCAATAGGGTGCATGTGCACGTGTGTGTATACCTATATATATTTAAGCATTAATTGGAGTCTGGCTTACACACCTAAGTAACATCCCCTTCAAAAGAGTTTCTCAGAGAGAACTTTACAGAGCGAGTTTGACATGCTGGCCACCCCCAGAGATCATAATTCATTCTGGGCATATAGGAACCACTTTCTTGGAGGTGGACAGAATGCCAAATTGGCTCTGCAATAAGGCCCCTGAGAAACCTCAGAGAGAGAGAGAGACAGAGAGAGAGAGAGAGGTGGGTTGTACAAGGATTGAACAAGAAAGTGATAGTTTTAGAGTGATAGTTTCAGAGAGATATATATATATATATAAATATATATTAACTTTCTTCTGAAAGCGGCTTTTTATGTAGAAAGATGGTGCATGAGCGTGCATGGTGTTTGTACAACCTGTTAGGAGGATATCAGTTAATCAGATATGGCGGGCGTTCCTTTTTCTTCTTTGCTTCACTTAGTTTCAAACTGGATTGCAGTCAATACATTAATTGTGGTTTGATCTTTGCTTTAAAGGTTATACCATTATGATAAAATAAGGGGTGTTTGATTAAAAAAAGTTCGCCAAAAAATATAAAAATTTGATGTAAAAATGATACATAACAAAATTTAATTGAAAAAAATACAAAAAATTAGTAAAAATTGATAAATTTTAGTTAATTTTGATCAACTAAACATCTCCTAAATGCCTTGTATATCAAGAGTCCCTTAAGTACAACCATGAAAAGCAGGATGTTCTGCAATCAATCCCCTAACGGAAGGATTCAAGGTAAGAGACTCTTGTTTGACCTCGGGGTTCATGTGATTCACCTTGCACTTCATATGCATGCTTTTGACTTGATGCAAAAGCCGTTGCAAAATTGGAAATTAATGGGCTATCCTTGTCTCCCACTTAAGTTTTTGCAATTAGTGTCAACTCTCATATCAGTTCGAAAGTACTTTTGTCCAAAGTTACCGGGGAGTTTGTTTTTTTTCACAAGTTTCATTGTAAGCAGGGAGTGTCTTTACTAAAATGTTGGACAAGCAGTGGGGAAAAAAAATGTATGATGTTTTAAATTTAGGTGCCTGTTTGAAAAGGGGAAAGTTAAAAAAAGAAGGCCCGACTATTGGAGTTATAAAACATTGAGATTAAATGTAGTTTGATAAATTTTTTGCCCTTTCAAATGCAACTAACAAATCACAAATAGATAGAAATAAATAGTGAAAATTCATTCAAATGAATTTAAACGGTTTTTGTATGCTATGTTAGAATTTTGATCTGATAAGACGCGTTAAATTATGGTTAAATGACATGCTTAAATAACTTTTGGATGCGTTTGGTGAAAAAACGCTAAGAATTTTTGAAAATTTTTAAAAGTTATTCACTATTTATCTCATTGCACGAATTACAAACTCACAAATTATCTTAGATTATTTCATTTTTTGTCACTTTAAACGCCCCCTTATATGCTATATATGTTTGTAAATACATATAGAATACAAAAATAGCCAAAAATTTGTCAAAATTAATAAAAATTTAAAAAACTTGGTCTTCCAAACAACACCTAAATAGTAATTAATACAATCATATATCTACTACTAAAATGTATCTTACGAAATAAGACATCGGAATATGTTTGGATCAAGATGTCCAAAAAAATAAATAAATAAAAGAAGGAATGGAGATCCACAATTGCTACATACTCATGTTTGGTTTGTAGTAAAAACACATGCAACTGGATAAATTAAAAATAATAAATCAAAAAACTAATTTAATTAATGAATGTCTTTTATTTTTATATATATTAAATTCACATGTGCTACAAAAAAAAAAATCTGCCTTTTGGAAACCCATAACACAACCTAGCGCTAAATAATTGTCGATAAAAAGTGCAATTACTGATCGTTTATGATGGTCTCAATGGTTAAATAAAATCGCGCTATATTTTCTCCTTCCTCCTATTTAAGCCTTAATCATCGAAATTATTTTATTGTGTATCTCTTAACCTCAATCTCACTTCCAATTTCACTATCGCCACCCACTAGATCTCCTACTCCTAGGCCAAAGCCACCACTATTTGCCCTCCACTCTCTCAATCTTACATTGGTTGCATTTTACGCACTAAAAACTGTGAAAAATCTCTAAAATTCTCTAATACATTTTTTACTCTTTGAATTTCGTAAAATTTTTATAAATTTATATATATTTACATATTTCAACAACTTTTTACAAATCTCAATAAATCTTTTACAAATCTCAGTATATAAAACCATTCCGATGAATCTAAAAAAATTGTTCAGACAATCTTTTTCTTTAAAAAATTGACGCAAAAGTTAAAAAGTTTTACTATTCATTTATGAAAAACTGTAATTTGGTGGCTGTGACAAATACCAAAAAATACCTCAAATCACATTTTCATTATTTTTTATCATTCCCCCAGTATCAATATGTTAGGAAATTAGATTCAAGTGTGTTATAGTTATATGCATATGCGTATATACGCAAGAGTCCTATTTCTTTCTCATGAAACTCTCTATCATCACTTGCTCTAAACTATGGCCACTGCCTACCTATACTCCCTTAAAGGTCATCTATGGCTACTCCTCAGTGCCCATCAAATGCCCTATAAATTTAGGGTAGAACAGATGATGCAATCAGGGAAGAAGATGAGATCCGGTTGGTTGATTTGGGCAGGTCGTGCAAGTGGGTCGTGTGGATGGGTCTTCAATAATTTTTATAAAATTGGGTCCGAAATTGGGAAGTGGTTTAGATAATTAGGTAAATGGATTTTGAATTAAAAGGAATTGAATTTATAATTTAAATGGGTAAAAAATTAATTTTCTCTAAATATAATATCAAAAATGAATTAAATAAATTAATTCCACAAAATAAATAAAATATACCAAAATAAAATTTATAAGACCTAGAAATAGAAATCAAAGACTGGGTAAATTAGGAGATCTACTCATTATCAAAAGGTTTGTTAGATTACATATTAAAACTACTTTGAAATGAAATTAGGAAACAAATTAGTATGTCATTAGGATGGAGAATATAAAAGATGCACAAATTTAAATTAATCCAAATTAGCAAAAATTGACAATAGCATGGCAATAAAATGTCAATAATATATAATTTAAATTAATTTCGTATTGTAAAAATTCAAATATGACAATAGCATGTTAATTATATAGGAAACAATATAGATTAAAATTGTTTTGGAAAAAAATTGGAAACAATTTAAATATTAAAGGGTAAAGTATAAAAATCACCCCTATAGTTTACTCTTAATGTCATTTTAGTTCCAGACGTTTCAATTATAACAGTTAAATCTCTACATTCTCGGTCAAGCAGCAGTTCAATTTTTTCATCTCCAACTGTTAAAAATTAGCAGTTAGAGTGAGAGTAAATATGTAATTTCAGATCATTTTTTCTTATTTAACACAAATTGATCATCCTTACCCTAATATCTGCAAACTCGTCTTTGCAAATCTAATTTCAAAAAGAAGAATAAAGCCATTTTTATTTTGTTTGTTAATCATAATATCGGCAATGAAGTTCTTATCAGAGGGCCCAGAACTTAAGAATCGCGATAGGAGATCAACTGATTTGAGCGATTTCTCATTCAGCTCCTACTTTTTTCCTTAATTATTTGTTTGCTGAAATCCCAAACTTCATTCACTTCAATTCAAAGTTTCTTTTTTGATCCAAGTTGAGAAGTCGCTTAATTTTTCAAAACAGATGATGAATAGAATCAAACCTTTTGCTGTTGATACGTACCACATTTTCGAAAGTTTGTGTGAATTTCGCTTGCAGGAGAGGGGGTAACAAATACCTCGAGTTGTATCCAAAAGCAATTCTGCATATGTTATCGCAAGCAAATCTCTGAAAAATGTCTTGAAGATCGAGGATAGCTCTGTTTACGGTGGTAGTTGACGGGATCGAAACGAGATAGTTGGAGAGTTTAGTGTCCAGACAATCTTGATCGATGAATTTACGCAGGGTTTTGGTGTTTAATTTGTGGCTCGCAACAAGATGACAAACTCTTCATTATATACGAATACTCTTTGGGTTTCAAAATTTGCAAGTGAAGACTACAAAACTAGTGTGTTCATGTCCATCAAAAACCTCGATCTGATTAATCAAACCCCTTACTAACATCGATAGTTACCTTTTTCACCTTGAAGTTGGTTTTCCTTCTTTCTTCTGGGTAATCCAAAAATAGCGGTTGAATTTTTTATTTTCTTGTATAAAAATAGAACTCTAAGCCTCTCTTTGTTCTTACCTTCTTTTCTTTTTGTTTGTTCTTCAGCTTGCTTGGGCTTTCAGATTGCAGAGATTAGGGTTATGATGATTAATTTGTATTAATTGGGAAAAAAAGATGTAAAATTATGTATTTATCCTTACTTTGATCATTGTCTGAATTTTCTATCTAGGTTTTTTCCTCCTTCTTTCTTTGGTTGCGTTGCGACAAGCAAGCAATGCTCACATTATGAACAAAATTCCAATTGATTGACCCCGAACCCCGAACCGCGAGCCCAGAACTCCGAACCCAGAACCCCGAAAGCCCGAAACTCAAACCCTGATCACCGAACCCTGAATACCAAACCCCGAGCCCCGAACCCCGAACCCCGAACTTGAAACCCCGAACCCCGAAAGCCCGAAACCCAAACCCCGAGCCCAGAACCCTGAAAGCCTTAACCCCAAACCCCGATCCCAGAACCTTGAATCCCAAACCCCGAGCCCCGAACCCCGAACCCTGAACCCGTAATTAATCATATTAAATTATTGTGTTAAGGAACGGGAAATAGGACAACCAGTGATAATGGGAATGCGTAAGGGGTCATATCTATGTTCTTCCTATTTCACCGGCCCCCGCGACATTTTGCGCGCGTTTGGTCGCGTTTGCGCGCGGGGGCGCCCCTGCGACCATTTGCGCGCGTTTGGGCTCGGGGTTTGGGATTCGGGGTTCGGGTTTGGTGTTCGGGCTTTAGGGATTCTAGGTTCGGAGTTCCGGACTCGGGAATCGGGGTTCGGGCCAGGGTTGTAGTTATTCGAATATGGATTATGGCCTTGTGAATATGTGTTCATCCCCTGATTTTGATAAATTGAAGTGTTTTTTTTGGAATTTCGTTTGTAGAAATTTTAATTATTATATTAATTTAATATAATTAAATTATATTAAAAATTAATATAATTTAATTATTTATTATTAATTATTTTATATAAATTAATTTAATTATTAAATTAAATAAATTAATTATGATATTTATTTCAGATAATTTAGCAATAATTTAATTATTAAATTAAGTTAAATTAATTAATTTAGTTTTATTATCTATTAAAATAATTTATATTAATTTATATAATTAATTTAATTTAGTTTTATTATCTATTAAAATATTTCAACAACTAATTGCTGAAATATTTCGTTTATCTTAGTATGAAAATATTAAAAGTTTACGTGATTAATTATTAAATTTTTCAGTAATTAATTATTAAAATAATTTGTTTTTTTTTTCAGCAAATACATACTAAAAATATGGAAGGTGGGGTGATCCACTTGTGACATTTCTCTCTGTTTTATTTCACTTCATTGTTAAATTGTGATTGTATTCCGAGAATTTAATTTCTTGATATTGGGGATGTTATTTATCCCTAAGTGAAACAAGGGATATCTTGAATACTCATAATTTGAATGATAGTAAAGTTTTTGGAGGGCTAAGGTTTTGTGGTTTTTACTCCTCAATTCAGAGAGGTTTTTCATGTTAAAAATTTGATTGTGTCATTGTGCATGTATGTGGTTATATTCTTTGAATTTCTGATTATTTAGGAAGCTGCTAATCACACCAAACCACGCCAGTCTCTAGGCTATAGAGATGAGCATTATGAGGTAAACCTTGATTAGTCTATTGCATAACTAAATTATGATTATTAAATTTCATAACTGTTTGTAGAAAATAATTCCATAGACTTAGAACTTAAAAACAAGAAACGTGAAACTTAGAACTTCTAACCTCGGAGTCAAGTGCTCAAACCGAGCATGCGACGTCAAATGTGAACCCACTATAGAGGTGTTTGGTTGACAAAAGTTTGGTAAAAAGTATAGTAAAAGTAACAAGATTTGATGAAAAATAATGTGATAAATTTTGATTGGAAGAAAGTATAAAAAGCTTTGTAACTTCTAAGAATCATCGATGAAGGGGGTCGTGACAACCATGAACCTTTTTTTTTTTTTTTGTTGCTAGATGTCCACATATCCGTGAAATTGACGGTGCTTGGATGGTTGGGGGAGATTTTAATGTTGTACAGCAGCATTCTGAAGTGGTTGGGGGTCATCCTCTGTGTCAAATGTACTAATGATTGTATCGTGAGATATGCAGTTGATCAAGAAATAACATCCAACTTCAAAATACTTGAGATACTAAAATTCAAAATGACTTATGTGATGATAATGTGCAAGTACTACAAGAATCATAGGTCCTTATGAGCCTCTCCAACTTTTTTTTTAATATTTGTTTTTTGGGTAAATTAGGTCCAAATGGCCAGACTTGGATCTTGGTCCACTGCGAACCGAGCAAACCCAAACTTGTTTCTCTTTGCAGCAGGTAGTTGCCTGTTGCCATTTTCCCTCTCAGCCTTCCGTAAAGAGGGTGTATTACCATTAGGTCTACTAAGCATTTGACTAAGCGACATCTTCCGTCTTACAGCACCTTCCGCCCGCAGTTTGGGGTTCGGGGTTCTGGGATCGGGGTTTGGGGTTCGGGCGTTCGGGGTTCTGGGCTCGGGGTTCGAGGTTTCGGGTTCAGGGTTCGAGGTTTGGGGCTCGGGGTTTGGGGTTCGGGCGTTCGGGGTTCTGGGTTCGGGGTTCTGGGCTCGGGGTTCGGGGTTCGGGGTTTCGGATTCAGGGTTCGGGGTATGGGGCTCGGGGTTTCGGAAACATAATCGAATGATACAGCCCCAGCCACATGCATGTGATATGCTCAATCATATGTATTCATCAATAAACAATAGTTTTCCAATAAAATAAAAGCATGCTTATTCTCAAGCATCCATCATACAAATTTCTATAATTCCATAAGCCTTGCTGATTTAAGGTAAACAATATCAAAATCATTAATCAGGGGCAAAGACTTGCAAAAGAAAGTAACACAAACCCCGAATCCCAAACACCGGACCCTGAACCCGAAACCCCGAACCCCGAGCCCAGAACCCCGAACCCAGAACCGCGAAAGCCCGAACCCCAAACCCCGATCCCTGAACCCCGAATCCCAAACCCCGAGCCCCGAACCCTGAACCCGAAACCCCAAACCTTGAGCCCAGAATTCTGAACCCAGAACCCCAAAAGCCCGAACCCCAAACCCTAATCCCTGAACCCCGAATCCCAAACCTGAGCCCAGAACCCCGAAAGTCCGAACCACAAACCCCGATCCCCGAACCCCGAACCCCAACCCCGACCCCCGAACCCCGAACCCTGAACGCGAAACCCCGAACCCCGAGCCCAGAATCCCGAAAGCCCAAACCCCAAAATATTTAGCAAGCATGACTTAAAGACTTAAAACATCTTTTAAATAATTTGGTTTATTAGTCAAAAAGGCAAAGCATGATTCCCCGAACCACGAACCCCGAGCCCAGAACACCGAACCCAGAGCCCCGAAAGCCCGAACCCCGAACCCTGATCCCGGAACCTTGAATACCAAACCACGAGCCCCAAACCCTGAACCTTGAACCCTAAACCCTAAACCCTAAACCCTTAACCCTAAACCCTAAACCCTAAACATTTTTGGACTTGATTTGATTGCTCTGATCAATATTGCTTTATAGGTCTGTCAACAATCTTCAAAATAGACTTTCAAAGCACTTTTTTTTTTTTTTTTGGTAAGTAAGTATAATTTGGATTAATTGGGAAATTTTTACATCATTTTAGGGGCATTCCCCATATACATATTAATTACAAAAATGGGATACCCCATTTGGGATTCAAGGTTCCGGGATTGGGATTTGGGATTCGGGCTTTCGGGGCTCTGGGTTCGGGGTTCTGGGCTCAGGGTTCGTGGTTCTGGTTCGGGGTCGGGGTTCGTGGTTCGGGGTTACGGGTTCAGGGTTCGGGGTTCGGGGCTCGGGGTTTGGGATTCAAGGTTCTGGGATCGGGGTATGGGGTTAAGGCTTTCAGAGTTCTGGGCTCGGGGTTTGGGTTTCGGGCTTTCGGGTTCGGGGTTTCAGGTTCGGGGTTCGGGGTTCGGGGCTCGAGGTTTGGGATTCAGGGTTCGGGGATCGGGGTTTGGGGTTCGGGCTTTCGGGGGGGATCATAGCATCGGTAACCCTTTTGAGTGCGAGAATAGCCAAGAAAGATGCATTGTCTAGCTCGATATAATTTAATTCAAACCTGAGAATCAACCTCTCTCTACTTGCAAAGGAAGGGTGCCTACATCAGTCCTTCCCAAATTCCGCAAACTGATTTTTAACAGTTAATGATAGGAGGACCATATTGTTACTTAACCGAAACTATAAGAATTTGACTATTATAATTAAAATGTGTGGAACTAAAGTGATATCAAGTATAAATTGTAGGGATGATTTTTATACTTTATCTAATATTAAATTACGTTAATAGTATATGAAACAATTTAAACTATGTGATGGAATAGCATATCAATAATATATAAAGCAATATAAATTAAAATTTTTTTGGACAAAAAATTAAAAACAATTTAAATTAATACACAAATTAAATTGCAACATGAAAGAGCCAATTAAATTATGATACACGTGTAACTTAAATTTTATTAATTAAAAAACATGAGAAAATTAGATGAAGGATTTGGAGCCCATAGGCAACCTAACCAACGGATATAGTATATATAATACATCTAAATTAATTTTTAGATTGTATGAATTCAGATTAGGCAATAGCATTTTAATAATATAGGAAATAATTTATATTAAATGTAGAATAACATGTCAAAAATATAGGAAACTATATAAATTAAAATTGCTTTGGAAAATTTTTGAAAATAATTTTAATTATTACACAAATAAATTAGAGCACGAAGGAGTCAATAAAATCATGACACATGAAATTTCATATTCATTAATTAAAAATATGAAAAATTTAAACAAAGGATTAAGAGTCAATAAACAATCTAACCATAGTTATAATATGTATAATAAATTTCGAATGTGTTTTATCAAAGCTCTTGTTTGGAGTTACAAATTTTTCTAAAAAAATTTTCAAAATTTTTAATTTTTACTAATTAAATTTTATTATGTGTTATTTTTATATTAATTTTTATTTTTTTAAACTTTTTTAAAAATTCTAAACACTTCTTAAAAATAAAAAAATTGGGGAAGAAAAATAATAAGCCGCCTCAAAAGAGGTTAATTTGGAAGCCTGGGAGAAAAGCTGAGGCGGTGCGTTTGGAGCTTTTGTGTATATTTGGTTGTCCCACATCGAGAAAAAGAAGAAACATAGAAAGAGGAAGTGCTGTATAAAATGAACGCTCGAAGAAAGTGCAAAGCATACCTTTCTCGGCCTTTTGGCTAAGATCAAGTGTAGTATCTGTTCTTATCAGTTTAATATCTGATACGTGGGCCATCGGCTCACATGATATTAAATTAATTTTTTTAGGGGGAAGGCCCGCCACGGTAGCTTGCTGCTGGGGTCTTCGAGCGTCGCCTTGGCGTTGCACTACTGCCTTGGCCTGGCGCATCCCACCAATTCTAGTAGAAATTTGTGATTTTTTATTTTCGATTAATAATAAAATTCTAAAATTATTTAATATCAAGAATATTTTATTGGTAATTAAATTAATAAAATGAGGTGTTCTATTAGAAAATTATTTTAGTACAGTTTGTATGTTTTAATTTTAAGTGAAAATATTTTAATTTAAAAAATAATAAAAGGAATAATTTTATTATGCGAATTAAGAATTTATGAATTATTTTATTTATTTTAATAATTTAATTTATTTTATTTTTTATCACTATCTTTTATTAATTAAAAAACTATTAATCGGTGACAGAAAATTTATATATAAATTAAAAAGAAATTATATTAGTGAATGAATTCAGAAGTGCACAAACGTAATTCCGAAATAGAATTATTACTTTCAAGATTAAATAATTTTTTAATGATCCCATTCTTGGCGTACCATTTTTATGAGAGCACTATTTTAAAAACTTCCAAACGGTGTTATAAAAGCTGTTTGGAGTATGAAAAAGTATAAAAATTTTTTAAAATTAAAATTTTTTAATAATTGGAGTGCAAAATGTTGTTTTGAAATGATTGGATGTTCGTATTTTTGGATTTGATATATATAAAATTATTAAAAATTATATATAAAGTGATATGTGATAAAATTTTAATGAAAATTTTAAAATATTTTTAAAGTTTTATAAAATTTTTTTGAAACAAATGTCAGTATAATTTTTTAAAAAATTTGTCAAAATTTGTTACAACAAAGTATAATAATTTATTTCAACGAATTTTGACAAATTTTATAAAAAAAAGTTAAAATTTTTTAGGGCTTGCAAAAATTAAAACTTGTGAGATTTTGTAAACTTCTTTGAAACTCCAAACGGTCCTGTAATTTTTTAGGATTATTATTAGAATTTTGAGAAAAAAAAATTATGGGTAAATTTCAAAAACCTCTTTTTCTTACATTCACATTGGATCTCTTTTTAGTCTTTTCAATTCTAAATATAATCGTCAAAATTCGATGTTACTCTCTCGTCCATTTCCCTTTAAATTTTGATGTTGAGTCTTCTATCTCATTCATATGCTATGTCATTAGCAACTTGCTAATTTAATATGTTTAAATTAAAAAATAATTCTAACAATTTACACCGCGTTCCATGATAACAAAACAAGATTAAAAAGATTAAAAAAATTATAAAAAAAATTTATTATTTGAGGCATTTTGGGTTTTTACCATAATTACAAGTCTTACAGAAGGGGCAACGCAGAGCAGCCGCGAATAAAATAGAATAGAATATACGTGGGAGAATTAAAATATTAATTTATCCTTTCATAAGCTGGCATTTTGATTCTTGAAGGCTACAACACAACGTCATGCATTCAGACTGGGACTCTGTAAGAAGGATCAACCATTTTCAAGATGAACAAGTTCCCTTTGCCCCCTCTTGATACCCTGACAATGAAAAAAAAAAAAAAAGCATATATAATTCATGGCAAGCAAAACCAAAACATACTTGTCCCTTACTACAATATGGCATTCATATAAAGAGTGCCGTAAGTCAATTGGCGAGTTCCCGTTCGTTCTCCTTACTCGTCCGGGTTTGACCCGGGCTCTCCCCCAAACCCTGCTTACCAATAAAAAAAAAAAAATATGGCATTCGTATAGATACATTTTATTCCCCCCAAAAAAACTGTATTTGATCGACACCAAATATTACCGAAAATCTATCACAACCCCCAAGTAAAAAATAAATAAATAAATTCTTTCGGTTGTGTCTAGATTAATGATTTAGTAAGGGAAAAGAAAAAAAATAAAAGAAAAATAAACCAAAATATAAAATTCTAAATGCATGTTTTTATTAGAGTAAATCCAAAAATATAATAAAATAAAAAACATTAATAACTAAACTAATATTCTATTTTTTTTTCGATTTTTCAATTCCATTCATTTTCCATCAAAGGCAAAAGACGAGAAGTGATTTTCAATTTTTATCCCTTCCCTTTTGTTTTTGATAAATTCTTGATCCCAAACACTTACCCGAGAAGGGTTCTACCCAATTTCCATTTAGTCACCCAGTAACTAATAATACTTCTTAAAATTTGCTCAAACAGATGAATTTAAAAAAAAAAAAATGAAAAATTGGTCTTCATCCGCCATTCTCAAATCTCATTCGAGATCTCAATCCTGTCTTTGAGAACTACATTATAGCAGGAAGAGAACAACATGTTTCCTGCTTGAGAGTCAGGCGGTTTTAGTTAATTCCCACATCGAAAAAGGGGGAGATAGAGGAGAGGGAATGTTTCAAATAAAATAGATGGGCCAAGCCTAAGCAAAGCATACCTTTCTCGGCCTTTTGGCTAAGATCAAGTGTAGTATCTGTTCTTATCAGTTTAATATCTGATACGTGGGCCATTGGCTCACATGATATTAAATTAATTTTTCTAGGGGGAGGGCCTGCCACAGCAGCTTGCTGCTGGGGTCCTCGAGCGTCGCCTTGGCGTTGCACTGCTGCCTTGGCCTGGCGCACCCCATCAAACCTAAGTTCAACTTTGTTGGATTGGTCTTTATTTATTTACATTGGAATACAAAAGTAAATCTATGATTTATGTCAACTCACCTTAACTCTTCATCCAAGTAAGTAATTTCCTGTTCACCTCGACCAGGTGCTATGCATCACAAGAAAATCAATCCCACTTATTGTAAATTGCTCACTAATGATTGTACAGTGAAAAATAAATTGAGATTCATAAAATAGTGGATCTTGTGAAAATACACCATTCTGGGTTATGAAGCTCTGTAAAAGAGTAATTGTTGTTCTGCAAAGAAAAGGACTTCATGCAGGGGCTTTTTATACTGTAAATAGGAATAGGAGCACAGGAAATCCTTCAAGAGATTTAAGGCGAAACAAGGCACCATTATAATCATTTAGCCAGCAGAGACAATAAACTGTATGCTGTGATCTTTGAAAACTTTAAGGACTGAAGCAAGAGTTACAATGGCCAAAGTGGATGCTCAATTGCTCATGTCCTAAAGCTTAAGGAACAATTTAGTTTGGATTAACGCCCGCACACACGCAACGCAAACGCTTTAGAATAGTCATTCTTCCTAAAGCTTGAGGAACAATTTAGTTTGGATTAACGCCCGCACACACGCAACGCAAACGCTTTAGAATAGTCATTCTCTGTCTACTCTCGCTTTTAAGAAGTAGACAATCCTCAATTTCTTGTGTCCTAAAGCATGCAATAAGTTAATGACAACTGGAATTCTTCTTGAAGTCAGATAATGAACTGTTTCACAAGTAGATAACGAACTATTAACAATGATGTTGAGTAGTCCACCTTGTGGGTGAACATGCTCTGGTTCTTTGTCAAACCCACAGCCGCTCGAAGGCCGCCAAAATTGACATCAATCCTCCATTGCATTAAATGCACCTAAAGGTGCTTTGTTCTTTTCTTCATCCATCCATGTATAAATAGAGGATCAAAAAAAGAGGTGTGGTGTGCGTGGGAATCACCCACCAGGTGTGATAGTTCAGGCAAAGGATGTAATTGGGGCTGTGGGCAGAGACGGAAAGGTGAGAGAGGAAGAGCTGGAGAAGATGAGTTGAGTGAGATGTATCTCATCTGTAATATTTGTTAGTATTATAGTAAAATTCTGGTATCACCATCGTCGACGTAGGGCAGTTGGTCGAACCACGTAAACTTGGTTTGTGTTGCGCTTGCTTGCTTGTTTTATTTTTCTGGATCCCAATAACCATAACATACTATTTCTATTTACACTATCACAAGGTTTATGATTTCTTTTTTTTTTTTTTTTTTTAGAAATGAACACTTTTAGAGCAAAAATAATAGATTGCATGATATGTTATTGATTAGTAACAAGAAGAAAACTTACCAAGCCTGCAATTTTGAAATAATCAAATTTTACAGCCACCTTTCTCGGATTCAGGGGGGTTAAATCTGCAGTAACCTGCAAAACAATGCAATGAATTCATGGAAAAATAATTTTTTTTTTTTGGGTAAGTAATTCATGGAAAAATATTGTGGCAACAAACAAAAACTCAGAAGGTGAATTCGCCTATTTATAACAGCAAAAGAGTTCTAATTATGTGCTTTATGAGAGAAGAAAAATATGAAGAACAAGATGCAAGTCATTGCTGTATGTATGTACCATAAAAGCTGATGGTTAGACAAAAGCCAGGGTTTCAGACTATTAATCCCCATAATTTTAGGGTGTGTTTGGACTGCAGATTTGGTAAGGAAAAAGAAAGGGAAAGCAAAAAGGGAATGAAACATAAAATACCAAATGCATATTATTATTTGAGTGGATTAGAAAATTTATGAAAATAGAAAGTATGTCATCAATAAATTAGTTTTCTATATGTCATCAATAAATTAGTTTTCTAATTTAATTATTTTTAATTTCTTAAGTCCCATGTGTTTCCTCTATTATTTTTCAACATAAACCAAACACAAGAAGTAATTTTGAATCCCCCTGCCCTTTCCTTTTCGCTTGACAAATCTTTGATCCAAACACATTCTTAGGATTGTAACAATTCCAAAATGGATATTAGAGGTTAGAAAACCATATCAGCCAAAAATGTAGCATAAGAACCAAAAGGACTGCCATAACCTCGTATTCATTCAGTACAAGCATGCAATCAGCGGTGAAGGACTAAAAGCACTATTTTTGTGGTTTCCCAAATGGTTAGGCAATCTTAAAGCCTTGAAATCTTGTTTTGAAGCAAAGCATACCTGTTTTTAAAGACAAGAACAAAATGATTCCACTCCCCCAAACAAACACGCGCACAGAACATGCCCCTCCGAGAAGAAAGAAATGACAAAAGCATACAAGATTTTTGACAAACATTGATATTTCCAAAGAACAAGGACTCATAAAAATAATTGTAGATGCATAAGTATTTGAATGGGTAGTGGAAAAGTAGTTTTGTGCACATACCTACTTTTTGGTAGATAAAAAGAAAAATATTAAGGTTGCTCCTTTGGGATCTGGAGGCCATGGATTCAATAATCAAAAATAACATCTCTAGTTATTGGGGGTAAGATTTTCTATATTGCCCCTCTAAAACCCTGCGTCGGCAGGAACATCATGCGCTAGGCCACTATTATGCTAGGAAATATACTAAAACCACCAAGAGGTCATTGCCCATATAGGATGCTGAAAATGAGGACAAGAAAAAATCCTATAATTTACAAACTCATACCTCTCAAGAACTCCTCATAGAATCAGCATGAAAACTCCCTTCCGTGGGAGCTGAGTAAACAAGGTCTCAAAACAAAATCATGCTGTTGATTTCTTTATTTAATCATCAAAACCAAAGGTACTTTCTAGCTTGATTGGTGAAGCGTATTGGAAATCATAGAGAAGACCTGCGATCCGGGGTTGAATCCTACCTTCATATGGGTTCAGAGTGCGGCCCCTTCTTACAGTTCATTGCTAATGGAAAGAAATATATATATATATATATATATAAAGTGTAAGATTGATCATTAGAACTATTAGAAGGTGTTGTTTTGCATTTGCAGATCTGATCATGCAGAACTCATACATTTCCTAAAATCAAGCAAGTTGATACTTTTAAATGTATTATTTTTAAGAACAATAAAGAAAAAAAAAAAAGAAATGATTAGAGTGCTTGGAGGGAAGGGATAGCTTACAAAAATGGAAGGTTGTATTGATAATTCAGGAGGAAAAAAAACTAGGGTGAACTCTATCATTAAATTTAGTTTTCATACTTACCTTGATGTGAATCCACATTGAATTGATAGTTCCATTCTTTGGTGGCTAACAACAACCATGAACTAATTTAGTACCTGGTTAAAGAACGGCCAGGACTCCATAGTTTGAGCTCTTAGTGTATCCAAATTGATTCCTTGGTAGTTTGTCCTAGATCTTAGGAATTTGGGCCTCTGTCACAGAATTGCATTGTAAGTAATTTCAAAATATAGAGACCAAAAAAAAAAAAATTCAAAGAGGTCTTTTGCAAATATGAAATTATTTAACAGCTTCAGAAAGAATGTAGAGGCATCAATGGATACTTATTGTCACTAACATGATTAATAAATAAAAAAGGGAGGGGGGGTGGGAAGCAGACTACACCTGAACATGAAACTCATTTTTTGTCAAGTAATCATGTTATTAGGTTACTATACACTTTAAAATGGTAATCAACAATATTAAAACCAAGCTTCACTATCTGCAGTAAAAACTTGGAAGAAAAAACAGTCAAGTAGAAAGGGGGAAAAAATAAATACTACCACATTATATTTTCTACTTAAGCTGCAAGGAATTTTTCATTGAGTTTTCTTGCTTTATGCTTCGTCTGGAACATGGATTTGTTGAAAGAAAGAAAAAATGAAGGAAAATTATAGGAAATCAAAATGAGGTGAAATAATCAAAGTTATTTCAAGTTCTTGCTTAAAATAGAAAATGGAGGATAAAATGAATAGATATTTATAAACCAAAAAAAAAAAAAAAAACGTTTAATTTTATTTTACCTTCACTTTTCTTTTTCCTCCACAAATTCATGTTCCAAATATGGCATTAGTGCTTCAACATCCATGTTTCCTTTTACAGATAATAGGTTGTACCATTTCCTCATCTTCTTCACGAAGATCTTGTTTATAATAGTGAACTACAAGAAAGTTAATTAATGATCATGGACAATCCATTAAATTTACATTCTACAATAATTTGCGGCATTCTCTTGAGAGCATCTTTTCCGGTTTTACCAACTCCCCCAACATTTTCTAAACTCCAAGAGAAAGATGCAATATGTGGCCCAGAAATTTAAAAATCTATTCGCGCTTACTCTACGTAGACACAGTATAGTCTCCGTGCAGAACATCAAATGTTTCATTGGAAATTAAAATTAAATAAAGAACAGAAAAATTTAAGCATACCTCGGTTTGCAAAATTGACCTTGAAGTTGTGTAGATGAGTTCCCATTTTCCATTTAGCAAATCAGATTTGAGTGGCTGCTTTGTTGGATTGACTGCTTCAAGTTTGCGAGCAATCTAACCAAGAATAAATTCCAAAGAAGGACAAAGAACAAGACCCATTAAACCTCAAGAATTCATGTCATTCCATCTCCTTCTAGATCACGTTGCAGTATATATAGTTCGCAGTTTAAGGGAATATTAATACAAGCTCTTGCATTTTGAATAATAAGAGTCTACTCTAAATGGTAATCTGGTCAAAAGTGATATTAGAAATAAACAGTAATATTTAATAGCTTTGAGAAATTTATGTAGCAGAGTAAGCAGAGCTACTTATGAGGCCGTTTGAAGCTATAAAAGTTGAGAAAATGTGGTTTGGGTTACTTGTGTTTGGAGTGTAATCAACAAATCACAAAAGATAGATATGAACAGTAAAAATCCGTTTGAACGAATTTGTTCAAATAGATTTTGTTTCATTTGAACGAATTCTGGCAGACACTTTATGACTTTTTGGAAATTTTTTGAAACTTGTAGAGATATAGAGATTTGTAGAGATTTTTTTTTAGAAATTACCGTAGTTTGAGGTGTGAAAAGTTTCGTAGAGATTTGTAATGACTTTATGCGTTTATTTGAGCTCCAAACACCCCCTATATCAATCACATAGAGTTTTAGGAAGCAAGCAGAAACATGGAAAATTCCGTTTGGGACTTCATTATTATATGCTTTGTCCTATTTTCAGACTAAAATTTGATCATTAAGTAATGTCTTGTTACATTAATTTATAATTAAATTCAATTAATTAAGCCTCATGCAGCTAGCTGGTTTCTGACCATTAGTTGGAATATTGGGTTGTGGGTTTGCTTCAAAAAACAAAAGAATGAGTGTGTGCGTCTAGTGTACCACTCTCCTTATGGGTTGCTCCGTCAGTCTAGGCCTTGGCCCACGGGATTGCAGTGGACAGACTGTTTCACGTTAAGACAGTTAGAGTACATGTGTGTGGTTTATATCTCTCACTTGATTTCTAACTTTTGAGTTAGAATGTTGAGTCCTGAATTTGTTTCATAAAAATAAAATAAAATAAAATCCACCCAACTAGGCTTAATTAAGCCAATTGGGTGCCTTTTTCCTGCCAACCAATTAAACCAACACAAAAAAGGCATATATCTGACTTGGAATTTACTGGAGCTTTCTTTTATTTTCCTCAATTTTCTTTGCAGCCAACCAATGGGGGTCTCATGAATATAAATACCATTACATTTATTCATCTCAGGCTGTGCCATTTGGCATGTATTTCTGTTTTTTGTTTTTATTTTTTATTTTCTATTTTATGTGTTTTATATTTTGAAAATCTTAAAATAATTTTTTATTATTTTAAATTTTATGTATAAATTTATTTTTTATTTTTTAAAATAAAATTTAAAAACATAATTGACTAAATGTATTTTGAGAGCTGTTTTTTTATTTTTAAAATTATAAAATAAAAAATAGGTTCAAAACGAAAAATTAACCCAAAACAGATATGTCAAATGATACGACTCGGCTCCCTCTCTTTCCTATTCTGCTATTTTTTTTTTTACTTTTTTTTTAAATATCATCCGTTTATTTTTAACAATACAATTTAATTTATAATAAAAGTAGAGATAATTATAATAAAAAATTAAAGAGAAAAAATCAACACACTAGAACACACACAAAAAAAAAAAAATTATATTGCCAACCTTTCAATGAAAATGTAAATTTAAAAAATAAAAAAAAATAGCAGAATAGGAAAGAGAGGGAGCCGAGTCCGAGATTTTCTTTTTTGGGGGGCGGGAGGGAACCCACAAAACAAAAGGAAAGTTCAATAAATGGAACAAGAGACAGGAAATCAACCTGATCAATTCTTTGCTGATCTTCAGAAGTGGCATCTGCGCCCCGGTCGAGCGGTTCAATTGCCTCAAGAAGCTCCTCTTTGATGCGTTTGGCGTCTCTGGTCTTATTGATAAAGAAAGATGGGAAGAAAGAGACACTGGTCCTCCATTTGTCAGCAGGGTCAGAGGCGGTGGTGATGGAGAGACTGTGGGTGGTGGGTTTGGATGGGAAAGAGAGAGTATTGTTGAGTGAGGAGCGGTGGTGCTGGGAATGGAGGAGTCTGGGGAGTGATGAGTTGTGTGAGGAGGAAGAAGAAGAAGAAGAAGAAGAAGAGTGAGCAGTGGTGGTGAGGATTGCGTGGGCAGAGTGAGAAGATAAAGCCATGGAAATGGTGGGTTGGAGTGGCCTGGCTCTTTTTTTTTTCTTTTTGCGGGCAAGAATTAAGTTTGGGTTTGGGACGATAAAAAAAAATTATTTCAGTCACAATCATTTACGTTCTGTTTTCACGTAACGAAAAAATTAAAAAAAAAAAACAGTGACAAATACTAGGTTTTTGTAGCATAAAAAGTTACTAAAAATTACTAATTTTAACTAATCGTTATATTATTTTTTAATTAAATTCTTTTACACATCACTTTATGTCAAATTTTTTTATTTTTATTGTACTTTTTACGTTATTTTTTATCAATCAAACAGGTCATAAATAATTTTAAAAATCATTTATTTTTTATCTCACTGTACGAATTAACGAATTCATAATTTATCTCACTTTATCTCATTTTTTATTACTCCAAACGTACCCTTAATTTTCAAACACTTGTGCTATGATCAGTAATTTCATTTTTCTAATATTTTTATTGTGATTAAATTCACTTAAGTTGAATTTGGAGAGGAAAAGTTAACTTTTTAATAATTAATTTTTTAATTTTTAATTAATTTGATATTTTTGTTCTTTAATATTTAAAAGAATTTAAAATTTAAAAAGATGAATGTAATCATAAAAAAAAAAAATTAGTAACTAATAACTAATAGTATTTTTTTTTTTTGGCTCAAACAATCACTTAAATAGTAACATCACAATTATATATAAATACGAAAATCATAATAACAGTTACAATCAGTATGGATGATTTGAAAATTTTTGAGGAGGGGTTACTGGGATTGGTTATTGATTAGTAATTTAGTAGTTAATTTCACGTGACAAGCACGTGTTTCACACTGGTTAATTATGGAGTGGACCATTGCACCGTATGAAATGTTCAGGTTTCCCTTGATTGATTGCTACTAAGTCCCGTTTGGTCGGCCAATACCTACCAAAATTTACTAAATTTTAATTACTTTTTATATTTTTTTTCAATAAAATTTTAACACATATCATTTTTATGTCACATATTTTTTTTACTGTATTTTTTTGTCAAAATTTTTTCTTTCAAATAACCCGGGATTTCAACTGAAAAGCACGTGTATAGGAATGCTTCTGCACGTGCCATATTCTTCGGATTTTAGGGACTGAACTAAGGTTTAATATTGATATCACATTTTTTAGGCATTTCATTAAAATTTAACGATTTAAACATATTTAAATAATTTTATATTGTTTTAATTAAAAAAATTTATATAATAAAATAAGATAATTTTTAAAAATATTTTTTTCACAAATTAAGATCTAACGGTTAAGAATTATTTTTTTATTCAACGATTGATATTATTTCTATATTTTTAACTTTCGCTCAATTCTTATTTTAGTGGACGCTACTATCATTTATCTCATAAAATAATTTGATAATTTTAAACTTTACTATATTTTAAAGTTGGAGGGAGATCATATATAAATTAAAACTGTCAATTTAAACTTTACCCAATTATAATATCTAAGAAGTTGAATATTTCTAATTAAAGTACTATCATTTATGTTTTCTTTTAAGATATTTATTAAAAATTAATTAAAAAAAAGACTTTAAACACACGTAATAATTATTAAAGTTTAAAATTCTAAGAAAAAAACTAAAATTCATGGATAAACATAATTTTTTTATTTAAATTTTTTATTTAAAATTTTAATTATATAAAAAAATTAAAATTAATTTAATTCAGAATGTCATAAATATAAATTATTACTAGTACTTAAATAAAATTTAATGACCCATACGCGTAATGTCACCGGACCCACAGTAACTATCATAGTCAGCCACCTCTATCATAAGATGCAAATGGCATCTTTGCCTCTTCTTCTATATATATATATATATATATATATATCAAATGGCAAGGCCCATCTGTCAGATCTCTTAACTTTACAGTCCGATCGGATGCAATTAAAGTAACACGGGGCATAAATTTTACCTGTAAGCCCCGCATTTTTTACTTGATTTGGCAACTGAATTACCTTCCCTCTTCTCCGGTTTTGATTTTAGGCGGTATTAAATTTAGTCTCCACAGAAAATAATTTTTAGCTAAGGTTTGGGTTAGTTAAAAATTATCTCCCTTCAAGTGGATAAATTTTTAACGTTTTTAACCTTTATTAATGGTATTGTTAACTTTATTAAAATAAATATAATGCTAATAAAAAAATAATAGATATGCCAACAAGTCAAAATAAACATAATTAAAAAAATTGGATAATAACCAACCATTCAAAAGTACATATTTAAAAAAAAATTTTAAATAAATTTATAAAAAATTAAATTTTCAATGAAATAAATAATATAACTTCAAATTGTCCAAAAATAATTAAATAGAGTGGGTTTTATAATTTAATATTTAATTTAATAAGTAACCAAGTTTAGGACACCACAAGGGTAAAAGAGTCATTTAATTGATTTTTTCATCATTCGCCCCCTCTTATTTATAAAACATCCAAACCAAGTTAAAAGTTATCTCCTTCCATAAACATCACATTAATATAAGCCAACTTTTTAAAAATAATATCCCTCTTATTTTATACCCCTTTAAAACTTAACCCCCTAAAATTTTAGCACCATCCAATCGTACCCTCAGGCGTGTTAGTGCAATTACGCCTAAAACTGATAAAGGGAGAGTGGTTTAATAGAACACGCACGACCCAACAGTTATATCCCTGGTCATACACCACGCACAACCAGAGAAGAAACCCCGAACTACTTTTTCTCGACTATTGCCTCCGCCAAACCGGCCCTCAGTTCCCCTCTAGCGTGTGTGTATGTATATATATACACTTCTATGTATGCGAAAGTGAAAATGATAACGTTCCTTTTATCTGAAACTGGGAAATCAAATCTTCAATCTTGAAAACCCAAAGCTGAAAAGAGTACAAAAATATGCACGCAAAATTCTTATTGACCCACTCCAAACCGTCGCCAATCTTTCCTGTAACTCCATGCCAACGTGATTTTTTTTTCCAGATTAAGTGTTGTACTAGAAATTCCTCTTCCTCTTCTCCACCACCACCACCTCCTCCTCCTCCTCCTCCTCCTCCAGACAAGAATTTTCGATTCAGGCTGGTGGGTCAGTCTCGGGGTGATGATAGATGGAAGAAGCTCCATGGTATTCATGCCAGTGAGTACACAAAACTAGCTCTTCATTCTCTAATTTTGTTTTGTTAGGGTGTGATTGGGAATTTTAAATATGGGTTTTGAGATGTTTTTAAAGTATAAAGTATGGGTTATGAGTTGTTTATATAGTATGGTTTAGTATAGATTTTAGGTGTTCAAGAATATAGAGTTTAAAAATAATGAACGTTTATTTTTAAGTAGGTTTTGAGGTATTTATTATTGTATATAAGGATACATATATCTTATTTATTTATTTATTAAGTAGTAAGCATTGTAATAGTTATTAGTGTTTGGACATGTATATATAAAATAATATATTATGATATATATTGATTTAACACAAAAAAGAAAAATCAATGATAAAACTTCTAAGCGCTTCAAATCCGAATAGTTAAAAAAAAGTTTTTAAGAAATGACATCCAAAAATACTAATCAAAATAAGTCAAATTTAGATTTTAATATTTTAACGAGAGTATTTTGGTATTTTATGAACCCATGAGAATTCCAAATTAAGGTGTTCAAAAAATTAGAACAAAACACTCACTCATGGGTTTTGAGGTGTTCAACAAACCCATGAGATTGCCCAGAACCTCTCAAAAACTAGGTTTGTATGAATACCTCAGAACTTATACTTTAAAAACCCTTTAGTATCCATAAATTTTTGACTCCCAATTGCACCCTTGGTATTTATCCAAATTGGTTATTTTCCACCTAAACCTCATTATTAATTGAAAATTCTATATAATAGATATCTCAATCAACTTCATAATCAATGGCAAAGAAACCATAGCAAGATTTTAACAAGAAAAATTCCAAACCAAACCAAATCAAACCAAACTAAGCATTTTCCCACTAGGTGGGGTCGGCTATATGGATTTGTCGACGCCAATTAGATCTGTTTAGGGCCATGTCCTCCGATAGATCTAGGTAGGCCAGGTCATGTTTAATAGTTTCTTTCCAACTTTTCTTGGATCTTTTTAACAAAAAAAATTCAATTCAAGAAAAATATCTCAGACTGGTTTTAAAGACTTAATATAGTTTTGAATTCAAGAAACCTATACATTAACTCTTTTTTGCTTGAATTATCGATGCACCAAACCTAAGCAAAAGACACAATCTTTAAATCGTTGAATATCAATTGAATTCTCAGCAAATGCTGAATCCACAGCATATAAAATATTTTAATCACCAAAACATGAATAGTATGAAGAGTTGTTGGGAAAGGGTGAGGGAAACGTAGACCTCGTTACTTTAATTGATCTCAAATGTGTTTTTCTCTTTTGGAAATTCTAAAGACACCCCAATGTGTGTGTATATATATATAGAGAGAGAGCACGATTTTCAAGGCGAATAAGACTTCCACATGTAGTATTAAAAATTGTGAATATGCCGCTCGCAGGAGCATCCCACAGTGATCTTGCAAGTTTTCTGCAGAATTCTGAGGCTCTAAAACAGTCCATTCTAACCCTAAATTTTGATTCCTCAGCCTAAGTTTAAGTCTACTTGGATTACAACCCTATCTTGATAATGGACTGCCAATTTAATGAAATATAACCTAACATTAATAATCAAGATGGTAGTTTGCGTCACCCATTTTGTACTCTCTTTCTCTCCCTCTCTACATATTTATATGTATTTTTTTTTTGTGTTTTGAGACCTATAGATATCATATTTATGTCAGTTATTGATATCAAAATACTTGCTAGTACAGTTTTGCTAATATTTGGGTGCCGTGGAACGAATGGGTTTAGAGGGCTTACTGGGTTAGTCTGTTGATATTATGACTGAAACATATTTCTGTGGGAAGTAACCCTTTTAAAAACGTTTGCTCTTTCATTGTTTGTAATTTTGTTTGTGTAAAACATGTTTTTCATTGACAGATGCAGTGCAAGAAACTGTAAACCAATGGTTGTCAAAGACCCAAGACTTCTTGAATGAGGTGACTTCTCCATTGGTGAAAAATGTGCATGATAGAAAGCTTTGTCCTGGAAATATGTTTGATACACAAGATACAGAGGACATCTTCATGGCAGAACAAACAATTGATAGTAGAACACCCAATGGGAATCTTTCTTTAGCTGCTGTTGTATCCATTGAACAATTCAGCAGGTGAAGACATTAGGCCGGTCATTTGTGGTTTGAAGTTACTTAAGTTGGTGTATGATTTGATTGCTCCTATTCTTAATTAGGAAATGATCATTAAATGATGATTTCGAACTGAACTAGATTAATTGCACATATTAAAGAGAAAAGCACCATTAATAGGTCATTGCCTAGTTTTGGTTGCCAATAATCAAGAATGAAAGAAATGGCAAGAGTGGGCGAGGACCATTAATAATCCCATTTTTTTTTAATTAAATTTGCATGAAGTGGTTGCTCTTAGGCTCATGCCTACTTGTTCGCTTTTGCAAGACTGAGGTTTTTTATGGTTCTTGGACTAAAGAACTTTGGGACTTAATCTTATCTTGTTTTGGGATGCATTGGGTGTTTATGAGGGAGGCCAAGCAAGCTTTTGAGGCGTGGTGGGGTGCTAGAGTTAAAAAGGGTACAAAGGCATGGTGTCTTATTCCTTTTTGTCTACCATGGTTATACTTTTTTTTTTGGGGGGGGGGGGGGGGAATAGTAGATGCTTGCGTGATATTGAGGCTTGTGTGTTTTAAGTTGAAAAGCTTTTTGTTGGGAGTTTTGTACAATTGATTGTTAGGGGGGCATTGAGCCAAATTTAGTAAATTGTTTATACTTCATTGAACACAGGTACATGGGTGGCATTCCCTTGATATTTTTTAATACAAGGTTTTTACTTATCAAAAAAAAAAAAAATAATGGTTTTTTATTATTTTCATGATTGGAAAAAAAGTGCTTTTTATTGGGAGTAAAACCAACTAGTGATAGGGAAAATTGGGGGGAGGGGCAGGACAGGGTAACGAGCTATGTTTACATCAATTCAATCGTTTTGTCATGATAGAGAAGGGAAAGATGCATATTTGAGCTTTGGATTCCAAGCAATGCCCTTAAATAGAAGAATAAATGATATAAAAACGATTTATATTATTGCTAGGGCTAATTGTTGTTATCATTGTCTTGAAAACCATTATTCTAACACTAAAAATTTAATTTGACTTTCAGTCTTCCTATAATTAGAACCATCTTTTCACGCCTCTCCAATTCAAATTTTGTGAACATCATTGTCACGTGCAACCTCCGAGGATTTGGGATTTCTTTTATGTTCTTAGAAGTACTCAAATAGTGTTTATGAAATCAATTAAATTCACTTTGAATGTTGAAGTTAGAAGCCGGTGATTGAAAATGGCATTATTGCAAGCAGAATTTTTCAAACGTGTTATTCTGCAATTTGGCTCTGGAGAAGTATGGAGGCTTGCTGTAGTTTTCCAATACAGATGGCTCTGGTTGTTCAACTAGCTTGGAGAGTTCGGAAATTTGTCTTTGACAGACTGGTATTGAATCTATGCCACGTTAAAGCGTGTAAAATCTACATGCAGAGGATATAACTTCTAACTATAACAGCCATTTCCAATTTTAGCCTCAAGTATTTGCCTCTACAAATTATTCCATTTTATGTCCTGCTTTTGATATTGTCAAGGACTTGCATATGTCTCTGCTGGTCAAATTAGTAGGGAATCAAGATTGACTTTTCAAGATTTATATATGCAGGATGAATGGATTGACTGGACTGAAAATGCAGAAGATATTTAAAGCACTTGTTCCTGAATCTGTGTATAGTGATGCCCGTAATTTGGTGGAGTATTGTTGCTTTAGGTTCTTGTCAAGGGATGGTTCTGAAATTCATCCAAGTCTTAAGGTTTGAGACTCAGTGCAATATTTTAGCTTCATGTCTTTCTATTTTCGACAATATGGTTGGCGCTGTTTGGTGATTGAAATCACTTATTATAAGAAAAAATAGTCAACTGTGATGGTTTTCAGAATGTTATTTTTCTGATGTATTTCATTTGTTTAGGGGAGTGACAGACAATATGCAGTATTATGTCTGTTTACTGGATGTCAGAATATAAATTTATACTGGTCAACTGTGATGGTTTTCCAAATGTTATTTTTCTGATGTATTTCATTTGTTTAGGGGAGTGACAGGCAATATGCAGTATTATGTCCGTTCACTGGATGTCAGAATATAAATTTATACCTATTGATACTGTATTTTGCATATTAATTCATCCAAGGACAACTATTTTCTTTTTAAATATTTTAAATGTTATCCGGGGATAGCCAGGCCTAATGTACATTTATTTTTCCACAATTTTTGCTTGAAGTAAACTCTAAGGGTTTGTAAGTGAAATTTTATACGCTGTTTAATTGGGAATATTTCTATTACTTTCACTTATTTTTCTATTGAGTTACTTTTCCATGAAAGGCTTGTATTAGTTATGTGCTGTTTTCTTGGTGATTTTGTAGTTTTCACGCTTTAAGCTTTTATGTGCTGTTTTCTTGGCCATTTTGTAGTTTTCATGCTTTGAGCTTATCCTAATTGTCTAAAGTAGATAATCAATCCAGTTGTGGGTTTGAGATTGGTTTGGCTAGCCTTAGTATAGTTACTGAAGATGGATGGAAAAATTTTGTTTTACTGAATATTAACAGGTTTAGTAATTGTAATTATGGTGCAACAACTGTATAATTCACTCTATATACTACAGTATGTATCTGCACTATTTGCTCCTGTATGGTTGACAAACTAAGTCCATGCCAATTGGTGTTAACTTCTTTCAATAGTTATTTCTCCATCATTTCAATATTTAATGAATTGTAGACATAGACAGAAATGATGTACAATTACCATAGATTTGGTGACAAAGATATAAACAATGTTGGGAAGCATGTTGAAGTCCTAATAAGTTGTTTCACAAATAGAGTTTCCATTGTTAAGGGATAACGCTTTAATAACAAATTGTAAACTCTTATTTGGTCTACACAAATCATATGAGCCAAAAGATTACGATCAGAGATATGCTTAAAGTAAAAAACTCTAAAATTGATGGCAGTTTGTGTGAAGAAAAGGTTTATTAGTTAACTACAATTTGGGAATTTATTTATTTATTTTTATTTTTATTTTTTTTAGTACATATCAGTATTAGAAGATGACAAAGTCAATTGGAGCAATTGCTAAGAAGTATCAGACTCCATGCTCGCATGGGGCCAGTTCATCAGTATGATCTCTACCAATTGAAGTAGAGATCACCATTTCAAATCCCTTTGGCTTTACTTTGCTCCTAGATTTTGTAGGGTGGGTTAGGAGCTATAAGGGATTAGTTCCACTAGAGGTGGTAATAAGTAGTGTTAAAAAAAAAGTATCAAACTCTATATAAATAAAGATATTGTTGAGGAGAAACATGTAGCTGTAACAATTGCAAAGCTTGGGAAAGTAAATACATTTGATGAGTATTAAGAGTAGTTATTGGGTGAGGCACCCTGTGCTTAAGGAAGTGAACTAACTCGAAGAGTCCATGTGTCACTTCACGAGGTTGACTTGTGGATGGTAGGGGTCTTGCTAGGTTGATTGCTCTAAGGATACGCTCATGGAGTCTTAATTTGAGTTTGAAAGAGGGATAGTCATGTTTATATGTATATGGGCATCCAGAGAGAGGGTGGTTGTGACTGTGAGTGCCTTAAAGTATTCTAGTTTTGCTCATACCAAAGAGATATTAGCTAACAAATATTTGTTGGTCCCTCGGATATGAATTTTATTATAGAATCCAATTCAAAACCAATTGGCAATGAATGGAGAGACTCTAGCAGGATCTTATATTCATTTGGGGCTTGGTTTTATTGATGTGGAAGATTAATGGAGAGGCTTGATAGGATTTATATTAGTTCAGGAGGCTTGTGATGCGGTAGCCCCCAAAAAAAAAAAAATTATTATTAGGATTTTACTTTATTAATATTATATTTTATATTAGGATTTAACTATCAAAAAAAAATATTTTATATTAGGATTTTACTTTTTTTATTAAAGATTTATTTTATTTTAGGGAAGCTTTTATTTAGATTTATTTAAAGTAGGATTTGTTAGAATATTTGATTTTGTTTTATTTTTATTAATCTTGAGGATGTATTAGCCTGTTTAAAGGTGTAAGATGATTAGGGTTAGTCACATTGATGAATATAAAAATTGAGTTATTGAAGCCTCCGTGGCTTATTCCCCCTCCCCTTCTTCTTCTTTCTTCCCTCTCTCCTACACTTTTTATTTTCTTTCTATTTCTCTCTCTTTATTTTATTCTTTATCGTCCTGTTTCAATTTTGGTATCAGAGCAAAATCTCGATCACTAAACTTACTCAAATCGAAATTTTATTTATTGTCGAGAGCTCCAAACCCTAGCCACCATCATAGTCCAAAACTTTAGCCACTATTGTAGTCCAAAACCCTAGCCCTTCGTGTGACATTGGCAACAACTTAGTAGATCTACTTTCGTGAATCTTCGGTGACACCCAACTTTGGCGAACACCACCACTGGCATGGCCTCCCTTCAGCAAGCTCCAGTGACCTGACCAGTGCTCGGTGACCTTCGGCGAAGCTTCTACGAAGGTTCAGAACACTCTAGGACACTCCAAGACAGTCTAGAATATTTTTCTAAGCCCCTTTAGCCCCTTTTTGCAGATTCTAATTTGTTAGTACACTGCTGGCTACTCATTCGAATGATAACCAGATGCAAATTCAAATAGTAGCCCTCACTGAAGCCATTTAAGGACTGGACGGAGCCATTCAAAGATTGAATGATGCCATTCAAAGACTGGACGCGAGGTTTGAGGAACGCTATCGGCCGAGCAACCCTATTCACCTTTGTTCTAACTAAATATCGAATTCAAATCCGAATACAGCTTCAGTTCCTTCATTTGGTGCCTTTACTGACATTCTAAAAGTCATTGATAAACCAAATAGAGAATTTAATGATGACTACCTTGAAGTAAAGAGAGAGTCTAATGATGATCAAATTGAAGAGTTGATTTATGAACTTAATCCTTACGACTTTTATTTTTCAGATAATGAGGATGATAACTAAATCGTGGGCAAGCTATTTGATGAAATTGTTGCGACTATCGAAATTGTTACTACTATTAAAGTCATTTCTCTTGATAGGACATAGATTTTCAGTGATATTACTGAGGTCCCTATTGGTACTGTCGGTTTGAACAATATGCCTAAAACTTATGGTACTTCTGTGGATTTTGTTTTTCCTACAGCTAAACCTCTCTCACAAGTTGGCCCATTTTTTGTCTTCTTCTAACACGTACAAGTTCTGTTTTCTGAATTGCGGTACTTCTATCTCGGGAGACTTGGTGGAGACACTAAATTTCTACCACCCTGACGCGCCCATGAACGTTGAGGATGGCCTGAACATCCGCTTTGTTGGTGGCCTGATGATCGAAGGAGCATGCAAATTTTCAACTTGATGGAGTCGAGTTTTTCTGAAGGGTGAAGAATGATGCGGAAGCCAAAAAAAAAAAAAATGAAATAATTATTATTAAGATTTTATTTTATTAATATTAGATTTTATATTAGGATTTTACTTTATTTTATTTTAGGAAAGATTTTATTTAGATTTATTTTAAGTAGGATTTATTAAAATATTTGATTTTACTTTATTTTTAGTAATATTGAATATTTATTAGCCTATTTAAAGATTTAAGATGATTAGAGTTAGTCGCATTGATGAATATGAAAAATTTAATTATTGAAGTTTCCATGGCGTGTTCTACCTGCCCCTCTTTTTCTTTGTCCCCTCTATCCTAAACTTTTTATTCTCTCTCTTTACTTTATTCTCTATCATCCTGCATCAGCTTGATTTTACTGATGTGGATGAATCCCAATATTTACCCTCACATGCACACTAATGTAAGATAAATCTCAATACGCCCACTAACATGCAACCTTCATGTGGAGAGACAGACAAGTGCACCAAATACGAGTAAGTGCACAATTGAGAGAAAGGGGGACGAATACTCTGCAAACATAGCAACGATGCCATTTTAAATCCAACTCAAAACCAATTGACAATGGGTGAAAAGGCCCATTAGGATCTTATATTGGTTTGGGAGGCTTGATTCTACCAATATGCTTCCTCACATGAGAACTGTTGTGGGATAAATTCCAATAAATTTAATTACTGTGAAGTAGATTTTGAAGCTCCACGATGGATGAGATATGTTATTTATTCAATAGGCTGATATCTTAGTGGCTGGAATGCATATAATTTAAGTTCAGTCCAACCATATTTATGTGAGTGATTGTGCACAAGCTGAAATCTTGTTAAAGAGTTCATTTTGTTTTGATGCCATTTTTGAAGGAGTCTATTGGAGCTTTTCAGGCCTTTTGTAGTTGCTATCATATGGTTCAGTCTGTTAACATAAGTTTGAAAATTCTCAATGTCCACCTCGATCTCACTGGCCATGGCCGCTCCAAATACAACTTAGAACTCTAGCTACTTCAGTTGCAGATTGTTCAGTTAATGGTGTTTTTTCAGCTAATACAAAAAAAAAAAAATAATAATAATAATTTGTTTACTTAAGTCAACCAGAATTGTCGAAATGATGAGCTCGAGTTTTTAGAATTTGAGGAATTACATGCATTGGACAGTGGCACATCCAGAAATATGAAATTGAGTGTTCAAAGCGAAGTGGTCATTCCATTGCATGCTAAATCTTGATGCTGTGCTTTGGGTAGCACTTGGGACCTTTTTCTTGAATTCTTCCAAACTACATTTTCCTTAAAAGTTTTCTTGGGATTTGGGGTTCATTGTTGGTTTTAGTTTTGTTATTAAAGTGTTCACTTATTTGCTTGGCTACTTAACTTAACTATAACCCCTTCAAATATTGTACTCAGTTCTCTTTGTTTCATTTTCATTTGGAATTATAAGTTCTTAGATTTTAAACCTACTCTCTCTCTTATTTTTCTGGACCTCTATTTGCAGGAACCTGCATTTCAGCTATTGATATTCATAACAATGCTAGCATGGGAGAAACCGTACAGCAAAGGAATGGATCCCTATGCATTAGAAAAAGCTTCTTTTAAGGTCAGTTTAAGATTTTCTATTAGTTTAGACCACAGTTTGGAGCATTGCTTGTTTATAATTCTGGAAGTTGAGCTATTGCACTAGCATCCCAATATCTTACTTTAAAATTCTGTAGTAGTGATTGGACGCATGCCAATGAAACAGCTGGAATTAAATTGTTGGAGAATTCAATGATTTAGATAGCCATGGAGCTGAATGAAGACACAGAAATTAGCCAAGTCACAGAATCCTGTTGTAGAATATTGAAGTAAATGATAACATGCTTTCTGTAGATAAAATTGTAGTGTTGAAGCAGAAAGATAACCATCTTTTGATTCTGCACACTACTATCGAGTTCATCAAGCTGAGAACGCTGTTGGTTGCTCACTCACAAATTTGGATCTGATTGGTATTATGAATTTTGCACTGCAAAGGAGTTGATCATTCTCAGATTCAGCTTGGCAGGAGGATACTGGCTGATTCCATTCTTTTTCACAGGAGTGCTGAGGAGGCTAAAATTTGGGTTTCTTGGGTTGCCAATCATTTCCTGCTAGGCAGGGATGGTGTTAGAGGTCAGCGGAGATGCATTGTCTATAACTATCCACAACTATTAGTTTCTTTGTAGAGAAGAAAATAGAGACCTTTCATGGCCATCTCAAGCAAAATCTGTATATTATTCCTGGCTGCTGCAACAAAGTTCTCTTTATGTTGCCTTAATCACCATCAACTTACTAGATTTCTGGGTTTTTAACCCCAACCTCCCTATGTACAGTCCTCTGCCCGTACATGGGCATGCTAATTTTTTATGGGGAACCAAGATGCTAATGAAAAAGATATTGCAAGTAATAAGCCTCAGCTAAACTGCTCAAACTTTTAGATGAGATGGTGGCTAATAGTTTAACATTACATGACTTGGAAAAAAATAATCTTGGGATATCTCTTCTCATTCATTGTGTACAGTTTTATACAAATACAGCAAGATTATTTTAGGAAACTAACTTTATTGCTAACAGCTAATCCCAATAAGACTTTCCTAAATTTATAGATTTGACAGCTAGAAACTTAACAATTAATTTACAGCTAGAATATTGACAATTAAAGTAATTCATAATTACACAATTCTTTCCTACAATATCTCCGTTATTTCCCACACTCTCCCTCAAGCTGGTTTAAAGATGTCTTCCATAGCCAGCTTGCTAACTAACCAATCGAACTGCTTTCTTGACAGCCCCTTTGTGAACAAGTCTGCTACTTGATCTCTAGTGGGAATATAAGTCATGCATACCACACCGTCTTCTATCTTTTCCTTGATAAAGTGTTTATCCACTTCAACATGTTTTGTGCGGTCATGAAGAACCGGATTGTGGGTGATAGAAATAGCAGCATTATTATCACAGTACATCTTCATAGGTAGAGACTCTGAAACTTTCAGCTCTTGAAGTATTCTTCTTATCCACAACACCTCACATACACCATGAGCTACTGCTCTGAACTCTGCTTCTGCACTACTCCTTGCAACCACATTTTGTTTCTTATTTTGCCAAGTTACAAGGTTGCCTCCTACATAAGTACAATAACCAGAGGTTGATCTTCTATTAGTAACACTTCCTGCCCAATCTGCATCAGTGTAGGCCTCAACTTGGAGGTGTCCTCGAGGTTTGAAAAGAAGACCTTTACCTGGTGACCCTTTAAGGTATCTTAGGATTCTATGAACTGCCTCAAAATGCTCAGGTCCAGGTGAATGCATAAATTGACTGACTACACTTACAGAGAATGCTATATCTGGACGTGTGTGTGACAGGTAGATTAACCTTCCAACCAGTCTCTGATATCGTTCCCTGTCCTTCACTTCTTCGGCTCTAGCAGGCTGTAATTTAACATTTGGTTCCATAGGAGTTTCTGCTGGCTTACATCCCAGCATACCTGTTTCATCTAGTAAGTCAAGCACATACTTACATTGACTGACAAAAATTCCTTCTTTTGACCTTGCAAACTCCATTCCAAGGAAGTATTTTAAAGTTCCTAGGTCTTTAATCTCAAACTCCTTAGCTAATTTCTCTTTCAGCTTTTTCAACTCTATATCATCATCCCCTGTTATAATAATGTCATCAACGTACACAATCAAAATAGCAATTTTACCTTCTCTCGAGTGCCTGTAAAACATAGTATGGTCCGCTTGGCTTTGCATGAACCCATACCTCTTTACCGCCTTGCCAAAGCGTTCAAACCATGCTCGAGGAGATTGCTTAAGCCCATATAAAGACTTCCTCAATTTACAAACTTTTCCAGCTCCAAATTTCTTCTCAAACCCCGGTGGGAGACTCATGTAGACTTCCTCTTCTAGGTCTCCATTGAGAAACGCATTTTTTACATCAAGTTGAAACAAAGGCCAATTGGAGTTTACAGCTAATGATAACAAAACTCGAATTGAGTTTATCTTTGCTACAGGGGCTAAGGTTTCTTGAAAATCTATGCCATACGTTTGTGTGAATCCTTTTGCTACTAATCTGGCCTTATACCTCTCTACACTCCCATCAGCCTTGCTTTTAACTGTGAACACTCATTTGCATCCCACGACCTTTTTGTCTTTAGGTAATTCAACTACCTCCCAAGTACCATTCTTTCTTAGTGCCTCCATTTCTTCAAACACTGCTGATTTCCAATTCTGTTCATCCAGTGCTTCTTGAATGTTTCTAGGCACCACAAGCTTTGAAATTTTTGTTGTAAAAGCTCTATGTCGGTCTGAAAGATTATCATAACAAATGTATTTGGCAATGGGATATCTCGTGCAGGTTCGGGTTCCCTTCCTAAGGGCAATGGGAAGATCAAGGTCTGACTCTTGTGCTGGTATGATAGACACAGGTTTAGGACTAGGCGGAGGGACAACAGTTTTTTTAGGAATAGAAGTAGGAGACACCATTTGGGGGTCAAAATTTGAGTTGCCAGACATTTCCGGATGGACTTCACTCGGAGCTTCCTCATGGCCGTGTGCTGGAGTGATTAATGGATCCTTATTTCTTTCAAGAATTTTTTTCCTAGTGTAAACCACAGGCTCAAGATTGGATCTATTTTTCTCCATCCGTAGTATTTCCATATCTGACAGACCAATAACAGATTCGGTATTTTTAGATTGGTTAGTCCTCGTTTCATCAAGATTAAAAATCATATTTGGTAAAGGTTCTATTTCCCAAAAATTTGATTCCACTAACTTCTCCCCCTGAATTAAATTTTTGTTGAAATATGGTGTGTTTTCCAAGAACGTAGCATTCATAGTTATGTGAAATCGTTTTGTTTGGGGATTAAAAAACTTGTACCCCTTTTTGTTTGGGGCATAACCTAAAAAAATGCACTTTTCTGCCCTTGGGTCTAATTTGGAGCGTGATCTTTTTGGAATATGCACGTATGCAGTGCAACCGAAAATTTTTAAAGGTAAATCTGAATTAATGCGACATTCGGGAAATGCCTTTTTCAGACAATCCAAGGGTGTGATGTATTCTAATACTTTGGTGGGCATCCTATTAATTAGATATGCTGCGGTTAAAATAGCATCACCCCAAAAATATTTTGGCACATTCATGTAAAACATCATAGCACGAGCGACTTCCAACAAATGTTTGTTTTTTTCGCTCTGCTATCCCATTTTGTTCAGGAGTATCTGGACATGAAGATTGGTGTAAAATCCCTTTTTCATTTAAAAAGGTTTCTAGACATTTATTGTAATACTCCGTCCCATTATCAGATCTTAAAATACTTATATTAATCTGAAATTGGTTTGCAATCATATTAAAAAAATTTTTAAAAATATTTTCAACTTTAGATTTTTCACGCATCAAATAGACCCAACATAGACGAGTATGGTTGTCTATAAAGGTTACAAACCACTTTTTCCCTGAAATTGTGGTTACTTTTGAAGGTCCCCAAACATCACTATGAAAAAGGTAAAAAGGTTTTGAGGGTTGATACGTTCTTGGAATATAATTATTTCGATGACTTTTAGCAAGTAAACAACTGTCACATTTCAACAATAAGGGGTTGATATTTTTGAACAAAGTAGGAAACAAACGTTTTAGATAAATAAAACTAGGATGACCCAATCTGTAATGCCAACCCATTATTTTTTCAATAACAGACATAGAAGTAATACTACTAAACCCTTGAGCAATTTTAAAACTTGGTAAATTGTTCTCAAAATAATAAAGGCCATTAATCATTCTAGCACTGCCAATCGTCATCCTCGAGCTCCTGTCCTGAAAAACACAGTGGGAATCAAAAAAGTTAACACAACAGTTAGAGTCTTTGGACAGTTTACTTACAGACAAGAGATTGCAAGCGAGTTTAAGAACATGAAGAACAGATTTAAATTCTATCTTCTCAGAAATTTGTATCGAACCTTTTCCTATTATAGGAGAAAAACTACCATCTGCAATCTTTACCTTTTTGTTCCCAGGACATGGTGTATAGGACTGGAATAGTTTATGTGAGTTGGTATAGTTTATGTGAGTTGGTCATATGATTAGATGCTCCTGAATCTATTATCCATGGAGCAGATGTATTTAAATAGGACAAGAGAGCTTTAGGTTCATTACCTGTGTGTGCCACAGAAACACTAGGAGTACCAGATGATGACTGATTAAATTTCAGCAGTGCAAGAAGATGCTCCATCTGTTCTTTGGTGAAGGGGCTGGAATCGGCCTCATTTGCAGCAGGGAAGTTTCTCCTTTCAGTGCCTTCTCCAGACTTCCTTTTGAAGTTTGCTGGTTTTCCATGAATCTTCCAGCAAGTCTCGCACGTATGGCGTGGTTTTTTGCAAACATCACACCAAACAGGGCCCTTCTCATCAGATTTGCGTTGGTATACAATATTTTTGGATTAACCCATATCAGCACTCATCATGGCCGAACCTTCTACAACAATTCCAGACCCCTTTTTTCCCAGCATGACGCTTCTTCGACTCTCTTCTCTCCTTTCTTCAGAAAATACTTCACCAATTGAAGGGAGAGGTTGCCTACCAATGATTCTTCCCCTCACTTCATCAAACTCGACATTCAGACCTGCCAAAAATTTGAAGATACGACTGTCTTCAACCATTTTCTTGTGGTGGCATGCATCCTCCGGTGACTTCCACTCATAAGAATTAAATAGGACCAGGTCTTGCCAGATCCGCTTCAACGAGTTGAAGTATTTTGTGACATTGTCCTCTCCTTGACGAATCTGATCGAGTTTAAGGGTTAATTCAAATATTTGAAATTAATTCCCCAAGTCAGAATACATTTGTTTCACGTTCTCCCATAGCTCTTGTGCTGTAGAGTAGCACATATAATTAGCACTAATTTCCTCTTCCATTGAATTAATGAGCCAAGTCATAACCATGGAATTTTCAGCATCCCATGTGGCATAGCTTGGGTTTGTCTCCAATGGAGCCTTTTTTTCACCTGTCAAATAGCCCATCTTCCCACGTCCTCTAATATACATCCTAACAGCTTGTGACCAGCGCAGAAAGTTATCACCATTCAAGCGAATAGTGGTGATTTGAACAGAGTGAGAGTCCACGCCCATCTTTGTAGGATTGGCTGGAGTTTGTGGGGATGTAGAGATGGTAGAATCAGATGACATGTCAGAGATGGTAGTCTGAAACGAGGAAGAAATGAAGAAGAGCAGAGACAGAAAAAAAAGAGGAACCCAGGCAAACTGAGTATTGCTCTGATACCAACTTGGAAAAAAATAATCTTGGGATATCTCTTCTCATTCATTGTGTACAGTTTTATACAAATACAGCAAGATTATTTTAGGAAACTAACTTTATTGCTCACAGCTAATCCCAATAAGACTTTCCTAAATTTATAGATTTGACAGCTAGAAACTTAACAATTAATTTACAGCTAGAATATTGACAATTAAAGTAATTCATAATTACACAATTCTTTCCTACAATATCTCCGTTATTTCCCACAACATGAGAGCATGCAAAGGTAAATCTGACCACCAATACAAAAAGTCAATAGTCACATACTCATGTGTCTGGTCTTATAAAAAAAATTAGTTCGGCCATGTGTGAGGAGGCATGTTAAGAGTACAGAATAATAATAAAGTTGTCCCATTCCTAACAACTCAATAGCATGGAAGAGAAACAATAGTTGTGTAGGAAGGTTAGCCATACAAAGTACTAATAAGAGTTACCTTTAGTTTTTTTTTTTTGGGGGGGGGGGGGGGTAGGGGGTCGTGGGGCACGGCATCTAAAGTTTAATATGAGAACCCGAATGCTGGAATGAGTTATTTCTGCTAAAAGATAAGATGAGTTGCATCTAAGAAAAGATATGTGTGATTGTTTGCAACTTGCTACAGGGAAGTTCTTGTGTATTGTCTCTATGGGAAGATTTCTTATCAGTTAATATCATTTTGCTTTTGCTCAGCGGTGGTCATTTTAAAGTCATTGTTACAACAACAATCACTTAAAAGTGTTTATATCTGCTTAATTTTGTGTAATTGCTTAGTAGGAAGTTTAACTTTTAGTTTTGACATTCCACCATATAATATTGAGGATTATGACTGAGAAAGCATTATGATTTCTTATTGATCCTGAAGAGGATGCTTGTACGTGAAGAGGCTTTCATTCGTATCGCTCCTGCTATTTCTGGTGTGGCTGATTGGTCAACGGCACATAATCTTTTCAAGGCACTTGCTGGTGATGAACAGGGCATCTCCTTTAACATGTGGTCCGCATATATTGATGAACTCCTCAAGTGAGATTTTTTCATTTCCTTTAATCTCATATGCAAGGTTATATTTTCCTTCTGGTACTGCATATTTCCAACTAAAATGTGCATGATTGTTGGCTCAACGGTTTCTAAATTTTGACCATTTGTCATGGCTAAACCTTTTTAGGTTTTATTGATCGTTTACCACTGACTGAACTCATTTGAAGATACTTGTTGGAACAAAGATTTCTTTTCATTAAGGAGTAAGGAAGGACAGTGGTCTTTCTGTTGTACTTTGTAATAGTTGAGAATCAGAACAGAAAAATTAGAGAGAAAAGAAAGAGAGAGATGAGATCCTTCTTCTCCCTCATACTCTATTTATAATCAAGTTTAGGTTACAAAAGATAGAAATTGAAATCAGCCAATATATGGCAATAACCAAAAATAACTAAATCACAATCCATATTCCTAACATATTCTAACACTCCCCCTCAAGCTGGAGCATAAAGATCAATCATGCCCAGCTTGGTAGACATTTTCTGAAATGGAGAAACAGCTAAGGGCTTGGTAAACATATCACCCAACTGAGAGTCCGATCGTACAAATGGAGTAATGATATCATGTCTGACCAGAAGATCACGAATAAAGTGACAATCAACTTCTATATGCTTGGTACGTTCATGAAACACGGAATTGTTAGCAATGAAAATTGCAGCCTGATTATCACAGAACATAGACATCGGATTTGAAATATCAATACCAAAATCTCGAAGAAGAGAACGAACCCAAAGCATCTCAGACGCAGTATGAGCCATGGCGCGATACACGGCCTCAGCACTAGATCGAGCCACTACAGTCTGCTTCTTACTACGCCATGTAACAAGATTACCACCGACGAAAGTACAGTATCCAGAAGTAGACCTCCGATCCGAACGACTACCAGCCCAATCTGCATCGCTGTATCCAATTACATCGATCGTGGTAGAGGCTCGATAATGTAAACCTTTACCAGGAGAATTTTTCAAATACCTCAGAATACGACATACAGCTTCAAAATGAGGTTTGCGTGGAGCGTGCATAAACTGACTGACCACGCCAACTGCATATGAAATATCAGGACGAGTCACAGTGAGATAGATCAATTTACCAACAAGACGTCGATAACGACCAACATCAGGAAATAGATCACCACTTTCACTATCCAAGCGAACAGAAGAGTCCATAGGAGTGTCAACAGGGCGAGAACCCAAAAGTCCAGTCTCCGAGAGTAAATCCAGAACATATTTCCTTTGAGATAAAGATATACCCTGGGAAGAACGGGCAACTTCAATTCCAAGAAAATAACGTAAGGCACCAAGATCTTTTGTATGAAACTGTTTTCCCAAATAACCCTTTAATTCGAAAATGCCCTTAGCATCATCACCAGAAATGATAATATCATCCACATAGACAATTAAGATAATAGTACCAGATGGTGACTGATGAACAAATACTGAGTGATCAGAAGTGGATCGTTTGAAACCATATTCCATAAGAGCAGAACTAAACCGATCAAACCATGCTCGTGGAGATCGTTTAAGTCCATATAAGGCTTTGCGTAAGCGACAAACAAGATGCTCATTTCCTGTAACAGTATATCCCGGTGGTTGATCCATATATACCTCTTCCTGAAGTTCACCATGTAGAAAGGCATTTTTAATATCCAACTGGAACAAGGGCCAAGATTTGCACACTGCTACTGCAAGAAGAATGCGGATTGAATTAAGACGAGCCACTGGTGAGAATGTCTCAAGATAGTCCACACCATAAGTTTGGGTATAGCCCTTAGCAACCAATCGGGCTTTAAGACGCTCAACAGATCCATCAGGATAGTACTTTATTGTGTAAACCCAACGACAACCAACTGGCTTCTTTCCCGGGGGGAGAGAAGTGAGCTCCCACGTCTGATTGAGATGTAGTGCTTGCATCTCCTCATCCATCGCTTTCTTCCAGCCCGGTGATAATAGTGCCTGATTATAAGATTTAGGAATAGAAACAGAGGACAAAGCACACACAAAGGACTGGAATCGAGGTGAGATACGATGGTAAGAAACAAATTTAGCAATAGGATGCTGAGTGCATGTACGTTTACCTCGTCTTTGGGCAATAGGGAGATCAAGGTCATCAATAGAAGGAGGCTCAGGCTCATCCGGACTAGTAACAGAAGTATCTGGGTCAGAAGTAGGTGTCTCAAGTGTTACAGGATCCACAGGTGCAGTGGTGATTGGATCAGGGCGAGCGCGACGGTGATAGACTTGTAAAGGAACCTCAGGAATAGGAAGAACCGGATTAGGAGAGGAAATAGATGTAGGTGGCTCCCCCTCTTGATAGGAAGGAGAAAGCTCCCCCTCACGAGATGACAACTCCCCCTGAACCTGAAAATAGGGTGTAGACTCAAAAAAAGTAACATCAGTACTAACAAAGAATCGACGAGATGGAGGATGATAACACCGGTAGCCCTTTTGAGTACGAGAGTATCCCAAGAAAATACATCGACGAGCTCGAGGTGATAATTTGTCCAGACCAGGATCAAGATTATGAACAAAGGCAGTGCAACCAAATGTACGAGGAGGAAGTGAAAAAGGATTAGAAGAAGGATAAATAAGAGAAAAAGAAGACTTATTACCAAGAGTAACGGACGGAACTCGATTGATAAGGTGACAAGCAGTTAAGACAGCATCCCCCCAATATGATTTTGGAACATTCATGTGTATTTGCAAAGTGCGGGCGACATCCAACAGATGGCGATGCTTCCGTTCAGCAACACCATTCTGTTGAGAGGTATGAACACATGAGGTTTGATGAATAATGCCCCTGTCAACACAAAATTTTTCCATAACAGACTTGGTATACTCTAAAGCATTGTCAGACCGTAAAATTTTAATTCTTTTGTCAAACTGAGTAAAAATTTCATTATAAAAACGTAAAACAATATTGGGCAATTCAGAACGAGTTTTCATTAAAAATAACCATGTCATACGTGAAAAATCATCCACAAAAATGACAAAATAGCAATAACCATTAATAGTGGGGACTCTAGAAGGACCCCAAATGCCTGTATGAACTACAGAAAAAGGTTCAGACTCACGACCATGACTACTACTAGAAAAAGAACTACGGTGATGCTTCCCTAGTTGACAAGCTTCACACTCTAGACTGGAGACAGAACCAAGACCAGGAACAGCAAGCTTGAGACGAGATAAAGCTGGATGACCCAATCGATAATGCCACTGGAGAGGTGAATCTGAAACATGAAAGGCTGAAGAAGACAAGGAGAAACTGGTTGGGTCAAGATAATAAAGACCATCTCACTCACATCCCGAACCAATCATCTTCTGCGTCCTGAGATCCTGAAAAACACAGGAAGATGGAGAAAAGGTTATGGAGCAGTTTAATAGTCTAGTTAACTGACTAACAGATAATAAGTTAAAAGGAAAGTTAGGCACATAAAGACTCGAAGGTAACGATAATGATACTGAGGGCTGGAGGTGTCCTTTGCCAGCTACAGGTCGGGAGGACCCGTCAGGTAACGTAAGACGATGAGTGGTGGTAATCAAATCAGAAAATAAAGAAGGATTACCTGATACATGAGCACTAGCACCAGAGTCAAGAATCCATTGTGGAGCAGATGAGGTGGAGAAACAAGCACTATTACCTGAATGGGCCAAAGTGGCAGTGGAACTGGAAGAGCGAGAGATCCGAAGAGCTTGCACAATAGCATCCAACTCAGCAGGAGAGAAGGGAGCCTGAGAAACTACCCCGGAGTTGACAGGATCACTTGTACCAGAAGTAGAACCAGAGGCTACTTCAGAGCTAGTAGAATCAGTAGTAACATGGTGAGCTTGATCAGGACGACCATATTTCTTCCAGCAATAAGGCTCTGTGTGATTTGTACCACCACAATGATTACACTTTTTGGTGCCGCGTCCCGAACTGCGACCACCACCCCGAGAATTACGGCCCATACCACGTGAGCCACCACGAGATCCTCCATGACCTCCAGAACTATTAATCAAAGCAGCAGAGTCTGTCCCACTGGAAGCAGATGTTGAACGGGGATGATGACCCAGGGAAGATCGTTGCAACCGAGAATAAGCACTGGCTAAAGAAGGAATAGTCTCCCCAGCCAAAAACTGATCTCTGTAACTACGAAAATCATCATTTAGTCCTGCCAGCAGAAGAACAGTCATAAGCTCATTCCATTGTCCCATCATCTCCGCTTTAGTCTCAGGAAAGGGACGAAGTTGCAAGAGACGATCACCAAGGGCTTTAAGTGTGCTGTAATAATCAGATAGTGATCTATCTCCCTGTCGGAGAGAAAAGAGTTGCTCGTACGCCGCAAAAACTTCTGAAATATTACTACGCTGAGAGAACGAATCAGCTAAAGAATCCCAGATTGCCTTAGAGGTGTTACACAAGGATACAGTTCGAAAAACTGAAGGTTCGAGACTGTGCCATAACCAACTCATAACATTAGCATCAATAGCTCGCCATTGCGAATACATGAGAGATGTTGAGTCTGGAGGAGAATCCGTAATGTAATTTTCCAATTGTCGACCAATAAGGAATATACGAACAGCATGAGACCAAGTTAAATAGTTGGCGGCTCCATTCAATTTCTCACAAACAATGGATTTTGGAAAATTTTCAATTGAAATAGCATGCACAGGAACAGGTGAAGAATTTTCATCTGAAGTAGTCTTGACAGTAGACGGATTAATAGCCATTAGCCAAATATAAATCACAACTCAAATCAGAGTAGAAAGACCACACAGCGGCGTATAAGGTTTCAAAGCACAACAAGGAGCACGAACCAACTCACAATCGAACGATCAACAACGATCAACTACGATTGAGCAGACAAAATAAAAAATATAGTAGAGAGTACGAGTATCATCAATCGACAGTATATAACATACCGAACATCAGATCTGGTTGTCTAAAACGTGAGAGATCCAAGATCCGATCGAGAAGGAGATAAGCCAAGTTTCAAGAATCATCCACGACACAAATCAAGCATAAGAGGAGAAGAACAGGAAGAGGCGACTGCCATGGTGTGTCGCTGGAGATCAGCCGTCGGTGCACGCGCCGGCACGCGCTGGAAAAGAGAGGCGCGTGAGCCTCACGCGCCGGGAACCAAGCCGAGCGTGAAGGCGCGTCAGGTCATCTCTGGCGATGGCCTTCGTCGGTGGTAGTCGCCGGTCGACGCCGAGTCTGTTGGTGGTGGCGCCGGTCAACAAAGATCGCCGAAGAGTGGTCCGGCAGTGATGAACAGTGGCGGCAGTGATGAACAGTAGCGCGGCTAGGGTTTTTTTTTTTTTTTTTTCTGGAAAAGAAAATAAAAATAAAGAAGGGAAAAGGAATCGCTCTGATACCAAGTTGAGAATCAGAACAGAAAAATTAGAGAGAAAAGAAAGAGAGAGATGAGATCCTTCTTCTCCCTCATACTCTATTTATAATCAAGTTTAGGTTACAAAAGATAGAAATTGAAATCAGCCAATATATGGCAATAACCAAAAATAACTAAATCACAATCCATATTCCTAACATATTCTAACAGTAATATTAGACAGGTCAACCTTGTAGCATCTATGCTATACGGTCCTATGCCGATAGGATTCTTTTCAACAATTCTGATGTGTAGCAATATTTTTATTCAAGTTGGTGGTGCTAAGTTCCACTTTCTCTGATAATCAGTATTTTTTTGTTTAAGTAATTGTTTAAATCTGTCTACCTGAAGTTCTGAACATCTAAAGTTGCAAACTTTCGTATCTAAAACAAAAGGTTGAAGTTGATCTATTTCTGTGCAAGATTCTCTTGTTATTTGTATCTTGATAATCTCTCTCCCCTCCCCCCCCCCACCTCCTTTAATTCAGATTCCTCTCCTTGCTATGAAAGAAAATAGAACTCTTTGGACAGTTTAATAAATGTGTAATTGATTTTAAGTTGGCAGAAATAGTGTATCTTTCAAGTTTCGTTGTTTTACTACAAATGATCTGCTTCATCTTTGTTATTACATCATTCATCTTCTTTTGACCAATATTCTTTGTAGAAAGATACATTAATCCAAATTTTTTCTTAATTGGAATTTTTACTTTTGGGGCTTGCGTGCAGTACCTTATATCTGTCTTATGTGATACACAATGTTACAAGTATAGCAGCTGTTTATTAACATTCATGACGATAATATTTGTGACCTTATCTTCAGCAAATACTGGTAAACACAGTCTGAATTAATTCACCATTTTTTCCCAATTTCCTTTTTTCTTTCTTTGGTTTAGAGTGCATGAGGGACGAAAATTATACCAGTATCAAGGAGGTCCTCGCCTTTCTAGTGAAAGAATCCTATGTCTTGGTTCAAGCCGGAAGCGACCTGTCCTTAAATGGGAGAATAACATGGCATGGCCAGGAAAACTTACTTTGACTGATAAAGCACTCTACTTTGAGGTATTTTTTTTCTTGAAATGGTTGGGTGATTGTGTGATTACCAAATTAAAAAAAAAGATGATATGATATAATTATTTTTATTTGAGTATGGATAAATTGGATGTGGCATTTTTTTATGCTTCACATATTGTGTGATATATGAGTAACCAAAGAATAAAATCTAGAGGTTTCTTGTCAAAATCTAAGTGTCATTACCATTCTTACTCATGCATACAGGATGAAGTTTTAAAAGGATGGGGAACAGATTAACCGTAATCAGAGTAAAAGCATTCTTCTTGCGTTTGTGATGAGTTACTACCTGCATTTTTCTTGATATAGCTTGACCTTTCTGCTTTATTTAGTAAACTTCCCTCCCATAAGCTCTGTGGAGTTAACATTGGCCTGACAGCTCCTTGCATTCCTTGTAAAAGATTTCTGCAATCATTATTCAATTCTTCCAGACTTTCATGGAATTAGTTCCACACCCCATGCAATTAAAAGCTTAACTAATGGTTGATGTTATGAGGTATATATTTGAAGAAGCAAATTGGATGAAGTTTGAGTACTGGGTACATGCTTCTGAAAAATGTTGAGTTGGATTAGGTAGTTTCATTTTCTTCTCCTTCCCAAAAAAAGCTTCAGTTTCTTGCTGATAAGTTACCAATAAAAAGACTGTATTGTGGCAGAAAGGATATTTGATAGGCATCTGATAACCCCCCTCCCCCTTCTTTTTTTCAAATTCGTACTCCAGTGTTTTTTAATCTTTGTCCGAGAGAATCTGGAATTTGACACAACTAACCCAAAAAATATTAAATTCTTTGTGATTTGTGATTGAGATTGCTTGATTATTTGAGACTAAAATAGTTGAACAGAGTAGTCCTTTATTTATCGTACACTCAAAAGTTCTCATCCTACCATTCAAAATCAATTGAGAGTTGAGACGTATATATCCTTCTTGATTGGTTTTATGTTCACGAGAATAAGGGCATACATCTATCAGAATTTGGACAAAAGATGTGATAGGATAAGGAACACTAGAAACAGATAGATGCACTTTCTGTTGAAATTTGAGTAATATGTGCATTTTCTGGTGTTGCTGTCTTTTTGGACCTGTAATGACTAATGAAATGACTTCTGAGAGGTGTGTGCATCTGTGCTGAATACTTGATTTTGTGTGTAATTTTTTACAGTTCTTATTCTATTGTGGATTTGGTCAAAATTGCTGCTATCATCTCTAGACCTGAGTGAAGTTGTGGAGAGTGCATTACTTATTTTTTGTTCCGAATAAATTTTTGTCCAGTTCAAATTATCTCGACTCCTATTCAAGTGATCCAAAACATGAATACTCGTGTGCATCTGCTTATAGCTTTGAACATAATTGAATGCCTCCCTCATGGGTATTAGCCATTAAGATCTAGTTAGAAATTATTACTTACCATATTTGTTTGTTTTTCCTTGAGTTAGGGAGTTGGTTTGGTTGGGCAAAAAGGTGCTTTAAAACTGGATCTTACAGGACATGGCTCAAGAGTAAAGAAATCAAGGGTTGGGCCTCTGGGATCTGATCTTTTTGACTCTGCTGTTTCTGTTTCCACCGGTGCGGAGTGAGTAAGCTTTTCTGTACCTATCTCCATAGCATTTTCTGTCATTGAGAAAATTTACTGTTCATTGGAGAAGCATCTACTTATGTGATAAGTACTACTAGGAACAACTATTTATGTCAAAAGCAACATATTTAGCAGCTAGCTATTTGCCTCTTATTGGCTTTGTTACATAGACTTGAGTACAGGTGTTGGATATGGATACACGTCTAAGAATGAGGATACAGGAGATATGGGAAATATTCATATATTCAATATAATTATTTTTTAAATCAAACTATATGAAACAGAAAAGAACATATTTTTTAAATCAAGGCTTTGTTTGTTTCAATGGAAAATGTTTTCCTAAAAAATATTTTACTTATTTTTCATTGTTCAATGTAAAATGTTTTCCTTAAAAAAAAAAAATTGCTTATTTTTCATTGTTCAACGTAAAATCTTCTTGTGGAACACGAGCATAATATTTTTCAGAAGCACATTTTATATTGAAACAAATGGAGCCCAAGGTAAGAAAGGTTCTTCCATACCTTCACAAGATTCTAATTTTGCTTGGAGGATTTTGGTGTGGGAGGATTCTTACCGTTGACAACTTAGCGAGGAGAGGCAGTGTCTTGGTTAGCAGATGCAGCCTTGCAAAACTAATGTAGAGTCTATAAACCATTTGTTCGTTTAGTATACATGGGTGAAAGAGATATGGGAATTGATGTTGAATTGCTTTAGGATGAATTGGGTCTTCCACCGGGAGGTGAAGCAAGTTTTTGCAAGTAGGGTGCCAAAATTTGCAAAAGGAGAAGAACGGCGTAGAGTCTTATCCCTTTTTTCATTGTGTGGATGGTGTGGGTTGAGAGAAATATAATAATTTCCAATTAAGTAGAAAATCCTATGTCTAGATTGAAAAGCATGCTTTCATCTATGCTGTATAGTTAGTTATCCGGGGGAAGAGAACCAGATTTACATAATATTTTGCATTACATTGAACACATGGATATTTCATGGGCACTCAAAATGAGTGTTTTTTGTGAACCATTGATACGTTTTTTTTTTTAAATATATCTTTTACTTATAAAATAAAAATAATCCTCATTATGCACAAAAAAGCCGTTGACTAAGCTATTTTTCCCTTGTCATTTGCGCTCTTCCTTACCTCTCAACTATGTGTGCTAACATTCCTGGGGAAGACCCAGTGAATCTCAAAAGAGGTGTGGATATGGTTGAGGGGCTCATGGAATGATGTAGAGTGAGTACGTTGTGCTAGAAAGTACGAGACTGTCGTTTTTTGGCACTCGGTGAGTTGCTTGAGGGATGAGAGGAAGAACAAGGAAACCGAGAGAGAGAGAGAGAGAGAGAGAGAGAGAGATTCTGATGGTTAGTGAAGTTTCAATATCCTTGAATAAACTCTGGGGTCGTGATACCTCTGACCTCCTAAACATCCTCCTAGGTTGTCTACTTCTTGGGCATCCAAGCCATTGACTTATCCTTGACGCCCTGACCATTATAAATATCCTTTGATCCATTTCATTTACTCAAAAACATTGAATGTTCACCAAGCATCAGAGCTTCTCTCTCTAGAATACTCTCTCTCTTTCTTGGTTGCCTTGTTCTTTCTCTCACCCCTTGGGTGACTCACCGACTGCTAAAAGAATGATTGTATCCTACTTCCCAGCATGAAGTGCTTGCCCTATATCGGTCCACAAGCCCCTCAACCACATCCACACAAGGCTTAAGATCAACAACCTCCAAAGCTCTATAGCCACAATGCGATAATCGAAAAGTAGTCAACCAACTCACCATTTTCTGACATTTGCAACACCAATTAGTAAAAACGTGAGGATCCTCCCATTTGCTGCCATCCATACGAGAAATTCCCACCTGACATGGAACCTTAGGAAAGCATGTCATTTTGGTTTTGGAAGGTTTAGAAGAGGATGTCCCACTCCACAAGAAAGCGAATCACAATGGCCAGCCAAGATTCTGTAAAATGATTTCACATCAAACTTCCTTAGAAGAACCCAACTACCTTTCATCCACACATGCCAATATCTATGCTACTATATAATCTATGCAGTATGCCAATCAGTCTCATTATCCTTTCACTTTTGCAAATTCCTCTAAAAACATAGACAAATTGACAATCTAGGTTTTGACTTGATCCAATGATGTCATCATACGGAATTGCTGACGTCACTTCTTCAGTGCTTCTTCCATACATATGTTCACACCTTGAAGTTTAATCATAAATATTGGAGTAAAAAAAAAAAAAATCTCCACTGATACCATGAAAATTATGGAATGTTACAAAGAAGAAATTCGAGAGAGGAGAGAAAAAGTAGAGAGCTGCAATTGATACTGCATTAAATCCTAATTACAGAAAATAAGAAAAGTAACTCCTTTATAGTAGGGCAACAATAAAAGAGGTAACTTGGCTAAACTACCCTTGATACTAATAAGTTAAACTATTCTAATAGTCCATCCTTGACTACTTGCAGAGAATCTGCTACACAAGTCTCCCTTTCCACAACAATCCTAAAATGACCCAGAAATTCCATCTCAGGTATATCATCACCTAGAAAGACCCAGGAACACACCTTTGCCTGTGTGCTGCGGTGCAGCATAAGTTAACTCTGGGCCTTAATAATTGAAATGGAATTGTTGAATCGTGTACTTTCTTAACAGTAAAACGTAGAATGGAAAGCTTTTATTTATAGGATAGAATAATGTTTTGTTCAAGTCTCAATTTGATTTGCTCACAATTTTCTCAATATAGAACTCCTGAATATACCATGAATGTTTTTGCTCCTCTAGTGTGAGAAATTAGAATATTATGGACGCATGTGGCTTGGAGTTTTCTTGTAGTCATGATGATGCAACTTGAGCTTTGTTCAAGCCTTCGATATTGCTTATAATCCTCCATTTTTATTTTTATTTGCATCTTCTGTAAGCATTCATAAGTTCAATAAATTCATTTTTCCATTATATATGTAATCAGGTCCAAACCTTGGGTACTAGAATTTGTTAACTTGGGAGGTGAAATGAGACGGGATGTGTGGTATGCATTAATTTGTGAAGTTATTGCTTTGTACAAGTTCATACGAGAGTTTGGACCCAAGGATGGTGATCAATCAGTTTTTAATGTGTATGGTGCTCACAAGGGGAAGGCAAGGGCCACTACTTATGCTATTAATGGTATTGCTAGACTCCAAGCTCTTCAGTTTATGCGGAAGCCCTTGGAAGATCCCATTAAACTTGTTCAGTTCTCATATTTGCAAAGTGCACCCTATGGTGACATCGTTTGCCAAACTCTAGCTGTGAATTGTTGGGGTGGTCAATTGATTACAAAATTTACAGGAGGAGGATATGTGCCAGATCAAGGTGGGAGAACTTCCAATGAAGTATCAGAAAGTAGCAATCATGTGTTTGACGTAGACGGAAGTGTATATTTGCGGAAGTGGATGAGATCTCCATCATGGGCTTCTAGTGCTTCGGCCGCTTTCTGGAAGAACACATCAGTAAGACAAGGGGTAGTGTTGAGTAAAAATCTTGTCGTGGCAGATATGACTTCGTTAGAAAAGGCGGGCAATTGCATGCAGGGAAAAGTACAGGGAGGTTGAAAAAACGCAAGCCACAATTGATGCTGCAATGATTGAAGGGATACCCAGTAACATTGACCTTTTCAAGGTTGGGATATATACTACTTATTTATTTATTCTGTTATCCTTGGATCAAGGAGCTTTCTATATCCTAGATTATACATAGATGCTGCATGCTGCTGTAATTTTACATATTCTCTTTCTTTCTTTCTCTCTCTCTCTTTTTTTTTTTTGGGTTTTTACAAATGTCGCTATCATTGTTTAAGTAAATAACTGGAGTTAGCATGTGGCGCATACTTACTTACTCTTTAATAATCATTCTGATTAAATTTTGGTACCTTAGTGGCTAAAGTTCAACCATATCTTCTAATTTATGTTTCTGTTACATATATGATGGATATCTAAGAAAATACTTTCTTGTTTTCATTTAGATGTTTTTCCCCTCTATACGTCTTGTGGGCCTGCGTCTTTTTTGTGATAAATGAGTAGTCAGTCAACTGCTCTTAGGCATAGGAAAATCCTTGTGCAACCTTCAGTCAAGAGTTGAGAAACAGAATGAACAACCACCTTAACATTTAAAATTTTTATTATATTTGTTTGGACTCCATTCTTGAACAGCTTGCAATTTTCTTAATCTTTTTATTGGTCAAAGTAATCCAGAAAATTTGATCATTGCTGATGTGCTCACAACTTTTCACTTTGATGAAAATGTCAATCTGGCAATGATGAAAATATGTCAATCTGGATTGCCAGATTTTGTTGTGTTTTCCCTGTTAATATTCTCTTAATGTTGGATTTGTTTTTGTTACTCAGGAACTTGTGCTTCCTTTGACTGTGGCTGCCAAAAGTCTTGATAAACTTAGGCGCTGGGAGGAGCCACACTTGACTGCTGCTTTTCTTGCATTTGCATATGCTATTATTTTCAGGTACAATAATTCTTTTGCCCTATATCTCTTAAGAAAGTCCATTAAAAGATTAACAGACAGAGCGGTGAGTAATATATGGACAAGCAAAATAATGGTGGACTTACAGGTGTGGCACAGCCCCCCACCCCCAAAATCCAAGAAATTTTACCTCTGCCATCAGCGTATTCTATATTTTTAGTAGTGTTTATTCGAGTGACTACAACTATTGCCAATCTACATTTAGTTCATTCTCAGTTAATGTTTAGTCAAGTGACTACTACTATTGCCAATCCGTATTTTGTCCGTGCTCAAGTAATGCGTAATAAAGTAATATTGAAATGGACAATTGATCAAACCACTGGTCACTTGGTGAAATCATTTATGCTTTAGGAATAATCATAGTATGTTCATACTTCACATAATACTTAAAATGAACATGACACAATCTCTGACATTTTGAAATCATTTTAATAATTTGAATTAATTGTATATGGTATATTTTGTGAATAGCCAGTTGATTTTTTTTTTCTCTGTAAATGATTTGATGTTTAAAATATTTAAACTAATCGAAAGCAATATTTGATATAATAATTATGAATATGGTGTAAATTTTTCTATATTTTGAAGGACTTTGGTAAATGTTTAATACTTTAATACAATTCCCTTCCTTCTACCTTTCCCCTTCTATCCTGCCAACAGAAATAATGAGTATTTGCTTAGTCAAGACATCGAACTGGCTTGGAACACAAAAATGATGTTCCAAGACCAAATCTCTTATTCTGGTATGCTGATATGAACAATAACTTCTTTTACTTTTCTTCCTCTAGATGATCCTTCCAAACTATGACCATGCACTAATGAGAACAGTCGCACTTGCAAGTTTTGTTTCTAGACGCTGGTTCATGTTTCCTTCTTTGCTTCTTTTAACCTTTCTTTCCTTTGACTGTCCAATTTCATTATTTGATTCTCACTTAACTCTAAAATCTTAATTATTGTTATTTGTTTATTTTTATATATATATATATATATATATTTTGAAGATACTCAAATCTTATTCAGTGATATTGTTTTAGCCAATTTTTGTTACTGGCTTTCTATATCAGATTAGGCACTTTTTATTATTGTCGTTTTGAATGAATTGTTTATAGGTGGAATATTTCGCAGTTTGCACACCATTCTTGTTTGAGCTGAACATTAATCTGTGAAAGCATTAATATTCACTAGCTTGGATATCTGTTCTTGTCAGAAACTTGCTGTCATTTATGTTCCCAACGGCATTGATGACCTTGGCAGCTGGCATGCTATTACTGAAGGGGCTAAGGGAGCAAGGCCGCCTTGGAAGATATTTTGGAAAGGTTATAATACATGATCAGCCACCATCAAATACGATTCAAAGATCATAGCTCTTAAAGAGGCCATGCGTGAAGTGGAAAAGTATCTCCAGAATCTTAATGTTTCTCTTCTTAAATTACGTACAATTCTTCTTGCAGGCCAACCTCAGGTAAGCTGGCTGATTACTAAACTTGTGGGAAGCTTGATATTGTCTTCTCACGACTTTGCGCTGTCAAATTGATTGTGCTTGTTTTGGTTTAACATTGTGGACCCGTAGAGAGTGCTTTAGATTAATATGCAATTATATCGTTGGCCCTTTTCTTTTATGTATTTGAAGCTGTTAACTACTTAACTTTATTTGAATATTTCCCTCAAAGCCAATGGGTGATTGGCTATCGTTCTGAACAAAACATCATTCAAAAGACCACACACATTACTAAGAATTGTTCTGCAACAACGCATGTTATCAACTATCTTCTTAGGAATATGCGTCTAAGCAAACTTTTGTGTTACCTAGTAAGTGTGGGGAAACTCATTGTTAAGCCTTTCTATTAATTATGTAATTGTTGTCTCTAAAAATGATTCCACAAGCTTCTTCACAGCTGTGGACTAGAACAGATATCTGAGCCAACATTACATAATTAATTTCAATGAATAAAACCTTAAACTTCAATCTTGAAATCTATATCTAGACTACTGAATCTAAACGGGCGGTACTCTCTTTGAATGACTGATGTCATATTCTTTCTAATCCATTAATACAAATGTAATATTACATTTGAACCAATTGAAGTACACACACAGCCACAGGAATACCACTGCTAGGTATTTTGCGTGTTTGAACTACAAAAGGTGTTTACAAATGTTCTTTGGTCACATATGCCATCTTGGAGAACTTTAGTCATATCAATTCAACTCTTGACATGGGTTTTACTGAATTATTTTTGAATTGTTCTTCCTTCCATTGCTAAGTGCAGATTAAATCTATTTTAAATTTATTTTCAGATAACAACCGAGGTTGCTCTGGTCATGTTGATGGGTTCGGCAATTCTCCTCATTGTCCCTTTCAAGTACATTGTCGCTTTCCTTCTTTTTGATTTCTTCACTCGCGAGCTCAAGTTCAGGAGACAAATGGTCGTGAGGTTCATGAGTCTGTTGAAGGAGCGTTGGGATGCTGTGCCCGCTGCCCCCGTGTTGTGTTACCTACGAGGGCGATGAAACCAGGGAACTAAGTGAAAGGAGAGAAATCGATAGCAATGCAAAACCAGAATCAAATCAGAGCAGCAATAATTATAGGTAAACTTTGAGATGTATATTTACGTGTAGTGTTTGTTGTGGAAAGATCATTACGAACTTCGTATAGAGAAAGAGCAAGAAGCCTCATTTCCTCTCAAATTCTTTTTGTGCATAAAAAAATGGGAGGCCAAATTCCATAGAAATGCTAGTGCTATTTATGTGATTGGACTCCCTTGATTTGTCCCACGAGTTCTGATAAATGTCTCAACTCTTCAGCAGGCAAGCAAGATAGGAGTTTTCTGTAGTATTTTTTTTTTTTTTTTGGTAATTTCAAGATCTGCGTGTCACAGTATTCTGTAGTGCCCTATGGTTTGCTACAGTTATGCATCGACTGAATATTTTTCATATATATATATATATAATATATATATCATATATTTGATAACATCAAAGATTTATGAAAATTTTTGAATCACCTAAATTAATCAACCAATCACAAAAATAACGAATACATGATTGGCAACGAAAAAACTTTTTACCAACTAGTAAAGGTAAAACTTTGGGTTTGATTTCGAAAACTACTCAAACTTCCACTATATAATTAGGTTACAAGTATCCACTTGAAATCTCTACGACTCCTCGCAGAACTTCTTTCAAGCACTCGCGTCGAATTCTCGACACACCTAGACAAGTAGAAACAACTTTCTAACTCCTTAAAAAGTGAACAAACTCAACAAAGAAAAAAGAAAACTAGAGAAAGGCTTATAAGCTCACAAGAAAAATTCTCTCTCTCACAAAACTCTATAATATGTCTCTTCATTTACCTATTGTACATTAAACTTGGGTGTATATATATAGACTTACAAAAATCTTATTCCAACTAGGACTTAAAAATATAAACAAATTTCCTAAAAACAAATTTGCTAAATGGAACAGATTTTCTAAATTGAAACAAAATCTTCCATAAAATAAATCGCTTGAACTATCACACTCCCATCGGCCAGTTGCGAGATCTACTGGAATCTGTTCTAGGGTAGAAATCAATATAGGCGAACCCTCGCGCATCTTGCGAGCTCCCAGCGCTAATGTGGAGCAACAGCATGCTGCTTGCGAGATACACTGGATTTACCGCGTGTTTCTTAATTTGTGCAATCTTCTTCTTCACTTCTAATTGAACTTGGATTACAATATTGGTTATATTCTTTTGAAAACTTGCTCATTTGAAAAATCTTCAATTTAATAAATATGCAAATCTTCTCCTCTCTTTAATTTAAGAAATATTCATATCTGTCATGTTTAATTTAAGATTTTGTATGAATTTACCACTAAAAAACAGTACAATTTACACTATATATGGGGACGTGAGGGGGGAAATGTCACTCCAACCTGGGTATATGAGCATGGGATGAACTTGCTGCTTGGTTTAGGTCCCTTGCTTGCTGGATGTACTTCGTAACATACAAGATTGTGTTTGGAGTGATAAAAAAGTGAGATAAAATAACATAAGTTGTGAGATACGTAATTCGTGCAATAAGGCAAAAAATGAATAATTTTTAGAAATTTTTAGTAATTTTTTTACTGTTTTTTTAGAATTTTTTTTTATCGCCCCAAATGAAGCAAAAGTTTGTCTATTTTTTTTTATGTTATCTCAATTATAATTGGGTTTCTTTGTCATGAATTTTTGGAATATACTTTTCGGCCCCTCTCTCTCTCTCTCTTCCTCTCTCTCTCTCTCTCTATATATGTATGTATGTATGTGTGTATGTGTTATTGGTATTTATATGTGAGTTTTGGGGTTCACTGACATGACTTCTGTGATTAGATTATTCTATTATTTACGCCATCAATGCATTTTACTCATAACATGTATAACTATCGCATCAATGGGGAGAGAAATCAAAATCAGAAATTGACAAATTTAACATTAAAGAAAATATACGAGAGAGAGAGAGAGAGAGAGAGAGAGAGAGAGAGATGAAAGCAAAAGTGAAAAACCAATCAGGGCATCAAAAATTAATTGATATTGGGACATCCACTTGTACACAGCCCAAAGACATCAAAATGTAATTTGAAATTTGCGAGCATAGGTAACAAAGCCAGCATGAAGATCCACCAACTTTGGAAGATTGCGTTCGACTTCAAGCCATCCGATCCATTGCACACGACCTTCTGATCGTGATACGTGCACACCTTTTGATTCCTAGAATCAACACCAACAAAAATCAGCGAGTCCCTGCATGGTTGATAATGTACGAATATATGGCTGTTCAGAGTTTGATTTCATTTCCGTAAATTTTTATGTTCTTTCATTCTACTAGAAAACATTATAAATAGACTGCATCTTTATGGGACTTTTGTTTTAAAATTATAAGTACGCATTTATCCTCACGTGATTATGGTTTATATATAAATAGGTCTTTAACGGGTGTCCAGAGGCACTAATTAAGAGCCAATAAATATATGTCATGTAATAATATTTCGCATTTTGATAGAGTTGTGCGTAGAAAAGTGCGAAATATTAGTACATGACATGTTTTTATTAGTTCTTAATGAGTGCCTATATATATATATATATATATATACATATATGATATTATCTGACTATGTATCATTATCTTATAGTACTGAAAATTTGAATATTGGAATTCACTGGGGGTACCTAGATGAGCAAAATGCAACAACATAGTCAGTGGCGGTGCAAGTGATTAAACTGGTAGAATGATCATTTGCGTAGCTATAAGCTGCCGGGCAAGCCTGCTTGAAGGCCCTGGAGTAGTTTGTGGGCAAGCAAGAGGCTTGGTCAGAATAAGCTCCTCTGCAGCAATACTCATCGGTGTTGAAGGCATTGCAGGCGCTCCGGCAAGCAATGGTCTTTCCGTCTGGTGACTTCAGGGCGAGCTCCGACGAGCAGTTTGCCCTCAAGTCGCTGTCGCAGCCGGCGTCACTGCAGTTCCCTTTACCCTTCATTGGAGTGACCGTTAGGGGCAAGTTGAACCCATCAACTAGGCTAACATCGTAGTAGTCGACGCTTCCGAGGCTGTTGAACTCCATGATGGAGACCGGTGGCTGGCCGGGGCTGGAGCACTTGAGGGAGCCGCCGCAGCTCCCCGTCTGGCACGTGCCGGTGCCATTGTCAAAGCTGCAGCCGGTGCGGCCCCATATCCGGCCACCCCACCCTGGCGAGGCGGTGAAGACGGCGGATCGGCCGGGCTTCAACGCGAAGCCGCCGCCGCCACCAGGTGGGTTGCCGTTTGTTGTTATTCCGGGCCATACGGTCTCCTTGCAGTGGTTTACTATGGTGAAGTTTGTGCACTCAGACAATCTTATCCCTGCATACCCACATAGAAAAGAGAAGAATGTGAACAAGCTGGCATCCGAATTTTTCTTTTTTCCTCCATTTTCTTGGCAACCAAACGGGAAGTATAGGGAAGCAGAGTGTGTTACCTGGTGCAGTGACCATTGCCAAGACAAACAAGGCTGTTGAAAGTGGACTGAGTTGGGAAGCCATCTCTGTTTTTATCTTTCTGGTTGGTTTGTGGACTTGAAACTAGTTTTTGCTTAGAGGAATGTAGAAGAAAGGAGAGAGATAAAAAGAGAGAATGGAAGAATAACTTGTTGAGGAGGAGAGTGAATAGAGAAACTGTGGCCGGCCAGAAGAAGCTTCCTTCCTTCATTGCATAATCAAGTGATTCCCCTCTACTTAGAATCATCCAGCTAGCTAGCTAGTATACTTAATAATTTTACCTCAATCTTCCTTGGTATGGTTGGTATATTGTCTCCAAATTCTTCCTCCTTTTTTTTTTTTTTTTTTTTAAACTTTTGTATTTTGTTTGTTTGTCTATTCAAGGAGGGAGCTTGTGATTGCCATAGTGCTAAATCAGTGAATCATCTCGTTAGTCCTTTTTTGTTATTATTCTTTGAGTAAATAAAAACAAATATTAATTCCATCACTTTGTTCATTGGCATGTGTAATGTTCTTTTCTTCTTTTGTTATTTATAATTTGTTTCTTATATAAAAAAGAAAACTTGTTAAGAGGCCGTTTGGCGCCAAAAAAAAAAAATAATAATATAAATAAAATAAAAAAATAGCAGCAACTTTGTAACATGCATTGACACGTGTCATTTTAAAAATTAGTTGGGTGTTTGATAAAAATTTTAAAAGTTTTAGAAAATTGAAGAAAGTGAAAAAAACTGGTAAAGATTGAAAAAAATTAGAGAAAATTTGTAAAAGTTAAAAACGTGTTTGGTCGAAAAAATCGAAGAAGATTAGTAAATTTTAATTTTTTTAAATAAAAGTTGGTGAGCCAAATGGCTCTAAATAGTAGATAGGATGTTTAATTAAATTTCACATTATTATTACTTTTTAGTATTTTTAGTTGAGCTTTTTGTTTAAATATTTGTGAAAACTAATATATATATATATTTAACTTGAAATTGTTTCTTGCATTTTGAGTGAACATTAAGTTTAGAAAATATATTAAATAAATATTAAAAAAATTAAAATATATTATATTTAATTGATATTTAGTAATCTAACTAATCTATAAATTTAAATGATATATTTTCTCTAGAAGAAATAAAAAATGTATAAAAAATTTCTTATAATATAATTTTAGTTTGTAAAATTGAAAATTTGGATTTAATTAAAAATGTGCCAAAAAAAAAAAAAAACTTATTTGAAATAGAGACCCTAGTCCATTCGAATGGTAACAGAACTAATCGTCCAAAAAATTGGGCCAACGGTAATTTTCCCAAAAATTCATGCTTGGAATAGAGAGTTTAGGGGAGCTAACCCAATGTCACTCCCAACATAAAAGTATTAGATTAAAATTTAACGGTTTAAATTTATTTATATTTTTTAATTTAAAAAACACTTAAATAAATTCAAACCGTTAAATGATTTCAAATTTGACGTCACGACCCCCCTTTTCTTTGATCAAACTTTTCTAATAGTTATCTCTCCAACCTCGTCACATTTTGGAGTTAGAAGTTCAATGGTGATAGCTTACCTTGATTGTTACATTAAAAGTCGTTAAAAATGTATGAATTCCATTTGATATATCGCCACATTTGATATATATATATATATATATATGTCTATTTACATTCAAATTATATATATTTATGTATAACACAATAAAATACAAAAATAGCAAGAAAAAAAATTAAATATAAATTATCAGTAACATTTAAAAATAATAATTATATTCTTAGTTTTTATAAATTCGTTATGTTTTGACTTTTAACCATTTAAGGGCTTACTGATGGAGATATTATACTTTAGAATTTAGATTTTACAAATTACTCATCCTAGGTCTGGACACACTGATAACATATACTCATCCGGAGAAGAATTAACCGAGCATCAGGCAGAAAAACTAGGTTCTCTAGTTCGTCATTCAACTCCAATAATCTACACCAAAATTTGATATGTCTTCAACTTCAAAACTAAGAATGCACTGTCATCAGAAACACATTTGCACTCTGTATGAAATGGTGAATTTAGTAAAATTTATTTTTATTTGGTAAAAATTCTTACGAATCCTTATGTTTGAAATTAAAATAAAAATTTTATGACTTAAATTTGATTTTATTTCCTAACTTAAATTTTAGTATTTCTACATCATTCAAATCTAACTGAAAAGAATAAAATTTGATTGAAAATTTATTATTTTTTAAATCATCTAAGTAAGTGAACAAATTCATTCTCATATTTATCATATTTTTTATTTTCTATTAATATACATGCTGTTTAGGGCACCAACAAATTTCAAAAAATTTCAAAAATTTCAACTTTTTCAAACTCTAAAAAATTCTAACTTTTTAAAAAAATTTATCAAAATCCATTGGAACAAACCAAAATGGTGTGTTCCAACAAATTTTCCCAGATTTTTTTAAAAGTTAGACTGACATTTGTACCAAAAGCTTTACAAGATCTTAAAAATTTTTAAGATTTTTCACTAAAATTTTGTCACATATAACTTTATATAATTTTTAACAATCTTATATCAAATCAAATACAAATATCCAATCATCATTTCAAAATAACTTTTACATTCCAAATTTCAAAAAAATTTTCACTTTTGTTTTTGTTTTTATTTTATTTTGTTTGACTCTAAACGGTCCCATAATTAAATTTGATATTTTTCTTAAACCAATACAATTTAATTTTTAAATTTAAACATGTGTTTTAAGTATAAAATTTTATTTATCAAATCAAATTAATTTTTTATTTTAAAATTAAATAAATTCTAAGAGAATAATATTTTCGAACGGAGTATTAATCTAAGACGCAATATATATATATATATATATATATATAGAAAAGAATTTGAGAAACATTCTCTACCAGGCTCTTCAATTTAGTCAATCAACATTGTAGCAAACCTCTTTCAAGGGGATCACATTAGGATGCCATCTCAAGGCAGCAGCTTGAATTTCTCATCCTATATCACGTTTGTGTTGCATTGTTGCATGTCAATTTCTCAAACCAAATAAAAATGCAAAGATTACCGTTGAGTAACATCAGAGTCACGACCCTTTATCCTTATTGTCCTCCTTTCTCTGGGCATAATTCTTCGCATGAAAGCTAACGAAAAGGGCCAAAAGCGAACCGTTGAAAGCCGCGTTGAAGCACCATCCCCAGATCCCGGAGCACCCTAATCCGGTGAAATGATAGTAAAGCATCAAAATCGAAACGGCGAAGCTAAACACGAACTGCACGATCTGACAGTCGGTGACCAATCGCTTCCACCTCGGACGATATCCAAGTGCGCACAATAGGTAGTAGGCGTACATTAGCGTGTGAACGGAGGCGTTGGTGACGAGCGCCACCGCGAGGAGGGACTGCGATGTGGAGAGCCAGAGGTAGCACATCACCACCACCACAGCGTGGTGGTAGACGTGGAGGAAGGAGAGCCGTCGGATGCTGCCGGCGAGTATGATCAGCAGAGTGTCGACGAATTCGAGGATCTTGGAGAGGTAGAAGACGTAGGCCCAGAAGAGAGGGCCGCTCGGGGAGTGCGGTGTTTGGGGAAGCAGAAGATCCAGCTAGGGTTAGGCATTTGGGACAAGGTGGAGAGGGAGCAGCCGACGGCCATGGTGAGGAAAGGAGGAGGAGGATGAGGGTGGGCGGCGGAGATGAGGAGGAGAACGGCGGAGGGGAGTGGGCGGAGGCGGGAGCGGTGGAGGAGGAAGATGAGAGCGAGGTAGGTGAGGACCGTGAGGGCGAGGAAGCGGAGGGAGGCGCCCCATGTCTGGCCTTGTCTCCACTCGAATTGACTCACCGTTGGATGGTCCACCAGCCAGTAGTGAGCTTCGGAGTAGAGCCGGTCCATCTGGGGCTGCGTCTCAAACGTCGCCGTGCAGGGCGGAGGAGATTGTGCGCGGAGTTTGCAATTAGAATTGATGCTATTCCAGTGATAAGGCTGGCCTTCGTGTGCGAGTGGCAACCAAGCCCCGCTGCTCAAGTCTAACTACTCGGCTTTTAACTTTGGGTAAATTACACTTAGACCCCTAACTATTAGGCTGATTACACGTAGACTCCTGAACATTTAAACTTTACACTTAAACCCCTTATTTTCAAATGTTATAACACTTGGGTCCATCCATTAATTTCTCCGTTAACTGCGTTACAAAATGACGAAAATGCCCCTTATTAATTTTCTCTTCGCACAGCTCCCCCCCAATTCCTTCCATATCTCTGTCTCTGAACCATCAATGGCTCGACTCTATCTCTCTCCATCCCCCAAATTATTTTCTATATCTTTCTCTCTCTAAACTCATCAACGGCTCGATTTCTCAATACCAGTTTCATTGCATCCTTGCCTTCCTTCCACCGTCACTCCTCTGCCTTGTCTTTGCCTTCACTGTCCACCACCAGAAAGACCCTAATTTAAGCTAAGATCTGAGAGATCTTCATGCCCGCTCTTAGCTTTACCATGACGGAGGGCAAGATCGTCTCCTGGGTCAAGTCCAAGGGCGAAAGCTCTCCAAGGGCGAGTCCGTCGTCCGATGGCGAAGAAGTGAGACGTTGAGAAGATGAAGAGAGAGGAAGGAAAGAATGAGCCACAAGAACCGGAAAAAAAAAACCTAAAAATCAACTGATCGAAGCAATTGGAATTTTTGAAGCAACTCGAATTTCTCTGTATCAATTTATTCTGAGGTTTTCTGTTTGAAACGCAAATCATTGTTTGTACTTTATTCTCCATTTGCAAGCGCGCACATATACGTGTATATATATATATATATATATGCATGTATGCATATAAAGTTATGTAATTTGTTAGCCATTATGTGGCTTTAGCCCCTTTTTTATAATACAGATCTAGGGTGTCTTTTATTAACTAGCTAAGGAACCGCTAGGTTGATCCGATAAATCCGAGACAATTCAAATTCAGGTGGTTATTCTTGTTGATTTTGTTGTAGCATTTAATGAGATTTACTCTTGGTGTCATATAATCTAAGTTTGTACCATTTAATTCTCCAGTGGATGAGTTTTTTAATTTTTTTATAGTTTTAATTTTGTAATTTATAAAAATTATTTTGAATATGGGAGGATAAATTCTAAAATTATTAATTAATAAAAAATATTAATATTTATCAATTTGATTTTTAATTTTTTTTATATTTTTAATTTTATAATTTAAACATATTTTAATTATGATAGGATAGAAGTTAAAAATTACTATTTTTTTTAAAGCCTCCACTAAAATTAAATCTGATTCTGACGTAAGAAAAATATATTTAAAAATAATTAATAATAAAAATTAAAAACATTAATTATTTAAATTAATTAAATTCAATAAAATATATTTAAAATTTATTTGATTAACTAATTTAATAAAATATATTTAAATTAATTAATTTAATGTTTAAATATTTATTTTTAATAATAATTTGTTCTAAGTTTCTAACAAAATGTATTATTATAACTTAATTTAATAATAATTAATAGATTTAATAAAATTAAATAAAATAAACCATTTTAATAATAAAGAAAATTGAGAAAGAGAGAGAGAGGGAGGGAGAAAGTTGTGCAGAGAAAAATTAACGAGGGATATTTTCGTCATTTTGTAACACAGTTAATGGAGAAATTTAACGGATGGACCCAAGTGTTACAAACATTTGGAAATAAGGGGTCTAAGTGTAAAGTTTAAATGTTCAAGGGGTTTATACGTAATCAGCCTAATGTTTAACGGGTCTAAGTGTAATTTACCCTTTAACTTTTAATTTTTTTTAACGATTAAACTTAACTCTTATATTTTAATTTTTTTAAATCGTGAAAAATAAAAATATCCAATTAACAAAAAATTAAAAAAATAATTCTTCAAAAATTAACTTTTCCCCTTTTCCACAAAAAAAAAAAAAAAAAAAAAAAAAAAAAAAAACTATTTTTAATAATTAGCTAATTTAGTTACAAAAAAAATTAACCTTTTCACTTCCCAAACTCAACGTTACTCTCTCTCTCTCTCTCTCTCTATATATATATATATATATATTACAATACATATTCTCTATCTTGTCCAAAATCTTTTAATAAATGAATTTATACAAACTCAGCTTTTGCTAAAGAAAAAAATGAGGCATGGCGAGGGGTTTGATTTGAAACGTGAAAATTATAAGTTACAGTGCATAATTGTTCTATAAATATTTTGGTCGGGATTGAACAAATGTTCACATGTATTTACTTTTGCCATCCCCTAGTTAGCTAGGTTTTTCTAGTCTTATATATAATTTTTTTCCTTTCCTAAAATTTAATTTAATTTTTTGAGTCATGTAATTCACAAAATTACAAAATATATATATTTTTTCAAATTAAAAATTCACATCAAAAATTAATTATTTTCAACTGCATATGAATATCTATTTTTAATAAATTTTTTTTTTACATTCTTTTTTATGAATGACATTCCTGAAAGCCCTCCAAAAAAAATAAATAAATTTTAATTAAAGAAAAAAAGCCGACCTTGCTAATGAATGCCAACTTCTTTCGCTGTACACTGAATAAACCCATCAAATCCAGCTCACATCACACAAACTTGGGAAAAACTGTGGATATAATATCACATCAGCCAATTGTTAGTTTGAGAATAAATTTTAACCCCTTTTGATTTATTATAAACTTCTAAAAATTTCTGAAACTCTCTAATAATCTTTAAAAATTATTTACTTTTATCTCACTGTATAAATAAAAAACTCACAACTTATCTCACTTTTTATCACTCCAAACACACCCTTTGGAAGAAAAACAAAAAAATAACACAAATTTGACAAGAAGACACTTCCCCCACCCAAAAAAGGGAAGAAGATAATCTTAGCTAGTTAATTCTTGTAAACTCTTGGCTACTAACAACAATAGACTGCAAATTCTAGGGTACAGAACAATGCCCCCCCCCCCCAAAAAAAAAAAAAAACCATATACAGATGATCAAACTTGATCCAATAACAAGATAAGATCAGAAACAATTTTACTCTTAGCTTACTGATCCCAGGTTGCATACTCATTTGCTTTTTTCATTAAAATTATAAATTGCACAACTTGATCAGGAAAAACAAAAACATCCTCGGTCTGGACACACCTGTAGCTACAAATATCATAGATTTACCCAAAGAAAGATTAACCAGCCATCAGGCAGAAAACTTTTTCTACTTCATCATTCAACTCCCATGAACAACACAAAATTTGAGATGTCTTCAACTTAAAAAATAAGAAAACACTACTGCATCAGGATAGAAACACATTTATTCTAAGACCCCTCCCCCCCCCCCCCACCCCCCCCCCCCCCCCCCCCCCCGCCCCCCCCCCCCCCCCCCCCCCCCCCAAAAAAAAAAAAAAAAAAAATATATGGAAACGAATTTGAGAAATCTTCTCTACCAGGCTCTTCAATTTAGTCAATCAACATTGTAGCAAACCTCCTTTAAGGAATCACATTAGGATGTCATCTCTCAGCACCAGCTTCAATTTCTCATGCCATATCATGTTTGTGTTGCATTGTCAGCCTACAAAATTGAGCAATTTGCTAGTGGTAACCATAAAAACTAGCTAAGCTGAACTTGTGGTCACCTTTCTCTTGACAATTCTTCTTCTCCGAGCCTTGGGAGGCGGTGCTTCCCCTTCGGCAACAGACCCACCTTGCCCTTGTTTGATGCCCAGAAACCCAAGCCCCGATACAATGCCATTCTTGGATATGAACCAATTTGAAGAAGGCTGAGTAGCAGTCTCAGATGGTCTATTATAAGCCTTTAGGATGTCGTCTGAATGAGCCAGTGGATCCACTTCTACCCCAAGCCAAGCCAACCTCGATGTCTCTCCTAACTGAACATTCGTAAGCCTGCATGCATTTTGAAACACCAACACTCAAATAACTCAATAATTGATTCTCCCAATGCTTAGTAACAAGGGTGTCTCCCCATAATCAGGGGTGAAATTAAATAAGTATTATCTATCTAAGGAAAGAACAGACCTCAGAGCTGTACTGAAAAATAGCGCCACTCCAATAACATCAAAATAGTTGATCAATGCTCTATCAATTCCACATAAAAGCTGATATCGCAGGTTTGCATATAGGCCAAGGAAAGCCCCGTAACCAAGTGCATTAGTATTTACAGTAGGAATAGTAACAGACAGCCTGCAAGAAATAGACAATAATGGTGGCCAAAAATTAATTCAAAAGAACCAATTTAAAACAAAAAAGGCACTAAGCGAATGGAAAGTAGTGGTGCACATTGTCTACCTTCCCTTTTTTACTGGCACAGAGATTTGACAGAGCACCTTGCGCTGCACCAGCAGTAAATCCAACCATGCACAACTCTGCAGCTTTGTAGAGAAAAGAATGGATTCTCTTTTGCAAGTCAAATTCTCTAAGTGGGTAGCTCTTCTCAAATATATTGTTTGGAAGCTTTTGCAATGTGTTTTGCAAATCAAAACGGAATGTGTTTCCATATGAGCGGCAAGGAGCAAGCGACCACACAACAATAGCATTGCATGCAGTCACAGTAAGAACATTTATGAGTGCGAGATCCCACTCCTGCTTAATCCTATAAAAACAGTAAAGCAAAGATTTGTTCGGTCAATGCATCCAAAAAAGCACATCATTTACTTCCAATTTCACATTCAGAAGAAGGTAATAATCACCTTTCTTGCGATTTTTCAACCACCAAACAGAGCAACCGATTGTGGTAGCCTGCTCAAGAAGACCTTGTATAAAAATGCAGGATCTGCAATCATCCTGCACAAACAAAGACGAATTGTAAAAAGAATTATTCAATTGCTAATGGAATGTTTAATGTGCATTGAAGCAATCAAGCATCTGATAGCTGAAGACAAACAGAAGAATGTAAACAATGCAAAAATGATACTCAAATCCCAAGAAGAATTTTGAATAGTTCATAACGACTTAGTAGTTCAAATACAGATTCTAGAAATCTGAAACTAAATCACATAATAAGCTAATAAAAATAATGGGATCACAGAACCCAAAAATAAAAAATAAAAAATAAAACTGCTAATGGTTTGATGCCAGGATATGTTGTCTAGCTCTTAATTTCATGTTTCACACTCAGCAACATAAATTCCAGTATTAATGGCATACTTATCAATGCAGCCTCACAGACGGTATCATTAATTTTAAACTTAACAGAAATTTCACATCCTTCTCAAAAAAGTGAACTTGTACCATTAAGAAGTAATCTAGTTGCAACCTTAGCCTTTCCCACCATCTCCTGTGAGAAGAGGATTCTCTATTGACACTCAACATTTTGCATATCCTATTAACCCAGATGCAGAAAAGTTACAGATGAAGTTAAATTAAAATTGGCAGGTTTCATTTCTTTATATTATTATCCATCAACATCTCGCCCTCACACGTGCATTGCATCATCATGATGGTCACACATTCTCATATCCCAAGTGGCTCTCCACTAACATTTAACCACTGAAATTCACTGTTGTGAACAATCTCAATCAAAGACCTAAATACATTCTAGTAAACATTTTAGACTTTTAGTACAACAGGTGCTAGACTGCTAGTTATATATTTCGTAGGCCACTAGTTGGAGTATTCTAGTATAATGCTATAGAAAATTGAACAAAAAGGTCGCTTCCCAACTTCTGATCAACAAGGAAGAGAAAGATAAATATTAGATATATTCCCTGGAAAAAAAAAAAAACCAAAAAAAACCAAAAAAAAAAAACCAAAAAACAACACACCACACATTCGAAAGGATAGGGTACAATTGCGTGCCAAGAAAGCTCCTAATTTTCAAGGTTTTCACTTAGTAGCAGGCTACTATCACTCTCACAAAGCAGCCAGTTCTATGAAGGGACAAATCTACTTAATTTCTAAATCAACAACACATGTCTTTCTTTTCAAATTATGTTTCAAAAACACACCATCAATTACCGGTGATGATTAGTACAGGGATCACATTCTTGGAGAGAGAAAAACACCAAAAACATTGTAAGAATGCCTTACGCAACTTGAGTAAGATACCCACTGAAGTAGGAAAGTGAGAATAAAATCCAGACAAGATAATACATATTACGTTGGACATGACTGTCAGCCAAAAAAAAAAACCCAAAAAGATAGGAAAAAGTTGAATTGATTTAATGGGAGATTGGAGAACCATGAAAGGTACCTGCCAATGATGCCCTGGACGTTCCTTGAGGAAGCGTTCGAGAGATGAACCTAGTGGTGGTAGGCCGGGCATTGATTGCTAGAAATTTTACCATTTGAGCTGAGCTAACCAAACCCTGGTGGGAATAACACATCAGAATCTAGCCTCGTGATCCTAAAGCATAATTACATGATAAAAAAACCATTTCACCAGTTCATAGGCTTGCCGCAGTCCTGCTGGCAACCATCATTGTCCTTTGCCACTCATTTAATACCGCATCAACAATTTCCGATCAAAAGCTGATATATTACACAACGATTATTCATCTTGAGGTAATCAAGAAATATCAGATTAAAATAATAGTAATAATAAAAAAAAATGCAGTTGTGCATCCAGGGTCTGCTAACCTCTTGAAGAACAAGGCGTCTCCTAAATAATCCACCCTCCTCCCCTTCATCCCCATCATCAAAATCGTCAAAGTAATCATCATCATCACCACCATCATCGCCTCCATCACCACCACCGTGATTGATTTTCTTTCCAATATCGCCACCACCACCTCCAGTTGCAGTCTACAATATTTCAAAATTATAATCCACCACATCAAGGATTGATTAAAAAGGAATGATAGGTAAACTGATCAAAACAAATAAACTTCATTTAATGAATATAGATGCATCCTTAACTTGAGAATTCAAATTCAATAAATGCCTACATAATGTTGCAAGTCAAAAATGAGGGACCACCAATATGTAGGTAACCACCTCATATTACAAGCTTCCAAAGGATATACATGCTTTTATGAGGGGGAAGCACCGAAAGCCATTACATAAACTTTGTTTTTTTCCTTTCTTATTGATTGGATGGGAAATTGTCAATATATATATATATTACATATATATATCAATGAATGAGAAAATTGAGGTGGATTAGAGGTGTAGCGTGTGAAAAAAATAAATGAAAATGCATATGTCAGAGTTTAAAGTGGAACTAACTAAAGAGAAATGAGAAGCACTTGGGAATGTTTGCCCACAAGCAACCTAGACAAACTAAATAATTGAAATTTCAATATCAAAAATTGAAATTTTCAATCATCTCAGATATGATAATATAGGATGTAGCCAATTGCTATTAAGACTGTTCAATTAAGTTGAGCATTGACCATTAAACCAAACCAAACCAAGCCTTTTCCCACTAGGTGGGGTCGGCTATATGATTTGTCGACGCCAATTAGATCTGTTTAGGGCCATGTCCTTCGATAGATCTAGGTAGGTCAGGTCATGTTTAATAGTTTCTTTCCATCTTCTTTGGGTCTTCCTCTATCTCTCCTACTCCTGTCAATCTCCATACTTCACCCCTTCTAACAGGTGCCTCTACTGGACGCCTTCTAACATGGGCCAAACCATCTTGAGCATTGACATTGCCCCAACAAAAATCATTAAGCTAAATCACTTTGAATTTTCACTTTCAACTTCATAACTTTTGATTCCACATCACTGGATTATGCATAGCAATCAAAGTGTGAAGAAAACACAGTCCTCCTCTCTCTTCTTTTGTGGTATCTCCTTTTACAAGGCATTGCTTTTAGTCTTTGTTGAGTCCTATGCTTCCAATTTGCTATCAATTTATGATGTTCAGCTTCATTACCAAGACTTTACTAACGGTTTAATTTTGTTCGTACCTTCAATTAGGCAACACTGAGTCTGATTGTCTAGTTATCGACACATGGACTATGAGGACCTGGCCACTATGGTTTTATGTTATCTCTATTCAAAACTTTAATTGTAAGAATCTTCTCAAGGGCACTAAAAAACAAACCGACATTTCTCCATTATGTTCAATGAGTTTGCTCCTTGACTGTGCTTCCCTTTTTTCGTTGCCTTCGCATCTTTTCAAATGCGGGTCAACACCTCCTTAGTACCTTTGTTTTATTATACAAGGGTTTTAAGAATGAAAATTCCTAGGGCATAACTGAATGAACTCAATTGGAATTGTAACCATGTTGGCATACGATTAGTCTTCTGTTCAGATCATAGTTTTCTCAGAAGACAAACAGACTCTGAAAAGAATTTCACACAGTTAAACAATTTTCAAGAAGAGAAGGCATACCTCAAGACCTGACTTACTAGTTTGCTTCTGCGACAAATCGAGCTTCGACTTCTCCAAAGTCACCGCACCAAAAGAACCGTACTCCTTTTTCATAACCGGACCGTAAGTCGCGGACGGCGACGCCGCCGACGACGACGATGACCCCGAATCAGACGGCGGTGACGCTCTGAAACACCGTTCCAATCCAGCTATCGTGTCTCCATCAACAGCCGCCGCCGATGAAGCCTTCACAACCAGAACCTTGTGGAGCTTGCCGGAGAGCAGTGGTAACCGGTAAACGGGGCTGTGAATCGGCAAAAGGGTTTTTGACGATAAGGTCTGGGTGGTTGGGAAGGTTTGGGTGTTGATGGGCATGATTTGGGCGGTTTGGAACACCGAGTGGGACATTTTCGTTGTTTCTGTTTGGATAGACAGAAATTTTTTTCTCAGATTTTCATCGCCTGTGTGCTTCTCTCTCGTGGTTGCAGAGAGAGAAAGTAGAGAGAGGGGGGAAGAATCGGGGATGAGGGTGAGGGGTTTTGATGATGGGAACGGATCCGACAATTCCGAGTTATCAACTGAGTCGACTGGAGGACTCAGATGAGTGGCTCAGCCGGCCCTGGTTCACTCGGTATGCCGATATTAAAATAAATCAAGTTTGTTAGTTTTTTAATAATAGATCGAGATGAAACACAAACTAAATAAAATTTGTTAACTTTTATGAAAGTAATATACACAAATCTTATTAATCTTCAGATCAAAATCAAACACAACTTAAATATAAAATAAACAAAGTTTATTAATCACTGTTTGGAGTGCTAATAAACTACAAAAAATTCTATAAAACTCTAACAACTTCTATAAATTATTAAAATTCTCTATCACACTTTTATTTTTTCCTGTATTTACTAATTTCAATATTTCATTAAGAAAATAAAAAATTCGTAACAAAATTAACCGAATGCAAAAAATTTTTTTTACAATCATATTCTTTGCGTTGAAAGTTTTCAAACGAGCACCATTGTTACTTATTTATCTCTATTTTTTTAAATTCGTTAGAACGGATTTAGATAAATTGTTCTAACGATTTACCGGTGTAGATCCATTAGAACGGATTTGAAGGGTCGTTTTAACGGTTTTGACATTGTTTAGAGAGAAAAGAAGTATTTTTTTGAATCCATTAGAATAGATTTGGGAAATCATTCTAATAGTTTTGGTACTATTCATCTCCAAAACGTAATTTGAAAAGAAACATTAAGCGCCTTAAATACTTAAAACCACGTTTTTTTTTTTTTTTTTTTATCACTCCAAAACGTTACTTTAGTCTCAGAAAACTATAAACCAAATGAGTGACAGATGCTTACAAATAATAGGAAACTTAGTAATCTAAATAAGAATTACTCTTAGAAGGAATAAAAAAAAATCTAGTCTTGAGGTGTTAAGTACGTTTTTATTAACGGTTATTTCATTTGACCACTCTTTTTTTCCAATCCCAGTTATGGAGGGAGTTTCTTCATTTATTTAATTCAAATATTCTTTCTAAATGACGTGAAAATCAGTTAATTTGCAAAATGGCTTTTTCCCAACCTAAACTCTTCCTATTTTCTTTCCATGCTATCTAGTGAAGAATGTTAGGTACCTTCCGCGCAACTATTTTATTTTTGGGTATAAATAAAAACGATGTAATTATTATGAATTGAGTTAATCCATTCTAGTAGGAAATTAGTTTGATTTTTAGCTTAAGTATTGCTAATCCAATTGCGTGGGCTATGAAATTAGCAATTTTTTTATTAGTTCAAATTGAACCAATCCAATTAAAATTAAGTTTATTTGGTTTGAACTTGTGACACCATTGATTTGGTTCTAGGTTCAAAACAATTGACTCGGGCAAAAATGGAGCTTACTCCACGGCTAATGTGGACCCAAATCCATCCATGCGGACCTTTAATTAATTAAGTAGCATTTGGTTTAATTTTTTATTTTCTGTTTCATGCTCAAAACAAAGAATAAAAAATAATCTATTTTCTTTATTTTGATATTTTCTTTGTTTTAAGTTGAAAATGTTTAAAATGACTTTTTGTTATTTTACATTTTATGTGTAAACTCATTTTCTGTTTTCTAAAACAAAATTTGAAAAAATAAGTGGCTAAATGCGTTATACCTATTTTTCTTATTTTAAAAGATAAAATACAAAAACAACTAAAACAAAAATTAAAAATAAAAATAAAAAATAAAAAAATAAACCATAAGCTCTTAGTTAATGCAGAAATAGTTGTCCAATTATTGTACAATTGTAGGTCCATTAAAGGAAAATAGTTGACAAAATTTGAAGTTCAATAACACTTAATGAGGCAAAGCCTGCCAAAACATGACCCACCCTTGTTCCCTGATCCGAGCTCGAACTTGTTTTTCGCGGCTTTATAGGCCGTGGCCAAAAAAATGGCACCAACCTAATAGGATTGGGCTGGCCTACGGTTTTTTCTTTTTCTTTTTTTTTTTTAAACATTATTGGGTTGAACTTCTTTCTTTATTTATTTTTTTTTTTTTTGGGTGCAAAGTATTAAGTAGAAGTGCTTTGATTAGGTAATCACGGGGTGCAGTGGAACGAGAGATTTTGAAGTTGAAATTCAATTTTAAAAATTGAAGTTATATTTTTAACTTTTAAATTTTTATAAAAATTCATCTAATGGATAAAATATTTTAAGTTTGACCATGAGATAAGCTTTTATAGAAATTCAAAGGTTGAAAATATAACTTCAACTTCTAAAACTATATTTTAATTTTAAAAACTCTTTAATTCGGTGTAATGTACTAATTCAAATATGACACGTAATATAATGTACCGATCATAAATTTTGTGGGACTCACATTAATAAATGAAAGATCTCATGCATATCGTATTAAATTGGTGTACTATATCACACCAGTACTCCAATATACATAATTTATAATTTCATATTTTGGTAAAAGATGTTAAATTATTATTTTAGAATAAATAACTTATTAGAGTACGGTTTTATTACAAAAAAAAAAAAGTACGAATCACTTAACATCAATTTTGTTGGTAATATATGTATGCGTTTGTGTTGAATAGCTTCCCCTTTCTTTCTGAGCAATGCATGAGAAACTGACATGGGCTTGGAGACCTTAGCGGCTAACTAGCAGCAAAAAAACGAAAGCTGTTCCCTTTTCAGCTTCAACATAAACAAAAACACAAACATTTGAGAGAATAAAACAGACCCATATGAGCTAATTAAAGGAGAGCTCAAAGCACTATAAAGATGGCCAAGACGAAGGAACTGCAAGACAGAAAAATCAGGTGAGAGAAAGCAGTTGCAAGTTAGGGACATGAGGAGAGATTAGAGGCCATTTCACAGTAAGAGAGTTGCAAATATGCTTCAATTGAACAACGCTAAACTACCTCAAAGCCTTCAATGCTTTCTTCTTGTTGCTTTTTACCTTTTGAAATTATTATTGCTCGCAATACTACCTGTCTTTGCATACATATACATATATATACACACGCACCCATACACAAACATTCAAGCCACCAGATCTACAACGTTGTCCATTTCTAGCATGAGTAGTGAATTTGACACGATGGTCGTGCTATGGAATAAGCCAAAACTCCACCATGAGGTGCTGCACTTAATGGCACGGTTTAGAATTAAAAAATACAAAATTTATAAATTTCTACAACACAAATACGAAATTATACAATTAAAAATTTTCACTCATTATAATAAAACACTGAGATACTAATTTTTATTAAATTTATACCAACACACCTAATATGAATTTGAAGGTATGATGGAAGTAGCTTGATTACTTTGCTATAAACAACTAATTGACCAAGCGGAAGAGTTTCATTTCATCTCCCTCAATATCGCATAAAAACATGCAATTAGGATAATTTTAGCAAAAAATATAGAATATTTTTTTTTTTTAATTTTAAAGGCTTGCCCCAAAATATTTTTCAAAATTTTAAAACTGTCCTTGTTGTACCCCAAAATATTTTTTCAAAATTTTTAAACTGTCCTTGTTGTATATAAATTTTCAATTTTCACCCCAACCATCAAATCTCATATCCGCTACTACTTTATAGTTGTCTCATATATATTTCTCACCGGCCCTAGGGGTGGCTGGGCTCTTCTTTGATGGATCATTGCGAACAATGAGCGCACTTTTGTAAAGATTCTTAGTTAACTTTTTTTTTTTTTTAAATTTAGGGTTTGTTTAGGTAATTAAGGACTTGAAATCAATGAATTTGAAATTAAGGGTGTGTTTGACACACTGAATTTTTTTTTGTAATTCTCTGAAATCTCTAAAATTTTTTAAAACTTATTTATTTTTTATCTCACTGCACGAATTATGAACTTACAACTTATTTTATTTTATCTCACTTTATCTTACTTTCTATTACTCCAAACACCCTCTCTAAATTTTATAAATAGAAGTGAGAGTTAATGTATGAAATAAAATAGAAAATTATTTTAGTAATTATTAACAAAATAATGTGCTGTACTATTTCTAAAATGGTGAAGATTAATGAAGTTTATATTATAAAAAATTTAAATAAATAATTTTTTTATGAAAATTTTAAATCTATTATAATTAATCAGGTGAAACTATTCAAATTTATGATAAATTTCTTATTTAAATTAATAAATTTATACTTACATAATTCTCTTTAAATAAGTAGTACCCAATCCTTTAATTTCAAATTTATCAAATCCTTTAATTTCAAATTTATAAATACAAAAACAACCTTAGAAGATGGATCAATGATAATTCCCAATGGTAAGAATGTTACCTCCACGAGAAGCTGTCACTCTCTCATGTTGGACGTTAAAGAAATGATGAACCCAATTTGAGAAGAGACTTAACGGCCACAAAGAGAGCAACTGAGTCCATAACCAATTCAGGGAATTAAGAAACCTAGGCTCTTGGGCGCGCAAATTTTCATCTTCATCATCATCATAGGTAGACGACAATTGCAGCTCAAACCGACAAACTGGACAAGAATTGTGGATTCGCAGCCACGGAACAATGCAATCGGAGTGATAGAAATGCTTACAGGGCATCTCTTTCACTTCCTCACCGACTCCAAATTCTTCTTTGCAAACCGGACAAAATGGGTCGCTGGCCAAGTGAGCCTCTGTGAGATTTGCCGTTTGCAAAGCTTCAATGGCCGAAACTGGTGCCGGAGGCGGTCCTGGCCTCCCATTCGGGGTTGCTGTCGTCAGGTCTCGGATCATCTCTTCCAACCCATTGTCGCTAGACGTCTCTTCGGGGAGGAATTCGAAAACGATCCAACCTCGACGACGACGACCACCCTGGCCGTCGATTCTCCATCGGAAATAGGTGCTGTTATTTTGCAGGGTAGGTGTTTGATCGAATGCCCGAGCCAGGGAATTAAGTAGCTCGTCGGCTGAGGAAGGCTCTGAGTGTTGTCTGTCCACGGAAACCGAAATTTGCTGGCGGAATTGGGTTAAACAACGGGGACAGAAAGATTCATATGGGTTTGAAGATGGAACTCTGAATGCTCTCTGGCATTGTCGACACCAGTGGTAATGGTGGGTTCTCATTCTTTGAGCTCCATTGACAATGAGACGAGGGTGAGGAAATCAAGGACATGGTTGGTTGGATTTTACAAGTTTTGGTGGCCTGCAAGAGAGAGAGAGGTGATATGGGTTGGAACTTTGGAAGTTTTTGTACGTATAGTTTTGCGAAGAGGAAGGGAAAAGGTATGACTTTTTGGAGTTGGTGTAGATGGGAGATTCTCTCCTTTGAAACAAGTTATTGATTAATTGATGAGGTTAATGCAGTTTTCTTTCCTTGCTTGATCTCTATACTCTTGCTTTCTTGAGAAAGTAAAGAATGAGTAAAGAAATGATTGCAGATTACAGGAGCTTTGGACTTCTGCAATCTTGCATGATAGGAATTAGGAAGTAATTAAAAGCAACCCAAGTTAAGAAGCGGCTGCTTCAGGAAATAAAAAGTTAAATATTCAGACATAAAGGCAACCATAGTATTTATGTAATAAGAGGTAGAAAAATGAAAAATGTACTCCTTTATTAACTTTCTCCATTCTACATTTTTTTTTATTAAAGTTATTATAGAGAAAAAAGTTAATAGAAAAGTGTAAATATCTACACCCTAAAAAATAATGCCAAAAATTGGAATTTTTTTTTGTCTCAAAATATGAAATAAAGATGATTTTTTTATTGTACTGCATATTAAATTGAGTCATCAAATAAAATGATTTTTTTTTCTAAACTAGATATTAAACTGAATTATCAAATAAATATGATTTTTTTTCTGAATTGGATATTAAATTGCTTATAGACATTCGGTCTAAAATATTATATAATATATTATTAATGCTGGGCCAAAATTTTATTCGGGTTAAAACCCATTGTACCTCAAGCACATCTTTGCTTTAATGATGGACCCACATGCATGCCATGTCATTTAACTTAGGTGCCATTTGAGGAAAATTCAAAAAAAAAAAAAAAAATAGATATAGATCCACTAAATTTTGGTATCAATCTACTCACTTTATCATAAATTTATCAATTTTTAACATAAATCTATTGACTTTTAATAAAAAGTACTAAAAATTAAATTTTCAAATGCACCCTTATATTGTGGTAAAATTTTTTGTGATGTAGCTACTCAAAACTAAAACCAGCAATGGTATTTGGAAATATAATATATATATATTATATATATATATATGTATTAGTGTTTTCAATTTATTTGTTAAAAAAGAAAAAAAAACTGTCTTTTTAAGGAGGTAACCAACAAACCCCCACCACAATGAAGAGGCTTTTTCTGACGATTCTAAATCTATCTAATATATTGTTTCTTGTCAATTTTACTGCTTTAATTACTAGGCTTTATGTATTGTTTCTTGTTATTTTGGTTATCTGAACCATATGCTTGGCCAGAATATGAAAATTAAATAAACAAAAAAATGTTCCATAGCCCACAAATGGACAAGAGATTTCTGTAATTTGAGCTTCAGAAATGCATAGCGGTGGTGGTGGCCACCGATCCAGCTGCTCTCAAGCTTGATCTATTCTATAGTGAGTCGAATTCAAACTTTTAACCTAAATGATATCGTTTTTAGTCGAATTATTTGTTTTCATTTATAATATTTTAAATGAAAATGATATCATTTGATTAATTGAGCTACTCGCCAATCAAGTTCAAATAAATTAAAACTCAACTTAATTTCAACTCTACATAGAAGTCATCCGGCCTCTTAACCCTTATGTTGTGTTTAAATTGAAAATTTATAACAAAAAAAATAGAAGGTGCGTTTGACACACTAATTTTGTTAAAAATATCTAAAAACCTTTAAAAATAATTCACTTTTTATTTCACTGCGTAAATTACAAACCCACAATTTATCTCATTTTATCTTATTTTATTTCATTTTTTGTCACTCCAAACATACCAAAAATAAGAAAGAAACAAAATCAGAATATGAAATCACTTCTAAGTTATGTTTGAATCAAGGATTTTTTTAAAAAAATAAAAATAAAAATCTTAAATCATTTCTCATATTTAGTTGATAATAAACAATGACATAAAATTTGAGAAATTAAAAATTATTAAATTAGAAAAGCTAATCAATTAATAAATACTTTTTATTTATTCACTTTTCATATCTATTCAAATAAAAACATTTATTCAAAATTTATATTTTTTTCTCTTTTTCTCTACTTTCTTTTTTTTTTTTTTTTTTTGTTCTTTTACTTCTACTTTTATTTAGGAGTGGGGATTTAGTGAGGAAAAAGAAAAAAAGAACAAAAGAATTTAAAAAAGAGGAAAGAAATATAAATATTAAATATATATTATTATCTATTTGAATTAAAAAAATACATAGTAAAATAAAGAGTATTTATCGATATATTAATTTTTAATTTAACTAATTTTAATCTCTTAAATTTTATGCATTTTTCGAGATATATTATTATCTAACTGAATTAAAAATACATATATATATATATATATATATAATAAAACAAAGAGTATTCATCAATATATTAATTTTTAATTTAATTAATTTTAATTTCCTAAATTTCATGCAATCCCCCCTCCCTCTTTGTCACAATCCAAACACGACAAAAGTTTTTGAATTCTTATTATCCATTTCCTTTAACAAATCCTTCTCAACCCAAAAATGAATAAATAAAATCAAAAGGAGAAGTGAAAGAAATCTATCAAGGAATTAAACTAGCTCCTCCATTAATCTGACCAATATTCAAGGCTTTAAAACCAGCATATATAGATTTCTTGTAAAACATATGCCATATTTCCATCAGCTGTAAACATTAGTAGAATCCAACTATTTAGTAACACAGTCTGGCGTCACTCTACCTTGCAGATGCTCAAAAAGAACCAATATATTTTTACACTTTTCACTAGTTAAAACAGTTCTCCTTGAAACACTGCAAGACTAAATTTTAACTTCTTGACTAGTTACCCCCTTAAGGACCCATTCCCTTTTGGAAAAATGAAGAACAGAAAGGCATGCCACCTTTTTTGGCTTTGACCTGCAAGTTCTCTAGTTCATATAAATATATGGGATTTGGGGGTTGACATAAAAACCTATCAGCTTAGGGACTTAAGATGGGAGACTGTTGGATTAAAACCCAATGGTCCAGATGCATTCACCTGACATAGGTTTCTACATCAGCCTCCCCCTTTTCAAATAAATGTTGCTTTCTCCCTCGAGACCAACCGGTATTTCTACCACCTATGGCTATAGCAAAAATGTTAGCTGTCGTATGTTCCATGTTTGGGAAGTATCATCAGGTATCGATATAAGAGTTGGAATGTGAGGAGTTCACAAAAACTAAATATTCGGACCTCCTAGTTGGAAGGACCTATGGGCAAAACCTGCAAAAACATGTAGCATATTATAATATGACAAGTTGCCTAGCTATAACTATCAAGAAACTAGAAATTAAAAGCAAGTTCAGCAGTCATCACAGTCAATCAGCCACAAAATAACATAGGGAGGATTATATAATGCACTCAGAGAAGTTGTCAGACATCTCTCACTATATCCAGTATGGCATTAGCAATTAACTAACTTCTATACTATACTGAAGCTGAATGGGGTTGATGAAGACCAATCCTGCGTAATCTATCCTTGGACTAATTAGGTTATTTTATTACTTAATTAAGAATGTTTCTAAAATTTACATTTTTTTCTGCTTATAGTTATTTTAGGAGAAAATGTAGGAGCTAGTTTTATTTAAATATAACACTTTATTTGATCATTGATACCTAATGGTCATTCACTCATTGGCAACTAAGTAATGAACCAAATGGGGAAGGAGGAGCAGTACTGAGACCAGAGATGATCGCAGACCGGAGGCCATGCCCCAAGGAAGCTTATGAGAACAAAGGAACATAAATAGATTTTCCATGGAGAGAGAGAAAAAGAAGGGGAAAAAACCAATTTTAAGGGTAAAATTATATTGTCAATCATTCTTATTGGCGAAAACATTTTCACTTGATCAATGAGCGCATCTAGGTCATACCCCAGTTAGATTTCAGTTTCCATCCGTTTTGCACTTCAATTGAACAATCTAGATCACTATTGAATCATAGGGTAGATACGTGCTTTCGGATAAACTATAAGAGGATTCACCTATAGAAAATTACCGTAGAAGAATCATGGAATAAAAATAAGATACAAAGAGGGTGTGGGGGGGGGGGGGAGAGAACATTTAAAGATTTGCTGAAATGACTTACACGAAGGAGACGACGAGATTGAGGCAAGAGGTGGAGACACCGACCCTTCCCATCCCCCCTATCTTGTCTTGGACTTGAGCTAGAGGATACAACAGGTGAAGGAGAAAGATCCGGGAACAATGGTGGTATGGGACCAGCAGGTGGAGTATAAGCACTAGGGTTAGATGTCAGAAAGGGGCCTGATGCAATTGGGGAACGATGTGGACTAGGGTGAGCATCCACCATTGACGGTGCAGGAGTAGAAATAGGAGGTAAATAATGTTGAGGCACATTTCCAGGGCTTGATGTAAGGGGGAAGCAATCATCAGATGGCGAAGGAGCATCACAATTAAAACAAGGTGGTAAGCAATTATGAAATTCAGGCGAGGGAGCTAGAGAGTAAGATGGATAATGATCAGAATGTGGGGCACTAGAGGGTTCTCCATGACAATCAAACTCTGGTGCTGGGGCTGGAGGAGTTGATGGGGTTTCATGGAGTGTAGAATTTAGAAAAGATGATAGACTGATTTCATTAACTTTACCAAAAAGGGTGTTATCAAGGCCAAGATTCTTTGTAGGACGAGACCCTGTAATTATCTGAGCCAACTGCTTCAACCTTTGGGGTAGAAGGCTTCCCAGGTCAGATGTAACTGAAGCCTGAACTGTAACTGGAGGACCCCTTGTGGACCCATTTCTGTTTGTCACCTGCACATAGACATTCTGCATGGAAAGAAAATTAGTCATAAAAATCCAGCTATAGTGGTATGTGATGGTGTCCATTAAGTAACTGATAAGTTTGGCCTCAAAGAAGAGTTGTGAATTTGTCTGTCTCAAAGATCATGAGCCCTGTTAACATCTGAACCTGGAGGCCACACCAATGGCGGACCTAGGATTTCGTGGCATTGGGGTCAAAGTGAGATTGGAAAGTTGGGAAGATAGTCAAACACATATTAGATGAAAAATGATAAAATTTGTAATTTAGTTGAGGTAATGGGACAAAATGTTTGGGGCATATATTCCTTCGTGCAAATTTAGAAAAACACTCCTAAAAGTACACTACTCCCTACAAAAATTTTGAGGTGAGTGGAGTTAGTGAACCACCTTGCCAATAGGTGAGTCCACACTTGGCCACACATAGCACGCACATAAGACTATCTTCTACTTCCCTTTTCTTCTTAACATGTAGTCACACACCTATGCTTGCAAACATAGAGGTCCTGTTTCCTAAAAGTCTTATTTTCTGCTATCATCCCACTATAAATTTATCATTTCGTGGGGGCGTTCCCTACTTAGCGACACGCTGTATGGTCCGAGTACAGTGTTAAATAAGCAAGGACCGCTGCATCAGCTCCCGGGTGCAGTGTTAAATAGGCAAGAGTCCTCACACTTTCCTGGACGAGTGGTGGGGTAAGGAAGCTAGTCCAAAATAGAAGGCTGAGATTAGGTACTTAGAACATTGGGAGCTTAATTGGGAAACTTATGGAAGTAGTGGATACAATGGAAAGGAGAAGAATCGCAATTGCTTGCTTGCAAAAGACAAAGTGGGTGGGACAGAAAGCTAAAGAGATTTGAGAGGACTGGGTATAAGTTATGGTATACGAGATTTAATAGATCGAGAAATGGGGTCAGTATAATAGTAAGTAAGGACCTAAAAGAAGATATAGTTAATGTAAAATGTTGTGGAGATAGGATTATTACAATTAAGTTAGTGTTAGGAGAACAGATAGTAAACGTAATTAGTGTTTATGCCCCCCAGGTGGGCTTAGGAGATATACATAAGGAGAAGTTTGGAAAGACTTAGAAAGAATGCTATTAGAGATACCTTAAGGAGAGATGGTTTTCATAGGAGGAGATTTGAACGGTCATATATAACGCGACATAGATGGATACATAGGAGTACATGGGGGATATGGTTACGGTAATAGAAATGAAGAAGGGAATGATATTTTGGAATTTGCAGTGGCTTATGATCTCATGGTGACGAACACTTTTTTTAGAAAGAGAGAAGAACATTTGGTGACTTATAAGAGTGACTCTTCAAGGACACATATTAACTTCTTCTTAACTAGGAAAAGAGACCACGTAACTTGTAAAGATTGTAAAGTTATACCATGGGAGAGCTTGACTGCCCAACATAGGTTGTTAATCATAGATGTGCAGTTTCAAAGGTGGACTAGAAAAAAGAAGTCGTATAGATGCTCAAAGACTAAATGGTGAAACTTGAAAGATGATAAGCAACCAGCATTCAGGGAAAGAGTACTAGAGGAAGACGTTTGGATGGTAAATGAGAGTGCAAATATTATGTGGGATAAGGTAGCAAAGTGTATTAGGAGGGTAGGGAAAGAAGTCTTAGGAGAATCCAAAGGAATGCTCTGGCACAAAAAAAAGCATGATGGTGGTACGAAGCCGTCTAAGACAAGATAAGAGTTAAAAGAAAGTGTTTTAAATCTTGGCAAAACGACCGAAATGAAGCGAATTTGGAGAGGTATAGAGAAGCTAGAAGAGAAACCAAAAACGCAGTTAGTGAGGCTAAGGCAAAGACATTTGAGGATTTATATAGGCGACTTGACACTAAGGAGGGCGAAAGAGAGATATTTAAGCTAGCTAAATTCAGAGATATACGGACCAAGGATTTAAACTAAGTTAAATGCATTAAGGATGAGGATGAAAAGGTATTAATAAAGGAAGAGGAGATAAAGGAGCATTGGAAAAGCTACTTCTACAAGTTATTTAACGAAAGCAGTAATAGTGACATACAATTGGGGCAGTTTACCACTTTTAGGAGAGAATTAAATCTTATGTTCTGTAGGAGAATCAGTAGGGAATAAGTAAAAGAAGTATTAAAAAGGATGAAGAATGGGAAAGCGATAGGCCAGATGGTATCCCTATTGAGGTTTGGAGATGCTTAGGAGAGGATGGCATAAGTTGGTGGACAAAACTTTTTAATGTAGTGTTAAAGAGCAAGAAGATGCCTAATGCATAGAGGAAAAGTATTCCTATACTCATATACAAGAACAAATGACATATTCAGAACTGTGCGAACTACCGCGGGATTAAATTGATGAGGCATATGATAAAATTATGGAAAAGAGTTATTGAGAGAAGACTAAGAAGGACAACAAATGTTTCAAAGAATCAATTTGGTTTCATGCCTGGAAGATCAACCATGGAAGCTATTTTTCTCTTGAGGAGGTTAATGGAACAGTATAGAGAAGGTCAAAAAGATTTACATATGGTGTTCATTGATTTAGAGAAGGTATATGACCGGGTTCATAAAGAGATTCTATGGAGAGTATTGGAAAAGAAAGGAGCGTGTGTCGCATATATTGAGGCGATAAAGGACATGTATGATAGAGCTGTGACATCTATACGGACGATCGGTGGAGAGACTAACGAGTTCCCTATCACGATTTGTTTACATCAAGGCCCAGCGTTAAGCCCGTACTTGTTTGCTTTAGTTATGGATGAGATTACAAGACATATTCAGGATGAGGTGCCGTGGTATATGCTATTTGCAGATAATATTGTTTTAGTAGATGAGACGAGAGAAGAAGTGAATGCTAAGCTAGAATTGTAGCGGGAAACGTTAAAGACAAAAGGGTTTAGACTAAGCCGATGCAAGACGGAATATATGGAATATAAGTTTAGTCAAAGTAGGATAATGGGTAGTATAGAAATAAGTTTAGGCACACAAAAAATTGTAGAGAAAGATAAATTTAAGTACCTTGGATCTATGGTGCAACAAGATAGAGGGATTGATAATGATGTAAGTCACAGGATTCAAGCTGGGTGGACCAAATGGAGGAGTGTTTCGAGAGTCTTGTGCAACTGAAAAGTCCCCTTCAAGGTGAAAGGAAAGTATTATAAGGTGGCGGTTAGACCAACGCTACTATATGGATCAGAGTGTTGGGCAGTAAAGCATAATTATGGTCAGAAGATGGTAGTTGCGAAGATGAGGATGCTAAGGTGGATGTGCGAGATTACAAGGAAAGATAGGATTAGGAACGAGGAGATTAGGGGCAAAGTAGGAATAGCACCGATTGAGGATAAAATGAGAGAAAACCGATTAAGATGGTTTGGTCATGTTAGAAGGCGTCTAGCGGAGGCACTTGTTAGAAGGTGTGAAAGTATGGAGATTGTCAGGAGTAGGAAAGGTAGAGAAAGACCCAAGAGAAGTTGGAAAGAAACTATTAAACATGATCTGGCCTACCTAGATCTATCGGAGGACATGACCCTAAATAGATCTAATTGGCGTCGACAAATCCATATAGCTGACCCCACCTAGTGGGAAAATGCTTAGTTTGGTTTGGTTTGATTTATCCCACTATAAATTTATTAAGTTAAATTTCTAATAAATAAATTGGGCCTACACGCAAACTACAAATAGGATCTAGTGAAGAAGGTCAGATATTGGAACCATTTATTTTATCCAAATACTAAAACTCGAAGCAACCAAATTCAAGACCTCAGAAAGTCATAAATTTAATAAGGTTCAATGAAATTTCTTAAAAAGAATACCTCGTAGGATCTCAGATGCAGCCCAAATTTCAGCTGCTCCTTCAACTCATCAAAATTTTCCTTTATGTCAAGTATAGAATTGTGAAGAGTAAAATTAAAGAGGAGCTGAGGTGTCTGCCAAAAGGAAGCAGATTGCTCGGGAATTAAAGAGATTCCCCCCGGATACTTCAAAATTTCAAAAGAAGATGCTTGCCCGAAAACTGAAGTTGTCAACGTCAAATTGGACCGCTGCAGGAACAGTTCTATTAAAGATGATCTCAGCAAGCTTAGGGACACTGGGTCAATTGAAACATTGACGGGATTAGAAAGAACACCAAACACCACATTAGTACAGTTAGACGCAGCAATTTGGTGCATGGACAGGATAGCAACCTGTTAAAAAAAAACACACAAATATTATATTTGTGTCGATTTGAAAACAAAATGAGATAAATGATATGATAGTAAATAAAAGGTAAAACAAACCTTCGTATTAGGGAAACTTATTTCACTATAGATATCATATTCCAATCTTCCAATGTATGGAACTAGCACCGAAACTGGCTTTGGTAATATGAAGTATGCCTGAACTGTAGCTGAAATTTAAAAAGAAAAAAAATAAAAGAAAAGGCTAAAGATCAACTCGGACCAAAAAAGACCCAAGAGTTACATGCATATTGTTGATCGTTTTTTTTTTTTTTTTTTTTTTTTTAATGCATCTATTTCTACTTTTACCGTAAGCAAATAGTGATCTGATTTAGGGAGGGAGGGGTGTGTTCAATACATCATGTAAAAAGTCTCCCTTTTGTCCATCAACACAGACCATTTTTCTTTTTTTATTGATAGAAACATACCTAAACTTGCTTAGAAACAAAGAGAGCATTTCTAAAGAATAAATAGATGAATAAGTACAACTTCTTGAAGCAAGATTAATCCTCAAAATCTATTACATTTTTATGGGTGGAATCAAACTGAGTTTTAGTTTAGTTGAACTTAGCTTGATGAAGAACTATTTAGGCTCGAGTTAAGCTCATGAGTAATTTAACTAACTAAAATGATATCGCTTAGGTCTAAAATATCATAGACCAAAATGAATAATTTAAATAAACCAAAAACAACTTGTTTCCTTAAACCAAAACGACATTGTTTTGGTCTATAATATTATAAAATAAATATATTGTTTTTTCATGCCTAACTATCCTGGCTCAAACTCAAACTTGTATTGAGTCACAAAAAGAACCTGAATTTAGTTTGTTAAGCTTAAAAATCAAGCTCAAGCCAAGCTCCAACAACTCGTGGGCTATTTGATTTATTGTCAGCCCTAAATGCATTTGAAGGGCAGCTTAATATTTTATAATAAGGTTGTGTTTGTATTCACAGAATTAAAATAAAGGAATTTTCTGCTAATCATTAAGGAAGGATTGCTCAAATATAATTTTTTTAGTTTAAAAATAGATTTTATCATGAATTTGAATATTCTGAAGATATGATTGTTGTAAACATAAAAATAAGTTATAAAATAGATCTACGATCTATTCTTTCCTACAATAAGAGGAGATATAACCAAAAACTAAAATTTCGATTTGGTTAAGCACACCTCGAAGAAATTATAACTAATTAAAAGTTCAAGTCCTTAAAAAACAAAACAAAAAAAAGAAAAAGAACTCTTCCTAAAGTGAATCGGGGGCAAAGTTTAGGGAGGAAAAGTCAATTTGAAGGTCAGATATCACCTCAAAACAAATCAAAACCCATCTCAAACGGCTCCATTGTAATGGGTCCACCACAAAAGACACTAGAGTTGTCAACAAATAAAACACGAGATATCTCCATTTCATTAGATCTAGACTTTCCCGTTCTAATACGAACATGTCCTTTTCATTGGATTTAGACTTTTCCTGCCAAAGGCTAATAAGAAGTTGATGGAATCATGGAATGGGTTTGACAAACAAATATTTTTAATTTTACCACATATAAAAAGCCTCGAGGAAGGGTTACAATTATAAACACTAACATACATCACGTGCGTGTATCCTCAAAAAACAAAAAAATGAGGGATATAATTATAAACACTACCATACAACACATGCTTGTATGATGCACCCTCAAGGAAAAGAAAAATCACACACACAGATTCCTCCTAGTATCATATCCATGGGTAAATTATGGGCACGTTTGGAGCTCAAAAAAAAAAAAAACCAAAAGTGAAATTTTTTTGGAGTTTAAAGTGTAAAAAGTTATGTTGAAATGATAGGTGGATGTTTGTGTTTGATTTTATATAAAGGATGCGTTTGGCGCACCAAATTTTAATAAAAATTTTTGAAAATATCTGAAAATCTTCATACATTTTTACACATTTTTGCCTTCTCAAAATTCAAAAAAAGTTTAATATCTTTCAAAAAAAATTGATAACTAGAATTCAGTTAATCAAATAGTAAAAATTTTTTCACCATTTTCACCATGGACTCTCAAGTTACTGAATGACACCCACTTTGATTAGTTTTTGTGGAGTCGTAAAATCCGTTCCAATGAATTGTAGAAACTATTCCGACGGATTCGCGTGATCAATTTCCATCCAAACGGTTTTTACAATCCGTTTGGACGGATTGTAGTGCAAATAAGTCATGACTGTCCAAAATTTTAAATCCGTCGAAACGAAAATCCAATCTGTCAGAACAAGAATTTTACTATTCATCTCTAAAACACGCGGTTTTGCGATATGTGCACCAAACACAAAAAATTTTCTCAAATCACATTTTATCTCACTTTTTATCACTCCAAACTCACACAAAATTGTTAAAAATTATATAAAGTAACACGTGGCATAATTTTAGTAGAAAATTTTGAAAATTTTTTGAGTTTTATGAAATTTTTTTATACAAATGTCACTTCAACTTTTAAAAAAATCTAATAAAATCCATTGGAATGCACCATTTTGGCTCGTTCTAACTGATTTTGATAACTTTTTAAAAAAAGTTATAATTTTTTTGAATTTGAAAAAAGCGAAAATTTTAAAATTTTTTTGAACTTTTTTAAACTTTTTTGGTGCTCCAAATGGCACCTATAACACATTGATAGGTAATAAATTCAATTCCAATCATCAGTAAAGACAAATTGTTACGTCTATTTAGAGTTTCAAAATTTTTCAAAAAGTTTCAGAAAAAAACTCCTAAAATCCTAAACTTTCTTTCAATTAAATTTTGTCACGTGTTATTTTTACACTAACTTTTAATTTTTTTTAACTTTTTTAAAACTCCAAATACTGTTATTTCAGTGACATATAAATTCATATTACAATTTTCATGGAAAAAAAAAAGAAAAACACTATATTATTGCACACACTTATTTTAAGTAGTGTTTGGATAATAAAAAAAAATTGATGAAAAAGTGATACGTGACAAAATTTAATTAAAAAAATTAAAAGAAATTTGTAAATTTTTATATCTTTTGCTCAGCTTTGGTCTTCCAAACGACTCTTTGAACACACCCCCCTCCAATCACTTTTTTATTCAACCATTAATATTGTGACACCTCTCAAAATAAATTATTGAAAATAATTTCGGTCCGGTACCAAAACCATAACCGTCGAACCAGATATCACAATAGCAAGCCAAGAAAATTCTTATCAAGTAAAATCCCCATTTCCTCAAATCATCCGAAACCCTAGTTATGAAAAATTAAGGGAAAAAAAACTGTAACAGATCCAAATCACCGAAAGAAAACCCTAATCACACACCAACAGTATAGCGTGAGGCACAGAAAACAATGGGGAAAAAATAATCTTACCACTGAGCTTGATTGCGTCTTTTGAATCGAACCCAGGTTGTATCCGGCGAAAAGGAAGAACCCAAAACATCGCAGGGAGAAAAAAAGAAAGACTAAAAATCAACACAACCACGCATTTCAGATTAACGATTCTAGAGAGACCCATCGAACATTTCGCGCAGAGAATTGTCGAATCAGCACTTCGAGAAGATTGAGTGCTCCGAACCTGCTGTTGCCGCCCATATAGTTGCTGTTCTTCCACCTTCCCCATTTCCAGAGCATCTGTAACTCCCCCAGTTTCTTCTTCTACGAACCCACACAGAACTTTATATGTCACTCTCACCACGGAAACTCAAAACCCAGAAAGTGGTGAAGAAGATAAACCAGGATTCGTGGTGGGCATAAGCGACTTTCCAATCTATTCTATGATTTGCTGCCAATGGGTGTACTATTAAATAGTAATATATAATAGTGATGATTTGGCTACCGAACGTTGAGAAGAAGCAAAGGAGAAAAAGAAAGTGAAAGAAAGTGCGCAGAAATAATTCCAAGGTGGGAGAGTGATGCGTGTTTGATTGGTTGATGTATTCGAAATTGGCATTAAAGGTGTTTGCGCCAATGACTGACCGAATTTCAAAATGGCATCTACCATTACCGGTTCCTTGTTTATCACGCTTCTCCTTTTTATCCTTAGTGAAGATTGATTCGAATTTCAAATTTATTTTCTTCGCCTTTTCTTTTTATTTTTATTTATTCGCATTTCAAATTTTTGGTGCTCCCCATCTTTGGGGAAACTTTTTTGTCGGGTAAGAAATGGAGGCAGCTTTCGTCCCAAGTATGCATCAAAAATAATAATTGATAGTGTGAGGGTGTTTTCGTGGGCACAGCGAGCGTCGCACTATACGGCAATCTAAGAAAAATTTTCATTCTTAGGAATCGTTCGACCGTGACCCTTCTTTTATCTTTCATATTTAAAGGAACTATAAATTTGTCACTCTAAAAAAGGTACAATTTTTCCGATTCAAACGCTTAACTTTTAAGTATTAAAGAAGGGGATGAATGGGTACCTATATGACTATCATAATGTAGGTACAAAAATAACTAAGAACACGTGACATCTCCCGAGCACAAGTATGTAGTATAAAAATGTGCTCGATATTAGTTCAACAATTTAAAGCATATCATAATTGGGCCCCACCATTACGTAAAAATTGAGTTAGTGTGATTCCAATTAAAAATACAAAATAGTAATAAATGAATCGAATTTATTACCTCATAATTAACCCATTTAGTTCATTTATTTACAAGTAGACAAATGTGACATCAAGGCATTTCCACATTTTGCCCATTATACTCATTTTTCTCACGAGCATTTAATGCTGAGTGGAAAATACTAAATGTTGAATGAAAGGCATTTAAAGTAAAGTAAACCATCATATACTTTGATATATGTAAACAATATACAAAATCATGACATTTCAATTATTTAGACATTTATTTATTTATTCTATCCAATTATAAATACAAGAATTAACCCTAAAATTTAGATATACTTACTATTATCAACTGTATACTTTTTTCTTTCTATTATAATTCTCTCAAGCCTATTTTAACTTTATCATCGGAGCGTTTTTGGTTGGGGATCCTCTCCGGCCAATTCCTCTTAACTTTTCTTATTCTACAGGCTTAACTTCAACTCTTCTAATTGATGCAATGAGAAAGTGCGGTGATATCTTTTTCTTACCGAATGGATACATTTATCAAAAACTGTATGTCCAAATTCATATTTTATCAAAAACAGTATTTCCAAAAAATATATTACTCAACTTTGTGCTAACTAAAGTCATCGTTGGCATTGATGTTTTTGACTAATCAAATGCTGATCAGATATTTTTAAAGACATTTGCAAATATGTCTTTAAAATCAGTTTTATAAATAACATTTTTTACACAATCCAAAGTTTTGAGGATTTGGTTTGGAAAGTAAAAAAAAAAATTAGCTTTTTTGTAGTAAGTTACTAAAAAAATAGCTTTTTTATGTTTGGGAAGGGAAAAAAACTAGTTTTTTAGCAGCTAATTTTTAACTTTTTGTTAATTTGACATTCTTGCCCTTCGAAATTTAAAAGAAATTTAAAATGTAAGAAGATAAATTTGGTCATTTTAAAAAAAGTCAAAAAGTTAATAACTGGTAGCTCCAACTACCTGCTATTTTTGCCAAACGATGCCTCAAAAAATGAACAAAGAAAAGTTGGGGCGTAGATCGATTATTTTTGATCTGCAATATATATTAATGAACGCCAATAACACATAAGAGTAGGGATTTCAACTTTAAAATCCAAGTGTTAAGAGAGAGAATTAATTTTTCTCATAAACCGACGTGAGATAACTACTAACAGTTTTTCTTGTGCTAACCCACATAAAAAAATGAAAAATAACTCAAATTGTATTGTTTATCTCAAAAACCATGAGCCTAAAGTGACAAATCAATATCAATGGTAGCATAGTAAACGATGTCATCAAAAAGGATTTAGTTTTCATATAAAGCTTTTTTATGATATTAGGGGGAGTGTTTGGGTTTTTGAAAAGTTAAAAAATTGAAAATTGGTGTAATAGTGGCATGTGACGTAATTTGATTGTAAAAAATTAAAAAATTTTGGAGGTTTTATGGAAAAACTTGTAGCTCTAAACAAAGTTATAAATATGCAAAATATATGTGAAAAGAAAGATGAATAATTATGTAATTTTAGTTAATAAAAAATAAAATAAAATCTAAGAAACTATTTATGAAATATAAATCGAATTACCCTAGATTTTATTTGTTAAAAGATTTTGGACAAAATTAGAACATGAATGGATGTGTGCTTGTAGTCTATATAAATGTGTAATAAAGCCTTATCATCAGAATCGAATATTCCAAACTCCGCATTTCAACTGTGCCATTTCACACTATCTTATAAGGATATGCATGGATTGGTTTGATTTAGATTTATACTTAATCTAAAATTGATTTTTTTGTTTATTAAAATTTAGACCCAAAACTGAACAATAAATATTGAGTTGGTTCGGTTTAGTTTTTGGTTTAGATCATTGCAGGGTGGGTTAGGTCCATTTTCCGTTTAGGCCAATTTGGTCCAAATTTTAGGATTATATAAATATATATTATATATTATATCTTTTCGAGTTAGTTCAGGTTGGTTCGGATTGGGTTATTTTCGGTTCAGATTCGGATTAAATATTTACTAACTCGAAAATTAAACCGAAAATATCAGTTTACTAATTTTTTTAATCCAAAATTGAATAAAAAATGATATAAAATTGAACTAACCTGAACTAAAGTGATTAGAGTGGTTTAGTTTTCGGGTTGCACGGTTTTGTTGTGCACCCCTACTATCTCCTTCGCCATACCCAGCGGGACTTGTGACAAAACCCTGGATGGACTGGCTCTACGCCAAAGCTCACTACTATACCACCTCAATTGTAAGGTTACGTTTAGGTAAAAATTTGGTAGTTTAACTATCAGTTACTAATTTTTTGATTTTTTTGAAATGATCAAATTTATACTCTTATATTTTAAATTTTTTTAAACTTTAGAGGGTAAAAATGTCAAATTGTTAAAAAGCTGGCTGTTACAAAGTTAGTTTCTTTTTTAACCTGTTCAAACACAAAAAGCTAGCTTTTTAGTGACTAGGTAGTAGCTAGTTACCAAAAAAGAAAAAAGAAAAGAAGAAGCTAACTTCTTTTTTTCCCAAACTTAACCTAAATTCAAGTGGTAAATTTTACTAACATCTGCTAACAAAGGATAAATTTTACTAAAATAATTTTTATCTTTCATTGCATTAGTTTAAATAAATGGTTAACAACTACTCTAGGGTAACAATTACCCCTACATGGGGGGTTTTTGCTCAGGGGAGGTGGATAATAGAGAGTAATAGAAAAACTTTATCCTTTTCTTATTACTCTAGAAAATATTTTTTTTATACCCCTATAAAATTCTAGCCAACATTTTTCTATAAATAATTATAATAAATATTATAAAATAATAATTTATTTAATCAAACTAAAATTAATTAATTATTAAATTTTTGTACAAAATAATATTAATAAATAATAAATTTTTATTAAAATAAAATTTTATTTTACTTTATTAAATTCATACTATTGAAATATTAATTTATAACTAAAATTATTTATTTTGTCCAATTAAAGTTAATGCTTAATAAATAATAATTACTTGTTAGAATAATTTATTTTATTAAAATAATTTGTTAAATAAAAATTATTTCTCCTAAATAATAATTTACTAGACTATGTATTGTATTAATATAATTTATTTAAATAAATTGGAATTATTTGTTTTATTAAATTATTTTATCAAAACAAAATTAATTTTTAACAAATAATAATTCATTATTAAAATTAATCGCTACTGAAATATTAATCTATGATAAAATTATTTTTTATAGTTAATATTTTATTTATTTAATTATTATTAAAATAACAAATGCTATGATGATTTATTTTATTATAATATTTTACTAAAATTAAATATTAAATTTTACCCCTTGATTAATTTACTGTCATTCTAAACACAATTAATTTTTACCCCTTGATTAATTTATTCTCATTCTAAACACAATTAATTTTTACCTATTTAAAACTTTTAGCATTCTAAATATAATATAATTATTATCGAACAATATATACTCTCACAATCCAAATATAAATATCATAAACTTGTTTTCCCATTAACTGCTATTAGGAATCTTTTACCCTAAAATTTTTCACCTTATACCAAACGTTCCCTAGGGGGAGGCGGGTAACGGAGATTGTGGATAAATTTTACTTTTTTTTCATTACTTCGTAAAATGTTTCTTTACACTCGTGTAAAAGTCTAGATAACGTTCTCTTACAAATAATTATAATAAATATTATAAAATAATAATTTATTTAAGCAAATTAAAATAAATTACTTATTAATTTATTTTATCAAAATAATATTTAATAAATAATAATTTATTATTAAAATAATTATATTATTTTATTAAATTAATATTATTGAAACTGGAATTATTTAGCAAATATGTAAATTAGACTATTTGGCTATTGGAAGATTCAAAATAATTTTAGTATTACCTTTTAGAATTTTTTAACAAGTAATTATTATTTGGATATTTTGAATTTTAAAAAAGTAATTATTACTATTTTAAACAAAGGGTGTGTTTAACAAGTAATTATTATTTGGATATTTTGAATTTTAAAAAAGTAATTATTACTATTTTAAACAAAGGGTTTGTTTAGAGTGATGAAAAATAAGATAAAGTGAGATAAGTTGTGAGTTTGTAATTTATGTAATGAGATAAAAGATGAATAATTTTTAAAGATTTTTAAAAGTTTTCATAGATTTTAAGAAATTTATAACAAATTAAACGGAGTCTAAAATGTCAAAGTACTAAAATTCAAAGTAATTATTACTATTTGGCTAAAATTCAAAATAATTACTATCTGAAAAAGTAATTTAAAATAGTTGTATTTTATTTGGCTGTCGGAAGATTCATTCTCAGTCCTCAGTCATTCTCATGCTTCTTCGACTTCAAATCATGTTGTTGATGACTTCTCTTTCCTTTTTGGAGGTAAGCTTACACTCCGTTTGAGAATATTAATATCTTAAAATTGATTTAATTTTTAAATAAAGAATTAATTTGATTTGATTCGGTGAATAAAATCTTATGTTTGGAACATATTTTGAATTTAAGAATTGAATTGATTTGGTTTAATAAAAATATCAAATTTAAATATATTAATAAGAAGTAGAAAATATAATAAATATGATTTAAGAGGATAAATTTATCTATTTATTTAAATGACTTAAAAAAATAATAAATTCCTATCTAATTTTATTGTTTTAGATTAGGGGTGAGTTTGGAATAAGATAAATTGAGATAAATTGAAAGTTCGTAATGCGTGGAGTGAAAGAAAAAAGTTGATGTGATATAAAGTTAACAGAGATTTATAGAGATTTTTGGAGTTTATTTGCAAACCAAACTTGTTTTAGATTTCAAATGATATAAAAATTCAAAATTTAAGTTATGAAATGAAATCAAATCCAACTTATAAAATTTTATTTTAATTCTAAATATAAAAATTGAACAGAATTCTCATCGAATAAAATTAAATCTCACGGGTTCGTTTACTTTGAAAAAAAATAACAAAAATCTTTATAAATCTATGTTAACTTTATATCACATCAACTTTTTTCTTTCACTGCACGTATTATGAACTCTCAATTTATCTCAATTTTTCTTACTTTTTCTTACTCCAAACACACCCCAAATTCACCATTCCAAATGGTTGTCCAATTGCACTTCCTTATGCGATAATAGTAAGTTCCATGATTCAGAATGTTATTACCATTACTCTTCACGACTAAAAAGTCCTGGTATAAAATACTTGCCACACTATTGCCATTATTACCATACATAGATTCTTTAATTCTATTTTCTTTTCCCGGTTTTTTGAATCTTCTAGAACAGGGACAGTTATTCAACTGGTTGATAGTTTGCTGCTTCTTGCAAGACCTCTTAGCGAATCCAAAATACTCATTGCTCATAGCAAAAGATCCCGAGGATATGACTAATTTAGTTATAACCTTGCATGCTGATGATGATTCTGTAAATTAACAGAATAATCAATTTCAATTAATTATTTTTATTTTACAAGTTTATTTGGTCTCGCTAGTTTATAATTTTTTATTTTAATTTTAATTTTGTAGGTTTATTTGTTTCCATATCTTTAGGCACGGGCAAATACTAAAATTATAGGCAAATATGTAAATTAATATTTAAACATTTAGCAAATATGTAATGTTTAAACATTTCAAAAATATTTAAATACCTAATTTATAACAAAATAATCTACTTAAACTTACAAAAAAAAAAGGTGATATATGTCAGTACTCCCAACAAAAAATAAATTGTAAAATAAAAAAGTCACGTATCAAACCATCAACAATTTTTCAAATATTTTTAACAACAGTAAAATGATCTATTATAAACTTATAAAAAATAAAAAATGTAACACGATTTGATTCTTCAAACTAAAAAAACACAATGCAAAACAAAAAAAGAAAAAAAAATTGAAATGCATGTCGAATTGGTAAGAATCACTAAATTTTTAATATAAAAGTAACATTAATACCAAATATATATATATATATATATATATATATAATTTATATACATATACCGACTTCTAGTAAAACAATGTGTCACTTTCGTACGAATCCCTCTTATATTAATATATTAGTATAGATTAACAGAATGCTTATGTGTTGCAATGGATTTTAAGAACATGATCAATTTTATGATAGATGATTAATAAATATATGCATTGTGCAAAATATAAAATAATACAACAATATATCTAACAATAGTTGGGAAAGATACAAAAACAAAATAAAAATACACATCACACACAACCAAAAAAAAAAACAAACAAACAAACAGACGAACAAACACTCCACATCACCTCTCCTCACTCCCTAACAACAAACAAAACAAAAACTCACATAATAATAATAATAAGCAAGCACACCAAGCGTCTCCCTCTCTTCACTCCTTCACATTTTAATATATTAGTAGATATGATCGAAGAGCAACCTTATCTTCGTTTCACTCCGCGGCACGGTGATTGTTCTTAAACATCCTACGCAATCTAGTCCCATAAACTACCACAAGCACAAAAATCTGGTCATAAAAATTGCCTAAGAATTGGAAATAGGCATGCCTCCAAGAGTCTTTAACTAGCAAAGGGCCCCAAAAAGCCCAGAATCCAACAATGAATCCAAGTCCCATGCTGAAGTAGAATGCAGGTATCTGAAGAAATATTACATCATCACCCTCGTCATCTTCTTCTCGACTATCCACATAATTGTTATCATTTATTACCTCTTCCCCGCAATCAGGATCTTCGTAGTTTTCATCAAACGAACAATTATTTGCAAGTGGGTATCCGCATAGCATGAGATTCTCCATGAAGCATGATCCGTTAAAATTTTTGGACCGATTGAGCTTGGGAATTTTTCCAGACAATCTGTTAAATGACAGGTCCAAGCTTTCTAAAGAAAATAAATTAGATAAGGAAGGTGGAATTGTGCATGAAAGTTCATTCCTTGACAAATTAAGAAATTGTAGATGTTCCATGTCACCAATGCCATTGGGAATGGTTCCAACTAAACGGTTACTGGAAAGATTTAGGGAACCTAATCCGGTGAGGCTGGTAATTTTTCTTGGAATCTTTACAGATAGTTTATTGGAGGATAGATCTAACTTACCACTAGGATACCCTCTAACATTAAGAGGGGAATCCCTGTAGAAGTTATAGGGTTCATAAACGTAGTGGGGGATATCCTCCACGTTACGAAGGGCAAGAAGATTGTCCAAGTACTGCGGAATGGCCCCAGACAAGTTGTTGTGAGAAAGGTCCAGGAATCTGAGTGATTTCAGTTGGCAGAGCTGTGCAGGAATATCTCCCCCAAATGCATTATAACCCAAGTAAAGAACCAGCAAATTTTGCACTTCATCCCCAATCCATTCTGGTATGTTTCCAGACAATTTGTTGTGCCTAAAATTCAAGTAAACTAAACTTGTACAATTCTTTAGGGACGATGGTACTACTCCAGAAATATTGTTGTTGTAAAAAGCCAATACACCGAGATGAACTAGACAGCCCATTGAGTCGGGGATTTTACCAGATAGATTGTTATAGCCCAAGTTTAAAAAAGCCAACTTTTCCCCATGTGTCCAACAATTTGGAATATCCCCTGAAAAAGCATTGTAAGATAGATCCAAGTAACTTACAGCATTATTCAGAACCAACATTTCACAAACGTAAGAAATTGGACCAGAAAAGGAATTCCTAGTCAGAAACAATGACTCTAGGCTGGAGGAGAAACGAGGCAGGAGACCGTCAAAGTTGTTTTCACTTAAATCAAGTGTCAAAAGATTAGCCTTTGAAGAGAAATCAGTTGGTAATTTTCCTCTGAGCTGGTTGTAGGAAAGATCCACATATTGGACCTTGTCAAAGAGATCCCAAAACCAGTGAGGCATAGTATCTGAGACACTAGTATTCGAAATATCCAAGTAAAACAAGTTCTTTTGAGATTGGAGCCACTCTGGGAATTGCGGCCCCAAATAGCAATACTGCAAATCCATTGTATGGAGTTGGAAAGGAGGAATCCAACTGGAGCTTATGTTGAACTTTAACTCAAAATTGAATGATAAATCTAGTACTCGTAAGCTACTGAAATTCAGTAGATGAGCTTCAGAGATAGTTCCCTCCAACCAGTTGTCAGCAACACTAAGGACAACTATTTGTGAGACTTGGGGAAGAATTTGGTCCAATGACCCATTCAATTGATTATAGGAGAGATACAATTCTCTTAGCCCAGATGAGAATAGTTTGAGTCCATTTTCTGCTTGAATATTCAAACCCAAAGAAGTAGGTATCTCACCTTCAAGATTGTTATTTGAGAGATCAAGAACAGTCAAAGATGTCATGTTTTGAAAAGCATTTGGAATCAAACCTTGCAACTGACTTCCACTGAGATTCAGAGAAATAAGACTATGGCCGATGTTGAACAGCCATGGAGGTATTGAAGAATTAAAATTGTTAAGCGAGAGATCAAGAATTTCAAGCGAGGTGAAATTGACATTATAAGATAGAGATGGATGATGAAACTTCCGTAATCTACAAGTAGACAAATGCAACTCAACCAAAGATGACAGCATATTAATTGAATCAAGCCAATCTGCTGAGCTACCACTAAGGTCTACACCACCCAAATCTAGGAATTCGAGGGAAGAAAGGCCACGAAGCCAGTTCAGGTTGTTTGCTTGCAACATGGAATATGATTTGGTACTCAAATCAAGAGAATGTAGATGTGAAAGGTTTCCAAGATGATCAGGAATTCTTCCCCTGAAGTTGGAGTTGGACAAATTAAGATGTTTCAAATGACTCAAAGAACTAAGGAAGTCGGGAATCGGAGCTTGTAGAAAATTATTTTGGCTCAAGTCCAAGGAGCTGAGATATGGCAAATCAAGAAGAGACTTGCTTAAGTGCTCACCTCTTTGACCATTGCCACTTAAATTGAGGGACATGACATGACCCGGGGTTGAGTTGTTGCAACCCACGCCTCTCCACCTGCAACAGTCTTCTTCTTCTTCGACTACCCACGAAGAAAAGAGCCCTGATGAAGGATTCTCGAAGCTTTGTTTGAACCTCAGAAGAGCTTCTTTCTCACTCTCTATGCACCGAACTTCTGAATTTGCAGTAGCCTTCAAACCGCTTTTAGTGGTTCTTCCCATGCACAGAAGAAACAAATAAGCTATAACATGAAGAAATCTAACACCCATGATCATCATGGTGACTTGCAACAAATTCTCTCAGTCTTTGCTGTGAACAATTCATAGGTACGTACATATATAAATATATGTAAACCAGATTTCAAGCATTTCCCTAGCCCAACCATTAGTATTGACTGGTGAGTTGATTGACTTACAAGTCAATCTATGATAAGCTTGTTTGAAAGTGGCTTAAGGAAAATATCAGCCTCATGTATATACAGGGGATAATAATGAAAACATTTTGTTCTAAAACCTCTAATTCATGAATAAATACATTTTTAATGTGCAATTAAACGTTTGTCTTGGCTTAAAAATGAGCTTGTGATCAACCAAAGCACACAGTACCCCTCTCACTAGGTAATTAAGTTCAAGCTCGTCATGCTTATTTTGACACGTACGTGATTCGTATTGGAATGTCCACGATTATTTCGGTTATACATTAATGCAATTAAATGTCAATGATGTGTCTCTGAATGGATTCTGTTCAATATATATATATATATATATATTTTATTATTGGAGAATAACAACAATTTATTAGACGGTATATATAGGAAAGTACAGAGCCACACCAATTGCAATTCAATTCATACCAAAGACCACTTAATTGTGATCAACCACTCAAAGCGCGGAGAATTAACGTGATTTGGCACTGACTTGACTACATCCACGACCGGGAGAACAAATCTCAACCTCAGCTCTCTTATTTTTTCAAACCATTATCCGTAGGGATAACCAGGGGCGGGATGATTATGGCATAGGAGGGGCACTTGCCCCATTCATTTTTTTGAAAAAAAAAAAAATTGTTATATATATATATATATATATATTTTAGTATTGTTCTCGCTAAAATTTCTTTTAATCTCACTATTCTAATTTATCCTTACCTATAAGCTATAGACTGGAAATTACACTGTTTATTTTATAAGGTTAAATCATTTTTGACCAACTCTCCTCCTTCTTTCACACTTTTTTTATTATTACTATTTTTTATTACTGCAAAGTGCATAGTAGAATGAATTGTAACCGATCAAGTAATTTTTTTTTTCAAATTTGCATCCACCCACTATTTTCTACTCTGCCACCGGTAATAATGGTACAAAAAACCTTCCTCCAAGAATACCAAGCAGATTCACAGTTCACTTGTCTCATGAGCACAAGCCACTTCATAGAAAACTCAGCAAAAGCCACCATGTGATAAATTCTTGTTAGGTTTTTATTTATGATCGGTAACTTAATGGATGGAAATAATGAATTCACACTTGAAATCTTAAACATGTTCAGCTAAGCGTCTAATGTACAAGTTTTATAGGAATTACTTAGAGGTGTTTGATTTACTAAATTTCGGGAAAAATTACAAAAAGTTTTCAACTTTCTTCGACTAAATTTTGCCACGAATCATTTTTACATCAACTTTTTAATTTTTTTTTTTTTGGGCATCCAAATACTCCCTTAATCAAGTTACAGGATTAAAGTAGCTTATGTACTGGAGATACAATCAAGAAAATTAAATCCATACATAAATTTGAAGCCTCTGTGAAATTGAAATGGGGCCCAAGCACATCGTGTTATGCAAGCAATTTGGAGACTTTGCTGCGGATTTATGCACAAAACATGACTATGCTACTTTGTGGACTAGAGTTTCTGGTCTGGGCTTCGATCCCAGTCTGAGCACATTTACTCCCCTAATAAAGCAGAAAGGGAGTTCTATGTTTGAAAAAAATAAAAATAAAAATGAAAAAATTGTCTACGTTTGAAAAAAAAAATCAATTTTTTTACTTATATCAATCAGCAAATGTTTGTTTAATTGGGAATCATTTTAATGAATGATCGGATTGTTACACACGTAGTGCCGACCCAACCCACTTGGTTGCCCAGTCTTTGGGTAAAATTAGTTGCCCTAACCCAAGGTTATTTGACCTGGGGTTGCCCTTTGCCCACTTGGCCCGGGAGTTGCCCTAACCCAAAGTCTTGTTGGGCTTATCCCTAGGCCGGCCTTGTACACACGCTGAAATCCCCCGTTTTCATTTTTTAGGGTATTTTTTGTTTTTGTTTTTTGAAATTGTTCTGATAATTTATGGAATGAAGCAACAGTGAAAGAGGCATCTAAGCAATGCCTCTTCGTGATCCCCGTTTTATTATCTTTGTCCTCCCATCTGCCGCGGCATGGAATTTTATTTGTTATAATCGTTTATCTGTTTGGTACTTTGTCGTTTGTGGTATTTTCTATATTCCCTACTTTGTGAAAGTATAAATTTGTTTTATGGGTTGATCTTTTTATGTGAGATTGGTTCGTCCTGTGCTAAATATTGGCTCCACCTCAAATGTTGAAGTGTTACGAGACTTTGTTTAGAATCTATTTATGTCCTAGGAGAAATGTACGTGGATTCTTGTTGGTTTAGATTATACAAATGTTTTATGAAGTACTAGGGTGAAAGATTCATCCTCTACATGGACTCGATCACCGGGTAGCATTTGAAGTCCCATTTTTTTGCCATTTTTTGGGAAAAATTACAGTCTCAAAATTGATGAAAGATGTAAAAAAAATTGATAAAAATTAAAAAAAAATTTAAATTTAAAGTTTTTTGATAAATTTTGAGGATCCAAACGAGTTTCTTGTGTAATTACCATTAAGGAATTAATAAAAGACAAACTAACATGTGTGAAATTGTAGGATCCATCACCAGTTCATGGGTTATGGCTCGATAATTGAGGCGAAACGTAAACAAGAAATTTGTTGGCATTGAAAATAAATTTTTTATTGGTGTGTGATGGAGATTTTTATTCAAAACGCCCCCAGCCCCCTATGGGAATTCAATTTTGTGTGTAGGGCTACTCCATTTAATTTATATAATATGGGATTAATTTGTCTATGAATTTATATATATCGATTTCTGGGAATGGTTTTTGGGTTTTAATTTGTTTCTAAAGAATGTTAGAATGAATGAATGGCATGATAATCCAAGACTCGGAGTTTTTGTACTACGTAAAAATAATTTTAATTTATAAAATTTTGAATTTTCTTAATTATTTTTCTTTATTATATTGTTAATTTTGTCAGAGATAATAACAATATTTCTTTGAATCTTTTTTTTTTTCCAGGTTTTGATGGTGGTCAGGAGATATTGAACTCATGTGAACAACTGGACAATTTTCCTATTTAAGAATTGTAATAGATTTAATATTAAATATTGATTTGTAATTTTAATATTAAATTAATATTTTTGCTAAATAATTGTTGCCGGATGTAGATGATTTAGGGTTTTCAAATTGTGATGCAGCTGCATTATATATAGGTAATGCGGACCAATTTTAGTGAAATTTAAAAAAAAAAAATTATAGCACCTTTAAACGTCGATAAAATGCCCAATATTTCTTACGCCACTTTTATTTTGTAGTCGCTAAATAGAATGTTAAAATACAGAGGCTATCACATGATGATCATTAGTAACCAAACTTTTTTTACATGATCATAGCAGTCGTTGGGCGGTAACTAAAAGTGTTAGTAGTCGTCAAATTCACTTTTAGCAAGGCCTTATTCTTGGTAGTAAATATATGTTTGTAAAACATTTGCAAAATTTTATATTTATTTCAATTTTTTTGGTTTTGGTTTGAAATATGTTTTTAAAAATTATTTTTACAAGAAAATTACAAAGGAATCTTCAAAAAAGAAAAAAATACAAATGAGATGCTAAATAAAAAGTGAACGAGTGCCCTTTTTCCCCTAAAAATAACTTATAAATTTGAGAAAAGGAAGTCATTTTTAAACACTTGAAGGAAATATTTGTCTCAAAAAATATTTTACTTAAAAATGTCCTATCAAATAACTAAAAATGAGTAAAATATTTTCAAGGAAAACATATTAGAACGAAATGAATGGAGCTTTAATACCAATTTATTTATTGATTCATTCATTTATTTATTTATTTATTTATTTTTAATATTTTAGATGGCATTTATTTTAAGTAAATTCTAAGAATAAGCAACCTCAAACGCACAAAACAACTCGAGTAATTTATGAAGAGAGAGAGAGAGAGAGAGAAGAAAATTGAAATTGAATTAATCAAACATAACAAAATATTACCTACTCTGAAATATGGATATCACCTGTAGAATCACCTTCGTATTGTTGCAAGTTTTTATAATGTATTTAATATATATGTATATATATTATAAAATAATATTTAATGTACCAAATATGTAATATTCAAGCATTTAAAAAATTTTAAATAAATAATTTATAATAAAATAATTTACTATAAACTTACCAAAAAAAAAGGTATAATTTATGTTAGTACTCCAAACAAAAAATAAAAGACAAAAATAAAAAATACTAGACGTATTGAACCACCAACAATTCTTTAAATACCTCTAATTAACAATAATAAAATAATCCATTGTAGACTTATAAAAAAATAAAAAAAAATGCAATATGTGTCGTCCTCCAAATAAAAAAGCAAAATGTAAAAAAAAAATGAAATACGTGCGTATTAAAATATTTTATAAGCGTCAACTTGCTAATAATCATTGAAATTTTTAATATAAAAATAACATTAATATCCAAAAAACCAAAAATATAAAAAAACTCAAATATATATGCCAATTTCTACTAAAATAACGTGCCACTTTCATACAGATCTCTCTCATATTAATATATTAGTATTGATTAGCAAATGCTCAAGTTTTGCTTTGAATTTTTATAACATATTTAATTTTATGATAGATGATGAATAAACATAGGTAGAATGTAAAATAATACAAAAATATCTCTAACAATAGTTGAAAACAATTTACAAAACAAGATAAAAACGCACATCCAAAAAAAAAAAAAAAACACATCAGCTCTCACTCCCTCACCACTAACCAAAAAAAAAAAAAAAAAAAGCCAATTTACTCCGCAGCGTGGTTGTTCTGAAACCTCCCACGCAGTCTGGTCCCGTAAACTACAACAAGCACAAAAATCTGGTCATATAGATTGCCTAAGAATCGGAAATATGCATGCCTCCAAGAGGCTTTAACCAGCAAAGGGCCCCAGAAAGCCCAAAATCCAACAATGAATCCAAGCCCCATGCTAAAGTAGAATGCAGGTATCTGATGAAATACTAAATCAGCACCCTCATCATCTTCTTCTTGACTACCCACATAATTCTTCTCATATCTTTCATTTTCCCTACAATAAGGATCATCGTAGTTTTCACTAGACGAGCAATTATTTGCAAGTGGGTATCCGCAGAGCATGTGATTCTCCATGAAGCATGATTCGTCAAAATTTTTGGAGCGATTGAATGTGGGAATTTTTCCAGACAATCTGTTATATGACAGGTTCAAGCTTTCTAAAGAAGATAAATTAGATAAGGTGGGTGGAATTGTGCATGAAAGTTCATTCCTCGACAAATCAAGAAGCTTTAGATATTCAAGGTCACCAATGCCATCAGGGATGGTTTCAGCTAGACGGTTATTGGAAAGATTCAAGTAACCTAGTCTGGTGAGGCTAGTAATTTCTCTTGGAATCTCTCCAGATAGTTTATTGGAGGATAGATCTAGCTTACCAATAGAATACCCTCCATCTCTAAGGGGTGCATCCCTGTCGAAGTTATAGGGTTCATAAACGTAATAGGGGACATCCTCCGGGTTACGAAGGGCAAGAAGATTGTCCAAGCAATGCGGAATGGCCCCAGACAAGTTGTTGTGAGAAAGGTTCAAGTGTCTGACTGATTTAGCTGGCAGAGCTGCTCAGGAATATCTTTCCCAAATGCATTATGACTCAAGGAAAGAAGCCTCAAATTTTGCACTTCGTCCCCAATCCATTTCGGTATGTTCCCGGACAATTTGTTGTGCCTAAAATTCAAAAAAACTAAACTCCTGCAATTCTTTAGGGACGATGGTACTACTCCAGAAAGACTATTGTCGTACAAAGTCAACACACTGAGCTTAACTAGACGGCCAATTGAGTTGGGAATTTTACCAGATAGATTGTTATTATCCAATTTTAGAACAACCAGCTTTTCCCCGTACGCCCAACAATCTGGAATAACCCCTGAAAAAGCATTACGAGATAGTCTCAAGTAACTAAGAGTATTATTCAGAACCAGTATTTCACAAATGGAAGAAATTGGACCAAAAAAGGAATTCGAAGTTAGATTTAGTGACACCAGGCTGGGGGAGAAACGAGGCAAGGGACCATCAAAATTGTTACCACTTAAATCAAGCGTCAAAAGATTGGCCTTCGATGAAAAATCAATTGGTAATTTTCCTCTGAGTTGGTTGCCAGAAAGATTCAGATGTTGGACCTTATCAGAGAGATTCCAAAACCAGTGAGGTACAATATCTGAGATACCAGCCTCTGCAATATTCAAGCACAACAAGTACTTTTGAGATCGGAGCCACTCTGGGAATTGCGGCCCCATTTGGCATTGCTGCAAGCCTATTGCATGAAGTTGGAAAGGAGGAATCCAAGTTGAGCTTATGTTGAACTTTAAGAAATTGGATGATAAATCTAGTACTCGTAATCTATTGAAATTCAGTAGATGAGCTTCAATGATAGTTCCCTCCAAGAAGTTCTCAGCAACATTAAGAACAACTAGTTGTGAGAGTTGTGGAAGAATTTGGTCCAACGATCCACTCAATTTGTTCTCTGAGAGATCAAGAACAGCCAATGATGTCATGTTTCCAAAAGTATTTGGAATCAAACCTTGCAACTGACTTCTTTGGAGATTCACAGAAACAAGACTACGGCTGATGTTGAACAACCATGGGGGTATTGAAGAATTAAAATTGTTAAGCGAGAGATCAAGAATTTCAAGTGAGGTGAAATTAACAGTATAAGGTAGAGATGGATGATGAAGCTTCTGTAATCTACAAGCAGACAAATGCAACTCAACCAGAGAAGGCAGCATATTAATTGAATCAAGCCAATCCACTGAGCTACTACTAAGGTCAACACCACCCAAATCCAAGAATTCGAGGGAAGAAAGGCCGCGTAGCCAGTTCAGATTGTTTGCCCATAGCAAGGAAAATGAATCAATACTCAAATCAAGAGAATGCAGGCGCGAAAGATTTCCAAGATGATTAGGAATTCTTCCCCTAAAGTTGGAGTTGGACAAATTAAGATGTTTCAAATGATTCAGAGAACCAATGAAGTCAGGAATTGGAGATTGGAGGAAATTATTTTGGCTCAAGTCTAGGGAGTTCAGATATGGCAAATCAAGAAGAGAATTGCTCAAGTGCTCACCTCTTTGACCATCGCCACTTAAATTGAGGGAGATGACATGACCCGGGGTTGAGTTATTGCAGCGCACACCCCTCCACCTGCAACAGTCTTTTTCTTCTTGGACTACCCACGAAGAGAAGAACCCTGAAGAAGGGTTCCTGAAGCCTTGTTTGAACTTCAAAAGAGCTTCTTTCTCACTCTCTATGCAATGAATTTCTGAATTTGCAGTACCCTTCAAACCGCTTCCGGTGGTTCTTCCCATACACAGAAGAAGCAAATAGGCTATAGCATGGAGAAATCCACCACTCATGATCATCATGGTGACTTGCAACAAATTCTGTCAGTCTTTGCTGTGAATAATTCATATATACATACATGTGTATATATAAAAACCAGATTCCCAGCATTTCCATAGACCAAGCATCCGTATTGACCGTTGAGTTGATTGACTGACAAGTCAATCTGTGATAAGCTTGTTTGCAAGTGGCTTAAGGAAAAAAATCAGCCTTATATATATACAGGGGATAATAATGAAAACATTTTGTTCTAAAACCTCTAAATTCATGAATAAATACATTTTTAATGTGCAATTAAACGTCTGTCTGGGCTTAAAAATGAGCTTGTGATCAACTAAAGCACACAGTACCCCTCTCACTTGGTAATTAAGTTCAAGCTCGTCATGCATATTTTGACACCTACGTGATTCGTATTGGAATGTCTACGATTATTTCGGTTATACGTTAATACAATTAAATGTCAATGATGTGTCTCTGAATGGATTCTGTTCAATATATATATATATTATTTTATTATTGGAGAACAGCAACAATTTTTTGGTCACCAAAAAAAAAAAAAAAAAACCAACAATTTAGACGGTATACATAGGACAGAGCCATGCCAATTGCAATTCAATTCATGCCAAAGGCCACTTAATTGTGATCAACTGCTCAAAGCACGGAGAATTAACGTGATTTGGCACTGACTTGTTTAGATCTACAACCAAGAGAACAAATCTCAAACTCAGCTTTCTTATCTTTTCAAACCGTTATCCATAGGAATAACCATGGGCGGGATGATTATGGCAGAGTAAGGGCACCTGCCCCACTCATTTAAAAAAAAGAAAATTAGTTATACATATTTTTTTACTATTGGTCTCACTAAAATTTTCTTTTGAGCCCACTATCCCAATTTATCCTTACTTACTTATATGCTATAGACTAAAAATTACACCATTTATTCTATAAGATTAAAATAAAATCATTTTTAACAAAATTCTCCTCCTTCTCCCATACTTTATTTATTGTTACTATTTTTTTTTTCTTCTATATAGCAGAATGAACTATAACCGATCAGGTAAATTTTTTTTTTTTTTTTTTCAAATTTGCCTTCACCCACTATTTTCTACCTCCGCCACCGGCAATAATGGTTCAAAAAAACCTTTCTCCATGAGCACCAATCGGATTCACACTTCATCTGCCTCATAAGCACAAGCCACTTCATAGAAAACTCGGCGAAAGCCGCTATGTGATAAACTCGGTAACTTAATGGATAGAAATAATGAATTCACACTTGAAATCTTAGACATATTTGGGTAAGTGTCTGATGTTTAAGTTTCAGAGGAATTATTTAGGAGGTGTTTGATTTACCAAACTCTATCAAAAGTTATCTAACTTTCTCTAATTAAATTTTATCACGAATTATTTTTACATTAACTTTTTTAATTTCTTTCCTTTTTTTTTTTTTGGGACCATCCAAACACTCCCTTAATCAAGTTACAGGACTAAAGTAGCTCATGTACAAGAGATACAATCAAGAAAATTAATTAAGACAATTAAATCCATAGACACAAATTTGAAGCCTTTGTGAAATCGAAACGGGGCCCAAGCACATCGTGTTATCTAAGCAATTTCGAGACTTTGCCGCAGATTTATTTGTGCACAACACACGACTGACTTAGTCTGGGAATCCAATTCAACGCGTTAAGTGGGCCCGTTGAAGGTGATCAACCACTCTAAAGGTCACGCAATCTGTATTTTGTTGGATCTTTGCCGAAGACCCCCAGGAGTAACTTAACTCATGGGAGAAGTTGAAGGTTCGCCGGAATTTTGCTGGATGAGCGACGCATTTTTTTAAATATTCAAGGCGGTTATGTGTTCTATTTTAAGCAAAATTTAATTTTAGCATATTGTCTAAACATGCTGAACAACTGTTATATTTATTTTGTAAGGTTTTCTAATGTCTAAGTAAATTAAAAATATTATATGAGAGGTTTTATACATTTTATGAAAAGGAAAACTAAGAAACATACTCTAAATCCATCTAAAATTGGACTATACTTGAATTTTATTTAATGGCGTAATTGGAGATGTATTTTATTTCACAAAAATACTTGAATTTGATTCACGTATATTTCTTTTTTGTTAAAAAAATTTTAAGTTAACCTCAATTTTTTAACGAGGCCAAAACACTCCAATTTTAATTTAATTTAATTTTTTTAATAAAACTAAAATGTTAGGAGTATTTTGGTAATTTTACATTTAAAAAAAATCAAGGTATCAATTACCGCCTCCTCCCAGTGGCTCCACCATTGCTAGTAGAGAAAATTTCTCAGATTTTTCTCCACATCTACACACACACACATATACATGGGGGGTAGGTATTCTTAAATTGAGGGATGTTTGGAAAATAAAAAATGGGTAAAAGTACAAGAAGTCAATCACTTTTTGGCGTTTAGGGACAGACACATGTTGTTTAAAATTTTTGAATTGACTCATTTTTTTTGTTAGAATAGTTGCTAGAAATTTGATAAAAAATTAATAAAAAATAATAAAAGTTAACAAAAATTTGTAAAATTTAGAGTTTATGAAAAATGAGATCGATAAAAAATTGATGAAAATTTGTAGAACTTTAGAAAAGTTTGTGTAACCTTTTATAAAATTTGGACTCTGAACACCTGTAAATGTAAATCTATCCTGATAAAGCAGTGAGCGGTGTATCCTTATTTTTTGAAGTTGAAGACATCTCAAATTTTGTGTAGTTCATAGGAGTTGAATGATGAAATAGAAAACCCAATATTCTGCCTCTATGGTCGGTTAATTCTTCTTTGGTTGATTCTATATTATTTGGGTAGGATGTTCTTTTCTCTCTCTCTCTCTCTTTTTCCCTGATCAAGTTGTGCATTTAAAGTTTTAATAAAAAGCAAATAAGTATGCCACTTGGGATCAGTAAGCCAAGGGTAGAATGGTTTCCCATCTTATCCTGTTATTTGTATTCAGTTTGAGCATCTGTCCATGGTTATTATTTTTTTTTCGGTTGAGTTCTGTACAAAAGAATTTGGAGTTTCTACCACTGGAAAAATGACTTTTCACGGTGGAAAAAGTCCAGGCGGTCACTAAAGAGGATCACTAGCCCCCCCCCATATTAAAATTTCACCTTCCCTCGTTCTGAAATTCCTTGCCTCACTTTTCGACTCCCTGCCCCCTTCCCCCTCTTCGACCCTTCTCTCCCACAGCAACCTCACAGACAACTCTCTCACCAGAGCCGAGTGGTAGGTAAAATATTTTACTTATAAATGTCTTATTAAACAATTAAAAATAAGATTCGTTTTGACTTAATATGTTTTTTTATTTAAATATTTTACTTATAAATGTTTTATTAAACAATTAAAATAAGTAAAATATTTAAAAAAAAAAAAACATATTAAAGTCAAAACGAATGGAATTTTAGTGAATCAAACCAATCCACTGAGCTACTACTAAGGTTACAACCACCCGAATCCAGGAATTCGAGGGAAGAAAGGCTGCGTAGCCAGTTCAGGTTGTTTAGAAATTAGGAATTAGTATATGCAGTGTACATGGGTTAGTGGTAATACGTGTTTATTGCATTCTAAACAAAATTAGTATTAAATTTTTAATATAATTGAAATTTTGAACAAAAAGTTTAAATCGAAAAATTTATGATAATGCATGGGTTTTAATTTTTTTTCAAAATTTTAGGTCCTACCAGTTAGTACATGTGTTTTGTTCTCTGTCTCTCCAATTAATTTTTGATAAGCAAAACACAAATTATGGTGTTTTAATTTAAAAAGTTCAACTTCTCAGAAATCATAATTGGACGGAATTTAATTTGCCATTTTGATTTAAATATAATCTCCGCCCTTAAAATATGGTGAAATTTAAAATATCCAATCCGTTTTGTAAGATAGATAATAATGGAGTCCAATAAAATAAAAATTGAGTAAGAAATTAAAAATATAAAAATAATTTCAATCGTTAAATAGAAGAAAAAATAATTCTTAATCGTTAAATCTTAGTTTGTGAGATGTACAATTTCAAAAACTGTTTTGTTTTATTATATAAATTCTTATTGGTTATAATGTTTTATGAATTACAAGGATAAAAGATTTATCCTTTATTCCTGTACATGGACTTGAGCACAAGGTACCGTTTGGAGTCACATTTTTTTGCTATTTTTTATCAAAATTTGTAGAAATTGATGGAAAGAGTAAAAAATTTATAAAAGTTCGAAAAAAAAAAAAGATAAAGTTGAAGTTTTTTTGGTAAAATTTGAATATTTTGATAATTTCGCATTTAAAATAAGGGAAGCAAGTATTAAAAGTTGTAAAATTGATGAGAAGTGTAAAAAGTTAGTAAAAATTAACAAAGGTGGAGTTTTTTTTATAAAACTTGAATATTTTAATAATTCACATTCAAAATAAGGGGTTACTTGCTAGAAATCGATAAAAATTAGTAAAAGTTTATAAAATTTGGAGCTTTAAAATAAACGTATGGAAAATGAGATTGACCAAAAATTGATAAAAATTTATAATTTTTTATAAAATTTAGGCTCTTAATCACTCCTAAATGTGTTTCTATCGTGAGACAGCAGTGTATACTTATTTGTGAAGTTGAAGACATCTCAAATTTTATGTAGCTCGTAGGAGAGTTGGATGATGAACCAGAAAACCTAATTTTCTGCCTTGATGGTCGGTTAATTCTTCTTTGGGTGATTCCATGTTGTTTGTGTTAGGATGTCTTTCGTTTTTCCGGATCAAGTTGCGCATTTGTAATTTTAATAAAAAGCAAATAAGTATGCAACTTGGGATAAGTAAGCTCTCTCACCAGAGCCGATCGTTCTCTCTCTCTGTTTCTCTCACTTCGCCGCAGTTTCTGGATAAAAAATATTTTACTTTGAAATGTCTTACTAAATAATTAAAAATGAGTAAACTATTTAAAAAAAAAAAGGGCATATTAGGTCGAAACGAATGGAGCTTTATTGCCAATTTATTTATTTATTTATCTTTTTATAATTTAGATGGCATTTATTTTAAGTAAATTCTAAAAACAAACAACAGTCATATTCACATAAAATAATTTTAGTCATTTTGAAGATAAAAAGAGAGAGCGTGCAAAATTAAGGTTCCATTTGAGGGCCTTGACTTATTAACTTATTTACTTATTTGTAAAATAATTAAATTTATCTATTTATATTTTAATTTTTTTTTAAATTTTTAAGAAAATAATATTAAATTAATAAAAAATTAAAATTTTTTTTCTTCTCAAATAAAAAAAAAAAAAGGTGACTTTACTTAGATAACTAAGAAAAAAAAAAAAAAAGCGGCTTTACTTAGATAACTACAAGCTAGCTTCCACATTTTTTACTTTCGGAACCAAGCCTAAAAGTAAAATTGAATTAATTACAAAGTAGAACCCACATTGAAATATAGAAATCATTAGCAGAATGACATGTGGATTGCTGGGGATTTGTATAATATATTTAATTATACATACATATATATAATAAATATATATAAAATGTAAAATAATATTTAATGTAAAAAATATGAAATGGTTAAACATTTAAAAAAAATTAAATACCTTATTTATAACAAAAATATTTCACTGTGAATTTACACAAAAAATGATATATATTAATATTCCAAATAAAAAAATAAAACACACAAAAAAAAAATTGTTACACGTGCCGGACCACTAACAATTCTTCAAATATATCTAACAACAGTAAAATAATTTATCATAGACTTATAAAAAATAAAAATACAACACGTGTTGATTCTCTACATAAAAAACAAAATGCAATAAAAAAATAAAATATGTGTTAAATTTGTAAAAATTACTAAAATTTTTAACATAAAAATATTATTTATATATAAAAAATATAAAATATTAAAAAAGCTCAAATACAAGTGTCGACTTATGGTGAAACAACATGTCACTTTCTTACAAATTTCTCTCATATTAATGTATTAGCATAAATTAGTAGGATGTTCACATTTTATTATTAATTTTTATAACATATTCAATTTTATGATAGATGATAAATAAGCGTATACAAAACATAAAATAGTATAAAAATAACCCTAATAATAGTTGAAAAAAATACAAAACAAAATAAAGACACACACCACCAAAATAATAATAATAATAAGTCAACGGTACTCCACGTCACCTCTCCTCTCTCCCTCACAACAAACAAAAACACACCAAAAAAGAAAAAAAGAAGCAGGCCAATGCCATCCCTCTCTCCTCATTCCCTCACAATTTATTACATTAGTATAGATAATTGAAAAGCAAGCTTACCTTAATTTCACTCAGCAACATGGTTGTTCTGAAACCTCCTCCGCAATCTGGTGCCGTAAACTACTACAAGCACAAAAATCTGGTCGTATAAATTGCCTAAGAACTGGAAATAGGCATGCCACCAGGAGTTTTTAATCAGTAAAGTGCCCCAAAAGACCCAGAATCCAACAATGAATCCAAGTCCCATACTGAAATAGAATACAGGTATCTGAAGAAATACATCATCACCACCCCCATCATCTTTGTCTTGACTACCCACAAAATTGTTCTCATTTCTTTCCTCCCTGCAATCAGGATCTTCGTAGTTTTCATTGAATGAGCAATCATTTGCAAGAGGGTACCCGCAGAGCTTGTGATTCTCCATGAAGCATGATCCGTCAAAATTTTTGGACCGATTGAACAAGGGAACTTTTCCAGACAATCTGTTATATGACAGATTCAAAAATGATAGAGAAGATAAATTAGATAAGGTGGGTGGAATTGTGCACGAAAGTTCATTCCTTGACAAATCAAGAGATTGTAGATATTTCATATAACCAATACCATCAGGGATGGTTCCAGTTAGACGGTTACTGGAAAGATTCAGAGAAGATAGTCGAGTGAGGCTTGTAATTTTTTTTGGTATATCTCCGGATAGTTTATTGTAGGATAGATCTATCATATTAACTCCGTCCCAGTAGAGGCCATAGGCTCCGTCCCAGTAGAGGCCATAGGGTTCGTAGTTAACATAGTAGGGGATTTCCTCCAAGTTACAACAGGCAAGAGTGTAGGGGATTTCCTCCAAGTTACGAAGGGCAAGAAGATTGTCCAAGCAATGCGGAATGACCCCAGACAAGTTGTTATGAGAAAGGTCCAGGTATCTGAGTGACTTTAGCTGGCAAAGCTGTGTAGGAATATCTCCCCGAAATGCATTATGACCCAAGGAAAGAGTCAACAAATTTTGCACTTCGTCCCCAATCCATTCTGGTATGTTCCCGGACAATTTGTTGTGCCTAAAATTCAAGATAGCTAAACTCTTACAATTCTTCAAATACGATGGTATTACTCCAGAAAAACTGTTGTTGTACAAACCCAATAAGATGAGATTAACTAGATGGCCAATTGAGTTGGGGATTTTACCAGATAGATTGTTATCACCCAAGTCTAGAGCAAATAACTCTTTCCCATATGTCCAACAATCTGGAATATTTCCTGAAAATGCATTGGAAGATAGATCCAATAATCTCACTGTGTTATTCAAAACCAGCATTTCACAAATGGATGAAATTGGACCAGAAAAAGAATTCGAATATAGATCCAGACCAACCAGGCTGGGGGAGAAACGAGGCAGGGGACCATCAAAGTTGTTGTTACTCAAATCAAGTGTCGAAAGATTGGCCTTTGATGAAAAATCAGGTGGCAACTTCCCTCTTAGTTGGTTGTAAGAAAGATACATATAATGGACCTTGTTAAAGATATTCCAAAACCAGTGAGGCACAGTATCTGAGATACTAACATTCGAAATATCCAAGTAAAACACATACTTTTGAGTTCGCAGCCACTCTGGAAATTGCGGCCCTAGTTGGCAACTGTCCAAGTCTATCGTATGAAGTTGAAAAGGAGGAATCCAACTTGAGCTTATGTTGACCTTTAACCCATAATTGAGTGAGAAATCTAGTACTCGTAAGCTGCTGAAATTCTGTAGATGAGTTTCAGAGATAGTTCCCTTCAACAAGTTTTTAGCAACACGAAAGACAACTAGCTGCGAGAGTTGGGGAAGAATTTGGTCCAACGACCCATTCAATTGATTATAGGAGAGATACAATTCTTTTACCCCAGATGAGGATAGTTTAAGTTTGTTTTCTGCTTGAATATTCAAACCCAAAGAAGCAGGTATCTCACCTTCAAGATTGTTCTCGGAGAGATCAAGAATAGCCAAAGATGTCATGTTTCCAAAAGCATTTGGAATCAAACCTTGCAACTGACTTTCACGAAGATTCAGAGAAACAAGACTATGGCTAATGTTGAACAACCACAGAGGTATTGAAGAACTAAAATTGTTATTGGAGAGATCAAGAATTTCAAGTGAAGTGAAATTGACATTATAAGGTAGAGATGGATGATGAAACTTCTCTAATCTACAATTAGACAAATGCAACTTAACCAGAGAAGGTAGCATATTAATTGAATCAAGCCAATCCATTGAGCTACTAAGGTCAACACCACCCAAATCTAGGAATTCCAGGGAAGAAAGGCCATGAAGCCAGTTCAGGTTGTTTGCATGCAGCACAGAATAGGATTTGGCACTCAAATCAAGAGAATGCAGGCGTGAAAGGTTTCCAAGATGATCAGGAATTCTTCCCTTGAAGTTAGAGTTGGACAAATTAAGGTGTTTCAAACAACTCAAAGAACCAATGAAGTCGGGAATTTGAGCTTGGAGGAAATTATTTTGGCTCAAGTCTAAGGAGCTCAGATACGGCAAATGAAGAAGATAATCGCTCAACTTACCTCTTTGACCATTGTCACTTAAATTAAGGGAGATGACATGACCAGGAGTTGAGTTATTGCAGCCCACACCTCTCCACTTGCAGCAGTCTTCTTCTTTTTCGACTGCCCACGAAGAAAAGAGCTCTGAAGAAAGATTCTGGAAGCCTTGTTTGAACTTCAGAAGAGCTTCTTTCTCACTCTCTATGCACTGAACTTTCGAATTTGCATTACCCTCCAAACCGCTTCCAGTGGTTCTTCCCATACACAGAAGAAACAAATAAGCTATAACATGAAGAAATCTAACACCCATGGTCATCATGATGGCTTGCAACAAAATCTCTCAGTCTTTGCTGTGAACAATTCACGTATATATAAACCAGATTTCAAGCATTTATATAGACCAAGCATTAGCATTGACTGGTGAGTTGATTGACTTACAAGTCAATCTGTGATAAGCGTGTTTGAAGAGTGGCTTTAAGGAAAATATCAGCATCATATACAAGGGATGATAATGAAAACATTTAGTTCTAAAACCACTAATTCATGAATAAATACCTTTATAATGTGCAATTAAACATTTGTTGCGTATGCAGTATGCTGGAATAACGGTACAGAAAGCCCTTCTCCGCGAGCACCAATCGAATTCACAAGTCATAGAAAATTCGGCAAAATCCACTAAGTGATAAATCCTTGTTAGGTTTTTATTTATGATTGGAAACTTAATAGATAGAAATAATGAATTCAAACTTGTAGTTTTAAACATCTTTGGCAAAGTGTCTCTAAGTTTTATACAAATTATTTAATCAAGTTACAAGACTAAAGTAGCTTACGGACAAGAGATAAAAACAAGAAAATTTTAATAAGACAATTAAATCCATATATAAATTCGGAGCCTTTGTGAAATTGAAATGGGGACCAAGCACATCGTGTTATCTAAGCAATTTGGAGACCTTTCTGCAGATTTATGCACAACGCATGACTGACTTGGTCTGAGAATCCAACTCAACTTGTCAACTGTGCCCTTGGAATCCATGTTCGTATAATTAATCAATCATTGTCCATGGAATATATTGGGTCTTGAAGACTTTAGGGACATCAAAATCATTGTTGTGTGAACAAGTCAAGTCTTCGGCTGCATATGGAATTTTGGAAGAGAGATGGTGATTTTTTACTCACTAGGCTATCCCATTTTAATATGTACTGGGTTAGAAGTCTTTATAACTCTTTTTTACTAAAGTGATAAAGAACTCGTTCGTTGTACAAATAAGTTCATTTACAACTGCGCAGTAAATGTTTTTTAGTTGGATCACTCTCAAAAACGGGTTTCATGTAGTGCAGTGGGAAAATTCATTGTAGTTTTCTGCAGTGGATCAATTAACGTTTATGATTTGATTGTAGTTTAATGTGATGTAATCTTTCATATTCTTCATTAATTGTGTTCTAATTTTTAACTTTTATTTTTATCACATTAAATTAAGACCATTAAATTAAATGTAATCAAATCATGATCGTTAGTTGATTCAGAAACCCCTCAAAGACGTATGTTGTTTAAAAGTTTATCATTTTTAATTACCTTTTATATTCTTTGGTCATATGTCACATCTATTCTTAAATGTCCTTAAGACTATTTTCTCGTAGTAATCTACCTTCGTTAATAAAAAGGCTCCAAATTGTTTTAATTACATAACTATATATTTTCTCATTTTAATTTTATTTTTAATTCTATAATTAAATTTGTGTCAAATGAAACAAATAAAATTAAAAGAGACTTTGACATTTAAGAAATTCAAAAATATTAATGTTTTTAAATCTCTAACTATTTAATTATTTTTAAATATATTTTTCTTTGACCACAGTTTTAGTGTAGGACTCTTTTAAAAAAAATTAATAAATAAAAAATATCGACATTTATCAATTTTATTTTTAATTTTTTAAATTTATGAAAATTATTTTGAAGATGATAGGATAATAATAATTGGAGAAAGAAATAGAATCTAATTTAAATAGTTGTTTTAATATTTAAGATTGAGGCTCCTTACTTTTTGGAATCATGATAACTAATTAAATTTGGTTGAGTTTGGGAAGAAAAACTATCTACTAAAATTTATTTATTTATTTTTTTTTTGGGAAGAAAAAAAATATAACTTTTTAGTAGTTATTAGTTAACTATTTAGTTTTTTCTTAATTTATCATTTTTGTCATTCAAGATTTAAAAAAAAAAATAAAATATAAAGAATAAATTTGATCATTTTAGAAAAAATCAAAAAAATTGTAATTGATAGCACAGCTACCAACTTTTTTTTTTTCCAAACGGATACTTAGTGGATTTAAGAGGAACTCTATTCCCTGAAAATTAACTATTTCAATCTAATCTTTAAATAATATAAGAATTTGAAATTTGCTAAAAATTAAATATCAAAGTTGGCTCAGTTCAAAATTAAATACCAGGCAGGGGGCGAGATGACTATTTTGCTTTGCTCCGTTTCAAAGTTGGCTCAATTCTAAACGTCACTGGGTATTATGCTGGATCTTGTCAAGAAAATCTAAGATCTTGTCAAGAAAATCTAACACTTTGTTTGTTTCTGTGGAAAGTTGGAAGGAGGAAGGAAAGAATAGGATAGAAATTTGGATGGAAATTGTTTTTCCTTTTGTTTGGTAAGAGTAGAAAAATAGAAAAGATAGAAAAGGAGAATGAAATAAGAGAGAAAAAAAATTGTGGGTCTCACATTTTTTTTTTCCGTCCAAAAATTAGGTGGAAAAGTGCAAGGAAAGTGAGTAGGAGAGGCCCAAAAAAAAAAAATTGAAGCTATTGGTGGGATCTTAAATTACAATTTTACTCTCATTTGTGTGGGTTTCCTATAAAATTTCACATCTCTCTCTCTGATTCACAGAACTCAGTCAAACTTCTTGCTAATTTAATATGGTATGATACTATATACACTTGTTGATATACAATATTTATATTACAATTCATCTTACATCATGAAAAGAAAAAAGAAAAAAAAAAAACTTTAGAGAAGTGTTGATGTTGCAACAAATTTAACTAAAAGATGTTCAAGTGTTCAACTTATAATTTTAGGAGTTGTCGAAAACTTTTAGGTGTTTAATAAAATTTTTAAAAAATTTTTTTGTATTTAATAAAAATTTTGATAATTTTGATATTTTGTCAAGCACCCAAATTTTAAAAGTTGGTAGGGGCAAAATGGAAAAACCAAAAAGATTGACTTATTTTCTTTTCTTTTCTTTCCATCTTACCAAACAATGGAAAAAAAAATTACTTTTCTTAATTTTTATTATTTTCTATGTTCAACCAAACAATTACAGGGAAAATCACTTTCCATCCCCATGGATAATTCATAAGGATGGAAGTGAATCTTCCATCTCCCTCCTTTTCCATCCACCCAACCAAACATAGTGTAAGAGTAATTTAATTCGCTGAGAAACTGAAATTTTGCTGGCAACTCATTTTTTCAAAATATTCAAGACAGTTATGTGTTCTATTTCAAATAAGATTCTAACAAGATTTAATCTGCATGTTGCCTAAACATGTTGGAAGGTCTCATGATGTTTAATTAAGAACATTGAAAATACTATAAGATGGTTTTGAATTTTGATTTTCAAAAGATAGTTTTTTTTTAAGATGGTTCATCATGGAGTACAAATAAGTGTTCCACATAAGAAATTGTAAATTCGATTGAAAGTTGTAACTTGTATATAGTGAGGAAGTTTGGTCGAACTTAATTTTTACTTCTCCATAATGCTCTATTTGGAAACATTTAGTTATTAGAATTGATTGGATTTTAAATTAAAGAATTGATTTGATAAATGAAATTATGTGTTTAGAACACATGTTCAAATTTAATAAATTGAATTGAACTAATTTAAGAAAAATGCCAATTTAATCATGTTAGTGGAAAAAAATAAAATATGATAAATATGATATATGAGAGTAAATTTGTTTGTACACTCATTTGGATATAGTTTAATAAAATAATGAATTCTCATTAAATTATATTATTTTAGATTAAATTTCAGATGATATAGAATTTTAAATTTTAAGTTATGAAATGAAATCAAAATCCAATTCATAAAATTTTATTTTGATGACAAAAATTAAGAATTGGTGAAATTTTTTATCAAATGAATTCAAATCTTATCAAATTCATAATTCCAAATATAATGGCTTAGTAGCAAATTCATATTAGGCTTTTATTCTTTTTGCTAGTTATGTTAGTGGGCTTTTGGTACCCAAATTTTTTCAAAAAACTCCAAAATAACTCTAAAGTTTTCAATTTACTCCAATCAAATTTTACTACGTATCACTTTTACATCATTGCAACACCAACTTTTAATTTTTTTTTGAACTTTTTCAGCATTCTAAACACCCCTTTAAAGAAGTTGTATGATAATAATTTGTTAAAAAATACTAATATTTTACTAAATAAAAAAGAATCCGATTAACAACTTGTTGGTAAAAAAAAAAAAAATTCCTACTTTTTGCAAAAAATTATAATTACCGAACGGACTAAAGTTTTTTGTCCACCAAGCTTATTTAATTAAATTTTATTACGTGTTACTTTTACATCACTGCAACACTAAATTTTAATTTTTTTTTTTTTAACTTTTTCAACCCTCTAAACACCTCATTAAAGTGGTTATATGATAATAATTTGTTTAAAAATATTAATATTTTACTAAATAAAAAAATCTGATTAACAACTTGTTGGTAAAAATAAAAAAAAAAATTCCTACTTTTTGCAAAAAATTATAATTACCAAACGGGCTAAAGTTTTTTTGTCCACCAAGCTCATTGGTTAGGGCAGCCCATCTGATTGGTGAACCCGTCATCCTGATCACTGCTTGTGTGACACGCGTCCAGAACTGAAATTGAGGCACGATCAAAAAGCGCTCTGGAATTTGAACATAATTTTTTTTTTTTAACTTTTGGCTTGACTGTTGAACGGTCGACAATTCGAGAAACTTCAAAAATAAACAAAAGCGGGTTTTAATTGCAGAACCAAACAAAAAAAATCGCACGGGAATTTGAAAGGCGATCAACGATTCGTATATACGCGCGCCTTCTCTGCTTGTTTTTTTCATTTCTGCTCTACGCACACGAATAAGAGAGAGACAACCCAAATCTCGAAATCTCTCTATCTATCGTTCACTACTACTCGGCGAGTCCTCAGAGATTGTAAGCTCTGCTCTCTGTCTTCCCCTCTAATAGATACAAATATGCATGTATACATATATATATTTAAATTTATGTTTCTCATCCCTGTTAATTTCAATGGTGTGAAATGATTTGTATGCACAATCTCTTTCTCTCATGTATATATATATATATATATATATTTATATGTCCTCGCTCTCTCCAGTCTCATAGGGGTTGATACCAAAATATTCATTTAACATCTGGGTTTTCTTCGGATTTTATAATAGTTCTCTATACTATTCGTGCATATTGTTTTTCCTCCAGCTGGAAATGGGCTTTGCTTGATTTCCTGTGAGATAGTTCATATGGGTCGTTTAATTTAACCCACATATTGGTTCTTGTTATTTTTGTTTGGTAGTTTCACTTACAATTGATTATTTCAGTGGTTCATTGCTAGTTAGTTTAGCTAAATCTACTTATTTCCATGTTATATTATTGTAGATATATCATATTTATATCGCTGCAGAGAATCAGCTTGATGAGTTGTTCTTAAAAGTCTGACCATAATCTTGATTGGTTAAATTTGTGTTTAGGCATGGCTCATATCTTTCGTAAATTTTGCCCATTTGTCAGTCCAAGTGTAAATAAGTACTCTTTAAGAGCCCGATGATGCTAAAATTTCAGAAAATAAGTTTTAGTGGGGGTATAAGATAAGAGGGGATATTATCTTTAGAGGGTTGGGCCACATTGATATAATGTTTATGGAAGGAAATAACTTTTGACTTGATTTGGATGTTTTATAAATAAGAATGGGTGAATGATGAAAAAAGCAGTCAAATGACTCTTTTGTCCTTGTGGTGTCTCAAACTTGATCACCCATTAAATTAAATATTAAATTGTAAAACTCACTCCATTTAATTATTTTTGAACAATTTGAAGTTATATTATTTATTTCATTGAAAATTTAATTTTTTATAAATTTATTTAAACAATTTTTTTTAAATAGGTACTTTTGAATGGTTGGCCTGTCTATTTTGACTTGTTGGCCTGTCTATTATTTTTTTTTCTAACATTATATTTATTTTGATCAAATTAATGAAGGTTAAAAATGCCAAAATAATACCCTTTTCCCCTAGATAAAATTCGATCAGAGTCGAGCTCGCCCAAAAATTATCCGGGAGAAACCCGCGCGAGAGGGAAAGTGAAACCGGGAGGGGAGGAAATTTTTTCTTGCCAAATTACAGTAAAAGATGGGGCCCATCGATGAAACATTTCACGCGTCTCTTTTCTCGCATACAAGCGGAGCCTAAGTATAATTGAGATCATGGTGGGCTGTCAAACAATATTTGTAATCAAGTAATCCCTCTTTCGGAGAAATTTCAATGGTTGATTTGATGCATTGGTGGTTGTGCTAATTGCTTTCGTAATCTTTTTGTTTCTTTTTTTTTTTTTTTTGAGTTTTTTATGAAAATATTTTTCAAATTATCTCTCATTTTTTATTTAGTTCTTGAACTATTAAATACACTTATTACATTTTTGAACTATCAAATTTTATTTTATTTGGTCTGAATACTAACTCCATCCGTTAAAGTTAACGAAAAAATTATCATGTGTGGGTCACATGACTTTTTTGATCCTATCCAAAGGCATAATAGTCAAACCATATTTATTTATTTTTATGAAATGATAATTTATAAATTATTTTAATTATATTATTTATTAAAAATATTTTAATTCAGTAAAAATAAAATATATTAAATATAATTTAATTATATTATTTTTTAAATATAATTTAATAAAATATATTTTATATTAAATTATTCAACTACATCAGTTATATTATTAATTTAATTTCTTAAATATAACTTAATAAATTATTTAATTATATTATTGATTAAAAATAATTTAATAAAATACATTCCATATCAAATTAATTAATTAAATTAATAATTGATTTATTTAATTTATTTAATTATATTATTTATTAAAAATAATATGAATTCCATTCCTAAGAATTTGGAGTTTCTACTAGTAGAAAAATGACTATTTGGGTTCATTTCACGTGGTAAAAAATAATAAAAGACAATGAAAAATATGATTTAAAAAATTTTTTAACGTTTGGTGTATAGTTACCAAATTATATTTTTCAGAAATGAATAGTGAAATTTTTTTATTTTTGTGTCAATTTTTAAAAAAAAAATTGTTCGAATAATTTTTTTGTTCTATTAGAACGGTTTTATGTTAGGATTTATAAAAAATGATTTGAAAATTTTTGAAATTTGTAAAAAAATTTATTGATATTTATAAAATTTTATTGAGATATATAGATATATATATTTATAAAAATTTCACGAAATATAAGGTGTGTAAAATATTTTAGAGATTTTAAAAATTTTTAATATTTTTTAAAATTTTTTATTGTGTCAAATCAACCTTTCACGTAGGTAAATATTCCAGGCAGTCACTAAAAGGAACCATTAGCGCCAGCCTCAGGCAGACACTGTTGAGTTCACCTTCCCTCCTTCCGAAATTCCTCTACATCTTTTTTCGACTCCCTGCCCCCTTCCCCCTCTTGGATCCTTCTCTCCCACAGCACCCTCACAGACACCACTTTCACTGGATGAAATATTTTTGGGTAAAATAAACAATTAAAAAATTAAAAATGAATGAAATATTTTTAAAAAAACATATTAAGTCGAAACGAGTGGAATTTTAGTGCCAATTTATTTATTTATTTATTTTATAATTTAAATGGCTTTTATTTTAAGTAAATTCTAAAAACAGGCCATAATCATGTACACATAAAACAACTCGAATTATTTACGAAGAGAAAAGGTGGGAGAGAGAGAGAGAACCAAATTGACATTAAGTTAATTAAAACATAATAAAGTAGAACCTACATTTAAATATAGAAATCACTAGTAGAATCGTTCGTACATTGCTGTGGATCTTTATAATATATTTTAATTTTTTGTATATGCAAAATCAATATATGTAAAATGTAAAATAATATTTAAAATGTAATAAATATGAAATGTTTAAACATTTAAAAAAAATTTAAATATCTTATTTATAACAAAATAATCCAATAAAAAATTACAACTATTAATGTATTTATAATTCTAATATAAATTATATAATTAGTAGTAAAGTTTAAATAGACCTCTAAACATATATTTTGTCTTTTATTTTATTTTTACTTTATTATCCTATAAATAGAGTTATTATTTTATTATATTACATAGATTTATATACAGAATTTTCTCAACTTCTTAATTCATTCATTTCTCTTAACAAAAAAAAAAAGGTGTGATATATATCAGTTCTGCAATCAAAAAATAAAATGCAAAAATAAAAAAAAATATCACACATGTTGGACCACCAACAATTCTCCAAGTATCCTAACAATAGTAAAAGGATCTATTATAGACTCTAAAAAAAAAAAGAAAAAAAGTAACATGAGTCAATTCTCCAAATAAAAAATAAAATACAAAAAAAATGAAATACGTGTCGAATTGCTAGTAGTCACTAAAATTTTCAATATAAAAATAGCATTATATCTAAAAAAAAAAAACTCAAAATACATGTACTGACTTATAATAAAGCAAAGTGTCACTTTCGTATAAATCATTCTCATATTAATATATTAGCATAAATTAACAAAATATTCATATTTTGTTGTTAATTTTTACACCATATTCAATTTTATGATAAATGATGAATAAGCACATGCAAAATATAAAATAGTATAAAAATAACCCTAACAATAGTTAGAAAAAATACAAAATAAAATAAAACCACACACCCCAAAAAGAAATAAAAAGGAAAGAGAAGTCAACACTCCATGTCACCTCTCCTCACTACCTCACAACAAACAAAACAAAAACACACTTAACTAAAAAAAAAAAAAAAAGGCCAACTTTAATTGTCACTTTCTCCTCACTCCCTCACAATTTATTACATTAGTATAGATAATTGAAAAGTAAGCTTATCTTAGTTTCACTCCGCAGCACGGTTGTTCTGAAACCTCTTTTGCAATTTGGTCTCGAAAACTATTACAAGGACAAAAATCCGGTCATATAAATTGCCTAAGAACTGGAAATAGGCATGCCTCCAAGAGTCTTTAATCAGTAAAGTGCCCCAAAAGGCCCAGAATCCAACAATGAATCCAAGCCCCATACTGAAGTAGAATGCAGGTATCTGAAGAAATACATCATCATCACTCCCATCAACTTCGTCTTGACTACCCACATAATTGTTCTCATATATTTCCTTTTCCCTGCAATCAGGATCTTTGTAGTTTTCAACGAACGAGCAATCATTTTCAAGAGGGTATCCGCAGAGCTTATGATTCTCCATGAAACATGATCCGTCAAACTTTTTGGACCGATTGAACGAGGGAACTTTTCCAGACAATCTGTTATATGACAGGTTCAAAAATGATAGAGAAGATAAATTAGATAAGGTGGGTGGAATTGTGCATGAAAGTTCATTCCTTGACAAATCAAGAGATTGTAGATATTTAATGTCACCAATGCCATCAGGGATGGTTCCAGTTAGACGGTTACTGGAAAGAGTTAGAAAAAACAGTCGAGTGAGACTAGTAATTTTTCTTGGAATCTCTCCACATAGTTTATTGGAGGATAGATCTAACGAACCATATAATCCAATCGTGTCGATCTTATAGGGTTCATAAACGTAGTAGGGGACATCCTCCAGCTTACGAAGGAAAAGAAGATTGTCCAAGCAATGCGGAATGACCCCAGACAAATTGTTGTGAGAAAGGTCCAGGTATGCAAGTGACTTTAGTTGGCAAAGGTCCAGGTATGCAAGTGACTTTAGTTGGCAAAGCTATGTAGGAATATCTCCTCCAAATGCATTATAACCCAGGGAAAGAATCAACAAATTTTTTTTTTTGCCTCGAAAGGGGTAGTCGAGTTGGTTCGGATGGCGGGCTGAAGGGCCTGAGACCAATAGGTCCTGGGTTCGACTCCTCTTGGGAGCAGTTCTTCCTCTAATTGTGGAGGGTCATCTAACAGCATTCTCGGCTGAGCCGGTCAGCCAGGGCTTGCCTAGACTGGTTTATCTCCTCGTGGTTCTTTGCCAGTTAGGGCCACGGGGCGGGTTTCACCCAGTACGCACCTATGGGTAGCGGCTGCGGACTTCTCCCCGACCCCAGAAGAATCAACAAATTTTGCACTTCGTTTCCAATCCATTCTGGTATGTTCCCGGACAATTTGTTGCCCATAAAATCTAACATAATTAAACTCCTGCAACTTTTCAGGGGTAATGGTACTACTCCAGAAAGATTATTGTTGGAAAAACCCAACACTTGGAGATGAACTAGATGGCCAATTGAGTTGGGAATTTCACCGGATAAATTGTTGTCATTCAAGTTTAGACTAACCAACTTTTACCCGTATGTCCAACAATCCGGAATTTTTCCTGAAAAAATGTTCTCAGATAGATCCAAGTATCTTATGGCGTTATTCAGGACTAGCATTTCACAAATGGAAGAAATTGGACCAGAAAGAGAATTCGAAGCTAGAAACAGTGACACCAAGCTAGGAGCGAAACGAGGTGGGGGACCATCAAAGTTGTTGCTTCTCAAATCGAGTGTCAAAAGTTTGTCCTTTGATGAGAAATTAGTTGGCAATTTCCCCGAGTTGGTTGAAAGAAAGATCCACATGTTGGACCTTTTCAGAGAGATTCCAAAACCAATGGGACACAGTATCTGAGATACTAACATGCGAAATATCCAAATAAAACATGTACTTTTGAGTTCGCAGCCACCCTGGGAATTGCGGCCCCAGTTGGCAAGTCCCCAAGCCTATGGTATGAGGTTGGAAAGAAGGAATCCAACTTGAGCTTATATTAAATTTTAACCCATAATTGGATGATAAATCTAATACTCGTAAGCTACTGAAACTCAGTAGATGAGCTTCAGAGATAATTCCCTTCAACAAGTTGTCAGCAACACTAAGGACAACTAGTTGTGAGAGTTGGGAAAGAATTTGGTCCAACGACCCACTCAACTTATTCTGGGAGAGATACAATTCTCTTAACTCAGATGAGCATAGTTTGAGTTGATTTGCTGCTTGAGCAGTCAGACCCAAAGAAGTAGGTATCTCACCTTCAAGATTGTCCTTTGAGAGATCAAGAACAGCCAAAGATGTCATGTTCTCAAAAACATTTGGAATCAAACCTTGCAACTGACTCGCACTGAGATTCACCGAAACAAGACTACAGCTGATGTTGAACAACCATGGAGGTATTGAAGAATCAAAATTGTTGCGCGAGAGATCAAGAATTTCAAGTGAGGTGAAGTTGACATTATGAGATAAAGCTGGATGATGAAGCTTCCGTAATCTACAAGCAGACAAATGCAACTCAACTAGAGAAGGTAGCATATTAATTGAATCAAGCCAATCTACTGAGCTACTACTAAGGTCAACACCACCCAAATTTAGGAATTCTAGGGAAGAAAGGCCACGAAGCCAATTCAGGTTGTTTGCCTGCAGCAAAGAAAATGGTTCGGTACTCAAATCAAGAGAATGCAGGTGCGAAAGGTTTCCAAGATGAACAGGAATTCTTCCCCTGAAGTTGGAGTTGGACAAATTAAGATATTTCAAATGACTCAGAAAACCAATGAAGTCGGAAATTTGAGCTTGGAGGAAATCGTTTAGGCTCAAGTCTAAGGAGTTCAGATATGGCAAATCAAGAAGAGAATCGCTCAACTCACCTCTTTGACCATTGCCACTTAAATTGAGAGAGATGACATGACCCGGGGTTGAGTTGTTGCAGCCCACACCTCTCCACCTGCAACAGTCTTCTTCTTCCTCGACCACCCATGAAGAAAAGAGTCCCGAAGAAGGCCCTTTGGGGGTGGCCGAGTGGAAGTCGGGCTCGCCTTAGAACTTGGGCCTCTTGAGGTTCCGGGTTCGACTCCCCCACGGGGGTGGGTTACCGCTGTAATGGCGGGTGCCTAATGGCTTCCTCTCGGTCGTGCCGGTCAGCCAGGGCTTGCCTAGGCTGGTTAACTCTCCAGAGACCTTTGCCGGCTAGGATCCTAGAGCGTGCTTCGCCCTGTGCGCACCCCAGTACAGAGTAGCGGTTGCGGACTTCCACGTACCAGAAGAGTCCCGAAGAAGGATTTTTGAAGCCTAGTTTGAACCTCAGAAGAGCTTCTTTCTCACTCTCTATGCACCGAACTTCGGAATTTACAGTACCCTTCAAACCACTTCCGATGGTTCTTCCAATGCACAAAAGAAACAAATAAGCAATAGCATGAAGAAATCTACCACCCATGATCATCACGATGAGTTGGAACAAATTCTTTCAGTCTTTGTTGTGAACGATTCATATATATGTATATATATAAACCAGATTTCAAGGATTTCCACAGACCAAGCATTAGCGTGTTTCAAATTAAAGTGGCTTTTAAGGGAAATATCATCAGCATCATACACGGGATGATAATAAAAACATTTTGTTCTAAAACCACTGACTAAAGTTCATGAATAAAATACCTTTGAGATTGAATAAAGCAAACAAAGGTGACGAGGTGGCGGTGGATTAACAAACACATGGATTCCTACTCGGTGCAAGCAACGTGGAATCCACGTACGCATAATCATTGTCCATGTAATATATTGGGTCTTGATGACTTTAGGGACATCATAATAATTGTTGTCTGAGCAAGTCAAGTCTTTTGCTGCACATGGAATTTTGGAACAGAAGTATAGATTTTTTACTCGCTAGTCAATCCCATTTCAATATATACTAAAGCAAGATTGAACTCAGTTCATTTACGGCGAAAACGTTGATTAGTTGAATTTCTCTCAGAGAAACATTTGTTGTTTAAAAGTTTGTTATTTTTAATTGCCTTTTATATTCTTTGGCCTTGTCATGTGAACTCACTTATATTCTTAAATGTCATTTAAAATATTTTCTCATAAAAATCTACTCTCGCTCATAAAAAGACTCGAACTTGTTTTAGTTACTTAATTATATACTCTCATTTTAATTTTATTTTTAATTCTATGACTAAAGTTGTGTCAAATGAAAAAAAAGATTAAAATTAAAAGAGAATTGACATTTAAAAAAATTCAAAATATTTAATGTTTCTAAATCTCTTACTATTTAATTATTTTTAAATATATTTTTCTTCAACCGGTCCCAATTTTAGAAGAGGATTTTTTTTTAAAAATTAATAAATTAAAAAATATTGATATTTATCAATTTGATTTTTAATTTTTTTATAACTTTAATTTTTTGTAATTTATAAAGGTTATTTTGAAAATAACAGGATAATGACAATTGGAGAAAAAAATAGAATCTTGTTTAAATAGTTGTTTTAATATTTAAGATTGTGGCTCCTTTTTTAACTTAAGGCAACTATTAAAATTAGTGGAACGAACTATATTCCGTAAAAATTAACTATTTCAATCTAATCTTTAAATATTACAAGAATTAATTTGAAATTAGTTAAAAATTAAATATCCAAATTGGCTCCGTTCATAATTAAATACCAAGGAGGGGGCATGCATGATGACTGTTTTACTCAGTTTTGCTCTATTTCAAAGTTGGCTCAATTCTTAAAGTCATGGGTGTATTTTTGTTGGAACTTGTCAAGAAAACCTACGAGTAATTTAACTCACTGAGAGAAGTTGAAATCTTGCTGGATGAACGATGCATTTTTTCAAAATATTGAAAACAGTTATGTGTTTTATTTCAAACAAGATTCAAGCAACGTTTAATATGTATATTGTCTAAATATAATGGACAACTATTGTATTTATCTTGGAAGGTTTTTCTGATGTTTAAGGAGTTGAAAATGCTATAAGAAAGGTTTCGTATATTATAATAATAAAGAAACTAAGAATTATATTCTAAATTCATCTAAAATTGAATTACACTTAATTTTATAAATCGAAACATTCTCCTAAGGTTATAAAGTTTTTGAAAAATTATATATTGATATTTTGAACTTTAAATAAGAGTCTCTCACACACTTAGCCAACAAAAGTTTCATACAAATTTGAATTTTGACTTTCAATGGACTAAAGGATGGTCTTTTGCTAAGATGGTTCGTCATGGAGTACAAACAAGTGTTCCCTACAAGAGATCCGTAAATTTGATTAAATAACTTTATATTCTTGAAAATTGTAACCTGTCTATAGTGAGGAAGTTTGGTTGAACTTAATTTTTACTTCTCCACAACGTTCTATTCAAAAATATTTATCTTTTAGAATTGATTTGACTTTTACTTAGATAATTGATTTGATTTGATTTGATTTAATAAATAAAATTATGTATTTAGAACATATGATCAAATTTAATAAATTGAATTGAACTAATTTAAGAAAAATGCCAATTTAGTTATGTTAGTGGAAAAAATAAAATATGATAAATATGATGAGAATGTATAAAAGTGTAATAGAGAATTTCAGTTATTTTTAGAGATTATTAGATTTTTATTTTGTTTTGTTTTGCTTTTTAGCACACCAAAGGGTGCCAATATATGAGAGTATGTTTGTTCTGTCCACTTATTTGGATATAGTTTAAAAAATAATGAATTTTCATTAAATTTATTATTTTGAATCGAATTTCAAATGATATACTATTGGAATCTTCACTTTATTCTTCCAAAGAAGGTATATAACTCTATTAAGAAAATCTTAAAAAGATTCTTATGGTCAGGAGCTAGCTGAAATGAAGAAATGGGGAAGCAAAATTACATGGAGTGAGATTTGCTTACCGAAAAATGAAGGCGGCTTGGGAATTCAACGAACTCATGAATGGAACAAAGCTATTATGTTGAGACACATATAGGTGTTATGTTCCAATAGACAATCTTTTTGGGCCGAATGGTGCAAATCTAATCTACTCAAAGGCAGATGCTTTTGGGAGATAAAGCCTCCTTCAGATGGCTCTTGGAATTGGAAGAAACTCCTCAAACTGCGGGATGAAACTATTAGCATATCCAAGTACAAGGTGGGTAATGGTGATTTTATCTCCCTTTGGTATTCAATTGGCACCCCAAAAGGTCCTCTTATACCCAAATACGGCTCGAGAGTTGTATATGCTATGGGTTTGCCAAAGCATGCCAAGGTCTCTTGTGTAGTCCGAAATGGGCAATGGACATGGCCTAGAAGATCCCACACATAGGAGCTCTGAGAAATCATCCTTGAAGACCTGTTGGCTATCACTCAAGCCTACACATGCAAGATAAGTTTATTTGGATGATTTCAAGGACAAAAGGCTACAACGCTGCAGCTACTTGCGAAGCAATTCAGGAGCAAGCTCCAAAGGTAACCTAGCATAGTCTCCTTTGGTTCCTTAACCATATCCCTAGACATACCTTTATTTTATGGCTTGCTATAAAAGAAAAGCTCAATACCAAAGATAAACTAATAGCATGGGGAATAAATGTTGACCATTATGTGTTTTGTGCAAGCACGGCTATAAAGATGTGAATCACTTATTTTTTCGTTGTCCTCTACTGAACTAAGGATACAAAAATGCCTTACTATGGAAAGAAGAAATTGTATGGGCTGTTGAGAAGTTTAGTGGGAAAAACTTTAGCAATATGATAAGCAAAATAGCCTAAGCTGTCATGGTATACCATCTTTGGAGATAGCGGAATCCTAAAGTTTTTAAAGGTCTTTTTCTCTAGTCTTCAATATAAATAAGAATGTAATGTGTGATATTAAAATCAAATGTTTTTATCTACTTGTCACTAGAAACTCTACTGTAAATACTGATTTTCGTCATAATTGGGAGATTCTCTTTTGTGACTAAAAGTTGATGTACGAGCATATACTCCTAAGATGATGTAAATTTCTCCTACTAGTCTAAATTATCCAAATTACACTTAACTGCCAAAAAAAAGGGAGGGGAATTTCAAATGATATAAAAATTTTAAAATTTAAGTTACGAAATAAAATACAAATCTAATTCATAAAATTTTATTTTGATTTCAAAATTAAGACTTGGTGAAAATTTTTATCAAATGAATTCAAATCTTATTAAATTCATTATTCCAAATATAGTGTTAGCTTAATAGCAAATTCATATTACGTTTTTATCCTTTTGTTAGTTATGTTAGTAGGCATTTGGTGCCCCCCAAATTGTTTAGAAAAACTCCAAAATAAGTCTAAAGTTTCCAATTTGCTCCACTCAAATTTTATTACGGCCCTATTTAGAGTAAGAAAAAACAAGATAAATTGAGATAAAATTTAGTTTGGGGTTAATTTTGGCATTATTTTTTTCTGAAAAGTCACAAACCGTGGGAACGGTTTTCCAAATTCGTTCCCACAGATTCAAAAAAATTCACAAAAATAGCGACAATGGTACTCGTTTGAAAGTTTTCGACGCGAAGAATATGAGTGTATAAAAAATTTACACATTTGGTTAATTTACTTTTAAATTTTTTTATTTTTTTAACGAAATATTGAAAATTTTGAAATTAGTGATAGCGGAAAAATTAGAGTTAGAGAGGTTGTTAGAGTTTTTTAGAGTTTTATTTTATGCCAAACGAGACCTATGTGTCATTTTTACATTACTATAATACTAACTTTTAATTTCTTTTTTTTTTTTTTACTTTTTTATAACTCCAGACACTCAAGTCAAGAAGAGAAGATGTATAATAATAATTTGTTAAAAATACTAATATTTTACTGAATACATAAAAAAAATCCGATTAACAAGTTTTTGGTAACAAAAATTAATTACCAGACGGGCAAAAGTTCTTGTCCACGAAGCTCATTGGCCAAGGCAGCCTATCTGATTGGTGAACCCATCATCGTGATCACTGCTTGTGTGACACGCGTCCAGATCTGAAATTGAGGCACGGTCAAAAAGCGCTCCGGAATTTGAACATAATTTTTTTTAAATAACTTTTGGCTTGACTGTTGAACGGTCGGAAATTCGAAAAACTTCAAAAATAAACAAAAGCGGGTTTTAATTGCAAAACCAAACAAAAAAATCACACGGGCTCTATTTGAAATTTGAAAAGCGATCCGCGCTTCGAATATACGCGCGCCTTCTCTGCTTGTTTTTTTCATTTCTTCTCTACGCACGGGAATAACAGAGAGACAACCCAAATCTCGAAATCTCTCTATCTCTCGTTCACTACTACTCGGCAAGTCCCCAGAGATTGTAAGCTCTGCTATCTGTCTTCCCTTCTGATAAATACAAATATGCGTGTGTATATATATATATATATATATTTATTTATGTTTCTCGTCTCTGTTAATTTCAATGGCGTGAAATGATTTGTGCGCACAATCTCTCTCTCTCTCTCTCTCTCTGTGATCCTCGCTCTCTCCAATCTCATATGGATTGTTGGCAAAATATTCATTCAACATTGGGTTTTCTCTGGATTTTATAAAAGTTCTCTAAACTATTGAAGCATATTGTTTTTCCTCCAGCTGGAAATGGGTTTTGCTTGCTTTTCTGCGAGATAGTTCATATCGGTTGTTTAATTCAACCCACATTTTGGCTCTAGTTATTTTTGCTTGGTAGCTTCACTTGCAACTGATTATTTCGGCGGTTCATTGCTAGTTAGTTCAGCTAAATCTACTTATTTCCAAGTTATATTATTGTAGATATATCATATTTATATTGCTGCAGAGAATCAGCTTGATGGGTTGTCCTTAAAAGTATGACCATTATCTTGATTGGTTAAGTTTGTGTTTAGGCATGGTTCATATCTTTAGTAAATTTTGCCCATTTGTCTATACGAGTGTAAATAAGTACTCTTTTTAAGTGCAAGTGAGATCTTGCTGGGCTATCAAACAATATTTGTAATCAAGAAATCCCTCTTTAGGAGAAATTTTAATGGTTGATTTGATGTATTGGTGGTTGTGCTAATGTGCTTTGGTAATTTTTTTTTGTTTCTTTTTTTATTTTTTGTGGTTTTGGTTATTGACTATTATCCGTTTGTTTTATGTCCTCAGAGAATGGACTCTCTGCCTGATGCCATTGTCCAATACATTTTGTCACACATGAGCAACGCCAAGGATGTGGGTTCATGTACTTGTGTTTCCAAGAGATGGAAGGATTCAATGCCTTATCTCAGGAGCCTTTACTTTCCTCGCAACCTTAACGATAACCTTATGGGTGGAGACACTACTGACAACATTGTCAGGCAAATGGTCTCCTCGATATTTCAATTAGAAGAACTTGTGGTTTATTGCCCTTTCACTAGTGCAGGCCTTGCTTCATGGCTTTCACTCCTAGGAACTTCACTCAGGTACCTTGAGCTCAGAATGGACAACCTTGTTGAACAGCTGTCTTGCACTGACAACCCAACAAAATTGGATTGCATTGGAGCTGCATGGAATTTGGAGTCACTGAAACTTTGGGGTGTCCTCATGATCCACTCCCCCAAATGGGATCTTTTTCAGAAACTTTGGAATCTTGAAATAGTCGGTGCGAGATTGGAGGACCCTGCATTGGCTGATGCTCTTCGGGCATGCCCCAACTTGACACATCTATCACTACTTGCATGTGAAGGGTTGAGGTCTGTTACAATTGAGCTGCCCCAGCTAGAGCAATGCAAGCTTGATTTTTATGGCTTGGGTAACTGCTCACTTTCTCTTGTCTCTCCAAAGCTTGAATTGCTTGAGGTGCAAGGTTGTAGTTGGATCAGAATTCGTGAGACCCAATTCTTAAAGAACCTTTCCATTGCCAACAATTCTGGTAAATATTCCATTAGAATTCACTCCCAATTGCTTCTTATTTAAACCATCCCCCCCCCCCCCCCCCAACAAAAAAAACACACCCTTTTGGGCTAACACTGGCTGCCTGGTGTTTTGATTCTTTTGAATAATTTATTTAATTTTTTTCTTATTATTCCTCCTCTCTGCATTCAGGGAGAGTTTACATGGTGGATTTTGGAAAACTGGTGGCACTTGAGTTTTTATCCATCAGAGGGGTCCAGTGGTGCTGGGATGCAATAAGCAAAATGCTTCAATATGCAAGTGAGGTGAAGCATCTCTATATGAAGGTGGAATTCACTGGGGATTTTGAAGCCCTTCTCCCCTTTCCAGAGATTGATTTTGTTGAATTCTTTAACAGCCATCCGAAGCTGCAGAAATTCGATATGCACGGTGCCATGTTTGCTGCTCTTTGCCAGAAAAACAGCTTGAAAAATGTGAATATTTAACTCTCATCCTCTTTTTTCTTAGTAGGTCAGAGGGATGATTTGAAGATTTATAATGTCTAAAATTAAGTTGACTCTCTTTCTTGGCAGGTGGATTCAAGATTTGTGATTCCCTGCCTTGAGGAAGCAGTAATCACTGTGAGATCACCATTAAATGCTGAACAGAAAATGAACACTCTTGAATCATTGGTTAAGTATGGCAAGAATTTGAAGAAGATGACCATAAGGATTCTTGATATGAAGAGCAGCCATAGCAGTGCGGATGATTTCTTCCAGGAGATTTGCAGGTTTAGATGCTTGAACCGCAAGATTGTTACGATAGAATAACAAGCTTGGAGAAGTTTTTCCCCCTGATAACTCGGATTCATGCAAATCATTTTTCATGATTCTCTAGTTGACTGGCTAAAACTCTGATGTTCTGCATTCAATCATTCTTTAATAATTACCCTTATTAACCTCAGTAGTTTGTTTCTATTTTAGTCCTTGGGGTTTAATTGTTGCTGTTTTGAATGAATAGATGATATGATGACACATCTTTAGTGATGGATATTGTTAAAACATAGATTAGTCAACTAGACAATCCGCAAAAGCCTCTAATTAACTAATTGAATTTATGTGTGCCACTTAGAGATTATTTGATTCTTTTTTTTTTTTTGGTAATTGATTATTTGATTCTATTGACTTTTACATCTCTTGACAACTTATGTATTGTTTAGGGCACGTTTAGTATACCAAAAATGTGTAACTTTTAGCAAATTTTGCTAATTTTTTAACTTCTTTACATTTGGTAAAAGTTGAAAAGTTGAAGGACATTACAAAAAATTGGAAAGAGAAGGCAGTTTTGTGTGTAGAAATTTTTTCTTGTGTTTGGTAAAAATTGAAAAAAAAAATTGAAAAAAGCTGAAAAAAGTTGAAAGTTGAGACACCTCCCCCCCCCAAAAAATAACAGACCCTTGGGAAAAATTAGTATGTGCTAATGGTTAATGGTTAGTTAAAAAAAAGTTAGTTAATTTTGTGTTTGGGAAAGAAAAAAAGTTGCTTTAGGTGGTTAACTTATAAGGGTAAATTGATATTTTTACCCTTGAAAGTTTAAAAAAAAAATAAAATATAAGAAGGTAAAAAAATCCAACCACTATTGAAGTAGTCATTAGACTAATGGCTATTTTTTTCAAACAGACCTTTAGTTTTAATCTTGTTCTTGTCATTTGTAGAATTTTCATTTAGGGGTTGTTTGGAGTAAGAAAAAATGAGATAAATTGAGATAAATTGTGGTTTGGGAAGAGTTCGTAATGCGTGCAGTGAGAGAAAAAAGTTGATGTGATATAAAGTTAACAGAGATTTATAGAGATTTTTGGAGATTTTCAGCAAAATATATCAAACCAAACAGGCCCTTATTGTGATACATGCAATTGCTAAATCAATGCAGAGGAGATTTGTGTAAAAAAAATTCTAAAGATTTATCTTAAAATATAATTAAGATTTTAAATAATTAATTTACTTCAACATTAGATTAAATCATGTCAAATTTGATTTAGTATATTCAAGTCGTGTTAAATGTTTGTGTATTCTCGTATCATCTTTAATATTAAGAATGAGTTTATTTGTATTTCATTTATTCTCTTTTGCACTTCATTTTTTTCATTAATTGAAATTACATAATTATTATTCTTCTTTTTCATTATATGTTTATACATAATTATAATACCATAAATATCTTTATACAAAATTTCAAACTAAAGCATAATTATAATACCATAAGCTCTCTTATTTTATAATAGAAAATATCTTTTAATACAAAATATTGAGAAGACAACTTATGATAAATATTTCTTTTTTTAGATTTTTTGACAAGCAGATAATTGCACACTAATTTTTGAAAAAAAATCATGTAAATAACCTTATTATAATAAACATTTCTATTTCTAGAATAAATTTCTAGAATAATGATACTTATGGTTTGTTTGATGTATATATATATATATATATATTTTTTTTTTTTGCTTAAAGTTTAGTTTTTTGATATATTAGTTTACTTATTTTGATATTTTTTTTTAATTTATATTGATTCTAACTAAATGACTTCGAAGTAATGGCAAAAGTTTGTAAAAAGAAATAAATAAAAAAATTAATTTTGTTTTTTGATTACTAAGTTAGAAAACAAAACAAAACAAAATAAAAATCATTTACTATGCTTGTTAAAAATATAAATATAAGTACAAATAAAATTTATTTTAATTTTTAAAATATTTTTTCAATTCTCTTGTATCAATTATTCAAATTTCTAAAGGTTTATTTATGATGGATGATTATGTCATTTTAAATTATATATAAAAATAACAAACTAAAGGGGTTAATTTTATAATTTTAATTAATGAAAAAATAAAATGAAGTACAATAAATTATTTGTAGAGTGTTAGTAGACTCTCCTTTAAATTAACCTTTTAGCAGTATATCCTTGATAATAATTTGGTGAATTAATTGGAAGAAAGTTCATGGCAACCTATCTACAGTGGCTAATGAAAATTGCATACTTTGAAAACGCAAGGCCAGATTCGTAACAATGAAATCATGTCCCATGAAATGCTTGATAGAGATTGACTCAATATAAAGCTTAACTTGATTTCAATTTGAAATTTATTGATTTTTCACTCTCCATAAACACGACTTGATAAAATCTAGTTATTTGACTTCAACTCGTGATAATTAAACCTGATTTGAGATCAACTTTAAAAATATATATATTATTACAATCAAACATGAAAGACTTGTTATATGTTATTATGCAATAGCGCTAAAATTTTAAATTTTAATATACATATTACTTTAATTATATTATAAAAAAAATTTAATTGCATTAGTTTGACATTATTTTAGATTTTCTTTTAGCTTTAATTAAAACAATATAATACTTTTTATAATTAGTTAAATTTTAAAATAGTAAAAAATTTATAGATGTGACACATGTACAAAATGGATTGAGACACATGGTGTATAGGTGGAGGAGGGTAATGATGGCAAGAGGACACTTAGAAGCTTAAGAGAAAGAAGAAAAGAAAAAGGAGAAAAAAAAAAAGAAATTGTTGAAGCTTTTTAGAAGCTTCATTTGCTTTCGTGTTACTTGGCCACCAAGTATGATATATACATATGTGCGTGCGTGTGTGTGTGTGTGTGTGTGTGTGAAGGAATAAGGACATGTGGCCATTTGGGTCACGTTTCCTCTTAGTTTGATGTCACTAGACCCTCCCCTATTAAGCATAATGATAGGGGTTAGCCTAGCTTTGGACAAATGGACTCCTTGGAGTTTTTCACATGTAATTAAGCCTAGATATGTATAGAGGGGGGCATGGTGCCATGGGAAAACCAAAGAGTCGGGAAGAAAAAGAAAAAAGAGGAAAAAAAAAAGAGGAAGAAAAATGAAAGGAAAAGAAAGAAAAGAGAGAGAAAAATAAAGAAAATAAAGAAAGATAGAGAGAGAGGAGGGAGAAAGATTGGTACCCAAATCCAAATTAATTTTCAAATCTTCTAATTAAAGTCGTTCCTCACGTGTTTGTGCTATTCGATTGCGAAAAGGAGATTCGGTTTAAGGATAAGACGAAATTTGGGTTTCCAACGAAAACGAGGTAGGGAAATTAATGTATTATTTACACTTTTTGCAATGCTTATTTTGATGGGAAATAATTGTGATTTTAAGTTCATATTATTATTAAATTAATATTAAGTTTGATAACTAAATTTTCAGTGACATTAAAGTTGTGATTAAATTGATAAAATGTTCTATTTAATGCCGATATATACTATGATATGTTGAAATAAGGTGAATATGTGTTCATTGTGAAATAGATGTTAAAATGGACGCATGAAATTATGGAAGGTGATATACACTCATAGATATTATTTTTAAGTTTTAACAATATAAAGGGAAAATCTAAGAAAATGTTGATTTTGTGGAGAAAGTGAGGATACTATACAAAATAAGAAGGGTCAAGAGATACCATTGGGTTGAAAAATCCTAAACTTGTGCAGGATCGGGTAATCGTGTCCATGGACTAATAATCCAAAACAACGATAGATGTGGTAAAGGTTCATTGTGGCCCTTAGACTTGGATCTATAAACAATGACGCAGAGGTGCTTCGTGATCCGTATATTTATACGAATTGGCGATGAATTTAGACTACTACTATAATTGTGGGACAGTTTTGCATAATATCCTTCTCCATATTGGGAAAAGAAAATAATAAATGAAGAAAGGTTAATAAGAAAAATAAAAGTTATGAATAATGTTGTCCTATTGTATTATGTATTGATGTTTTTGGTGATTTCTTGCCATATTCACTGTTGTTATATAATTCATAAAATGCATTACAAAAAGTATATTTTTATACATCGTGGGCACATGTGAGTTGGTGCTCACATTCGTACAGGCTGTGTTGCAGGTACAGAACTTGATATGTAGGAGGGACGGTACAACCGTTGGAAGCCTTACAGTTTTATTGAATAGTTTTTACGATTTAGGTGTGACAATTTTAAAAGTTTATATATATGGAATTATTGTTATTTTTTTAAAACAAATGAAACTTGTGTTATCTGGTTCTAAATTAATTCAAGATGCGTACTTTATTAATATAGTAGATATTTCTATTATTTATACTAATGAATAGGATGGTCAGCGATTCTGAAAAATAAATAGTGAGATTGTAATGAACTGAGTGCATTAAATTTTTTCAATTAAATTCACTTCTCAGAATCTCGAAATTTCGTGGCGTGACAATTACTATGTAAAGGAACATTTGGTTGGCATGGGAATGAGGTGATTGTAAAATGAGAACTTGACAATGCGTGTAAAGAGAATAACTATATAGGTTTCAACAAAAAATTTCTAAAAAATAGTAAAAAAATATTAAAAAAATTTAAAAATTATTTATTTTTTTATCTCACTGCACTAATTATGAACCTACAACTTATCTCACTTTATTTCATTTTATTTCTCTTTTTGTCACTCTAAACACACCCTAATTGCTACCACAATGCTTGGATAAAAGGTTTGTGAATAGGGAAAAAAAAATTGAAAGAGAATTCAAAATTAAATCCCCTATTTAATCTCTAGCAAAAAGTAAATGGGAGAAAAATAACTTTGGGATATTGAAAATAATGAAATTACAAAACTAATTATTGATGAATATTTTTATTATTTTACATCTTTTGATCTACATAAATACATATATTTAAAATTTTATACTTCATCCTTTTCCATTCCATATTTTTTTTTTTTTTTTTTTGGTGTTGGTAAAAATAGTCCCAACACCAATTGAACCACCATAAAATTAAAATTATTATTATTATTATTAGGAGGAACGAGGAGAAATATTTTGCGAAATTATAAATTTGACATAGTTTTTTTCTTTTCCTGTTAATACTTCTCCAATTCCTCTAACTACTTATAATTTTAGTAGTATTAATGTTTTTTTTTAACAACAATCGTGTAATTAAATAATTTCATTTTTTATATCTTTATTTTTCTTATATGCTCTTTTAACTATCTATTAATTATATATATATATATATATTTAAAACGATTTTTAATTAGTTCCCATTTACTTAAATACGCGTAACTTTTATTATTAGACATCTTTGTCAATTTTTTATTATTCTTGTTTTAGAGGGTGTTTGGCAACTCAAAAATTAGTAAAAAAATACCAAAAGTTAATTTTTATGTATTTGACAAAACCACAAATTTTGCCCTTTTTTTGATTTGCTATAGTAAAAAATACAACTCCATAATTACAACTTTTTTGATTTGTTACAGTAAAAAACATACTAAACATCCAAAAGTTACAACTTTTTTGCTTTGCTACAATAAAAAATTTACCAAACACCCAAAAGTTACTTTAAAAAATAGTAAAAATTCCACTTGGTTCAACCAAACACACAAAAAAGTGCCAAAAAAAAAAAAAACAATCAAAAAACTACCAAAACTTAAATTTTTTTTTAACTTCCAAACACCCTCTTATTCAAAATAAAAAATTAAAAAAACACACATTAGCGCGTGCTTACTTCTAATTATAATTATTATTCTGATAAGACACGTACAAGCTCACTGACTGAAACAATTAAAACCTAGACAATGTATGAATAGTCTCAAAAATTCCCTCCTGCATAATTCCCAAAAAAAAAAAAAAAAGACAAAAAGAAAGAACGATGTGTGTGGTTGTCGTTTTATGGAGAGGACCAGAAGTTCCTTCTCACTGTCACAGAGCACACAATTAGATCAGTAAAATCTAAAGTCTAAATCAACTTCTTCTTTTGGAAAAATCGCTTCAAGTGCCATAACTGCATGATCGAAACTATGATGCAGATCCCCAAAGACATGATACTGAACCAAGCCACTCTAGCATTAGTCCTCTCACTCACTGTCCTCATTTCTGCTTCTCTGCAAAATTACATTACAACCCCCAACAACCAAAATCAGGGAAAAGGGGAAAAAAAAAACAAACAAATATAAAATAAATAAAAATAAATTTAATTTTTAAGACACAAAAATAACCTATGTTATATATAGAGACTATTCTAAAAGCACGATGTACCCATCTTGGATATACTTGACACATAGAAAATGACATTTGGATAAAAGTATAATATATGACTCCACATATATAGGTTGCATTTGGGGCTTCAAATAGGAGCAAAAAGAACTTCAAGAGTTGACACAACAAAACTTATCAACTTCTACTTACTTTTTATACTTTCTTCTAATTAAATTGCGCCACTTATCACTTTTACATTGCATATTTGTGCTTTTGTGGTACTTCTTTGTCAACCAAACACCCTAGTGTTGAAAAATTTTAAGCGTTTGTGTTAAATAGTGCTCAAAAAAGTTGTAGTTTTTAGAGTTGGGCTAAAAGCGACACGTGGTGGACTTTAATAAGAGAAAATTGAGAACTTTTGGAAGTTTTTGGAGTTTTTTTTGGAGATTTTTATAGTTCCAAACAGTTATATTAGACAAAAAATTCAAAATTCATTCGAACGGAAGCTAAATAATTTGTTCAAATAGATTTTACTAGACCATAGTGCATGATATTTTAAACTTAGGAAAGTGCACTATTATTTGGCATTATTTATTTATTTGTTTATTTATTTATTTTTTTTTGGTGGAATAACATTATTGCTGGTTTTGTTATGTTTTTTTAAAAATAGATACATATTTTTTTCCCAAAATTGAGGAAGGTTGAAAGTTGGAGTTTTTTTTTTGGGTGGGAGTTTTCTGGAGATTTTTGCAGCTTCTTTTGTAGCTCCAAACGGGGCCAAATTGAAGCATTTGTACAAGCATACCTAACAATTTAATTTTTAGGTTTTTAGCACACAAACATTTATAAACTTATGTTTTGTGCTTTATACCTTAATTGCACCTTATAAATAGCATATTTTCTTATACATTAAATATATGAATATTTTTATGTGTCTCGGGATCCTAAGTAAGAGAATTAGATGGGTCCGACTCCTAGGCGTGTTCCCATACCCGACTCCACGTAACATAGAAAATAGTGTTGGAGACATTCCAACTAATAGCGATGTTTTTTTTCAAATAACTATAACAGCAATTTACCTTTCCTTGAGATACAACAAATTTTCATGGATAGCCTCCACTGCTCCTTCAAGCTTTCTCAGCTCCAGCTCAACACCCTGTGCAATCGCAATCAATGCATGAAATGAGAATTTATTTAGTAGACATAATATGTAGTCAAATGTTTCTAGGCTCGAATGCTGCTAAACTTCAGAAATTCCTACTGAAGTAGTAACAAATTACCAAAACTTTGAAAATCATCCACCGATATCCTGGTGTCACTTTGGGTTGCATAACTGACTTTTTGGAGAGACTACAGGCATGCTTTCCCTATGGTAGTATTTCTCACTTAATTTTTTTTTTTCAAAATAAGTTACTATTGTTAGAAAACAAAAAAATATCACGCATCAAAGAGAATATATATTATGGTTTCATTTAGTCAGAGATTCAAATAGCGAATTCCAGAATGGAATTTCACCTTGCAGAGAAGGTAAAATTCCCACCTTCATTCACAATCATATTCCACTACTACACACATTATTCACCTGTTAAAATCTTGTGCAGTGATATTAAACAGTGTCATTCAACAGAGAAAACTACTGTGACTATATACCAACTATATATTATTATATACTTCTGTGAAACTTAAGAAACTATGATGGGATATTTGTTCTTGTTGTTTGCACCTTGAAAAATCTCCATATATATATATATATATATAAAGCAGAAAGGAAAATAAAGAATTCTGAAGCCCCCACCTCAATTTTTTCTTTTCTTGCGACTGATTCCCAATCCTTAGCCGCAATTCCTGTTTTCCAGTCAAGATTAACACTTACATCACCTCCTTGATGATGGCCATCCACCCAAAAACATGCCAGGTAGTTCCCAGACTCTTTTGTTGTAAACGCAAACTGACCGTGTGTCACATTCTCATGGTGATAAAGATTGTTTCCATATGGTGACGTTACCTATTAAAGGAAGACAAATCACCAGTCTAATTAGTTGCAAGAAACAGGAGGGCCTGCATTGAGCACATGTATTGAATTGAAGTCATCCTTCTCATGAGCATGGCTAGGTTGTTTATGGTCACATTTTTGGAAATGTTTTTCAATTGAGGGTGAAAATGCAAAACAGAAAAAAGAAGACAACACTGCAAGTTAAGGAAAGAGAGAGAAGCAAGCAAAAGGTGAAAGAGATCGCCATAAAGACCCTGCAACAACAAAAAATTTACAAGTTACATAGCAACATGTCCAGTTTGAAATGCATGCATCTGAAAAAACCCAATGAATTGCAACTGCCTAGTGCTGCTGCTCCTGAGCTCCATCAATACCACCCCCCCCCCAAAAAAAAAAAATGCTCCTTCATTTGCCCAAATTTGTCATAGATAGATAATTCTTTAAGGCTTGACGAAAAATCCTCAAAAACACTAGCCTAGGCCGACAAGATAATATCCCAGTATGATGCCTGGGCATTCAAAGTGTAATGACCGGAATTTCTTTAAAAAGTTTGCTTTTAGCACGTGATGGGAATACAAAAAGGATGACACGTGGAAAATGATGTTTCTGGCTGGGTAAAATGGCACCTCCATTCCCCAGAGACCAATGCCCTTCACTTGGCATGTAAATTTAAAACTGAATTGAAAATTAAACCCAAATAATGCATTACCTATATTCATTTAAAAACTGAGGCATTTAGTTCTTTTAATCTGAATCTACTCTTTCCAATGCAAATGCAGGTTAGGAAAGCATAAATACAGAGTTCACACCTTCTTAGTCTGTTTCAGAAGGTGGAAACAGACATTAATTCTTACCAATACAAAAGGCAAACCAAAATTGACAAAGCAAGGGATGTGAAGATGGATCACAAAACCTTACACAAGCAACCATCTTAGAGGTAGTATCACTAAGACAAAAGGGATCCGCTCATTCTTTCTTGCATTCTCAAGCAAATCCCAGAAATTCACTTTGTTTAGAATTGATCACAAGAAAGCAACTTGGTGTCGAACAAATGGCAAGAAAGCACTCTGAAGAAGGTGCTGGATGCAAAACAGCATCTTTTATTTTATGCATATTTGACAGCTTATTTGACTGGGACCCACAAGAAGATGATATGGCAGCATACCTGCTTTAGCAAGCATAGTCCTATTGGGTGTCTTACCTTTAAAGCACTCCAAAGAAGGTGCTGGATGCATAACAGCATCTTATATTTTGTGCAAATAATAATAATAACTAAAAATAGAATCCATTTTTTATGTTTCTTTTTTTTAATATAGTTTTAGGATCCTTACAAACTGATTTATTGCGTAACAAGAGCTGACCTCATGCATGAACTGGAAGTGAGAAGCAGTAAATTCCGAGAATGAAGTGAGTGAGTTGGTGTATTTTTCTCCATAAAATTATAAGATCCTTCCCAGATGCCTAAAAATGTAAAGCAACTAAAACCGGTAACTAGACATCAATTGCCTATAGTCATTGTGGCCTGCAATTTAACCTAGAGCAAACTTCAAATCTCACAAAACAAAATTCATTGATATAATAAAACTCGCTGTTAGTACGGAAATTCTTTCCATGATAAGTTAATTAATCATTTATCCAAATATCCAAAATGGCTGCAACATCTTGATCAGTTTAAATGAAATTTATTGAACATGAAATGATTTCCTCTTCATTGTTGAACATTTGGGTTCCTGATTAAAATTTTCTCAGTATTTATGACGAATACACTGAATTTGATTAAAACAAACAAGGAACATCACAGGTTGTATATCTACTTCCGTTGCTTAACATTCAAATAATTTTTTTAACCTATATAAAGTATAAACTACTACCCTCTTCTTTAGTCACAAACAATATAACTTGACACCTGTATAGCATGAGTAACACTGAACTGAAATGACGAAGCTCCCAAAAAAAAAAAAAAAAAAAAATTCTAGGAAAGACATCATTGCACAAGGGTGAGATGAAGAATATAATACAGCAAGAATTAAGGATCTAGGCACTGGGAAATATCTTGGTACTCGTATGCCTTGTATGGTCAAATCATATTGGAAAGTGAAGGCCTGTGAGTTGTATTGATTTTTGTTATATAAATAAAGTTATGGTTAACATAGGCATGTAAAATAGGTCGATCTGAACCGGACCGGTTTGCACCTGACCTTGCCTGCCACTGCGAAACCTGGGTTAGGTCAAGCATATCCAACCCTAATTCATTAAACCTATGTATTTTTTTTTTTAAGTTAGTTAATTATAACTTGAACATAAAATAAAATAATTTACCAACTAGTCTTAAAAATAAATAAATTATATTAATAATAATTGTAGATTTGAAGGCATTGAGATTTTTTCAATCACAAATGGGGGAATTAATTCAATCCCCACCTCAAGATCTTAAAAATATTCATACCTATTTTCCATTTTGTGTAGTGTAAATAAATAATTAAAAAAATAGCAATAAAATTAAATTTATAGGGTGAGGGTCGGGTTAGCATCGGGTCGGGGCAAGGGCGCTCCAAGCCCTAGCCCCAAGGTGTAAGGTCAGGCAAAAGTCAGTTTTGTACGGACATATGGTGGGTCAAGTCAACCAGTTTGGTCAGAGCTGATCCAACCCTCTTTACATGCCTACGTCAACATTACAATTAATATAACAACTAAATGTATTAATCAGATATATTTAGCGCTCCAAACTAATCTTCATGATTAGCTCTTATGGCAGTCATCCCATCGTGTGAAGCACATTGGCACTTTCAAACTTGAAATATTGTTGTGTCCTTCAAAAGTGTGTTGACATAAGATAACAAGCACACTGATTGACAGACAATCGAGGACATAGATCACGAAGTATTAACTAGCGCAATAATTATTACTGGCGATATAAATGATTTTGCAATTATAATTAGTTTGCACCAAGAATTCGCTTCAAACACTTGTTTCAATATGAATACGGATAAGATTACTGCGGGTACAGGGACATCCTCAGGTGGAGGCATGGGGGGTTTTTCTTACAACGTGGTCTACTACGGAAGGGCCGAACCAACAAGCTGCACCCCCCCCCCCTGGGGGGGGGGATGACCCACCTGCGATCACACCTATATGGGAACCTTCCTCGGACCTAGAGTAAGGTCCAAGAGATTTCCCCCACGAGGGACTTTCATTTACTTAGCGGGATCATTAGGGACCAATGGTTTATATAACTAAAAGATAATAATGAAATAACAATCTGTGAAGAGGAAATAAAGAACAATTAAAAAAATAAAAAAAATAGTGAAACAGATTATCATATTCCAATAAATATTTATGGTCCAAGTCAATGGAATAACATTGGTACAAAATTACGAGATTTATCAGTTAAAAAAGGGCCCAATTAGAGATGATGATATAAATTTTTACTAAGATGAATTGTCTATAAATTTTTTAAAAAATTCAAAAAGCCTAATTAAAAATTCTTGCTTTTGGCTTCAAAAATTAGCTTGAGCCGCTCCTGTTCATTTCATCAGTCAAACCATCTAACAAATTGAGCCTTTTAGTTTATTTCTCCACTGCCAGAGTGATTAAATTCCTACATAACTACACACCTACACGCATATAATCGTAGATATACACATAGAGGCACATAATGCAGAAAATGACAGTGAAATGTTGATGTATAAACCCTAACGCTACTTATTAAGGACAAATAAGGTAATTTTGATGGTGACGAGGGGCAGAATGAGGGAAAAAGGTCGAACCTTGACGGAGATGGTCGGGGAGTGGTGGCTGTGATCCTCGGAGATCACGACGTAATCGGCCAAAACAACGACGTTGTTCTGGATTTCCTCCGACACGCACTTCGTCCCCGACGCCGGCAGGGTCAACCATATGGCCTCACCCACCGGTAGCAGACCACTGGAGAAGCACAGCATCATCAGCGCCAACAATACCCCGCTGCGCACGTTAGCAACCCTCCCCATCCTCAATCTCTTCGCCCTTGAATCTCGAATCTCGAATCTTCTTCTGGTCCTCTACCGTGATCGAAGATGAACACAAGTTTGGATCTCTCTCCCTCTCTCTCTCTCTCTCTCTCTCTGAAATCGCTTCTCTCCAGTTTCGTTTTCAAGTTGATTTTCCCAAATTTTCTTGGGAAAAAACTATTGCCAGATCATATATTTTCCGTCTGTAGATACAACAACAACAACAAGCTTAAACGCATAAAAATTGATTTTACACATTGGTGAAAATCAGACGGATCTTGCCCTGAAAATAGCCGTTATATATTAATAAATGCAGAGTCAACCGTAATGACGTGCGATTGGGCCGGGTCAGTCGGTCCAGTGCATATGACCCAGTTTGCAGCCTGGGTTGAAGCCGGGTCTCTTTTCTATATTTCATAAGCATGGTTTTTGTAAAACCAGTTGACAAGCTACTAATGGATTTTTAAAATGAAAAATTCTGTTAGATCCAATGAGGGACCCGGAGCCACGTCTCCTAAAAGTTGACAAATTCCGCTAAATCTTTTTTTTTTTAGTATTTATATTAGTACGGTGTTTTAGTCCTTCCAAATTTTAAAACATATTACCTTACCAAATTTTTTTTTATAAGGGATTAAATTGTCAATTTGTGAGACCCACTCCATCTCATGTTTAGATTTTGTTTAGAGTGATAAAAAATTCTAAAAAAAGATAAAAATACTGAAAAATTCTAAAAGTTATTCACTTTTTATTTCACTATACAAATTACAAATCTATAATTTATCTCATTTTATCTTATTTTCTCACTTTTTACCACTTTAAACGCACTTTCAGTAAAAAAAAAAAAAAATGTAAACATTGGATATAGAATCAAACACGGATTACTTTGGAATCAAAGGAAATACCATAGAGTGACGTTAGGGGTGGGAGTCGAATATTGTGTATCTCCTTTCATATCAAATTATATCTTTTATCATACTTTATATTATGTAAAAAAATAATCTTATATTATATCCAATCACATTTATTATCTTTTATTATCCAACCCTCCCATTATATGTAGCCTCAAAGTATAAATAATTTTCTTTTGATCCCCTTTACTTAAAATTTTGGACTTGTAACCAAAAGGAGTGGGATAATGGTAAAGTTGGCAAGTTTGGTAACGGTAGCTATCGTTGTTACGTATTCTCTGTAGTATGTTTTTTTCCACTAAGTTTTCGTGTGGTAGAATCCCGAGACATTTTTCAAACCAATAAAAAATGAAGGATAATAAGGCTTCGTTTGGAGCCTCAAAAAAATTCAAAAAAACTCAAAAGCTGACACGGTATGTCACTGACACATCTGCCAAAAAATTTGAAATGCCGTTGGAACGCATCATTTTGGTCTGTTCTAACGGATTTTGTCAAAATTCAAAAAAAAGTGATCTGACACGTGTACAAAAAATACACAAAATTCTAAAATTTTTTAAAATCTTTCACTAAAATTTTGACACGTGTCACTTTATATACTTTTTAACAATTTTATATCAAATCAAATAAAACATTCAACAATCATTACACAATAATTTTAAAATACACTTTTGAAAATTTTTAAATTTGGTTGGGACTCCAAACGCACCCTGAGAGTTGTATTCTTTATTTTTCTTTCATTCTCCATTCGAGAGATGGTTGGTCCACACCTCATCACCTTACTGAGCTTTGTTTGGTTATAACAAAATTTTTAACTTTTTTCATAGTTTTATTTTTTTGTTTCATATGAATTATTTTTATTAATTTTTTTTTCTAAAAGCTTTAGTTTTTAGGCAATCTATTCAGGTAAAAGCAAAAAATTAAATAAAAATAAACAAATTAATTTCTTCGTTACTTTTTTTATCCAAACGAATTTTTTTTATTTAAATAGATGTGAATTTTTTGATATTTTTTCTAAAAATGTGATTAACATACTTAATAATTGTAACTTCTAAAAAAAATTAATTTTGATGAAAAAATACATAATACAAAAAAATAAAAAAGTTAAAATTTATTTTTTGTAACCAAACAAAGCATTAGGGCTCATTGGGTTGCCATTGCTTTTTGCTTAAAAAATATGGTAATTTTTTTAAATATCTTACATAATTTATTTTTATTTTTAGCTACATTATTCATATTTAAAAAATTATAAAAAATACTTAAAAAAATCTTTTTAGAGTAGTCAGAGTAGATCCTCTATCTCTAACCGTTTTATGCGCTAAAAAATAAAAAAAATATCTGAAAAATTCTAAAATTTTATAAAACTTATTTACTTTTTATCTCACTATACAAATTACGAACTCATAATTTATCTTACTTTATCTTATTTTATCTCACTTTTTATCATTCCAAACACGCTCGTGTTAAGGTAATTTCAACACTTTTTTTTAAATAATTTCGCTAAAATATATTATAAAATAAATTTTCTATTTCACAATTTCCATATTCAACTGACTTCCAGCAGGTTTCCTTAAACTATCCTCCTCTTTTATTAAATATTTATTTTTAAATCTTTTTTATTATTTTATTTTCAAAATATTTCATTTTCATTGTCAATTATAAATTTTATTTAAATTGAAAATAAAAAAAATATTAAATTGAAGAAGATAGATTGATTTTTAAATGCGGGTATTCATTTTTGTTAATCTCGACTTAAAGAAGTAGATAAAGAATCTGTTGGATATAAAAAAAAAAAAAAAAAAATGACCATTTCCTTTCATATTATAGGAAAACTCCCTGAAATAAGAAAGCTGCTTCTCGTTCACCAAGCAAATTCTCTATATTAATTTCCTATATCATAAAAATTTATAAATTTTAAATTTGAATGATTTTTTTTTTAATTTGAATTCTAACATATGTTTTTTGAAATTTGAAAATTTAATAAAATTTTTTCTTATATATCGAAATTCAACGAAACAATTTTTTTTTGAATGTTTTTTTTTTAAATTTAACGAACATTTTTTAAGTGAGAATCTTTGTAATATTTTTTATTATATAGAAAATGCAATTTTCATTCTTTACAATTGTGAAACTAACTTAAGTTTAGGGAATGGTTTGAGCATTATTTTTATTACAATTTTTAAATTTAAAATAAGTTTAGGGAACGGTTTAAATTTAACTTTTTTTTTCATAGTTTTTGTTTTTTTTTTTTTTTTTGTTTCATATGAATTATTTTTACTAATTTTTTTTTTCTAAAAGCTTTAATTTTTAGGCAATCTATTTAGGTAAAAACAATAAAATAAAATAATAATAATAAATTAATTTCTCGTTTGCTTTTTTTTTTATCTATATGAATAGTTTTTATCTAAATAAATGTGAATTTTTTGATATTTTTTCTAAAAATGCGACGTACAGGCCTAAAAATTGCAATTTCTAAAAAAATTAATTTTGAACCAAACAAGCTTTAGGGCTCATTGGGTTACCAATACTTTTTGCTTAAAAAAATATGGTAGTTTTTTTTTTTAATATCTTACATAATTTATTTTTATTTTTAGCTACATTATCCACATTTAAAAAATTATAAAAAAATATTAAAAAAATCTTTTTAGAGTATTCATTGTAGAACCTCTATCTCTATTCTTATTATGGCGTGTTAAGGTATTTTAGATACTTTTTTTTAAATAATTTCTCTAAAATATATTAAACAATAATATATATATTTTTTTACAGTTTCCATATTCAATTAACTTCCAGCAGTTCCTTAAATTATCCCCCTCTTGTATTAAATATTTATTTTTAAATATTTTTTATTATTTTATTTTCAAATTACACATTTTATTTAAATTGAAAATAAAAAATGTTAAAATGAAGAAGAAAGATTGATTTTTAAATGCGGCTATTCTTTTTTGCTAATCTCGACTTAAAGAAGTCGATAAAGAATCTGTCTGTTGGATATAAAAAAAAAAATGACCACTTCCTTCGTAGGTGCGTTGGAATGATAAAAAGTGAAATAAAATAAGATAAAGTGAAATAAATTATGAATTCGTAATTCGTACAGTAAGATAAAAAATAAATACGTTTTAGATATTTCTAGAATTTTTCAGAGATTTTTTTGTTTTTTTTTACCACACCAAACGGCTCCTGGAGTAAGAAAGCTGCATCTTGTTCACCAAACAAATTCTCTATATTAATTTCCTATATCATTAAAATCTATAAATTTTAAGTTTGGATAATTTTTTTTAATTAGAATTCTGACGTATGTTTTTTGAAATTTGAAATTTAATAAAATTTTTTCTTATATATCAAAATTCAACTAAACAAATTTTTTTTTTTGAATGTTTTTTTTTTTTTGAAATTTAAGGAACATTTTTTAAATGAGAATCTTTGTAATATTTTGTCTTAAATAGAAAATGCAATTTTCATTCTTTGCAATTGTGAAACTAACTTAAGTTTAGGGAACGGTTTGAGTATTGTTTTTATTATAATTTTTAAATTTAAAATAAGAGATAAGGATGAGCAATTCATTGCAAATGTTGTTAATAAGTTACTATTCTGAGACCCATGGGGAAAAAATAATGATTAAATTGCATTAAAATTGTAATAATCATGGCTATTTTTTTTTATATTTTAGTGTGTCCGGATCAACTTGTACGTACTTTAACTAATATTTGGAATCTTGAAATTAAAAATTAGGTGAACTTCCAGTAGCCCGAAGAGACTCGAACTAATGATTACTGAGGAACAAATTCAAAATATTATCGATTGAACTAACCCTTCGAGTTGCAATAATCACAAGTAATAATTTACTCACAACTAAGGAAGTAATAATATACTAGTTTGAGTTTCCTCATAACTACTAAAAAGTTTATCTATTCGTTAACTTCAAGACTTAGGAATTAATTAAGATGCGCACAAATTAATCCGGACACTCTCAGTTATAAAAAAATAAATAATAATAATAGAATATTTACTGCACTAATTAATTGTGTTATACGCATTAGTAATTATACATTATTTTCAAATTAATATAAATTTTAGTATTAATATTTTCTATATGTGAATTTTGAATTATTTATAGTCTTACTTGAGCCGAACTTAATAAAAAAAAAAAATAGACTCGTTTGGCAAATAAACTGAGCTCAAATATTACCTGATTATGCTCACTAATGACTCAAGTCTCAATTAGTTAATTTATAAATTTTAATATTATATATTATATAATTATTTAATTACAAATGCGTACGAACAATACATCATTTAGTATTTTTCAATATTTAGTCACACTTATTATAGCATAAAAACCAGTTTAATACCCACTTTTTTGAATTAAAAAGCCAGTAGAAAAATAATATTTTGTGCATAAATTATTTTGTACAGATCGAAATAAAATTAATTGTTTTATACAAATATTACTATATTGCCTTTATAATTAACTAAATAACATTATGTTATATTTAGTAACTAACAAGGTTTAAATTAAAAAAAAATTTAATTGTAATTTTAAAATTTGACCACAATTAATTTATTAATAATTTATAATTTTCTTTTTTTTTTAATTTAACTTATGAAACAAATATAAGTAAGTTTAGTTTTTTAGAATTTTATATACAAGATATTTTAGAGATTATGGAAATTGTGTGAATGCTAATTGAATCGGATATACGTTGTCCATCAGAAAGAACACGTTACCTCTCACACATATTTCATTTGAGTCAAAAATCAAACTCATGTAATTTTTATAGAAGGTATACTTACGAGCCATCTAATAACCGAAAGGTCGCTTATGTATTTTTAGGCCAAAAATTTTAGGGCCTGCCTGGATGGAGGTAAAGCGTCCTCCCAAAATTTTCACTCCCTCATAAGTGTGGGTCCCACCCTTTTGCCATGATTTGGTAAGTGCATTGCTAAAATTTTTTATCTCCTCTTAGCTTTCGCTCCATCTCATTTTTTCTCTCCTTGGGAGAAATTTTTGGGCACCCTTAACACAAGCTAAAAATTTTCATTCCCTCTTAATTTCTTAACTTGTTTTTTTGACGTTTTTAACTCTGGTTAATAGTATTGTTAACTTGATCAAAATAAATATAATGCTAAGTAAAAAAATAATACATAGGCCAACAAGTCAAAATAAAATATAATTAAAAAAATTAGATAATAACCAATCATTTAAAAGTATATATTTAAAAAAAATTCTTTAAATAAATTCATAAAAAATTAAATTTCAATGAAATAAATAATATAACTTCAAATTGTCTAAAAATAATTAAATATAGTGGGTTTTGTAATTTAATATTTAATTTAATGAGTAACCAAGTTTGGGACACTGCAAAGACAAAAGAGTCATTCGATTACTTTTTCCATCATTCACCCCTCTTATTTATAAAATATCCAAATTAAGTCAAAAGTTATTTCCCTCCATAAATATCATATCAGTGTGAATTAAACCTCTAAAAATAATACACCCTCTTATCTCACGTCTCCTCTAAAATTTTATCACCGTTCAATCGGGCGCTTAGGAGGGTGTGGTTAGAAAAAAATAAATAAATAAATAAAAGTGAGAGGGAGACAATTTTCTTTGCTGTTGCAATTCTTACCCTCGCAAAAATCCAAACGAAACAGAGTGCTTCACGGTGAATTAAACCTCGTTTAGTGTTTTTTTTAGGAAAGGTCTCTTTTAGGTTTTCTAGAAAGAGAATATTTATATTTTCCGGGAAAAATTTTCCACCTTTACCGGTGGAAAGATATGTAATCTTAATGGCAGTGATGAAGTTCGATTTTGCAGGTGAGATTATTTGTTTTGCATAATCAATTATTATTGTTGTGGTGGCGGTGGAGATAAGAGAGATGGTTAGGGATGGGGATTTGGCGAGGTCGTCTCCGTACAGACGAAGGTACTCACGTTCGCCGTCCCCCGTGGGGCACAGGTATAGCAAGAGAAGCCGGAGAGAGAGAAGCCGGTCTCCGTATTCTTATAGCAGGTGATATCCAATTGCTTTTTATTTTTTTATTTTTATTTTTTATCCATTCTCATTGTGTTTATTGAAATTAATTACGATTTATGAATTGGGTAAAATCTGTGATTCTGAACGAATTCATAGACCCGTGATTCTGAATGAATGCATAGTTAAAGTAAGAACTAAGAAGAGCTCGGTAACCCAAAAGGATTGGAATAGTATAGAACAAGTAGAACTATGCATCCATTCAGAATCTCAGATGTTATTCAATTGAGGGAAAGTTAGGAATGTGTTTGTAGTTTTACATTTAGCCCAAAATGTCGGTGCTTTTATGAACAAAGACACTTGACCTGCTTGTATAGATAATTAGTTAAAAGGGTATTCACATTTCCTAACGATTCGGGATTTAAGATTGACCGTAATACGGGTGCCTATGTTGTTGAAAAAAATTGTTTTTTCTTTTTCTCTTTCTTGGGCATTTTGTTACGGCTTTCTTGGAATTGGGAGCAAAACTTAGATATCTCAGGAATCAAAGTGCTGGCATGCACTTTGTTGGGGTTTATTTGGTCGTGGGAACAGAGCTTAAACCTCTCAGGAATTTAGATCACCGGCATTATTCTAGTTGGGCAAATTATTTACCATTCTAGAGTAAGAAAGCATTAACATTTATTAAACTTCTGTGTCAAATTTGACTTCCCTACCATGGGATGAATTTGACATCATTGCATATATCTTTTCACGTGCTGTTTCTCATGTCATTTGCTTCTTTGTTTTACTATTTCTAACAGACAAGTGTACATAGTCTTGTCTCTTGGTATTGCTTAGGACGTGTTGCTGCCTTCAGAGTTTTCTCATTCTATGACTAATCTTATGGTTGATTACCATCATTCTTTTTGCAAGTATTGTCTTTTTTTTTTTTTTTTTTGGCTCAATTTGTAGGCAATAGTGGTTACTTGGTTGGGCTATTCACATTTGGGAAGTATTTTATGTTTTGCACTTTGTTGAAATAACTTGATATATGTTGTTAAGACTCATTTCCTAACATGTTAAGTTTTTGGGGTAATAGGTGGCTTAATATGGTATTAGAGTTCTGGTTCCAGGAGGTCCTAGGGTCAAGTCTCGTTATCAATGTTTATTCTTTGTTTGTCCATGTGCACTCTAGTCAATTTATATTGTTGCACCTTGTTTGATTATATTTTTTTTGTCTCTACTCTAAGTCAGGTTGGGGTCACATGTGAAGAGGAGTGTTGAAATAGGTTAATATACACTGTTAGGTCTATTTCCTAATAGTTTAAGTTTTTGGAGCAATTGATGACTTAACACTGGATATTAGAATATGTTAAAAGAGAGATGTATGTACACAATGTTAGGAACATTAGATGAGTGAGATAAATTACATTTATTCCTAAAAATTATAAAAGACACGGCTGCTTCCCTTAAAATGGGAAGTGAGCAGGTGATGGTGTTGAAGGGGGCATCCTTTCATTGCTTGTTTCTTTTGCGGTTTCCTGTGGTAAAAGAGCTCCCACCCAATTTACCCTTCCACCCAATTTACCCTCAGTAATTTTGTGTTAATTGTGAATGCTTCTATACTTATTTCCTAGATGCTTGGTCGGCATGACCACAATGTAAAGTCTGCAGTTTCAACTTCCAAAAATTAGGAAGGTTGGCATAATAACATTTGTGATTTAGTTTATGAAACGATTTAAAGGGTTCATAGTTCATAGATTACATCAATTTTATGTTGATTCATTAGTTTTGTTTGAAGGAAAAAAGCAAGAAGAAAAGAAAGTGCTAAAATGTTGAGGAGAGGGAATAGGAGTTTCCTCACACGGGTAATAGGTTTAGGATCAACTCGCTCTCTTACCAAATTTTGGTCTCCCCATTTACTGAGAAAAATAAAAGCTTTTGTTTCATAAAAGAACAAAGTGAAATATCACAAGTCTTGGGTCAGCAGATAAACATCATCAAGAAGGAGTGCTTTTGGGGAAATAAAGAAACCTAGCAAACAATAGCTACCTAAGAGAAGCCATGAAACGCCACTCATCAGTAGCATCCTCTTCTTCTGATAATAATTCTCTCAAGTTCATGTTGTCAATGTCATTCTTTTTTATATCTGTATCTTCTTCACTGTTGGTATTATTATTATTATTATTATTATTTGTGGTTTAGCTCATTGAATAAACTTTCTCAATTGAAAACATTTTCGTTATTCAATTTCCATTTCCATTTCCAATGAAAATATTTACACACACACATATATATATTGATGTAACACATTTATTCCTTTTTGGACAGACGAACATCTGACAATCTAGTTCCAATTCGTCTGGACATTGAGGTCGATGGTCAGAGGTTCAGAGATGCATTTACCTGGAACCCTTCTGGTATTGCAATTATGTTTCAACCTTTGTAGCTCACTCCCCCACCCTTTTCTGTATTTGTTTCTTCATTTCCTCCTCAACTCTTAATTCTATTTTATACCGAGTGCTTTATTTTGAAGACGTATGAAACTCTATTTTGCATCCTTGAACAATTTGAATGTGTTTTTGAATATTGTAGATCCAGATTCAGAGGTGGTAGTATTTGCAAAAAGGACAGTTAAAGACTTAAAGCTTCCTCCTGCATTTGTTACTCAGATTGCTCAAGTCATTCAAGTATGTGGATAAGTGAAACACAACATTTAATATGAATGCAGTCCCTTAATTTACGCATGCGTGCATCCACAGGAATACCATACTGAAAAGAAAAGAAAGAAAACTGCTTAATTATCTTTTTAATGTTGCTTTTTAAAATTGAGTTATTGCAGTCACAGCTGACAGAATTTCGATCATTTGAAGCGCAAGATATGTACACTGGGGAGAAGATTGTCCCTATCAAGGTTGTCTTGTTTATTGCAAGATGCTTGTTGTTTCTTACCAGCATTTATTCATATTTTTGCTGCTAATATTTATTCTTTTTTTATGCTCAATTACTAACATTCAAAATTATGGTCTTACTGGTATGCTTCTTTATTTTCCTCTTCCCAGCTTGATGTTCGAGTTAATAATACGCTCATAAAGGACCAGTTTTTGTGGGTGAGTTTTTTTATTAGAGACTGGTTTGGGATATTGATATCATAGGTTGGAAATAGGATTTTCTGTTTTTGGTAAAGAATGTCTAATGCTTTTTGGTTTGTAGATGTTTTTCATGAGTTTACTGCTATAAAGAATTTTGATTTAGATTGATTAACAGGACTTGAGCAATTTTGAGAGTGACCCAGAAGAATTTGCAAGAACATTCTGCGCAGATCTGGGTATTGAAGACCCTGAAGTTGGAGTAAGTAAAGCAAATTAACCATATCCTTTAAAAACAATGATATTGGTTGTTGTGATCTGGTGGTCTTTTTATTTTAGTTACCTATAGTCAATACTATTTTAAGAAAGCAACACTAGGGTGGCTGGTGAAGCCATGACATTTAGTGATTTTTTCTTCTATAAATGCCCCTTAACCACGCATAACTGCTCAAAAATTGAAGAGATGTACAAATAATTTTTCAAAGACTAATTTTTTAAAGTTCCATTTATGTAAGTAAATTTAATTTTGAACTTTTTTTCCCTCAAAAAGAGATCTTTCAATTTTAACCAAAACCAAACCAAACCAAACCAAGCCTTTTCCCACTAGGTGGGGTCGGCTATATGGATTTGTCGACGCCAATTAGATCTGTTTAGGGTCATGTCCTCTATTAGATTTAGGTAGGCCAGATCATGTTTAATAGTTTCTTTCCAACTTCGCTTGGGTCTTCCTCTACCTCTCCTACTCCTGGCAATCTCCATACTTTCACACCTAACAAGTGCCTCCGCTGGACACCTTTTAGCATGGCTAAACTATTTTAATCAGTTTTTTCTCATTTTATCTTTAATCGATGCTATTCCTACTTTGCTCCTAATCTCCTTGTTCCTAATCTTATCTTTCCTTGTAATTCCGCACATCCACCTTAGCATCCTCATCTTTGCAACTGTCATCTTCTGATCATGATTATGCTTTACTACCCAACACTCTGATCCACATAGTAACGTTGGTCTAACCGTCACCTTATAATACTTTCCTTTCACTTTGAGGGGGTCTTTTCGGTCGCACAAGACCCCCGAACCACTCATCCATTTGGTCCACCCGGCTTGAATCTTGTGACTTACATCAGTATCAATCCCTCCATCTTGTTGCACCATAGATCCAAGTTACCTAAATTTATCTTTCTCTACAATCTTTTGTGTGCCTAAACTTACTTCTATACTACCCCGTTATCCTACTTTGACTAAATTTACATTCCATATATTCTGTCTTGCATCGGCTTAGCCTAAACCCTTTTGTCTCTAACATTTCCCGCCACAATTCTAGCTTAACATTCACTCATTCTCTCGTCTCATCTACTAAAACAATATCATTTGCAAATAGCATACACTATGGTATCTCATCCTGAATATGTCTTGTAATCTCATCTATAACTAAAGCAAACAAGTACGGGCTTAATGTCGAGCCTTGATGTAAACCAATCGTGATAGAGAACTCTTTAGTCTTTCTACCATTCGTCCGTATAGATGTCATGGCTCTATCATACATGTCCTTTATCGCCTCAATATATGCGACACACGCTTCTTTCTTTTCCAATACTCTCCATAGAATCTCCCTAGGAACCCGGTCATATGTCTTCTCTAAATCGATGAACACCATGTAAATCTTTTTGACCTTCTCTATACTGTTCCATTAACCTCCTTAAGAGAAAGATAGCCTCCATGGTTGATCTTCTAGGCATGAAACCAAATTGATTCTCTGAAACGTTTGTTGTCTTTCTTAGTCTTCTCTCATTAACTCTCTCCCATAATTTCATCGTATGCCTCATCAATTTAATCCTGCTGTAGTTCGTACAGTTCTGAATATCTTCTTTATTCTTGTATATGGGTATAAGGATACTTTTCCTCCATGCATCAGGCATCTTCTTGCTCTTTAGCACTACATTAAAAAGTTTTGTCAACCAACTTATGCCATCCTCTCTTAAGCACCTCCAAACCTCAATAGGGATACCATCTGGCCCAACCGCTTTCCCATTTTTCATTCTTTTTAATACTTTTTTTAGTTATTCCCTACTGATTCTCCTATAAAATATAAGATTTAATTCTTCCCTATAAGTGGTAAACTGTCCCAATTGTATGTCACTACTATTGCTTTCGTTAAATAACTTGTAAAAGTAGCTCTTCCAACACTCCTTTATCTCTTCTTCCTTTACTAATACCTTTTCATCCTTATCCTTAAGGCATTTAACTTAGTTTAAATCATTAATCCATCTATCTCTGTATTTAGCAAGTTTGAATATCTCTCTTTCGCTATCCTTAGTGTTAAGTCACCTATATAAATCCTCAAATGTCTTTGCCTTAGCCTCACTAACTGCCTTTTTGGTTTCGCTTCTAGCTTCTCTATACCTCTCCAAGTTCGTTTCATTTCGGTCGCTTCGTTTCAATACCCTTTAACAGTTGTATAAAATTATATTAATAATCTTGTGTGTCGTGCATTGTGCATTGTGCATGCACCTGCATCTTGTATAATTTTAAGGGAACCTGCTAGTTTGGTGAATCCTTGGTGTCACGTTTTTGTGTTAGTAGTTTTGAGGATAAAGATGTAAAAGACGAGGCCCATGATATTTTATAATATTTTTTTAGGTACTATGAGCTTCCTACACTCCAAAAAGCATTTTTCGTTATGAGAGGGATGAAGTGTGAGATACTAAAAATGGAGTGCATTTGGCATTTCCCTGTCTTTAAACCATCCAATTTCTAATATTTTGTAACCATCCAACTACTTAACATTTTCCTAATTAATCCAATTTATAGATATTTATTGCTACCAACTTGATGTGGAATTTTAAGAAAATAATGGGTTGGTTGATATTAAAATCTTAAATAATTTTGGTCTAGCTTTATCTTGTTAGGATTTAAAATGTTTCATGATCCTTGGCATGCTTGATAATGTAATTAAATGCCACCTGAAATGGGTCAAAATTCAAGGCTTATAGATTTGGGTTATTATTGAATAGATAGTACAATCATTGAATTAAAATTTGCAGCTGGAATTCTTAATCTGTCCCATTATTGTTTCAATTTTTAAGTTTATCTACTCTTATATCTTGTCATTCCTCTGCTAAGAATCGTGGACACAGGAACGTGATATGGAAATGGCACAGAGTGGCTTTGAGAAACAAGGCTATGGGCATGGTGATGGGAGGAATATTGGAAAAACAAAATTTTTAAAAAGTAGCACTAATCCAAATGTGAAGCTATTCTCAAACATTAAAATCAGTAGATGGAAGGATTGTTTTTGGCCATAAAAGAGGCTGTCTGTGGTCTTCCCCTCCTAATCTACGCATCATGCTTGCATGCTCTGTGTACTTTGTATGTGTGTTTCTTTGTTCAGGTGCCATTCCTGCATGCTTTTTCTTCTCTACATGGTTCTATCCTATGACTTTTGAGATGTCTCCAGCCTCTCTTGTAAATATGGCATCCGATTTTCTCACTTGAACCCTAACCCTTCTTTTCAGATTAAAACTCTCACAATTATTTTTGTTCATTTGGAACCACTGAATGATGCTGCTAAAAGTGAGTTCTATCTTGCAGCCTGCAATTGCTGTTGCAATCAGGGAACAACTGTACGAGGTTAGGATGCAGTACCTTCTTGCACTGCTGATGATGGGCATATGATCATTTAACTATTTATTTTAGTTCCTTCTATTATTTTAGTTGTTCATGTGCTAGATTGCAATGCAAAACGTAGCTTCAGCAAGGGAAATTAGAGTAAATAAGAAAGGTCGCAAAGGGTTCGAACAATTCCCAGCCAGGTTTGTTTTATTGTTTTATTTTGTGCTGGAAGTTTGGTAATCCCAGAGTTCAGTTGAATAGTTTGATACACCCATTATGGGTGTTTTGCACTGTATTTATGATATTACAAGATGTGTACAATATGAAGGAAAATCATATATGATTCTATTCAAACTAAATACCACCATGACTTTGGTTGAATATTTTGATACACCCATTAGGGTTGTTTTGCATTGTGTTTATGATATTACAAGATGTGTGCAATATGAAGGAAAATTATATACGATCCTATTCAAACTAGGAAAAGCGTAATATTATCTGATGAGATAAATACACCCATGAGTGCATGTCTGCTTCTTGTTGCTTCTCACTCACAACGTTGTGCATTTCTTTTGTCGCCTCTTTCAGTAAGGCTGGTGGAACTGCAGTGGATGTGATGAAGTTGTTTGGTAACAGATCGAGTGTTATACGGTAAGCCTTCTAAAAAAACTGTCATTTTGTAACTTAGGATCCATTTGGCATGACAAAAAATTCTGAAAATCTCAAAAATTCTCTAACACATTTTGCACTCCTCGTACTTCGTGAAATTTTTATAAATATATATATACATATTCCAACAAATTTTTACAAACCCCGATAAATTTTTTACAAATCTCAATAACATTTCACAAATCCTCGGTAACTTTTCTACAAATCCCAAAAACTTTTTAACCACTTTTAATAAATTTTGACATAAAACCGTTCCGACAGAAGCAAAAAAACTATTCGGACGGTTTCTCTATCTAAAAAGCTGATGCAAAAGTTAAAAAGTTTCACTATTCATCTCTAAAAAACTTGGTTTGGTGACTACGCACCAAACGCCGAAAAATTTTCCAAACCACATTTTTCGTTATTTTTGGTTGTTTTTCGTTGCGCCAAACAGATCCTTAATAGTGTATTTGGATCTAGGATTTGGGAAGGGAAAGGAAAAACGAAAGGAAAATGTAGAAAAGCCAAATAAAAAAATAGTAATTTTTATTTGTTAAATATACTGATGCTTTTTAACACACTTGCACCTTTACCTAAAAAAAAAATGAGTATATAAATATAATTACATTTTTGTTTTGACAAATCCTTGATTTAAACACGGTGTAAAGAATCTATTGAGCATGTTGTGGAGTGCAAGATGAATATTACAACAATTTTACAAACCAGAAGAGAATTTCAATCCGCATTGTGGATATTTGATGCAGCAGTGATATTCATAGAATTGGTTCTATGTTGGAGGGGTACAGACTAACTGCTAATCTCTTTGTGATGCTTCAGGAAGAGGAGGGAGTGGGATGTGTATGAACCCATTGTCGATATTCTGTCAAACGAGGAGGTAGATGCCCTTGAAGCAAGAGAAGAGAGGAATGCTCGCACTTGAAATCATTGCTCATGCATGCCTGAAGATTTCCAGACCATAATTTCTGTTTTGCCGTGTGTGTGTGTGTCCCCCCCCCCCCCTTTTAAGCTCAGTGAATCTACTGTCACTGAAATAGTTTTATGCATAGGTGTGTTTGAGCTGGGGTTATGAAGAAGGGGATTCGATTAACTTTTACATACACGAGCAATGTTTGTTTTTTCTTACAAAGAAGGATACTTCTTTTTTCTCCTTGTGCTAGTATACCGAGATACTTCTTTTTTCTTATGCATGGAGTTTTGCTGCAAGATGTCTATATTTATCTACTTGTATAGATCTGGTACGAAACCCATGTATCAAAATCAAATTAGATTAAATATTTTATTTGGGTTGTTAATATACACTTTAAGAAGTTTTTGCAAGATGTTTGTTTTTATACAATAAATTTAAAAAAATAAAAATAAAATAATTTTTTTTTTGGTAAGTAAAATAATTTGGATTAATGGGAGAAAATTTACAAGTCTTTAAGGAGCATATCTCCGGTGTACAAAAGAATAGCTCTAAATAATATTTACCTTAATACAAAAATAGAGATCCCTCATTTGAACATAAAGTAATATTTTTAGTGGTAAAATTGACATTTCTAAATTGAGTGACTGTAATTCAAATTTCTTGTTAGATAAGTTGAACAATGTTGCTAACAGAAGTTGAGATGTCTTTGAAGACTCTTGCATATCTTTTAATCTATATATGGTAAATAGTAGTTGCCTAAATAAGTTTAGATCTTGAATTTGTGAAGGTTTTTTGGCTAAACTTCTCCAATGCCTATTGAATATTTTTTGTCTAGTTCTGTTTTTGTTTTAAGATGTTACATAAGTAACATTAAATTGTCCATAATTCATCAGAAAAAGGCAAGCAAAGGATAGGTGATTAAAATTTTCATAGCCTTGGTTACCCAAACACAAAAAAAAAAAAAAGTTTTAGAAGGAAAGTTTTCAAAATTTACTTTGTTCTTCTTATACATTATAACATTTATGTGTAGATATTTGACTAACATTGGTAGATCTCGTACTATTTTAATATTATATTGATGTTTTTTATTTACAAATATTCTTTAACACTAAACTTCATTGTCAATCGAAGTAAAAAAAAAAAATGTAAAAAATTGTGTTTAAGTCATACTTTGCAGTCTTTTAAGCTTATTAGTCACTCAAAAAAAAGTATTGCTTTTAAGTCATATTTGTGTAGAAAGTTTTTTGTGAATAGGTCACACTTTTGAGTGGATCTCACGAGTTTGTTTTAAATATAATATTTACTGTACCAAGAATACTTTTGTTTTAAATATAATATTTAATGTACCAAGAATACTCTTTATTTCTATAATTAAGTGAGAGTTGTCGGAAATTGCGTTAACTAAAAATCACATGTTCTTTCGTTTTTGTTTTCCTTCCTTATAAATTGCGTGAAAATATAGTATATTATTAATTTAAACGAGCACCGACTGAGATTAATGTCAGTTGAAGAAGGAATATATACAAATCTGTTTATGCATTAGGTGAATTTGTGCCTGTTAACGATTCCAGACAGTCATGTCTTCGAATTTGTTGTTTTCAGATTTTGCGTTGAAAGTGTGTGAGAATTGGTCAAGTTTGAATGTGAAAAATGTGTTCTTTAGTTACTCAATCCATGAACATCCTTTATGTTTTCTAAGAAATGATGTTAGCTTGCTACGCTTGGTTTGTGTTATGTATCGATTAAGTTTTTTTACGGCAGTATGAAAACAATACCGGTACTATTTCTAGTGGTACTGTTTCGTGTAAGATGTATGATTTTGTAGAAACAGTACCGAATATATCTAGTATGCAAACAACACCATTAATAAAGCTTACCAAACAGCACCATTATACCAAACAGCATCCATTAATGATTAGGTATGTGTTATATATCAATTGATGTTTTTTATAGTAGTATGAAAACTAGTACGATACAAAATAGTACCGGTACTGTTTCTAGTGATACTTGTTTCGTGTAAGATGTATGATCTTGTAAAAACAGTACCGAATATATCTAGTATGTAAACAATACCATTAATAGAGCCAACTAAACAGTACCACATCCAAACAGCACCATTATACCAAATAGCACCATTAATGGTTGGTTTGTGTTATGTATCGACTAATGTTTTTTATGGTAGTATGAAAACAGTACTGGTACTGTTTCTAGTACTGTGTACTGTTTCGTATAAGATATATGATCTCGTAAAAATAGTATCGAATATATTTAGTATGCAAACAGCACCATTAATAGAGCTTGTTAAACAGTACCATATCTAAACAGCACCATTAATGGTTGGTTTGTGTTGTGTATCGATTAATATTTTTTATGGTAGTATGAAACAGTACCGGTATTATTTCTAGTGGTACTGTTTCGCATAAGATGTATGATCTTGTAAAAACATTATCGAATATATCTAATATGCAAACAATACCATTAAAATAGCCTACTAAACAGTACCATATCCAAACAGCACCATTAATGGTTGGTTTGTGATATGTATCGATTAATGTTTTTTATGACAGTATGAAAACAATACTGATAAAAAATAGTACTGGTACTGTTTTTTACTGTTTTTAATGGTACTGTTTCATATAAATATATAATCTTATAAAAACAATACCGAATATATCTAATAGCCAAACAACACCATTAATGAGACTCTTTACATTCTTACAATGGTACTGTTTGGATGTGATACTATTTCGTATAAGATGTATGTTCTTGTAAAAATAGTACCGAATATACATTTTGAATCTATTTTGATTATGTTTCAAAAATGGGTTTGAATATGTTTGTGATGAAGATGGAAAGTCGCCGAAGTTACAAACGTTCGGGTAAAATTGGTAGTTTCAAAATGTATTGAAAACGCGCAGTGTCTTTTTTTGTCTTTTTGTTGCAAGTGTTACTCATTCACAAACAAATTTTTTTAGTATAACTAAAATCCTTATAAGTGTATAAATAGTAACCGACTTCCAAAAATTCCTAAAAAATGTTATTGGAATATCATATTAAATATATATAAAGTAAGTCCTAAGAAATGTTATTACGCCATGCGGCACCTAAATAGTGTTATGGTTGTGTCATGTGATATTTAATCATAATTATTTTAAAAAATTTTATTTATTATGCAAGTCTGCTATTCTAAAGCCTTTCATACATGTTATTTAATTTATAATTATTTATGGCATTCTAATGTGAGATAGGACTCTTTCATATTGTAATTAATCAAAAATTTTATTTATTTTGTATATTAATTATTTTAAAAATTTTTATTTATTGTACAATTTACTATTCTAATTAAATGAAGAATTTATTTATTTTATAAGTATTTCATATATATTATCTAACATGTGACATTTAATTATAATTATTTTAAAAAATTTTATTTATTATATAAGTTTACTATTTTAAAGTCTTATATATATATATATATATATATATTATTTGATTTTATAACTATTTTTTTCTAAGTGGGATAGAATTCTCTTATATTCTAATTAATTTAAGAATTTTTATTTATTTTATATAATAATTATTTAAAGATACCAGCATTTTGATTTAAGATATAGTACTTATTTTGTTTAATAATAACAATAATAAAAGATAATGCCAATAAGAAGTTTAGATCAATCAAAATGTTTGGGTTTAGTTATTTATTCCATTCTATTCTCAGGACTCTTTCATATTCTAATTTAATTTTCTTTTCATTTTATTTATTGGAATTTGAACTTTTTTTTTTGGTAATTATTGGAATTTGAACTTGTTAAACTATCTTCAGTCTAATAACAAGATTTGAAATTTGAATTCAATCAAATATTTGTAAATTACTAGTTATTAAACCTATGCGAATGCACAGATTTGACATATTATATATTTATTTTAATTTTTATTAAATTTTATGTTAATAATCACTTAAGAAAAATAATTTTTATTAAATTATATGCAAAAAATTAATTAACTTGTTTAATAAAGATTTTAATTTATTAATAAATTACATGTGTAATTAATTTATTTTTACTAATTAAAATATCACATGATAATAAATTATTTTACCGCTTAATTATATTCATCGAGAATATGAATGACTTGAAATATTATGTTAAATTAGATATGAAGAGTAATAAAAGTTTAGAAATTAATTTATTGCATTATTTTTATTTTTATTAATTTTAATTTTATTTGATCTCAATTATCAATCTAGAATGAGATAAGATAATGATAATATTTGAATGAACTGTAATTCTAAATTTGCGTAGTAAAATAATTTAATTACTATTAAAACAAAAAATAAAAATTATAAAATTATTTATAACTCTAAAAGTGTGTGCTATCAAATAATAATTTATTTTATATTTTATTTGTTAAAATTATGTTTATACTACAGCAAACATTATAATAAATTATAACTAAATTATAACTAGAATGAATGATAAATCAAATAAAAATTATAATAGATTTAAATAAATTTGGATTAGAAATATACATATTTAATGTTATAAAACTATGAATATAAATTTATATTTTTAAATATAAAATTATATTTAAGAAATATTTTTTGGTAACTAATTATTTTAAATATATTTTAACAAAATATATTTTAAAATAATGCATTATAGTCATCTAAAATGTATAAGTGGAATTTAAAATAAATTCATAAAATTAAATCTAGTGGGATTATATTTTTAATAAGATCATTAAAATTATCACTTAGTATTAATAATTTAAAAATTGACGTAATAATTAATATAGATAGTGAAAGAGATAAGAATAAAATTTTCAAATGGAAAAAAAAATTTGAAATGAAAAAAATTCATAAAATACATTATCCTTTTGTTAAATAGAATTAGATTAACTGTAATATCTAATTAAATAGAGTTTTATTAGATAATTATAAATTAAGATAGAATTTAAATATTTAGTAGACAAAACATTAAAAATTTTAACAACAATGAAAATTTAATAAAATCTAAAAAGTTAATTTAAAAGTCACATTAAATGACAATAAAACAAATTTCAAAAATTATATTTTGTCTATTAAATGAATAAATTGAAAAATAAGCCAAATAAGAGACTTTCCTTATAATATGACGCACATAAAATTACAATTTTACTAACAATAAAAAATATAATATAAATTTAATTAACAATTACATTAAAAATCAAAATAAAATCTAAAAAATTAGATCTTATATATTTGAATGGATGGATTAAAAAATAATCCTGAAAATACATAAACAAAAAATAGGGTAAAAGAATATCATCTAATAAAATAAATAAAGTAATAAGGCTGAGTAGTATATCAAATAACTTGAAAAAAACTATTAAAAAAAGTTTTTAATGAGATTTAATACACGAAAAATTTAAATTTTCACAACAATAAAAAATATAATAAAATCTAAAAAATTATATCAAGAATCACATTAAAAAATACAATAAGAATTAAAGAAATCATATCTTGTACTTTTGAATGAATAAATTGAAAATATAGTAAAAAAGCAGACTTTCCTTATAAAACACAAAAAATTAAAATTTTATCAATAACTAAAAATATAATAAAATTTAAAAATTAATATTAACAATAGCACTAAAAACTAAAATAAAATTTAAAAAACTCAAAGCTTTTATATTTTAATGAACTCATTAGAAAATAAGTCAAAAAATAAATACGTAAATAAAAAAAATTCAAGATAAAGGAATACCATCTAATAAAAATAAATATAGTAAATACATTCTCATTTCTTAATGACGTAAAAGAACCTAACAAACAATCACTCCCAATCATGTTAAGTCATCATAATAAAATTTTAGTAAATTTTTCTAGGTATGAATGATATTTATACTTTTTTTTCTAATTTGTTATGTGTATTAGAATTTCGTGTGAATTTGTATTCTTTTTCAAATAGGAATATATTACCTAATCTAATAAATATTAAAAGTCTAGGTTGAAAAAAATTGTGAATAAGTGATAATTATGTACAATACTAATTCCTTTTAGATTATATAATTATAATTTAAAATAATTATAATTATAAATTGATGTTAATAAATTAAAATATTTATTTAACATGGTAATTATTTTTTTGGCATTATTTTGTTTAATAATATTTATTATTAAATCCTTTATTTAACAGGGATAAATATTTTTTTGCATTATTTTTAATAACAATAATAATAGTTATTATGTGTTAAATAATAATTTATTTAAATATAGAAAAATAAAAATAAGATTATATTTTAAATAAAAATAAAAGTTATATGATAAATAAAAGTATATATTAAATAAAAATATCAAATGATATGCTTGAACATTCTAGTTTGAATAAAATTAAAAATTGTGAATAAATAGTAATTATATAAAATATTAATTTTTTATAAGATAATTAAGATAATTATAGTTAGGTGTCATGTGCCATAATCATATACTATCACCACATAAGTTATGTTTACATGGCGTAAGATGGTTATAATTAGGTGTTACAGTGTTACAACCGTAACACAATTTATATCCTACGTGATACACCGACATTGTCAGACTCTACTTTATATATGTATATTAAAAATTCTAAACCAAGCAATCACACACAATGCAAAATAATAACACTAAAGAATAACGAAGAAACTCTTTCACAGGGAGAAAAACCTCAATTACAAATCCTACTATCAATGGGTTATAAGACACTACTTAAATTTCTCACAAATCACTTGTACAAATTCTTTCACTAATCTTGCTCGAATCACTCGACTAACCTTACAAGCGAGTTTTTTACGTCACAGAAAGTAAAGAAAGAATATAAGGAAAAGTAAAAACAAGACTTATGAGGTCACAAAGGAAAAATTCTCTCTCTCACAATACTCTATAATATGCCCATTTCATTCCACATTGTACATTAAGCTTGGGTACATAATTAGGACTTAAATATATAAATAGATTTCCTAAATCGAACAGATTTCTTAAATGGAAACAGAATCTTCCAAATAATACATAACTCAAACCATTGGTTTTCCTGTACTCTGCCTACGAGGTAAACTAACAAAAGGTCAAAGAATTGCTTTCCCTGCGTCCTAACTACGAGATGCACTACCTTGTTTTTTTTTTTTTTTTTTTTTTTTTTTTTCTGTTTTCAACTTTAAATCTCCTGTTTCATTTTTAATATTTTCAAGATCCTTTGTTGATTTAGACATTATTCTCACTAGTATATATTTGTTCTTTTGGAAAGTCTTGAGTTCCATTCAACTTAGAAAACATTCAAATCTTCTCTTCTCCTCAATTTAGAGAACATGCCAATCTTGTCATGTTTAATTTAAGATTTTGTATAGATTTGCTATTATAAAATCTTACAATCTCCCCTTTGGCAATTTCATATTAAAATTTAAAGTAAATTTCAAAATAAATCTTATTAAATCTGCAACACTTAAACACATACATCAAGGTATCATATGGCAAAAATTTTAAAATAACATTCAAGTTCAAATTTCAAGTTCAAGTTCCAATATCACAGGAGCACAACATATTAAAATAAAAATGCAAAATTTGAAATTTTCTACTACTCTCTCCTTTTTGATATGAATTGACAAGGTCTCAAAATAATAAAGGAAAAAGAAAATGGATCAAAAATAACCAAGGCCTTTCTTGCGAACCTCTCTAGAAAATTCTCACATGGCCAATTTTGTGCACCAAAAAAAATGTTATTTTGTAAGATAAATAAGTACAAAACAAAAAAAATTGACTAGGTTGTGCATTGATTTGATCAAAGTAATTTTAATTCGCCTATGTCTAAACATGTAAATCTATTATTCAATCATTATAAGCTTATAATGAACAAAAATTCATCTCCCCAAAATAAATCTCGAAGTCTATGTGATGAGATGAATTAAGCCATAGAATCGAAAGAAAATGCTTGTACATGTGTGAGATTATGACTAATCAAACATATATACTCCCCCTTAAACAAATCATAAGATCAAGAGATTACATTTGATGCACCAAATAAATTGAAAGCAATTTTTTTTTTTTTTATCCAGCCACGATTCTTCATATATATCCCTTTCAAGATCCTGATGGCTTTGACACATTTATGAGTGAGTATCTTTTCCCTTAATAAGCAACGAGTGCATTAATAGGTTTTTCATTATGCCCTACCGGTAACCCTTTTCAAGATAGAATTTTTAATTTTTTAAACACTTCAAACAATAATTCAAGATTCATGGATGGAAAGTTATATGCGAAATTAGTCAAGTGTTTAAGGAAGTATATCAAAATTATGGCAAAGTTCACCAAAACACTTCTCTTCAATTTAGATGGAAATACAAATTTTTTGGTCCATTACAAATTTAGTTGACTAAATGAGTGACGCACATACAAGGAGATAGAAGCTTATAAAATATTTTAAAAACAAATAATGAACCCCTATCCTTTTTATTTTAAAAAATTAGGGTTGTGCACTAATACCGAAAGACTTCCTAACATATTCAAATCGGAAGTCATTCAAGGGTTTGGTTAAAATATCATATTTTTGAACCTTAAACAGCCCTAGATTTTGGAAAAGTGATCTTGACAATATTTTTCTCACATCTTTACTTTTTATTAAAATTTGAATTCTTTTTCTTTAAAAAGTTTTCATATTTTGGTTTTGAAAAATGCAAGCTCTTTGACTTCTGAAATAGGTATGGATTTTTGAAAGGTTTTCAATAAAGTCAGTGAAAGCTTGAAACCTCTTAGTCACAAAAACTTTAGGATTTTGAATTTTTGAAAAATTTTTTACATAGTTTACAGAAAGTCATAGAATTTGTGATAATTGGGACGAATATGTCTTTTAATACCACAATGGCGACACATAAGTACAAAGAGTTGGGGTTTAGAAAATTATACACCTTTCACTTTTAGAGGAGAGAATAATTGTGGTGTAAACGTTAGAGCACTACTCATTGATGTGGCTGAATGCTTTGGGAAAGTCTTTGAAGCTTCTACGTGCTTTGGAGCAATCTTTTGAGTTTCTATAAAAGATGGAGATGCTGCTGATGTGGTCTTCTCGGTAGTGTATCCTAGGCTAATTTATCTCCATGCGACCTCTGCTTGTTCCAAATTTCTTCAAACCTACTTGAACTAGAGTTCATCTTTCAATTACCTTACTATCATGTTTTATTTTTTCTTGTAGTTCTTTGATTTTTAGTGTGTAGTTCACTAATGATTTTCTCATTTTCTTCAAGTTTCGTCTTTTTCTTCAATCTTCACTTTCATCTTTTCAGCATTTTGAGACTATAAATCTTTATCAATTTCTAAAGAAGATAATTTACTTGTAAGTTTTTCATTCTTAATTTTTAAAGCATCTCTCTCATTTTTCAGCATATTATTCCTTTGATGCTAGGACTTTTCTTTGCTTCTTCAACCTACAGCATTCATTAAAAAGTTGATTGTAGGCTTCTTGAAGGTTATTGTCAAGTTCATTTTCAGAGTCATCATTCTCATGATTTGATATCACAGGTGTCACTTAGGGTTTTAAAAAGTGAATCCATTGATTCGAATTTGATCTTACTTAAGAATGTAAAGTGACCTTTTTTGATAAAAATTCCAAACCAAACAATCACACACAATGCAAAATAATAACACCGAAGAATAATGAGGAAACCTTATGAGAAAAACCTTAATTATAAATTCTACTATCAACGGGTTATAAGATACTACTTAAATTTCCTAAGAATTACTGGTATAAATTCTTTCTCTAATCTTACTCGAATCACTTGACTATAAGCGTGTTTTCCACGTCATACAGAAAATAAATAGAGAATACAAAGAAAAATAAGAGAAAGACTTATAAGCTCACAAAAGAAAAATTCTCTCTCTTATAAGACTCTATAATATGTCCCTTTAATTCCACATTGTACGTTAATAAGCTTGGCTCCATACATATAGCCTTATAAAGTTCTATTCCAATTAGGACTCAAATATATAAGGTGGCATTTGGTCTATTTTTTCGTTTTTTATTTTTGTTTTATATGTTAAAAATCTCAAAATGAGGAAGTAGAAAATTATCTATTTTCCATATTTTGAGATTTTTCTTAGTTTTTGTTAAAAACTTTCAAAACAACTTTTTACTATTTTTCATTGCATGTGTAAATTTATTTTCTATTTTCGAAAATAAAATTTGAAAACACAAGTAACCAAATGAGTTGTGAGCTATTTTCTTTATTTTTAAGAGCACAAAACGAAAAATGAGTTCAAAATAGAAAATAAAAAACAAAAACAAAAAATAAAAAATAGAAAAACAAACCAAATAACACGTAACAGATTTCCTAAACCGAATAGATTTCTTAAACGGAAACAGAATCTTTCAAATAATATATAACTCAAATAATCGGCTTTTCTACGCTCTGCCTGCAGGGTATACTGTCAAAAGGTCGAACTGATCGCCTTTTCCTGCGCCTTGGTTACGAGATGCATTACCTTGTTTTTTCTTTCAGCTTTTAGCTTTAAATCTTCTATTTCTTTTTCAGTATCCTCAAAATCTCTTGTTGATTTAGATATTATTCTTCCAAGTGTATCTTCATTCATTTGGAAAGTCTTGAGTTCAATTCAACTTAGGAAACATTCAAATCTTCTATTCTTTTCAATTTAGGAGACATACCAATTTTGTCATATTTAATTTAAGATTTTGTAAGGATTTGCCATTATAAAACCTTGGGTAAAGTACAAAAACTACCTTTATACTTTACTCTCGATTTCATTTTAGTCCCAATGGTTAGAAAGACTGAAGTGTAAAAATAGACTTCAACAATTGAAGTACATTAATTAAAAATAAATTTAAAATAAAAGGTGAAGATTACAAAGGAAACTAATTAGAGTGCAATCAATGCAGAATATGAATCCTTATAATGGCATTGATTTTATCTAATTAAAATAAATCATATTATATATTTAAGGTTTTAGGGTAAAGCACAAAAACTACCCCTACACTTTATCTTCTGTCTCATTTTGGTCCCAATGATTTCAATTGCGACAGTCAAATCCTTACACTTTTGGTCAAGCATTAACTAGGTCCCCCGTTTTTTGTCTGTTGAAAACCATCGTTATCTCAATGGTTTCAATTGCAACGGTTAAATTCTTACACTTTTTGTCAAGCACTAATTAGGTCCCTCCGTATTTTGTTCGTTGAAAATTGCCGTCAAGGCGAGGGTAAAATCATCATTTGGTAAGATGATGTACATGACAAAGTGATAATATGGGACCCTTGGATTACATAGAGAGTAAAATCGTCATTTCGCAAGATGGTCCACGTGACAAAGTGATAACGGGAAGACTGTCGGCCATATGTCAAATATTTACTTGTCCACGTGTACTGGTGTTAGCTAATGTAGGTTGCTGCCATAGAGTAGCTTAACTTTAAAAATAAAAATAAAGTATTACAAATTATGCTATCCTTAGGAATTAAACTAAGAATCTTAACGATAAAAAACCAACAACAAAATCAGCTCACCTAGGGCCTGGTTTACATATGGTTTTTAGATAATATTTATATATATTAAAAAGATAACGTTGATTCTCCCTTATTATAATATTTATATATATTTCTATAGAATATATTTATAAATAAGTATTTATTTATTTATATAATAAATATTCAAAGTTGAAGTAGATTCTCCCTCATCTTCTGTATAAATATTAGATATTTTAATATATTATATAAATATTATATATTCTCCCTCATCTTTTTAATATGTATAAATATATAGTATATAAATAATTTGTAACACTTTATTTTTTTTAAACGTCAAAATACTCCATGGCAGTAACTCACATTAGCCAACGTAAACACACGTGGACGAGTGAGCATCTGACACATAGCAGATAGTCTTTTGTCATTGAGGGTGCCATGTCATCACTTTGTCACGTGGACCATCTTGCGAAACAACGGTTTTACCTTCTCCTCAACGGTGATTTCTACTAAACAATAGACGGAGAGACTTGATTAGTGCTTGACGGAAAGTGTAGGAATTTTAACTGTTGCAATTGAAACCATTGGAACTAAAATGAGACCGAGGATAAAGTGTATGAGTAGTTTTTTTATTTTACCGTAAAACCTTACATATATAATATGATTTATTTTAATTAGATTAAATCAATGCCATTATGAGGATTCATATTTTGCATTGATTGCATTCCAATTGGTTTCCTTGTAACCTTCACTTTTTATTTTAAAATTTATTTTAATTAATGCACTTCAATTGTTGAAGTCTATTTTTATACTTCAGCCTCTTCCAACCCAATTTGAGAGGTTGCAATTTAGAACCTTGTTATATATGTCCACATATTGCTCTTTTTCTATTTTTTTTAAATCTCAAACTAAAGCCATTTTTTTTTTTGAAGAAATAAATTTTTCATAGAAGAATGTTAAAAGATAAGAAAAAAGAATTGAATTATATTGCTTACCCAAAAAATAACTTTATTCCTAGAAAAAAAAAAACAAAGGAGTTAATTCTTAGTCGATGTTAATATATTTTATGATTTATAATAATCTTAAATATTCACAATAGTTGGTTAGTGATGTTAATATATTTTATAATTTATAACAACCTTAAATATTCATGACAGGACAAATTTTTTTCATTTAAAAAAAATTGGGTTAAGTTTTTTTTTTAATATGTATGAAATACGAAAACCATTTAGATCTAGAATAAGTGATGAGAAAGTGATATGTGTCAGTTAATAAGAAAATGTTGTTAAAAAATAAGAGAAAAATTGGAAAAGTCAATGAAATGAAAACCACAAAAGGAATGAATAGTTGAGATTTACAAAGAGTAGGGGAAAAAAAAAACAAAAAGAAAAATAGTAGCGGGACCATATAATTATATGTATATCAAGAAATGCGGTGAGTAATCAATTAAATTCAAATTGATTATCCATAGAACTTCAATAAGATTCCATCAATGAATAATAAAATATCCACAAACTAATGTACATATGGTTGGAAAAAATTCTAAAATGTTGTTAAAAAATACCAAAAGATTACCAAAGAAAAGGAAAAAAAAAAAAGCAATCAACATAATCAAACCTTAATACGCAAATTAAGTAATTCAATAGCCATTGAAAGTTCATTAGGAAGCTACAATATTTTTGTACATCTAACCATGTGTACAAAATATAATCAACTAGAATTCACTCGAAGGTATTTTCAGACCAATGTTTGCTTCTAATCTTATTTTACCAAATCTGTGCAACAATTTAAAAAAAATTCTTTTTCTTTCATATTATCCTATATTTTCCACTATCCAAACAGAGCTTTACTAATTACATATGAACAAATTACAATTAGAAAAAAAAGGGTATGATATGTATCGAATTAAAAACACAATGATGTTGAGAAATGGCCATCAATTACCAGAAGAATGTGAGCCTTAGCTTCTTCTTCCTTGGCATCGCTTTTCTTCTTCTTCAATTCTAATTGTATATTACTGAAGAGACTATCATGTATCAGCATTTATTATTTTTACAAAGAAAAAAACAAGAATAAAATTCACTCAGACAAAAAATCAATAACTTGGTAAGTGTACCGTGGGGTTGAAATTAATTAGATTGAAGTTCGCAATGAAGGTGCAAGTGAATTGGGCTTAGAGAGCACAGATAGTTTTCTTCTTCTTCTTGGTTATGAGATGGTGATCTAGGAGAAGAAAGAGGCGATTTTAAAGGTAAAAGATATGAAGTGAAGAGGGTAAGACAGAGAGAGTCAGGGGCGGATTTAGAGAATTTATAGAGTAGGGGCAAAATTAAACAAAAATGAATATTACAAATTTTTAAATGACAAACTTCATGTACTGTTTAGAAGTTCAAGATTTAGCAACTTTAGTTATTTTTTTACCAAAAATTGCTATTTGTAATTTTCAATGCATTTGGTAAAATAAATAGTAATTTTTAATAATTTTTAGTATCTTTTTGTAATTTTTAAGTGTTTATTAAAATTTTTAGTAACTTTTGATAATTTTTAACAACTTTTGACAATTTTTGGGGTGAGTAAGTTATTGGAACTGCGTAAAAAAATGAAAAATTTTAATTGATTCGACAATAAAAAATTATCAAATGTATTTAAAAAGGTAAATTTTAAATTTAGTGAGAGCAATTTATATAACATATATTAAAAAATAAAAAAATTTATACAAAATATATATAAAATTCAAAGAATTTTTTAATTAGTATGGGCAGCTGCCCCTTGGGCCCATGCTAAATCCTTCCCTTGAGAGGGTGACACTGGAAATAAAGATTTCAATAAATTATAGTTACAAAGATGAGAGGTCTCATCATTAATTAGGGAAGTTTTGGGACAAGAGAGGCACAATTGGATTTATGTAAAATTAGAAGCTTATAACTGTCCGAATAAAAGTATTTCACTGATTTAGACTTGTTTATAATAATATAGATATAAATATATATATATATAGAGGAGAGAGAGAGAGAGAGAGAGAGAGAGAGAGAGAGAGAGGAAGGAAAAGGAGAACTTAAGAGACCAGAGGTCTGGAGAGAGTAATGAAAGCAGGGGCATGAGCGCGTTCGTCGACCAAGCGCCACTTCCGAAGAGCCTTCAAGGCGTCCTTGATTGTACTTGTCGTTTTTTTTGTCTTAGCAACTCAATGGCCACTTTTCCAACTGAGAACAAAGGCCACGCTCGTCGTTGTTGCAGAAAAAACACAATATACATGATATCAGCACACCATCGCAAAAGGTATATATATATATATATATATATGTAAAAATTAAAGCAATCGAAGCAATGCAATGCTTACATATTGGATCGAATTGAAGTGGGTTTGAGAATAACGGCTTGATTTGTTGGAGTTTCTAAACTGAATCGATTAAAACTTAGAGGGTGAATACTGTGAACGGATTATAATTACGAAATAAAAAGTCTTGATTAGGGAATACGAATGATTAGTGTTATGAAAATAGAATGCCTCATCGTTAATTAGGGAATCTGACATAGTAAAATTATGAATTATGTAACAAGAAATACACTGAATTGGTTAAAGCCTGAAGGTGAATAGCATGAACGGATTATAAATTACAAAAATAAAAGGTATTGATTAAAGAATATGAATGATTGCTGTTATGAAAATAAAACATCTCATCTTTGGTTAGGAAGTATGAAATGGTAGAGCTGTGAATTATGAAATAAGGAATACAATTGAATTTACTAAAAAATAGAAGGGAATAAGGGTCCAACCAAAAATTTTTAAATATTTCTATTTTTTATAATAGTATAGATATAGATATAGATTTATGATATTCTAATCTAAGTAAAATAAAAATACGATAATGTTGAAGTTATAAATCTCAATAAATTTTTAATAATGTGTTATTTAAAAGTTGATAAATAAATATTTTAATTATAATATGGCATGTCGATGAAGGGAATTAAATGTTAGTAATATTTTTACAAGATTATTGGTTTTAGTGAAACATTCAGACCGTACGACCGTGATTAGCTGGATATTTTACCTTCCAATAATTAAAAAAATAAAAAATAGCTGTTACAAGCTTCATTCCTCTCCCGAGTTCCAATTCCCAAATTCTTCATCCTCCTCCTCCTCCTCCTGTTCTTCTTCTTCTTTTTCCTCGTCGTCGTCGTAATCATCCTTAATTCAACTTCTGGACGCTTTTTGGACACAGAAGAGACCAGGCCCTTCCATCGAACTCCCCCGTCGCGACTGGCGACCAAAATCTCTGTTTTCGTACTCTTCAATTGCCTCCTCTTTCTCTCTCTTAGGGTTCGGACAGCCGATGAACAGATCGCCGTGCACAGATCTCAAGCCTCTTGACTGATTGCTCCAAAGGTAAGTCTCTCCTACGGTTTCCCAAAGATTCAATTAAATGGGAAAAAAAAAGGCAGTTGATGGAATATATTTTCCCGGAAAACTTTCCGTGGAAACGAAAAATCCTGGCGTGTTAATGGCGTTGACGAGGTTTGATTTTCAGCTGATATTGCTTGTGTGGCACAATCAGTTGCCGTGGTGGTGGCGGCGAGGTAGCGAGATGGCTCGGGATAAGGATTTGTCGGCGTCTCCTTTGTACAGAAGAAGGTATTCGCGGTCCCGGTCCCCCGTGGAGCACAGGTATAGTAGCAGAAGAAGCCGAAGAGATAGAAGCCGGTCTCCGTATTCTTATAGCAGGTGATACCCGGTTACTTTGTTTATCCCATATCATTGTGTTTGTAGATTTTAATTATGCAGACTCACACATCTCTTTCGTGGAAGTGAATTAGGATTCGTTCAGGTCATGCTGTACGGTTCCGATCCTCTTTGGGTTACTGAACTCTTCTTGCTTGTCTATGTATTAATTGAGAATCACATTTCTATTCGGTTGGGATTATGTAGTTTTACATTTTGGCTAAAATGTGGTTGGTTTGAGGTCCCGGTCGCTTGGAACACTTGTATTATTGCATAGATAGCTAGTTAAAGGGGATATTCCATAAAATATTTGGTACGGCTTTAATTTGAGACATAAGATTAACCATATATATTATCCTTTCTCCTTTTTGGGTACTTTTTTATGATTTGCTTGGAATTGGGAGCAAACTTGAATCTCTCAGGAATTCAGATGCTGGCTTGCATTTTGTTGCGGTTTATTTGGTACTTGGAGCTGAGCTTAAATCTCTCAGGAATTTAGAGCACTAGCATTGTGCTGTTTAGAGATATTATGTACCTTCTTATAGTAAGAAAGTTTTAATCTTTACTAAACTTCTTTTTCAGATTTAACTTTCTACCAAAGAATGAACTTGACATCATTGGATATAATTTTTTGAAAGCTTCTGCTTATGTTATTTGCTTTTTTTTTTTTTTTTTTTCTCACTTTATGACGGACAGGTGTAGATGGTCTTGCCTTTTGGTATTGGTTATGATATGTTGCTGCATTGAGAGTTTCTCATACTATGACTAAGCTTATGATTCATAACCATCATTCTTTCTAGAAGATTTGCCCTGTTTTTTGTTCAATCTGATGACTATGCTGCTTAATTTAGCAGTGATGGTTGGGCTATTCACATTCGGTTGAGCTCTTAATTTTTGCACTACATAGTGGAATTTTCTAAAGATTGATAGGCGTGGCATGATTTCAACAACGTTAGATGAGAGATAGATTACAATTATTCTTAGAAATCATTAAAGACACTGTTGTTTCCCTTCAAATGGGAAGTTAGCAGGTGATGGGTGCCAAAGGGTGTCCTTTTGTTGCTCGTTTCTTTAGCGGTCTCATGTGTTAAAAGAGCTCCCACCCAGTTTATTCTTTAGCATTTCTGAGGTAACTGTACACGCTTCTACACTTATTTGCTAGATGGTGGGTTGACATGATACTATAATGTATAATTTTCAATTCCAAAAGATTTGCTTGCTGCATAATAACTTGTATGTCGTTTTACACAGGCGAAGAAGTCGTTCAGTTTCCCCTCGACGCCGCAAAAATCGCTCTCCAAATCCAAGACGTCGTAAAACTCGCTCTCCAACTCCAAAGCATTTTAAGAGACAAAGAAGTATTAGTACCTCTTTGTCTCCTTTAAATAGATCTCGCAGTCCAAGTAGCGGGTCAGTAGAGCGCAAAAAAGCTAGTGAGAAATTGAGAAAAGATGAAGAAGAGAAGAAAAGGTATATTAATCATTTTTTGTCCTCACGTTGGTTGATTTTCTTTTTATTTTTCCTTTTGTTTTTTTTTGATTGCCCATTGGTTGAGTATGGTTTGTTTTCTGTCCTTATTACACTGTTCTGTGCATTTTTAAAGCACATAGGTCGCACTATATTGGCTTTCTACAAAACGTAGAGAAACTGTAACTTGGATTTGCAGTAGTTTCTACAGGATGTAGAGAATCTTTAGCCTGGACTTGCAGTAGTTTCTACAGGATGTAGTGAAACTGTGAGGTGATTGAAATGTGACTTCACATTCTGTTGCACATTTGTGTTTATGTCCATGTACCTATTGTCATTTTATAGTTTATGAGAATAATAGGGAGTGGTAGTTCCTTGGTTCTAAATGACGTCACATTTCAATTGCCTTGTAGCTTCAATCTTTTTTTTTTGGTTATTCGGGGTATATGCCTTTTTACAAGGGTAATTCCAGTACCTGAGGTGAAGAATAGCATGAGGAAGGGACAAATAAGAGTTGAGACAAGATAGTTGTGCATTGCAGGTCTCTAAGACAATGTGAGTACTAGCGAATCTGAGTATCTTATTGCCAGAGTTTGTTTGTAGACTAAGAGAATGTAGAACATGCTTTGTTGTAGATTGCCTTTAAGTTCTCTGTTTCCCAATTTTATAACCCACCGTTCAGTTTTTATCGTAACTCAACGCTTAATTAGTAAAATGCCATATTGCTGTTGACAATGAAATTTTAGCAATGGGTTCTTGCGTACTGGATGTAGTTCAGTGTTAATTATTTATCCGAAGGATATTAAATAGATGCATATCGAGGCTGGGTTGATTTGTTGTGAATACATATATGTACACATATATTGATAATCTAAAACAAATCCAGGTGAAAGTTTAGTGTTTCGGATATTCATTTCATAGCCAATTTGATTGTCCTTGTAATCTTTTTTTTTAGGGAAACTTTTAGTGAAGTCAATCTCTATAACCAAAATATGAAATAAATCATGAGAAGGAAAAAATTTGAGTATGTTGAAAAAGTTCTTGTCACAACGAGAAAGAAAAGAGAAATGAGGTAGCCAAGTAAGCATTTCTAACCTGAAAGAAAAGAGAAATTGTCAATTTTAATCTGGAATTTCCCTACCTGCTCAAGTTGTAATCTTCTCATTCATTATCAACCTTCTGCACAATGTTTGGTACAAAGGATGGGAAGCAGGAAAAAAAATGGAGGAAAGGAGTAAGCATCATTAGTGAATGGATTATGGGTTCTGACCAATTTGTTTGGTTTACTGGAAAGAAAGGAGGAGGGAAATGGACTTGATATCAATTTCAAAGTTATGTTCTCAATTTATTAAACCATTAACCTAAATGAAATTGGAGGGCAACAAATATGATTTCTGTTTTAGAAGAGAGGGAGCTCCCTACTTTCTTCTGCCAAAGATTGGGTAAATCAGTTTTTGTAGGTGCAGGGGGATTTCTTTGCCCCCATTACTTCTATACTCTCATTCCTTCTATCAGATTTCAGAAGATTATTCCTCAAATTCCTTCTTCCCTCGTTCCTTTTGTATCTTCCCCGTATCAAACATAGCCTAATAGATAATTTTTCCAAAAGTGGAATCATATGATATTCCTTTATGGCACATAATAACAATTCAGAATTTTGCTTTGACAAAACTATATTTTAATTCAAGGATTGAACTATTATGGTGATTAGCTTTAAAACTGCAACAGGTTACTTGACATTTTTCTCCACAGGCTTTTTTGAAGGAAGATACTGCTATAGTTCAACTTGTTATATTTGATGATCAATTGGATGCCTCATTTATCTACTGTTCACCAGTTTTGAAACTCATTTGTTTGGATCAGAAAGGTATGCCTTAAAAGCATGAGCATATTTTTTTTGTGCATTAGTCGTCATGAAGGTTAGTTTGTCATTCAGTAATATAATAAAAGAGGGGAGAAAAAAAAGGAAGAGCTCGCTATGTCAATTGCCATTTCAGTTTTTCTATTCTATGGCTTCACAGAATTGAAATGAAGTATTTTCAACCCAGCATCAGTGGTCATTTCATGCTTAACTTTATTCCTGTTCTATCAGGCGTCAACATGAGGTAGAAATGAAATTGATAGAGGAAGAAACTGCCAAAAGATTGGAAGAAGCAATAAAAAAGAAGGTTGAGGAGAGCTTGAACTCTGATGAGATCAAACTGGAAGTACAGAGGCGATTGGAGGAAGGTCGGAAGAAACTTGTTGATGAGGTTGCAGCTCAACTTGAGAAGGAAAAGGAAGCTGCCCTTATTGAGGCGAGACAAAAGGAGGCAAGTACCTTTAAAAATTCCCTTCAGCACGTCACTTCCTTTTCCTTGTACTGTGTCAGTGCAAATGTTTTTCATTGTGATGCATTGCCCTAATTTTGCACCCTGTGGCTATTTTTTTTTCTTTCTTTTTCCTGTTTTATTTATTAGTAGCATGGCAGTTACTCATCTGAAGCTTAATTGTATTTGGACAAGACTGGTTCCATTTATATGGCAGACAAAATTGTTCCTGAATGCATTCATAACTCTCTGATTAACAATGACAAGGATTTGCATGAAAAAAATGGTAAGCTAATGGCCAGGTCACCAGATATAAGGTGTTTGTTGATGTATGGGTGAAAAGCCGATGCTTATAGCATACTTTCATAGTTTCACTTGAATTTATTGAAACTTTTCTAGCCACCACCAGAGCTGCATACTTTGATTTTTCCTTTCAATGCAAGGAAAGAACTGGATTTTGTGTATTTTTTCTTTATGCAGGAACAAGCTCGAAAAGAGAGAGAGGAGCTGGAAAGGATGCTTGAAGAGAACAGGAGGAAGGTGGAAGAGGCTCAGAGAAGGGAAGCTTTAGAGCAGCAACGGAGGGAGGAAGAACGTTACCGAGAACTGGAAGAGCTGCAAAGACAGAAAGAAGAAGCCATGCGAAGGAAGAAGCAGCAAGAGGAGGAAGAACGCGCAAACCAGATGAAATTGTTGGGCAAGAACAAAGCGCGGCCAAAGTTGTCATTTGCAATTGGCTTGAAATGATCAAATCGTTGAAATAATTAATGAAGACAATCAATTTCATGTTAGATGTTTACTTTTGCCATTTCACTCCCCTGCAATTTAAAAAGTGTTACCATTGTTTTGGTGTATATTCCATCAAGTCCATGCTTATGGTGCATTTTTTTTTGGCATGAACTTCTTAAGTGCTTATTCTTGGCGTGTCAGTGGTATATCTTGAAATGATCTTCTGGTCCAGGACTTGGAATTCTAGCACATTTTGGTGGGTGGCTGACTTACTTTTCCGGGTCTCACGTCTTTGATTGCATGCAATTTGTGGTGTGCAACCCTTGAGAAAGGGATGAGACTCGGTGTGTTTGGTGGGCAGAATGGGGTGGTGAGGCTGTGAGTCCACGACAAATGGTCAGAATTAGAGTCTAAACTAGTAATTGCGTTTGTGTGAAGGTGCAAAAAAATATAATTTAACGTGTAAATAATTTAGATTTAAATTTATAAAATAAATTTACATGAAAAACTTTAAAACAAAATCACTAAAAAAAAATTAAGTTATTCATACAGTATTTAATAAATGTGTAAAATTTTATTATATTTTTAAAAATATTAATAAAAAAATTTTTATACCAAAAAGTATTTAAAAAAGTATAATTTTATGCGAAGTGATTGATAAGATAACCAAAGTGGGGAGAGAGAGAGAGAAGTAATTTTGATCATTGGATAAATTCAATGATTAAAAATATATAAATGTCAAATCATAAATTATATTGTTATATAGATTTTACCCTTCAATATTAATCATTGAACTCATAAATTTTGTTTGTTTCATTGGACATGAGATTGACTAAGAGATATCAATTCTATCCTTAGAGGTTGTTTGGCACCATAAAAAATATAACTTTGTGTTGACACTTGTCGTGTTAATTTTTGATCTAATGTTTGATAAAAATTTGTAAATGTTGAAAAAAGTTGCTAAAAAATGGAGAAAATTAATAAAAGTTAGAAAAAATGGCAGAAGTTAGAAATGTGTTTGGTGGAAAAAGATGGTAAAAGTTAGAAATGTGTTTGGTGGAGAGTTGAAAAAAATTGATAGAAATTAATTTTTTTGGCGAAAATTGGTGCACCAAACACCACCCTCAATTTGATTTCATATTTAATTTCACATTTTTTCTTGAGATAACATTTATTGTACACATATTTCATTCGAAAAATTATTCTAATAAAAAATTGTAACTAAGTATAATATGAAATTAAAACTGTGATATTATTTCTTATTCAATCTTATATTCTACTAAATAAACATATTTATAGAGTTTAAATCTCACCCTTTTAATATTATCGTCCGTCAATCCAAATTGCTTTAAAAAAGCACACCTATGGAATCAATATATCATAAGATAATTAAGAGAAAAGGAAAATTCTTTTTTTAATTTTTTACCTTGACGATTAAGTTTGAGGACAAAAACTAAAAATACTTTTGTTAACACTCCTAGGCCTTAATTTTCCCATTTAATGAATTTTTGAAAGTCCATTGGTCCCAACAATATTACCGTCAGACAAACAAGCCTTATATTTTAGGAGTGGGCTTGCTTGGGTGAGTTTTACGAACCTTGGGCCGATGTATTCTGTTGCCACTTGGTTATAAATTAAGGACTTGTGTGTTTATTTGCAAAACATACGTCGACTACTGAGTAGTTCATAAATTTAGGGTATGTTTGGCGTGTGGTTTAAAATTAAGAGACTATGTATTACGAGAGTAATTTTTTAACTTTTCACTCATATTTTTTCACCTCTTCCTAAAAAGTTAACATTTAACTGCTCAAGAGCGGAAATTTTAACCCATTTAAATTTTATAAAGTATATCTAACATGATTACAAGGCAAAAAATTTTGTAAGTAATCTCATACCAACCACAATTATAGAAGATATAAGGATTTTATATTTTAATAATGATCTTTTTCAATTGATCAATAGTAATTTATATATTGTAAGTCAGATAAGAAGTATTTGGGTATATTTGATTTTTTTTTTTTTCCTTTCTCTTGTTTGGTTTGAAGGAAAATGGCTGATGAAAAGGTGGTAGGGTAGATCAATTTTCTCTTGTTTAGTTGGAGAGGAAAAAAATAAATCAAGGGAGGTTAAGGAATATTTTCCATCCCAACCACAATTTTTAATTTGTCCACTAGTGGGCGGAAAACAAGGAAAAATGGACATACTGAAGTAAAATTACAATTTTGCTCAATTGCAAAAATCTCTTTACAAAACAACGAATCAAGATGTAAGGCTATAATAGTAATTTGGTTATAAGTAATATATATATACATATATATTATTCATCCGTCCTATTTTTTCATCCAAACCAATGAACATAGTTTTCCTTTTTAGTTGAAAAGGTCCAAACAAGACGAGAGAAAACATATTCACAATTCTTCCATACTCCGTTCCTCATTTTTCCCACTTTTTAGTAGGCCAACCAAGTACCACATAAGATTTACCTCCTAATTTTTTAATAAAAAAATTATTATTTTATTAAAAATTTACAAAAAAAAGTTAAAATATTTTTAACAGTATCAAATTTGTAAATAAGGTAAAACTTAATAAACTTTATAATAATCGACACACTTAAATTATATTATTAGGTAAATTACATTTAAACTCCCTAAATATTTGAATAATTATAAATCAATTTTTTAACATTTGAAGTTACACATGAATCCCTCCGTTAGTAATGTCGTTAGCTAAAAGGAGTATTGGCCTTCCCCTTATTTACAATTTTACTATTGCATATATAATTTTTTTAATTATCTATATAACAATATGACTCATTGATTTGACATTTGTATATTTTCAACCATTAAATTTATTCAATGGTCAGGATTACTTATTTTTCTTTCTATTTGATTATTTTTTCGATCATTTCACATAAAAACAAATAAAACATAATCCTTCACTCTACTTTGGTTGCCTTTTCAATCATTTTATATGAAATTATAATTTTATATGAAAATATACTCTTACTTTTCTCATATTTTTTAATACTTTTTACATAAAAATTTTTAAATTAATATTTTAAAAAAATGTGATAACATTTGTAATAAATAATAAAAATTTATACATTTACTAAACACTATATGAATATCTTAATTTCTTTTGATTAATGATTTTTATTTTTATAAGTTATTTTTATAATTTTTCATATAGGTTTACTTTATAAATTTAAATTTAAGTTATTTACACGTCAAATTATATTCTTGTATCTTTAGGCACAGATAATTACTAGTATAACTATAATGGTCTAACCCAACCTCTATTTTCAAAATGTTTTGTTACCCATCTTTTGTTTAATTATGATTTTTGAAGTTGAATATGAACCATCTTTTATTATATATATATATATATATATATATATATTAATCTGATATTGAATCATACCTTATTTGTAATACATGAGTTTGATGAAATAAAAATTCAAGTTCTTTTTTTTTTTTTGGTGAATAATAAAAATTGAAATTAGTTTGTACAAATTCTCTATAATTTTAATTTGGGCCTTTTCAAAAGAAAATTATAGCTTCGTCACTATTTAAAGCGAAAAATTAAAGTAATGTCTTTTAATTTTATTCATATGATAAATAAAAATAATTATTATAAATAAAAATAAAAAATGTATCAGATAATATACTTATTCAGTAAGAGAGTTCTTGAAAAGTGCGTTATCACTCCATTACATCTAAAAAAATACTAGTTTAAAACGAGTCCTCAGTTGCCTTGTTTAATTAAAGCATATGCTTAATAATATTTTTTTTAATTGCAGTGTAGTCACTAGGCTTAATTCGAGTTAGAAAAAATTAGGTCGCATTTAGTTCGTATTTTTATTTTTTATTTTATGTATTTTATATTTTGAAAATTTTAAAATATAGAAAATAAAAAATGCAATTAGTTTGATATTTTTTATTTTTTGTATTTTGATATTTTTCTTGTTTCGAATTAAAAATGCACAAAATGACTTTTTTCCATTTTATATTTTATGTGTAAATTCATTTTCTATTTTTTAAAATAAATTTTGAAAATACTAGTGACCAAATAAATTTTGAATTATTTTTCTTATTTTAAAAAATACAAAATAAATTCAAAACAAATATATCAAATGACACGTGGAAGTTATTTACTTTTTGTTTTACTATATGAATTACGAATTCATAACTTCTATTAAGGTTGCGTTTGGAATCTAAAAAAAAAACCAAAAAAATTAAAAGTGAAATTTTTTTGAAGTTTTGAGTGGAAGAAATTATTTTAAAATAATAGGTGGATATTTGTATATGATTTGATATAAAGTTGTTAAAATTATATAAAGTGATACGTGATAAAATTTTAGTAGAGAAATTTAAAAATTTTTAAAATTTTATGAAAATTTTTAGTACAAATGTCAAATCAATTTTTTAAAAATCTACCAAAATTCACTGAAACACACTATTTTAGTTCGTTCCAATTTATTTTGATAAATGTTTAAAATTTTTTAGAATTAAAAAAAGGTGAAACTTTTAGAATATTTTAAAAAATTTAAAAATTTTTTTGGTACTCCAAACGGCATTTAAATTTTACTAATTTCCCTACTTCAAATGCCTCTTGGGAAAAAAAAAAAAAAAAAAAAAAAAAAAAAAGAGAGTAAAAAAATTGGGTTGGAGGGTTGAAAAGGCCACACACGGTTGGACTTGGAATCGCAAAGTTCGAGACAGGGCATCTCTCTTTCTCTGTGTCCGTCAGTCAGTATGCATCTGTCATCATTAAGTTATAATTGCCTTATGAGTAGTGGGGCCCCTCTATACAGTCAACCTGTCACGTGACAGTTCACCGAATAGGTGTTGTCCTTTCCACATGAGGGGGCCCACCGGCAATAAATTCGAGCACGTGCTACGCATCAGACGACGATGCCTACCGTACTTTGTGGTCGAATGATCTCAGCCGTCCGCTCCGGGGGGTTGGGTTAATAGCTGCCACTCACATGTCTCCGATTTGACTTGTGCCTTTCTGCACTTTTAGTGCTGGTGGCAGTCAAAACAGCAATAATAAACAAATGACCTGTTTGGTCGATCAAAATAATATTAAAAAAATATTAAATATTAATTATTTATATATTTTTTTAAATAAAATTTTAGTATATATTATTTTTATGTTATATTTTTGTATTTTTATTATATTTTTTTTCATTTTTTTAACTAAACAACCCCAAAATAAAATAAAATTAAAAAAGCAGAAAAAGATTGAGGAGTGTTTGGTTAACAAAAATTTGATAAAGAAATATAATAAAAGTATAAAAATTTAATATAAGAATGGTATGTAATAAAATTTAATTAAAAATATAAAAATTAATAAATTTTAATTAATTTTAACCACCAAAACATCTCTTCAATAAATACCACGCTCCCCCGAGCAACCTTGGGTGCGCCCTCCCGTTTCTACGAGAAGCTCTAAAAGCCAGTGCAATAAGAGTGCGTTGGGGAAGTTGTAGAGCTATTAACTATTAATTTTTTTAATTTTTTTAAATAATTAGATTTATTTTCTCATATTTTAATTTTTTTAAATTTGAAGGATAAAAATATCAAATTAATAAAAAGTTTAAAAAACTAACTATTAAAAAGTTAATTTTTTTCCTTTCCAAACTCAACTTAAGAAGGTGTTCGGTTGGCTAAAATTAACTAAAACTCACAAATTTTTATTAATTTTTTATATTTTCTTCTAATCAAATTTTATCACATATTATTTTTATATCAATTTTTTATACTTTTATTGCATTATTTGGCCAAATTTTTACTAACCAAACACCCTATAAATTTAAATAGTTAATTAAAAAGGCGAGATTTAATACAGTTTAGTTATATTATTTTTGTGATATTGAGTTGGTAATTACTGGATTAAAATTTAATAATTCAGATGTATTCATACTGTTTTAATTTAAAATAAACGTAAATGCATCTGAATCGTTAAATTTAAAATCAACTATTTCAATTGCAAATCATAAAACTAACATAGCATTACTATATAACTCCTCCAAATCTGATAATTTATGTGCAGTTTTATATGAGTTAATATTTTAATATACATAATCAATTATATATGGTTCCGTAAATTGACAAAACCTAAAAGGCCAACAAACAAAACATTCGTCAAAAAACAAGAGACTCTACTAAAAGATTGTCATGTTTTTTAAATTATATAGGTCACGTTTGATTAAGAAAATTGAATGATAAAAAATAAATAATGTTATACAATATTGTATGTAATTAAATATAATATATATATCTAATGATTTTTTATGTGATATTATTTTTTTAGTATTTGGCTAGTAAAATATTAAATGTAAGTGCACATAATATGTGTGTGATTTTTTAAGTAAATATTTATTTTTTAATTTTATATAAATTATCAAACAAATTTAAAATAAATAATTATTAAACACTTGAATAATATTAGATGATTAGTTTTAAAAATATTTAAGTAAATAATTTGTAATTAAATGGTATTCAAAAAAGATAAAAAAATTGTAAATGTAGTGGGTTGTTAAAAAGAGCATCTAAGGAATGCTAAAATATGTAAAATTAAATTTACTTAATTATGTAGTAGTTACTAATTTTTTTGTTATTTTCATGAAAAAAATATTAGTAGTTGTGGGATATTAAAGGATATTAATTAATGAAAAAAATTCTACCAAATTTAAGGTATCACCAAATATCTTTACTGTTTAATCTATATAATTGATAGATAAAGTAAGATAAAAAGTATGATTTAATAAAAGATGTGGTAAGCAATAATTTTTTACTTTCATATCTAATACCGACTTTTTCTTAACCAAATATGAAATAAACTGAATTTTACGAATTTATAATCTAATTCTTACCTCATGTCCCACGAACACATATATAGGGCCCGTTTGGTGTGTAATAATTTGCTGAAAATCTCCAAAAATCTCTATAAATCTCTGTTAATTTTATATCACATCAATTTTTTTCTCCCACTGCACGCATTACGAACTCTCCCCAAACCACAATTTATCTCAATTTATCTCATTTTTTCTTACTCCAAACAAACCCTCCTAGAGTCATTCACTGTGCAATTTATCAGATATAACCTCCTAGAGCTATTTTTATTTGCAAATCTTTTTCATCCCTCCATTTTCGCCTCAAACCAAACTCCTCTTTCCTTGTAATTATAGGGCTGTCTTGTAGCTTCACCTGGGAATTCAAATATATATATATATATATATATATGGGTGTGTTTTGAGTTGTATAAAAGTGTATAAAATAAAATAAAATTGTAAAAGTAAATATCTCGTAATTCGTGTAATGAGTGAAAAATTTAAATTTTGTTATCTCGTAATTCGTATTTGTAGAGATTTGTAAAATTTTATTTTCTTTTATTTACCATTAAACAGACCCTATATATAGTCATATAATGAAGGTCCTTTTATCATTTGTTTCTCTCTCTTCCGGACCTTAATTGCTTTACTATCACATGTTTGGAGAGGGATTCTAAAAATTAATCAAACTGATTGTTCAATATATATGCATGTATGTATCTAACATAAACATCTGGCTAATTATGGTAAGCCAACATATACAAACATCTCAGCTAATCAATTCGTGCATCTCCCGCATTAATTATTAGACATATATTAGAGATTCTCTTAATTGAATTAATTAGTGTCTTCTTAATAAATAAATAAATAGTTGACCCCATTTAATTAGGAAAACATCGGCTAAGTTCAGTTACAGAGAATGTACAAAATTCTTTCGATTGCTCTTCCTCACCCATCTCTCTCTCTCTCTCTCTCTCTCTCTCTCTCTCTCTCTCTCACAATTTAGCCACACAAATTCTTACAACTTAGTGACCTAATTATACACAAACCAAAGGTGTGATAAGTCAACAAAAAAAAAATCACCAAATTTGGCTGAAGATTTTCTAATTCGGCTGAAGATGGCTAATTATCCCCGCAGCTGTTTAAAGCAATTGATGAAATTTTTCACCCACTCACACGGGTGGATTTCATGCAAGTCAACATATATATCCTTGAACTTGGGAGTAATATTCACCTAAAAAATGCAGCCTCTATGGATTGTTCCTTTTCCTAATTCTTTTCGATAAGGATTTTTTTTTTCACACGAATGATACTAATGAAATTAATTCAAAATTTCAAAAATATGAAACAAAACATGGATTTTAAAGGACTATGGGGACTGGTTGTAAAATTATAATTTAAAAAAATTTTTACAATGAATAAGATAAATAAATATAGTAATTATTATTTATTGACTAACATTGAAAACAAAAATTAACATAGTTCTCGTTGGGGGTAATAATGAATAACTCATATTGTTAAATGGGTTTTGGGGTGTGTTGTATTGTCCAACCTTGACAGTTCAAAAGAATTTCACTCCTAACACATACTTTCATGCTTTATTTGAGAGTTTAGGAGAGAAGAATATAGAAAAAATTAGCAACGATAAAGAAAAAAAACGATAGTGGTTTTCTTTCAATGTGTTTGAGAGTTTTGGATATAAAATTGTGATTTTCTTTCTCTCTCTCTCTCTTTTTTATGAGTTGAAAAGCAATATAGGAAAAGAAAATATATATACTATTATTTTATCATATCGTGAAAATGTTAGAGAGTTTCACAAATCAAAAAATTTGTGAATCACCTGGATATTTTTCATTGACAAACGGTTTTAGTTAGTTTGAGAGTTTGAAAATGTGCTACAGACCTAGGTGTCTGGGTTTACTAACTGGAAGTCAGTCTTATATCCTACGATATTTAGTTTTTGTTTGGTCGTTTGTTCCTTTTTTGATGTGAAAGTATGATATCATAAAAGTTTCATTAGTTATGTCTTATTTCTCTCCATTCTTGCTCAATTTTGAGTAGAGGAGAAAAAGAAAAATTTTAAACATCCTAGTTCTTTCTCATAAAACCTACAAACACAACACATATTCTCTAATTATTTCTTTTATGGTGTTCATTTAATTTACCCCATCTAAAATAGACATCATGCAAGTGTGATCATAGTATCTGTGTTTTTAAAAGGTAAAATATAATTCCTCCTTCTTATGCGTTATTTTAAGAAATATAATTGGTTTAGTGTTTTTCATATTTATAAATTCTAGTTATAGTGTTCATTTTTCAGTTATACAGATATATATATATATATATATATATATATATAGGATAAAATTTACTTTCTACATACTGATTATGTCACTTGATCTCCCTTGAAAAAAGAGTACCTAAAAATAAGATAATCGTCAAGGAAAGTGGTCGGGAGGAAGTTTTTGGCCATATACTGTTCGACGATCAAGTCAGATGATAATTTAGAGAGAGAGTTTAAAATAGTAGATGTGAGCATACCTTAATTGTTTATATCTTTCGAGTATTTATAGGTGCAGAAAAGTGAAAATTAGTGGAGTGTTGATTTGATCATATTAATCTCAATTACTTTTTCAGTTCTCCAAAAATTTCAATGATGGTTTACAATATATTTAATGTGCATGTGGTATTTTTGCAGAAGTTTAGGTGAAATGAAATAATTTTGAAAACAACTACCTTTTCTCTTTATGTCTCTTACAGTCACAATATTGAAATAATCAAGTTAATTTATAATCATATATTTATGACTGAACTACACTCGTACTTCTTCATTAAAGTGCAAGCCCGTGTGATCCGAGTAGAATAACGAGTTTGAGAAAATCACAATATTTAAATTGGGTGATCGAAATCACACCCCGTGTGAAATCTATTTTCACCACCATCATGTACCATTCTTTATTAATTTACATGCCGTCAAACATAAATTCAACAACTAGGTTCTTAAAGAGAGAATCCTTAGAGAAGTTGATGTGACTCAAACAATTTTATTGTATACATTGGAGGTGTTTCATATATATATATATATATATAACTCGATAGCAACAAATTAGTGAAGGCGAGGTGATACATCTTTTTTTTGTTTTTTTAAATACTTTAAGATATGAAACACAAATTGGACAATTAGGTTCTCAAAAGGGCATCCTCAGAAGCCCATGCGACCCGAGTCACAGGGAGTCTTCAAATATTGATGTGACTCGAGCGACTTTACTATACATTGGAGGTGTTTTGTCTACAGAACTACATAGCAATCAATTAGTGAAGGTGGGGCAATAGATTTCCTTCTTCTTTGTTACTTTAGGCACGTGACCACATACATATAAAGGGGTTTGCCTCATCAATTTTTTTAGTAAAAGAATTTATTAAAATTTTTAACTGTTTTCAATTTTTCTATCAAATATATTTTCAATCTTTTATTATTTCTCTCTAATTTTCATTAACTTTCTCTTTCTATAATTTTTATTAAAATTTATCTAATTTTTTAAATTTTCTTCAATTTTCTTTAATTTTTACAAACTTTCTTTAATTTTTATAAATTTTTAGCAAACACTCAACTAAATTTTTGACATTTTCATTTTAATTATTTTAATTTATATAATTAGATAGAAACGTTTTCATTCTAATTATTTTCATGCAAATTCTAACGTTCGTTTTCATTCCTTTATATTAATAAAGATGGTAAGAGTTGGGAGTTCAATATTTATGAGGTGCTGAATTCAAATTTTAAACTTAATGCTTGTTTTTGGTAACAGATTAATTAATTTGGTGTTTGTTTTGTAAATAATAATAATAATAATAATAATAATAATTAGTGTAAAAAAATTAGTTGAAAAAAATTAAATTTTTTATATATTTTTTAAGAATCCAGACACCATCTAAATTGTCAAACGTAACGTTTTCATTCAAGTTATTTTATTTAATGTGCGGACAAAGTTTTTTTTTTTTTTTTTTGGGTGACGTTTGGATAAAGTTTAATTAGCTCCTTAACATCAAGAGAAGTGTAAAACACGCGCTAGCGGGGCGGGTGGGTTGGCCCAGCACAAAATGTGGGTGCTTTGAGCTCGTCGGCCTCACTCTCCCTCTATAAAGCGTATGTGGCATAGGGTTTTGGTTTGTGCCTATCATTCTCTCTCTCTCTGTATATGAACTTGGTGGTCGGCTAGGGTTTGTAAGAGAGAAGATGGGTTTTACTTTTATTCTCTATTTTTTTTTCCTCGGTGGGTTTATGTTCTTGTTTGTATATAAATGTATGTATATGTGTGTGTATATGGGAAGCGCTTGAGGGGGATGTTGGCTGGCTCGATGCATTTACAGGATGTTTGGACCAGTGAAGGCATCGGACCAGGCTTCATTCCTCTCAAACCAAACCCCGTGCAATCTTCATCATCATCATCGTTCTCATGCCAGTCTTCATAGAGAAAGAACTGTCAATGATTTGCTTTGAGTTGTTAGGGCTAGGTTGAGAGAGAGAGATGGAGAGAGAGAGAGAACTGAAGAGGGACATGATTTGTGTGTGGGGTAAGGTATAGGGTTGAGAGAGAGAGAGGTGTGAGAGAAGAGAGAGAGAGAGAGAGATGATTTGTGTTGTGTTGCGTTGGAAGGGCTAGGTTAAGTTGAGATTATGATCTGTTTTGTGCCATAAGGGCTAGATCGAGAGACATGATTTGTTAGTGTTATGTTATAAGGGTTGGTTTGAGGGAGGGAGGGAGGGAGGGAGAGAGAGAGACAGAGAGAATGGCATGATCTGTTTTGTGCCACAAGGGCTAGATTGAGAGAGATGATTTGTTTGTCTTGTGTTGAAACTTGAAAGGGCTAGGTTGTGTGTGGGTGTGGGTGTGCGTGTGTGATACAGAAAGAGAGAGAGTGAGAGGGGGGGGGGAGTGTGCTGTATTGCATAGAATGAGTTCAGTCTGTTCAGAGGTTGTCTGGATAAATAATTGTTAATTTGTTTTTTGTGCAATTGACGCTCAAAATGATATCTCACCATGGCAGGGTTTAACTCCCAGAGCCAGTCCCCCCTCTCTCTCTCTCTTTCTCTTGTGGTTAAGTCTTTATTTCTCAAGTTGGCTAAAAACTCGCGGAAAGGGTAAATTCTCCAGCCTTTTCACTTGGTATTTCTCTAGATCTGCACAAGGATAAACATGGATATGTCTTGTGTGTGGGCTTGTATGTGTTTATATGTATAGTTGATTTACAAGGAAACCTTTGCGGATTACTTGGATCTAATTTACATGATTAGATGCCGACTTGGGGAAGCTTCTCTTTTCTATATTTTTAATTACCTTTTGATTGTTCATATCTTTTATGTCATCTGTCGCAAACCCCTTGTCGTCAAAGAGGGCAGAGATTGAGAAAGGGAACTTTGGAACACATAAAGCTTTGAAACCCTATATGTTTTGTTCAGTACTAAATAATTAGGCCTCAAGAATTTAGCAAGGTTTTCTTCAAAACTAGCTGATTTCTACTTATACTAGCTAACTATATATATATATATATAAATACTTTTCCCTTTGTTGGGTCAATGACTTTTGTGGTGTTGATGACACAGTCATGATGGAAGTTTTTTTTTTTTTTTTTTTTAATGAATTTATTATTTTAAAATAACAAACTCAGGTATACATGTTCTATATTCTAATTATTTTTTTCTAGTAATCCTTTATATATTTTTTTACTTGTACACAAAGAACACTAATTTTGCAGTAGTTTGTCATTTAAATTGGGTTGATTATAGTTTCCAAAAAAAAAAAAAATTGAGTTGATTATTAAGAAAATGTTCTTGTCATAAGGTGATTGAAAATCCTAGTACACAAGGCCATAGCTTTGCTTCCTTTGGTTCAACTCTCTCTCTCTCTCTCTCTCTCTATATATATATATATATACTCTGTTAGTTGCACAGTTGTGCTGCCATTGTCATTCTGGCTTAGGGTCCTCCCAAGCGAGTAAAAGATTGTAATGGGCCACTCAATCACTTGTAATTCAGTGTTGAATGGGCTGTCTGTTATTCTTTTATTTATTATAATTTTCCATTTTCGATCTTTAGATGTGGCTTTTCATTCATTAATTTGCTTTGGATTTTTTTACATTTGTTGTAACTGACAAATTCATTGCTGCTTTCAATTTCTCTGACAGCATTTAAAGTTCACGGAGGACATGGGGGGCGTTTGCTTGTACAAAATCTGTAATTTTTTTGAAGTTATTTGTTGGGTAATTTTTAGAGTATTTTTGGATCTTAAAAAATAACAAAAAAAAATTTATCAACTTTTTCCAATCAAATATTATCACTTACCACTCTTATACCAACTTTTAATTTTTTTTAGCAAATTAAATTTTAGCAATTTTAACAAAATTTTACATAATTTTTAATAACTTTTTTAATATATATATATATATATATTTTTGCACAAAAACTTATTAACTTCATATTAAATAATCAAAAGTTATTAAAAATTATTATTTTCTATCGAATATATAAAAAATTTCAATTAATGCGTTTTGACCAAAAATGACTATAATTCGCCTTAGAAAACGCACCTTAAACAAGAAGAAAGATTCCCTGCATACTCAAATGGGGGAGGAGGGGCTAACATTGGCCGTTGGATTTTATGTCAGCCATCAGATATCAACTTTTTGTCCGTTGGATTTAATCTCACGGTGCATGCTTTCCACTTCTTTCTCGCGCAAGGCAACAGCATTTTGCAATTTTGATTGGCATTTGAAACTTTCTACTCAGGGTGCTTTTGGAAGTGGAATATTTAGGGGAGTTTAAAAGGTTACCATTTTTCTATTTATGTTTATATATTTATATTTTTTATTTTTTTATTTTTTGTTATCATTTTTTTAAATAAAAATTAAAACTATGTTTGAAAGTACAATTTTGTGTACAATTATTAATTTTTCATTTATAAAATATTCAATTTATTATTTTTTAAAAATTAATTAAATTTAATAAATATATTTTATATTAATTAATTTAATTTATTATATTATTTACTAAAAATAATTGAATAAATATAGTTTATAATAACTTAAATAATTTAATTACGATGTTTACTAAAAATAATTTAACAAAATATAATTCATATTAAATAATAAATTGAATTAATTTAATTTAATTTAATTATGATATTTATAAAAATAATTTAATAAAATATATTTAATATTAGTTAAATTAATTATTTTAAATTAATTATTAAATTAAATTAAATAATTTAATTATAATATTTATCAAAAATAATTAAAAAATATATTATATTAATTAAAATATTTATTTAACTAAATTAAATTAATGTATTTTATTTTATTATTTATTAAATAATTTAATATATATTATTTCTATTAATTAAATTACTAATTTAATTTAATTATTTATTACAAATAAATTGATAATATATATTACATATTAATTTAATCTAATTATATTTTTATTAAAATAATTTTATTTTAATATGATGTAAAAATGACAAAGTATTAGAATTGATAAAATATTTACAACAGAAAAAATAGAACGAAAATACATTTTTCTTGTTTACGTTTTTCTATTTAAGTTTTAATTTTTTGGAAACACCAAACGTAAAAAAATTTAACAAATATGTTTCTGTTACCAGTTTACAAAATTTTAAAAACATAAATAAAAAAACATAAACGTTACCAAACGGGATCTTTGAAATTTTTGGTAATAATATTTGGCAAATATTATTTAGCGCAATCATTAATGTATTTGGTAAATATATAAAAAATTTTAAAAGTTTTATAACTTTTTAGTATTTAGTAAAATTTTTGATAATTTCCGTAACTTTGATTGTTTGGTAATTTCCAAGAACATTTAATAACTTTTAATTATTGGTAAAAAATTATAAAAATTTTAATGACTTTTGAGGTGTTGTAAAATACTTAAAAAAATAAAAAAAATAAAAGTTACTAAAAATTTCTCATTTTTGCTTCCAAGTGCACCCTTGTTGCGCAAAATTGACAATAATTATAGGATGGCAATAATATTAAAGCAAAAATTATTAGGGTTCTTTTGGAGTGACAAAAAGTGAGATAAAATGAGATAAGTTATAAGTTTGTAATTCGTGCAGTAAGATAAAAAGTGAATAACTTTTAAAATTTTTAATATTTTCACTGTTTCTTAGAATTTTGGGTCACTCCAAATAAAACCTTAATGTGAGAGCTAGTTTGATGTTTTTAAAAAATTACTATCATTTCTTATATAACCAAAATCTTGAGTCTTTCTTCCCAATTAATTTATCTCATTCTCATCTATTCATGTTCTCTCTCTCTCTCTTTAAAAAACATATTGTTCTCTGATAAACTTCTCTCTTCAAAATATATATAGTTAAATAATAAATATTTCATTTTACATGAACATAAAATAAGCCATTGAATGATCGATTGAAACACCACTGCTTGTTTATCAGTATGGTTTTTTTTTGAGATTAATGAAATTTCAATACAATTGTATAAAGTTTTATACTATATATTAGAATTTAGACTTTAATTGTGACTATATTAATTTAAAATAAAATTATTAAAACATCTTTTTATTACAAAAATATTACCACCACTATATTGTGAACTTTTTTTTTTTTAAACAATCTTTTTAAGAATATTATCTTTTGCATATATAGTATATATAATTATGTGAACTTTAGGATTTAGTTTGTTGTAAAAATATTAGAAAGAAAATATTACTTTTTTTAACTTTTCAAGGGGCCAAAAAATATTAAAAAACTTTTATATTGATATAAAATCAACAATACAATTTTTCCCCAAAGAGGGGGTGTATGATTTTAAGAGATATTATTATTTTTTGTTTAGTAGATTGTTTATAAATCTCTTTAAAAAAAATATTTACACATACATGTTAATAGATGATGATAAGAACAGTATGTTATTAGAAGAAAGAGAAAGAAAATAGTGAGTTTTCTTTAGTTTAGGAGAAATAAATAGAGGTGAATAACTAAGAAAATTAGGACCATTAAATGACTATTAAATTACTTGAAGGAAGTGTAAAAGGTCAACAATGTTGCTGTGTCATTTGAAAATTAGGACTATTAATTGCACATTAAATTATTTATTTGATAGAATCACGTAAAATCACGACTATTGAATCATTTAAAGAAAATCAGGAATTTTGAACTTCAGTCTCCAATTTTGCCAATAATAATAAAAAAAAAAGAATATTAAGTTCTGTCATTAATAATTTTTGTTTCTGACATTATCGTTACTCCAATTATATATATATATATATATATATATAATACTTCTTCTTTTTCAAAGGGCAACAAAATATATTAAAATTTTTATAATAATAAAAAATAAACGACATAAAATTTCCCCAAAGATTCTTATGAGAAGGGATGAGCAGGCATGAATCGGATTCATTGTTTGAGAGTGTCTTATCACACACACTCCTCCAAATTATCCGAAGCCACTCTCTCTGGATCTCCCTTCTATGCAATACATGCCTCCCATATACACACACATAGACAAATGGATTCATTTGTTTAGCTAATCGATTTGAATCCCTAATTCAAAAACTTATTGTAGAAGAGTGATATTGAGGAATGCTGCATTTGGGTAGCTCAGGTCAGCAATCTCTGTAATTTGATGGCTGGTTCACACAGTTTGTGCGGGAGTTTTACCCAACGAAGAAATGTAATCTCATTTCGCCTAAAAACTACGACGTTATTCTCCCGGACAGCATTTCCCCAAATTTTCATATTTTTAACAGTAAAAAGAAAAAAAAAATCCAAAGATACTCGTAATATTCGTTGATGATTGATCTATTAATTTTCTATCTCCCAGTAATAGTTCCAAAAAGCCCATTCTCAGTGGAAACCCTAAAGCCCTTTATGTTAATTTTTTCACCTGTCAAAAGTCAACAAAAGACGGACATGTATTTCTGTGCACCATGAAGTGTTAAGAGAAACAAGGCTGAGGGAAAAAAAATCAATGATGAGATTAATCTTGCAAACTCTTCCTTAATTCCCCATATCTAGAATTTAGGGTTGACGTAAAATGCAATGTCAGTCAGCTCGTGACATGAGGTAGAGAACTGTTAAATTAAATGTCTTCGTGTCTTTTTTGAATTTGAAAAACATAAATGCAGTTGACTATCAGATTTTAATCCAATCACCCTCAACCTCAATATCACCGAGCTAACATTGGAATGTCAGCCTCCCCTTATTTAGGCTCAATTTTGCATTTTTTCCCGTATACAATTGAGACACAAGCCGTGCTGTTTGATTAGGAAGGGTCACACGGTAGCGTACAAGCTCCCGCATTAGTGGGGTCTAGGAAGGGTCACACGCCCACAGCCTGATTCAGGGTTCAACCACAACCTGAAATGGAAGCCATCCCTTCTTTCAATGGTACAACAATCCTAGAGCTGATTAATTATGATCACGGAATAATTGATGATTTATTTCTATATATCAACCGCAAAAGTATTAACCCGAATCATTTACGAACCATAGTCCTCAACTAAGTGGGCCTGAATCTTACTGTACAGTCTCAAATAGAAACACATTTGTGATGTGGCGACATTGCTTTACAGTAGATGGAAAAAGAATTACATGTGGTTTCAAGCATGTGAAATAACGAAAGGCATACCTATGAAACCGAAGATCTGGCCCTTCAAGGTTGCTCGGGTTGTTTGGGGTCAGGGAAAACTTTCTTGAGAAAATTGATGAAGCGCGTAGAATACAGCTTGGGTTCGACAGCAGAAATCGACAGAGGGTTGTGTTGCAGCGACTTGTATCTGTGCTCTATTTTCTTTTTCATGTTGTATTCCTGCAATATATCAATTATACCCAGATAGAGAACAACATCGTAGACCTCGAAAAGTTCGACTTCGGCCGAACCGGTCTTTTCCTCTAGCAGCTTGCGATTAGCCTGAGCTGGCATGTTTACTCCTAGTTGCACTCGTAACCTGAAGAAATTGCAAATAGTTGGCAGTTAAATACAGCTTTGGTAGCAAACTAATTCAATGGATCCCTGTTACGTACGAAATGTAAGGTGGCATTTGGTTTACATTTCTATTTTTTGTTTTATGTTTTTGTCTTGTATTTTCTGTTTTATGTGTTTTATGTTTTGAAAATCCTAAAATAAAACAGAAAAACACATTTGTTTTGACATTTTCCATTTTTCGTATTTTGAGATTTTCTTTATTTTAGGTTAAAAATGCTCAAAATGACTTTTTGTCATTTTGCATTTCATGTATAAACCTATTTTCTGTTTTTTAAAACAGAATTCAGAAACAAAAATGACCAAATGCGTTTTGCGCTGTTTTCCTTATTTTCAAAAACACAAAATGGACAATAACCTCAAAGTAAATATATCAAATGGTACCTAAATTTCTGACAAATATGTAATTTAAAAATTATGATTCAAATGACCGCATTGATGAAGAAAGAATACTCAAAGGAATCAGAATATTCATGTACAGTTTTGTAAGCTAGACATTCATTGGGGGGTGAAAGAGATTGCCAGCAGTAACTGTTTTTTGCTGTGGTCAAGAGACTGGAACAATAATTTCATGTCATTAATAAGAGTGATTTTGAACAAGGTCGATGGCAAGGGGAAGGAAAGGACAGGAGCTAATGTAGTTAAGAATAGATAATCATTAACTCCGCCTATGTTGAGATATCCTTAACATAGCCGGTCCCAAACCCAGACAAAGGAGGAGGGTTGTGTGTTAGGTAGCCGACAGCCAGCACAATATTCAGTCGGATTTTTTCATGGATTTGACACCTTAAGAATAGATAATCATTGAATAAATTAAATATCATGGGTAAAATCCATCTCCCCCACGGTTCAGAGTTGCGTCCGCTAAAACCATCTCGGTTACCTAATCTTTTATGCAGTTGCAATGTTGAGGTATTAAGTGATATGCAATATTTAGCTAATTAAAAGTTCCAAAAAGGTCAAAAGAAATATTGGGCCAACATCTCATTGATCCCCAGTATCTTGCTCGATATGGTAACAAATTAGGCCGATATCTCGTTGTCTCTTGATATGGTACAAGATATTGCTAGATTGTTTAGGGTAAACATTCTGCCTAATCTCGTCTGAGACAGCCGATATTTTGAACCTCCACCAGGAAAGAGAAAAGAAACAGCCTCTAACCTCTGTAGGCAAACCAATTTGAGAAACAATTTTATCACAAATGGAGTATTTGTTGAGTGAGTGTTCATTGGAATTCTGCAGCAGTTGTGGAAGCATTGGGTTGTGTAAAAAGTTTAACAGAAACTGGTAATCTCCGAGACAGGGAAAAAGTGTTTATTTCCTACAAGGTTTTCCTGCATACCCTTGAATGCCTTTCTATATTTTTATGTATCAAACTTGTACTAATTATAGCAACGAAGTATGCTACCTTGCAGTACCAGGCAGAAGAAGATCAACTTCCTTGTCTCCGACAGAGTAAGCTCTCAAAGTATTTCCCCGAATATGAGGACCTGGTGCTGTGCTGACAGAGCTGGGTTCGTGAGTAACTAGAAGCAAACCTTTTGGAGGAATTATCTCTTGCGAGGTTGCACCTAAAGGAAGTAGAACATAAGCTGCACAACATTAAATGACTGAAAGATAAAAATGAGGAAAAAAAATAGTGAAATTAGACAGTGTCATTGTTTTTAGTAATTATGATGTCACAACAATCAGTACATGCAAGCAGGACCTCCTAGGGAATTATGACATATCTAGTCAACAAGAAAAATAATTAATAGTCGATTATGAAATCCAAGTGACAATCACTACTATGGACACCAGCATTGTTAGTTCCCCTTCTCTTAACGTCCAAATATTTCCTTTTGTTCACTAACCAAAACCAAAGTGACATCAGGATCAAAGACAAAGGATGAATAATCACGGCAGATAGGAAAAAAAGATAACAAGAAAAATGCATGAAGCAGTTTTCTCCCACCAACGCTTACAATGTAAAGGAGAACAGGGAGAAAATGCTGCATGTGCATACCTTGGTTGTAAATTGAACCAAGCTAAACAAGAACACCAAGAGAGCAAGGAAATCTATTACTTGACGAACTCAAAACAATGATGGCTATGATATTGCAGTTCAGTACATGATGAAAAGAAACCAAAGATGCAGAAATATATTACATTAGCCTCTAATAAGAACATTAATGTTGCAACCAGTTGTCATATAAAGCAGAAAAGTGTTAGCACAGTGAGATGCCTAGCTTTTCATTTCATTAACTGTTCCCTTCCAATGCTTTTATGACTGGAAAGCATGATTAAGCCCATACAAACAAGGATTAAAGAGAATTTTCTGCACTCTTCCAATACTGATCAATTGTTGGCAGCATGTATAAAAATGAAATCCACCAAACCCATCATGTACCTGAAGTAAAAAACCAAACCTATGGGACAGAGATGAACATCGCCCACCACTCCAGCATGTTTCAACTTTGAACTATGAAAAATGGAAGGAGCTGCCTCAGAAGATTGTCTCATGACCACATCCACCATTTCAAGGTGTAGATTTTAGTTTGTTTTACCAAGCTTAAGTGCTTTCTGTTTGTCCTTGGGTAGCATCCCTAGTCACGGTCCACAGGCATATATAGTATACGACGCATTTGTCTCTTATAGGTGGTATTGAGTGTTGCTGTGGCAGTTTATATGCTGTGGGTTTCCTCCCCCTTGTCAACCAGCCTTAGACACCGCCAAGTTTGCTCTGCCACCATCCAACATCTTCTTTGATTCAATTTGATGTGAATCCAAACGGGGATCCCCTCTTGATATTACTTGGGTTCTTTACCAACACTGGTTCTCGAATATATATTGCATATTTAAAATAAGGTAGGGTTAGAGAAAAATTTAAATTAAATAATTACTACGGACAGATTTTGTGACTTTATGTGAATTAATGTGATTATAGCATGGTTGATTGGCATGATTATCTATGTGATTGTATTGATCGTGTTAATTGGAAAAAATTTAAATTAATATTAAATTATTGATTTCCGTTTGATAGAAAAGGATAAGGTTTTGGAAGACAACAAACTCATAAACTGAGATTTTTGGTTGAGATTTATTATGTTGGTTTGGATTTGATTGTTAGGTTGAGCTATGGGGATGAATAAACGGGTGCAAGAACCCAAAGGTTGAAAAACCCAGAACTTGCATGGGGTTGATAACCGTGTTCTTACAAAACTTGTTGGAATTGATGAGATTATTTTTGGTATCCTATGGTTATCACCTAGGGTGACCAGATAGTAGTACCTAAACCCAGCATTGAGATTTGTTGATTTGAGAATTTACTTGATTTTGTTTCATGATTTAGCATGTTTAACTTATCTTGTTTATAATATGCTACGCATGTTGTTAGCGTGTCATGTTAGAATTTCATGCTATGAAACCTTTTCATGGTTTATTTAATTTTTATATTTTTTCGAGCACCTGTTAATTTTTATATACATTAATATATTATGCCCATGCCCCTGCAGCTTTAAATGCAGGTGTTGTACCAGATTGGGTTCACAATGAAACTGCTTAGGTGGAGAGTTATTGAGAAGTCTCTTTATGTTTATTTCTAAGCAATGAACTATTATTGCTACAGGTACAGAAACAAAAACCACCCAAGAAGCCAATATTTAATAAATTATGCAAGAACAGAAATTAACAAAAACACAAAGGGAAGCCTCGTGGGCCACTGCACAATGCTCCCGCCATTGCAGGTCTGGGTATGGAATGGCTATTTTTGTGACAAAAATTTAATGAAAATAAAACAGAAAACTGTAACTTCCAGCAGAAGATTTTCGTATCAGAGGGAGATATTTACCATCAATATGAGACAAGCCTTCATCCTTGTGCAGTGCATCAGGGGGTTCTAAGAGGTTATTTAGTTGTCCAGGAGCTCTAAAATGTAATCCCAACAGAAGGCTATAATCAATTATCTGTTGAGATTCTAAGAACATGCAGTCTAGATTGAGTTGTCTGCAAAAAAGGTAGGAAACCAAAAACCTATTAGAATGTGGATTAAGTTATTCACACACTCGAAGATAGATATAACAGTGGAAATATTGATTTTACCAGAAGCAACCAAATCGTAACAAGAAGCAACATAAAAGAGATAAGCCAAATGAAAACTTCACAAAGTACTGGGTATGACAAGTGACAAGAGAAAAATGTATTGCAGAAACAACATTCACTCGAAGATCATCCAAAACTTCAAAAGTTTAGCTCTAAATTGACAAGGCACGTTGGAAAAAAGATTTTTATTTCCATTTAACATGAAATAAAAAAATGTAATATCTTGTACACTCAATAAAGTGATCTGTGCATCATCGTTGGTTGCATACAAACCTAATAATGAAAATTTCAACCTTGGTTCAATAACTTGCATCACATTCAATGAATTTAGCCAAACTGGATACATCGAATTCAAAACAGTTTGAAATGCAACGTTGTGACGTGGATCACCCAGTATTTTATCATCATACATCTTGTGGGTAAATATGGTTGTTGATTTATGTTGATGATGTGATTGCTGGAATAATGATAAAGGTATACATGATTTGAAACAATTTTTTCAAAGCCAATTTTAGATTAAAGATTTGGATCCATTCAAATATTTCTTGGACAATGAATTTGCTAGACCACGCCTTGGTATTGCATTGAGTGATTGAAAATATGTTTAGAATTTGCTGACAAAAAGAGGATTGTTGGGAGCAAAGACTGTTGATTCTCCAATGGCTTCTAACACTAAGTTTCTACCAAACAAAAGACCACCGCTAATCATCGTAATTGATATAGGAGGTTGGTGAGCATGTTAAAACTATTTGACAGTTATTCGTCCAGACATTTCTTTTGCTACAAGTGTGTGTACCAATTCTTGGACTCTCCATGAACAAGCCATTAGGATGTTGTTATCCATATTTTAAGATATCTCAAAAGTGTTCCAGGTCATGACTATTTGACAGTTATTCGTCCAAACATTTCTTTTGCTACAAGTGTGTGTACCAATTCTTGGACTCTCCATGAACAAGCCATTAGGATGTTGTTATCCATATTTTAAGATATCTCAAAAGTGTTCCAGGTCATGACTAATAAGTACCATGGTCATACCATGATTCAAGAATTCACTGATAATGTCTGGGCTGGATATCCACATGATAGAAGGTCCATCACTATTGTGTGTTTATAAGAAAATAATTGGTATATTGGAAAAACAAACTGTTATAGTTCAATTGAGTGCAGAATCTGAATATTGAGCTGTGATGCACACATCATGTGAATTAGTATACTCGAAGAACTTGGTGTGAAACATAAACCTCCTACAGAATTGATGTATGATAATCAAGAAATTATTTATATTGCATCAAATCCTGTATTCCACGAAAGGATGAAGCATATAGAAATAGACTATCACTTTGTTCTAGAGAAACTCCTCCAAAATATGATGAAAAAAAACTCTGTGAAATCTGAAGAATATCTCGCAGATTTATTTAATAAAGCTTTAAGGGGCACCTGAGTTCGATATATTTGTAAAACACTTAGAACATATGATATGTATGCTCTAACGTGAGGGAGAGCATTAGCTGTAAAATATATATTATAAGGGATAGAATGTATGTATCTATGGTAATGTAGATATTTTGAATGATTGTAATTAATTTGTAATTATTCATATTACCTATTTTGAATGGACTCTGGGAGTTGTAAATACAAATCACAAGACCAATCACTAGTATGCCTAATTTTTTCAATTCTCTATATAACAATAACATACTAATAAATGACTTGACACTTGGGTATTCACTAATTTAGAAGAATTTATAAAACACAGTGTGGGAGATTAGGATAGAGCAAGCCCAACCTTTTTTGGAAATTATGATGAATATCAAGAAATGGTGAGACCACCAGAGTTTAGCAGAGAGGAGAGAACTAGGGCAATCTGGAACAAGAGAGAGAGAGAGAGAGAGAGAGAGAGAGAAGGGCTGGTAGTGGTTGGATGCTTGATGTATCCTTGATGCCAGACCCTCTAGAAGAGGAGGATTTATATATGTGAAGATGGAGTCTTTTAGGCAGGAATATCTAGACCTGATTTAATGGACCCAAGGAAAGGTAAAAGTCACCCACTTAATTCTCTCTCTCCAGATTGGTTGGATGAATTCCAACGCCCCCTAGTTCTAACCTCCAATCCACTGAATCCCCCGATGATCCCGCTAATCATTAATTCGTTGAAGGAATCCTCAGACCTTCTTCTAAGTCCAAGGAAAAGTGTATATTCTTGTGATGGAATTGTTGCCACGGATAGACTACCGTCAATTGTTTTACGTGTAATTAAAGGAGATGTGGCGTATGGGGTTGCACACCGTATTGTATAACAACCTTTGAATATTTAACTGTGGCCTGGGTACCCACACATAAATTAATGCTTGTGGACAAACTTTAACATTTATATTATTAGGGAGACGTTAGCTTCCAAGAGGGCTTAGAGTTAGACATTGCCGATGCCTCTTTTGGAGTGGCACATGGATGACAGGCTATCTCTTGATATTACTAGATCTCACCAGCAGGCAATACCCATAAAATAGTGCAATTTATGGATTAAGTGTAGTGAGAATGTTTTGACATTCTTTATCAATATTTTTTCATTAAGATCCACTGATTGTTTATGAACTAGAATAAACAGTTAATCTGAAAACATTGCAAACTGACAAAGAGAAGAACGTACTTAAAAAGTGACTCTCGCAATAATTTGTCCATGTGAAATTCATATGGCAAATCGAGATCTTTCAAAGTGGTACCATCATCAATCTTATCTTGGTTTGTGATTCTTCCCAGTGTTGAACCCTTCAAATCAAAACGACGATGTATTCGCAATTCAGTGCAAAACATGTTCCCCATGACTACAAAGCGTACCTGAAAATAAAAATTATGAAAGTACATATTATAGCACCAAAGAAAACAAGAGTTGTATGGGTTACCAGTTACCTTTTTTCCACCTCTCAACGTTATTCGATGGAGCCCAAAAAATTTTGTTATTAGTGTGTTCTCATGCTCTTTTACATGCTCATAATAACGAGGCAGCATCTTGAGTAGAACCTACAGTGTCAGAGGAATCACAACCAACGATTTATGATTCACAAAGATTAAGAATCAATACAGGCTGATTAATATGAGGGGGGGGGGGGGGGAGGACCCTGGCTGATTTCAAATTCTTCCATGAAAATACAGATGAGAGTATTATCTCAATGTACTGTATGCATGTCTACCTGATCCATAGGTGGGGCAGCAATTGGCAATCATGCAAGTATACAGTGTCGAGCATAAAAGTTAATAAATAAGTGGAAGAACAATTTTGTTATCAACTAAGATGAAAGGGAAAACAAAGGATAATTACCAGAACATATATATATATTTTTTCTCAGTTGGGTTACCAGAATAGTTGTAATCTACATTCCAATAAACATTTGAGTTATTGTCTCCATTCCCATCTCAAAATTAGCGAACACACTTCCTGAATTCACACATCTCCTAAAGGTTTTGCCTCCAATATAATGACACAAGAATCACATCTTACCCTTTCTAATGAGAAAAGAGTGGTGAGTGTAGGAAGGACCATCTAGCGAATTGGGAAATTATCTCACGGCTATATACAAGGTCTACATTTGATTAGGGAATAGATTTATTGGGGAAAAGTGATCCGATGAAATAAAGAATGGCATTGAATAATAACATGGGATTAATTTTTTGTGTAGGATTACTTATTTGGTGTTTCCGGAGTGAAATATGGAATGGGATAAGAGATGAGATTTGTCAGGAGATAATTTTGGACCTTTGGATTTTAACAGGAAATAAATCTGGATATGGGGCACATACAATACCACATGGAGAGTATTATTCTATATCCCCATTTTGAGAGATACACTATCCGGACCTGGTGCCCAAAAAAAAAAAAAAAAAAATAATAATAATAATAATGGATTTTTGAAGCCCATGGGGTTAAGAATCCAACCCTGCCCCCCACATCATCAAATCAAACATAGCCAAAATGAGGTTGGCCATTAAAAATGTTGCAACGAACTGGAAAATGGCTATTGAGCTTCCTTATGGAATTTGATTTTCTGTCACTCGGTTATGAGAAGTAACTATGGCATCAATGCAAATGTTTGAGATTCCCAATTGGTGGCTAGAGGGACCATTAGAAGTCCTTGGAGACAAATTTCCCACTTGTTACCCACTTTTGCCCACCTCATAAAATACCAAGTGGGCAATGAGAGTATGATTCAATTTTGGAAAGATCTTTGGGTTCTGGATCATGTTTTATCCTCTTTCTTCCCTAGAATTTTTCACTTGAGTCAATCTCAAAATTCCATAATTGCTTCCATGGCTTCTGCCGCAATCTTTCATGTTAAAGCATTAGACCCACAACAAATTGGCAATGAGTGAAGAAGCCTCATTAAGATCTTATAACAACTTGGGAGACTTAAAATACATTGTTAGGCCTATCTTATGACAACTTTTAATGTATTCTATAAATACATTTGTTGTGTCGTAATTGTTAACATAATATACATTGTTAGGCCCGTTTCTTAACAAATTAAACTTTTGGGACAATTAGTGACGTGGCATAGTACAAGAACTCTTGTTTCCCAAGGTTCTAGGATTCAAGTGTTGTTTTATGTGTTTATTCCTCCGTTTACTCATATGCACTTTGTTATGATTATGTTGGCATTGTAGTTCAGTTTCAGTTGTTTGTCTTCCCAATTCACATGTAAAATGGGATACTACGTGAGGGGAGTGTTAGGTTAGATTAATATATATTGTTGAGCCATTTCCTAACACTAGAAATTTTTGAGACAATTGATAACTTAAGAGTAATCTCATTGGTTTTGGTCATGTATTGTAGTAGACTCCTGAAATTTTTACAAACCATTTTTAGTGTTAAAACTTAAAAATAAATTCATTATTTTTGCTTAAACCATGTAGGCAATATATTCGCTGTTTTACACATGAGATATCCAGTCTATTAACTATTTCTGGGGTCTGTTTAGGTGTCACAGGTATCATCTAGAAGCTTAGACTTCACCTTAGAGGACTAACACATATAACGATCGTTCATAATTATTAAATTACCCAACTCAAAACTAATTGGTAAGGAGTGGAGAAGCCCATTAGGATCTCATATTTTTTTAAGAGGCTTGATCTTATCGATGTAGGAATCCCAACATGCCTCCTCACATGACACATGCGACTCCCACTCGCATGTGACAAAACAAACCGGTGCACCATAAATGTAGTTAAATTTAATAAATTTTGTCAATTTTCACACTTCAGTTCAAATTACAAGGATGTACTGACTTTTACATCAAACAGGGTTGTGTGTTTTCTGGCCAAACCCTAAGGGGGTAAACTGTAATTATCCCTAAAAAATTATTAAAATGCAAAATTTTGTACCAGGTTTTTTTTTTTTTTAATTTTATGTAGTAAAGTTCAGAAGGGGATTATCTGACTAACAAGCTCCACCAAATAGGCAATTATAGTAACTAACATTGTGGGTGGAGGGGAAAAAATGTCTCTATTTTCAAACCTTTAATTCAAATTTTCGTAAAGTCTTGATGAAAAATCTATCATCATCAGAAATATAGAAAATGCTGCCACTTTTCCCTGGAGATGAAAGTTCCCTCAGACCATCATCACCACATATGGACATCATGTACTCTGCAGCATCTAGCTTGAACATCTCCCTCAAATTCCTGAAAAGCGATGCAAGGCAATGTTCAAGTAATTCAAAATGACAATCATGCTCAAAAAATAGAACTGCAACCACAGGAAATAAAAGTTTATAAGTCTACAAAAAATTTATTCAGTTAAGTACAAAATTATAAAATATTAAAAACTCCAAAAGAGATGATAAAGGATATACTATGCACACAAAACAGTAAAAACAAAGAGATGCTAGCTTTAACAGACAAAAAAAGTGATAGACAAAGCTAGGGAGGAAAGTTGCAAGTCTATATATGATATGGCACAAACATATGACATGGATACAACTAGAAAAACCAGCAGAGAAGCCAAATATAACACGATTTCAACATATATCTACCAAGTATAATCATAAACTGATAGAAATAATGAGGTGAATGCAAGGAAGATGTATAAAAATAAAAGAAAATTAACTTCCTTAGAAGATTTTAATAAATTCTAACAAAGATTTTAATAAATTCCAACAATAAAAAAATACAGTTAAAGCTTAATCATATGAATGATTCAACGATAAAAATATAAGGAGACAGAAAAACATGGGCCCATGCGAAGAGACAGATACATCACGAGATTGATAGAAACCTGAACACCATAGGGCAGTAGTCCTTCCAGTAGAAGTCAATAGAATAGTGTGGAGGTGTAAACTGGGACCCCTTCCTTGGGAAATACATTCGTATTCTAGCTTGTTCTCCAAAATCAGAAGCTCTCACTTCACGCATTGGTACGGGTGTGATCTTTCCAACAGTGTACCTGTGAACTTCGAATCAGATGCTCTAATAATGAAAGAAACTCTCAAAACATTGCAATGTATATTGCAACTGAAAAAATCAAGATTAAATAGTGAAATCGTTTATGGACAGGCAGTGATGGCTAAGACAATACAAATGACTAATGCCACCACTACTACTAATAATAATGCCGGCAACAAAAACAATATTACAAGCATAGGAACCTTTTCCACAGTTTGGTTACCTTATACCCAGTTGTAGATTAAGCATCAGATAATAACTCTTATGGCCTTCAAAAATGTCCACACACGACCTCTTTTTCACTTCACTGGCATGAAACTTGATCCGCTGTTTATTTTTGTGTGATAGTCCCGTACTTCTTCTAATCCTTTCTTTAATCAAAACACCTTGCATATATTCCCTTTCAAACACTAAAGTAGTATTATGCAGTTCAAGCTGACCTCCACCAGAGGAACAAGATAACATAGATGTAGCGTCAAAAGTTTCTGTGATGGAATCACAAAGGCTCCGACCTTCATCCAATGATGAAGTCCTGTGTGATCTTCGACCTGAACCTCTTAAAAATTTTTCCGAAAGACTACGTTTGACATTAGGACTTGGAACACTGCAGTCCTCTGAATTCAAGGATGAACTATGAGACAATAACCTTTTCCCCTTGCTCTCATGAATGTCTAAGCTACGCAACTTTCTTAGGGACAGATGTTTACTTCCAGCAGGATAATATGTTCCTGGCCCATCCTTCAGGCCCTTTGTCCATGTTCCAAAATAATAACTCCCGTCTGCAAACCTGTAACAGCCTGACCCATTTCTAAACCCATTCAACCAAAATCCATCAAAAAGATCACCTTGCACCCATTTCATAACTCCCCTGCCTGACATTTTCCCAGCTTTCCAATCACCAATATACATGTTACCATTACTCCAAGCATACGTACCAGTGCCTTCATGTACTCCCTCTTTCCATGAACCATCATAAATATCAGAATTACTGTATTCTTTTCTTCCAAGTCCATGCTGAATGTTCATCCTCCAGACCCCTGTGTATGCTGACCCATCAGGACTAGTCAATGTGCCAAAGCCATGAATGTAACTCCCCAAGAAATCACCCTCATAAGTTGCACCTGATGGCCAAAAAATCTGTCCTTTCCCGGTCATTTTTCCTTCTTCCCAATCACCCTCATAAAATGTTCCATCTGACCAAGTATATTTTCCTTTGCCATGGGGAAGGATTCCCTTGAAATTACCAACATAGATGTCCCCATTTAAGAATACAGTCTCACTGAACCTGAAAATATAATATACATTTTTACCAAATAAGACAAATGCATTAAGTTTGCAAAACCAGTGCTCACCAAAGGGAAAATACAGATGCTAGAGAGTAAAAAACACCTTTCGCTTCTCTCCATGACCAGTGCATGATAACTCATCTACCAGTCATTGATGACTTCCAACGAACTCATCTTGAACATTATGCTTAATCTTAAGCAATGAGAAAGAATCCTTTCATGTTGAAATGATGGTCTGAAGAATGAAAACAATTGTCATATTGAGGAAGGAGAAATCAACAATAAAACAGAGTGACAATCAGAATGTACAACCACAGAATTGCTAGGCTTTTATGCAATTTATTTTCTTTTTGGTTTTCCTGAAAGACAGGGTAGAAAATACTAGCTGCCTGGAGGGCTTGTACTGCCTTTGAATAGAAAAGGGATCATTGCCACCCAGTGTTGTCCTCATTAACTGAGGATGCTGTTGAGGAGAAGTGGCATTAACCCAATGTGCACCTTACCATTTTGCAAGAATTTTGTCTGTAATGGTTGAACATACTGTTGGTTCTTATGTGATCTGTTTGCTAAACCTGCCTTTTTGCTTAAAAATCAAAAGGTTTTTGGTGATTTTTTTCGACTAGAGTATATACATATATTTTACAAACATTTGATTTTCTTTTTGCTTCAAGAAAGGTTTAGGCATATTATCAACATTTTAAAAAATTGCCCAAAAAAAAAAAAAGAGCTTAAAAATAGGAAAATTCACTTATGAGTGAAAAAAACCAATTTATTTGAAAAAGGTAAGTTTTTTCACCCATACATGGATTTTCCTATTTTTAAGCATTTGTTTTTGCAATTTTTTTTTTTTTAATGTGAATAACTTACTTGAAAGCTACCAAACAAAAAGATTAAATCAAATTTTGGAAAAAGAACACTATAACTTTTTGCTTTTAAGCAGATTCATTTTTACTAAACACGTCACGCTAAGTGGATCCAATATTTTGCTTTAAGGACACTTTCTCATTTTCTAAATAATGTCTTGCTCGCAAAAGGTGCATCAGAATGCCATAAAATTCTGAGATATTTTCATTTTCAACAAAATCAATTATGCTTTTCTTCCCCTGAAACTGAATCCTGCTATGAATTTTTTTTTAGCGAAAATAGCTTTACAAAACATTTAAATTATCCAAACAATTAGATTTATTTTCCTATGAAGATCATAAAATATGCACTGAGAGTATTTTTACCATAAAACATTTAGGAAATACAATTCCATCCTTGCATTAGTGGAGAGGACATCATCCTAAAAGATAGGTAAAGAAGGAAAAGATAAGACATAGTCCTCTTCCTCACCCTCCTTGGCCTCCATCATAGGCAAACCCCTCCACACCCTAGTTAACAAGTCCTCTCTCTAATTTATAGTTAAAGCTTTATATGTTTAAATAGCTTTACAAAACATTTAAATTATCCAACCAATTAGATTTATTTTCCTATGAAGATCAAAATATATGCACTAAGCGTATTTTTACCATAAAACATTTACAATTCCATCCTTGCATTAGTGGAGAGGACATAGTCCCAAAAGATAGGTAAAGAAGGAAAAGATAGGACATAGTCCTCTTCCTCACCCTCCTTGGCCTCCGTCACAGGCAAACGCCTCCACACCCAAGTCAACAAGCTCTTCTCTCTAATTTATAGTTAAAGCATATGTTTAATTGGTTCAAATTGGAGTAATTACAACTTGAAATTTCTATTTTCTTTTGCTATATTCTTTGGGGGGGGGGGGGGGGGAAGGTTTTGGGTTGAGAAAAGAGAGGACTACATTGGCTGAAACAAGTTGGGTCTTACCCTAGTAACGGAGAAATAGCAAATAAGCTCTATTACACTTTATATTGCCTGTCACGTGTGCTTTTTCCATCCAAACTGCTACTGTGTGAAACATATCAACTACATTGACAGTAACTAAAAAAAAAATATGGAATACCCTAAATTATCCAAATTGAACTACAGATATGTTTGGAGTAATAAAAAGTGAGATAAAATGAAATAAAGTGAGATAAGTTGTGAGTTCGTAATTCATGCAGTGAAATAAAAATTGAATAACTTTTAAAAATTTTCAAAGTTTTTCAGAGATTTTTTATGTTTTTTAGCACACAAAATGGTGTCAACAAAATTGACACAGACCCTAAAGTATACTTTGTAATTTACCATAATGATAATGATAGAACTTAATATAATGTTTTGATACGATTGTGGCAAAAACAAACAAATAAAAATTCAATTTGAAGCAAAATCTCTTAGGTGCCATTTGGTATACTTGTTTTGGGCCTGTTTTCATTTTACTTTTTTAAAAATAAGAGAAACAACTCAAAACGCGTTTGGTCACTCGTATTTTTAACACTTGTTTTAGAAAATAGTAAATGGATTTACACATAAGATACAAAATGAACAAAAGTCGTTTGGAGCACTTTTGACCTAAAATAAAGAAAATATCAAAACACAAAAAACAAAAAATGTCAAACCAAATGCGGTTTCTGTATTCTTAAAACATAAATCTCAAAACAAAAAATAAAAAATAAAAATACAAACCAAATGCCACCTTAGATATGAAGGCAAGAACAAATTGATATGAGACAGAAAACACAAGGCATCAACACACTGTCCAGATGGAAATACCCTAACATGATAGCAAGAAACAAGTAGCATAACATCAAGAATTAAAATGGCTCAGATTATCACGTTGTAAGCCGATTGGAACAAACCAACTGATCCTACAGACACAATATGTTCACTGTCCAGTGTCCTCTGTTCAATACATACACACATACACATATAACGTGATTGAACAATGGTTTTCTTTGCGATTGAATACTGACAGCAATATTAACCTTTCTATCAAATGAATTCTCATACAATATTTCAATTGCATACTCAAATTTTCGGTAAACTCAGTGCAGTGACGACAAACCTATACAAGTCGCTGCTGGTTGAATATTCAAATGCCATAAAAGAGAAAGCTAGAACTCACCTACAATAGATCGAGTGATCGAAGCGAACGAAATCAACCGAAACCCTAGAGATTCTACGAAACAAAAACAACGCTTCCTCTCTCCAAGAATCTTTAACTTTCTCCCTCTTAACTGTCCCAATGGAGCTGAATCGATTTCTATAGTTTCATAGCTCAGACGGGCTCAGGCACCTGGGGGGTCCACTTTGGCAATGTCGGAACCGGACACGTGTATGCAAGAGTGGGGTCTACGCTCCGTTGGTGGTTTGACGGTGATCGGGCGGTTGTCTGCGGGCGACTTTTGTTTTGTGGTTGGTCAGCGGACCGACATGACAGTGGGCCGGGATGTACTGGATGGGAGTGGCGATGGCTATCTGCCACGCAAAGCACATAAGTAGCGCTGTGGGGGTGTGATCTTCTGAGGCGAGTGCACAGCTCACCTGACGTGGATTCTCTTGTCCTTTTCTCCGTATACAGCCACGATGTCACGTGGGCCAACCAGACAGGCGGGTACGTTCTCCTTAATTATTGACCCTTGGATGGATATCGTATTTTGTAGTGGAAGAATTTTGGGCTGTCGTTACTCGTTATGATGAGAATTTGGTCCTATTCTTTAATTGGATAAAATAGAATAATGAAGGTTGGAGCAGAAAGAGACGTACAATTAGTAACTCCTTAACGTCTATACGACTGATTTGGAGTTAAAATAAAATATTATAAAATTTTATAAATTTTTATTAATATAAATTACGAGATAATAAATTTAAATTTTTTATTTACTACATAAAATATAAGATATTAATTTTTATAATTTTATATAATTTTATACAACACAAACATATCTAAAATTAGGTAAATTGTTACTTTGAGCATATTAATCTATGGAAATGAGATAGGTTGATAAATATAATATCACATCAACAAAAAAGGGGTTGTTTGAAAATTTAATTTTTAGTAGTTTTTTGAAATTTTTTTTTTTGTCTAAAATTGATAGTTAAAATTATTTGTGTATTTTGTAAAATAAGTAATAATTTTTAATAATTTTTGATAACTTATAAGTATTTGATAAAATTTTTGGTAATTTTCTATATATTCGGTAAAAAGTTTGATAACTTTTAAGCTAAGCAAATTATTGTAACTGATTAGAAAAGTGATAAAAATTAATATTTTACCAAACATTTAAAAAAATAAAAATTAATTATTTTTTGCTCAAAGTTTGTCCATCAAACAGTGCCTAAGAGGCTTGAATTTGAATCATTATAGACTGCACATCCATTCCATTATTTGAAAAGCAAGTAACATTTTTCAGATACATGTGATAAAAAAAGTATATTATTCTCTCACGATAAGATGGATGAGTTGCAAATAAAGTTTTTGTGGATGAATCGGAATAAAATATGATACGCAGAATTTTAATTAATACCAAGTGTCAAATTACAGTAACGTATTGATATGTATCATATTGTTGGAACTTAAGATTAAGATATATCGCAATCACACAGAAGATTAAGATTAAGAACACAAAATTTACCCAGGTTCACCAATATTAACTAGTCTTGTTTGTCTGATGTATTCATTAGATGTCTCGCACACTCTACAATAATTCACACACTAAACAATTGTTCTTAAAGTAATTAGAAAATCTTAGCTGCTATAACATGGGCTCAAGTCCAATACATTAGTAAACTAAAGACCGAACTACTAATAAATCCCCAAACCCAATTACACCTTGCGCTTGGCTTCTAAGGAGATTCCGACTACCCGGTTGTAGTGGCCATTAATCGAACCCACAGAAGGATGAGCCAATCCCAACACATATCATACTAAATTGAAAATAACGAGAATCAAACTAATGTGATGGGATTTAGTTCGATTCTCTGTCTTAATGTTTGCTTGTACACGCCTAGACTGAATAACATATAAGTAATTAAATTTTAAAATTATCTATAGTAAAGTTTGTTTAGAGTAAAATTAAAAGGTGATAAGAAAAAAAAAATAAAGGAAAAAGGAGGATACAACGGTTATTTAGAAATCATTAAATATTTTCTTAGAAGAGGAAGATAATTTGAATTGAAGGATAAATTTTTCATTGCAAGATGAGAGATACAAGTCATTCTCGCACGCGCGCGCAAGAGAGAGAGAATAATAAAAATATATAAAATTAAATATAATATAAGATTAATTTTTTACGTGAGATTATTTTTTTTAGTATGAGTAAATTATATTTACATTTCTTTAACATTTGAGTAATTACACTTAACACTCACGATATTTAAAATTTGTATTTGTCTCTTTTATTTTGAAATATTATTAACATTGACATCCATTTAATAAAATTAATCATTAAAACTTAATATAAAATATCAAATTAACCAAAATTTAAGTATTTTTCTTAATTTACCCATCTCTTCCTCACATTTCATCAGTTTCCTTTATAAAAATTCTTAAAATATGTATGTTTTTCTTACTGTTGGGGATTTTTGTAAAGAAAATGATAAAAATGTTTGAGATGGACGAATAAAATAGAAAATTGCTTAAATTTTTAATTATTTTAATATTTTCTGTTAAGTTTTAACAATTAATTTTATAGAAAAGAAGTTAATATTAATAATATTTCAAAATAAGAGAGAAAATTATAACTTTTAAATGTTGTGAGTGTTAAGTATAATTACTTAAATGTTAAGTGGAGTTAAATGTAATTTAACTTTTTAATATTTGGTTGAGGGATACAGTGTGAAAAAAAATAAGTGATTTGACAAAAAAAATTTAATATGAGGTAATTTTAGATCTTTAAATCATGAAAAAAAAATTAATTCAAATATGAGAATGTACAATACCACTGCTAGAAGCTCTCGCAGATATGTTCTTTTGGATAAAAGTTATTCGTTTGATTAAAAAAATAAAAAAATAATTTTTTTATTTTTTAAATTTTTATCTAAATTGACTTGAATTTTTTATTTTTTTTTTCAACGACTAATGCGACTAAAACTCTTCAAAGTTTGGTGAGAAAACTATTGATGACTAAAAAGAATTACAAAATATATGTACATATATTTTTAAGTAAATAGAGTCCTAAATGATACAACTATAACATGGATAAAGAAAAAATGGCTCCTTCTATGGATATAAACTTGCCTGCACCTAAAGGTGCAAAAATATAATTTAGCGTGTAAATAATTTAAATTTACATAAAAAAATATAAAAATAATCAATAAAAATCATTAATCAAAAGAGATTAAGGTGTAAAATTTTATTATTTATTACAACTGTGATAACTTTTTTTTAAATATTAATTTAAAATCTTTTATATAAATCACTCAAAAAAATATGAGAAAAGTGAGAAAAAAAGAAAAATAATCCTGGCCATTTTACAAATTCAACCGTTGAAAATATCTCAAATTCAAAATTTTAAACTTTCTTGTTATATAAATAATATTTTTTATATAAAAAGTATTAAAAAATATTAATTTAGCGAGAGAAAAAATAATTCTGGCCATTTAGTAAATTCAACGATTTAAAATATTTTAAATTCAAAATTTTAAACTTCCTTACTATATAAATGATACATAGTATAAAAATGTATATATTTAAAATTAAAATTTTAAGCACATTAAAATTAAAATTTTAATTTAAATGTTTGTTTTTTAATAAAATTTTTAAAAATTTAAAATTTAAATATATTTTTTTAAATAAAAAATTTAGTTGATTTTATCTAGTAGTTATCCATACATTATTTAATAATAATAAATAATATGAGTAAAATATAATTTGTACAATTTTATAAAATATAATATACATATTTATTTGAGTTTCAAAGTGTTTTATTATAAATATATAATAAGTGATGACGTGGCAAAATAATGACTGGAATAAAAATCAAATCAAAAGATATGTTTTATTATATAGATATCTAGATCAAACTTAAACGTGTAAATTGTATATTATTAGTGTGTCTACCAGCTTATATTTTGGGCTCGTTTGGAGTAAAAAAAATTTCCAAAAAACTCTATAAATCCCTAACAACTCCTCTACCTCTAATTTTTTCGCCATTACTAATTTCAAAAAATTTCAATATTTCGCTAAAAGAATAAAAAAAATCTAAAAATAGGTTAACCAAATGTGTAAATTTTTTATAGAATCACATTCTTCATGTCGAAAGCTTTCAAATGAGTACCATTGTCGCTATTTTTTTAAATTTCTTTTGAATCCGTGGGAACAGATTGGAAAACTGTTTGTGATTTTTCAGAAAAAAAAAACGACGTCAAAATTAATTCCAAACTACATTTTATCTCAATTTATCTTTTTTTTTTTTTTCTTACTCCAAACGAGCCCTTTATGTTTTTCAACATTTATTAGACTATAAAGATGAGATATGGCTTCGTTTGGTTTCTAATTTTTCTCTGAAAAACTCTATAATTCTCTGTTAACTTTATATCACATCAACTTTTTTTCTTTCACTGCACGTATTACGAACTCTCAATTTATCTCACTTTTTCTTACTCCAAATAAAGCCATGGTCGAGGAAACCTATACTCACAAAGTCAATATCAAAACTATGCGATACCCAATTTCAGAATCTGTCTGCCAACTTTTCAAATCTCATAGGGTTTGTTTAAAGTAAGAAAAAGTGAGAAAAATTAAGAGTTCGTAATGCGTGTAGTGAAAGAAAAAAGTTGATGTATATAAAGTTAATAGAGATTTATAGAATTTTTTGTTATTTTTTTTCAAACCAAATAATCATGTATTTATTTCATAATAATTTTAACAAATATATATATATATTCACGTGCTATATCTTATATATACATATATATATACACCCAAACAGAACTATATTTATTTGACCTTACTAATTTTTGAGATTACGTCCCCACGGATAATTTCTTACCTCACTTCCATTATTATTATTATTATTATTTTGAATGGTAAACTTCCATTATTCTCATAAATTAAAGTTTTTACAACGAACCCATGTGCTTGACTATTAATTATTTTCTTCTTCCATTTCTTTTATTTTTTACCCATTTTAATGTAGTTACCAAGTTCAAATCTGAAGCATAACCAACCATACTAACTTTGGTCAATCATCCGATTAATTATGGATTAATTGAAAGAAATTTAAAGATATACTAATATACATATAAATAAGGTAATTCTCATAAAATATATAGACGTAAAAAGACACTTAATGTATATATTATACTTTAATGGTGGGCCTAATGTAAACTATTGACATACTGAAACAAATTATATTTGTTGAGAAGTGCAAAATCGTATAAATATGATTCTTATTATATATCTTGATTAACTAAATCATTTATTTGTCAATTCCAATACAAAATTTTTGTAGATCTATCTCCGAGTATTTCTTGATCATTTTGTCCAAGAGGACGGGCTCCTCTAATTTTATAAAATTTTCTAGAATGTTCTTTTCTTGAATACTATGCAAAAAAGTTTCAAATTGCCTAGTATTCCACGAATTAATAGCTAAAGATTCTGGCTTTTATTGCGTGAGAGAGAAATCCACTTGAACAAATACTCTAGATGCAAGATAGAGAAGAGGAGTCAATGTTTTTTTTTTGGCTTTTTTTTTGTGAATTAATTGTAAGGATAACACAGAGCCATTTATTAAAGCTAAAATTAATTTCATGAACCACTTAATTACAAAAAAAATATTTATTTGAGAATCGGTTCAAGTGAGACATAAATCATATGAGAGTTTTTGACATAGGTAATAAAATTTTGAATTTCGTGAAAAGTATTTGTAACATTATGAATTCATTATGTTACGCGAACTGAACTTGTTATTAAAACGTTTATTAATTTAAAAAAAAAAATTGTAATGTGCGAGCAGGTTAAAAGAGCCTTGTCTTTAGTGATTTGTAAAACATATGATTTATTTGCCTCTCTAATTAAAAATTAAAAAAGAAAGGTTGGTAAATGGGAACAAATATCCAAGACATATATGAATAGATGAAAGTATATGACTCATTTGTCTTTGCAATATTAAAAAAAATAATAATATTAAGTAGGTAAAGAAATAGAAGAACGCTATCCGTACATATTGTATGATTTATAATGTCCGTGCATAATGCAAAGATAATATTAATTTTTTTCCCCATAAAGATTGTGAATTTAGTACTTCAAAGTAGTTCCTAGACAGGAAATTTCATGAATTAGACTGTACTTTTATTTTATTTTATTTTACAGTATAAATTTGTGACTCGTGGAGCATACGAAAGCCGTACGATTCCATCAATTTGCCTTTGTAATGCAAAATTAATTAGGAGCATTTTGCGCAACTTTCGTGGATTAATTGGATTGTATTTTTTTATTGGACTTTATGAAAGTGCCTCCGGGGAATAGGAATCGTCAGAGGATAAAGACAGAAACAAGAGGTTAAGTCCAGATTCTATTCCCCCCTAGAGAGAGAGAGAGAGAGAGAGAGAGAAATCCGTTGCCCGTGGAAGGTATGAATTGGCATATGATTCTATTAATTTGCCTTTGTAATAAAAAAAAGTAAGAGCAAGATTCCAAAGATTGAAAAGGTGCCTGCCTAAATTTTGGCTTGCCGCCCAGGTGCAGAGTTTCAACCAACCCAAAGATCCATCTAGACAACCCAATTTTAATATATTTACATATATATATATATATATATATATATTTTGTGACTCAGAACCTCACAGAAATAAATCGAAAAATAAATTAGAGACACATGATTGGACCCTTTGACCATATTTTTCAATTGAGTTACAAAATTCGAAATCTCACCCATATCGTAAGAAGTATACCTACTTATTAGTTCGATTACACCTCTATATATATATATATATATATATATATCTCTCTTGTGTCTTCACATGTAAATGATATGACAGTAGATGTACACACCATGACTGTCTCTGAAATTTTCAATTCGGACTAAAGTTTTTTTTTTTTTTTTAAGGTCGCCACTTTATACGCAACACTTTTTCTTTTGTTTTATGTTGATAACGCGATTATTACTAATGATGCGTTTGGTATTTGGGCATTTCATCAGCGGTTTGAAACAAAGGATTTGGGCTCTTCGATTATTTTCTTGTTCTCAAGGTCAATTCCACACTCACAATCAAAATTAAAGAAAAAAAAAACTTTTAATTTTAATCGTCACCTACAAAACAAGGGTTCATAAACTCATCTTCAAAATTAAGTAAAAAATCCTTTTATTTAATTTATATATTAATAATATCTAAATTAAATATAAAATAATATTATTATTTAGATATTGAGACTGACTGTCGCTCTTCTATTATTACCTCAAATAGGGCTAGGGATGTCAAATATACCCGTACCCGGTGGATACCCGCTTCACCCGCCCCGTTCGGGGAGGGTATGGGGATGTTAATAGCGGGGACGGGGACGGGTATGGAGATTTAAAATGTTCCCCGCACGGGTATGGGGACGGGGACGGGTACGGTAGTCTCCATCCCGCCCCGTACCCGTTTAAATATTTTTTTGTTAATTTTGTTAGTGTGGTGACTCTTTTAGAAGTCCCACATCAGTTTCTCACAAAGAAGTGAAGGTCTTGTGAGATAATAAATAAAGACCACTTCATCTTTGGTTAAGTGCATCAGTCAAAGTCAAATATTATATATATTTTTTAATTTTTATTTAATATATATATGTAATATATTTTTTATTTAATATATATAATATTTATAATAATTTTAAATATTTATTTTATACATATAATATATAATTTGTAATAATTAATATCCTTCGCGGGTAAACGGGGACGGGGATGGGGAATTCATTATTTTGTGGAGATGGGTATGGGGAAAATTTTTTTCCCCGAAACGGGGATGGGGACGGGGACGGGTAAGGGTATTACTAAACGGGGACGGGGACGGGAAAGGTCATACCCGCCCCATACCCGCCCCGTTGACATCCCTAAATAGGGCATTCCTCAGCATGTGTTTTCGGTCGACCAACTTATTGATATTTTGACAAAATCACTTCTCTCTTGCCATTATCATAATCTAATTTCTAATAAAACTCAAGTTAACATGAATTTGAAAGGAGTTTTAATATATATTGTATATTCTTTACAAATAATGTGTATATAATTAGACTAGCATATATCTTACTTCATTCTTAACTGGGTTTTCTTATTTTTGTATTCACACTTGTATTTTGAACTTATGTATAGGCTTTATTTTGTATAATTTTAATGTACAAGATATAAGGAGCATTTGAAGATATAATTTTTAGTAATGTTTGGCATTTTTAGTCAAAAGTTGCTACTTGTAATACTTGTAATTTTTGGTATGTTTAATAAAAACAAGTAGCAATTTTTAGTAATTTTTGACCTAAGAAGTTATCCTAATTAAGTAGAAAAGTAACCAAAATAGTTGATTTATCAAATACTCAAGAATCAAAAAGTTGATAATTTTTTACTAAAAATTGTGTTTCTAAACGCCTCATATATACAATTCTCTTCCGCTCTCCTTATTCTTACTATTTTAGGCCAAAATAATATTATTTTGATTAGTAAATAGAAGTCAAAGCAATGAAAAAACTCAAGCTTAAGTTTCATATTAAAGTCTACTCAAACTAGTTTTAAACTATTAGTATGCAACTTAAAACGAGTTCGAATAAATTAAAGTTTAGTTTACTTTAACTTAATTTAACCTCAGACACTAATAATCTTATGAATATCTAATTGATTTTTCAACCCATTTCTAGTAATTCAAATTCTTTCAAAGATTTTTAAAGATATATTCTAATCCAAAAAAATCGTGTTTTGCTTCTAAAACATTACTTTAGGTCCGTTTCATTGTGTCACACAGGCATATGAATAGTGGGTATTATTAAAATGTGCATGCGTGACACAATTCCATTAGAGCTAGAGCAATACTTCAAGAACACTGAATAATTGCTCCTAAATCCATTAGTTTTGAGCACAATTGCCAGCACAATCATTAGACTAACCTCAATAAGTTATTTGTTTGGGAAGAAATAAGCTTTTATTTTAAGCAAGAAACTAAAAAGTTAGTTTTCTTTTTTTGGGGAGGGGGGGCATTGGGCATGAACTAGATTTTTTTTTCATTTAACATATTTACCCTTTATACTTTGGGACATGCCATGATGCAGGGGGGTAGTTCTAGTAATTTTACAAAAAGCAAAAAAGAATACTTTTTTTTAGGGCTTCTCAAACTGTACCTAAGTAACATCAAACCCTTACAATCCATTTCAACTCCACCTCTGCTGGCCTTTTTGACGCTAAACTCAAGCTTATCTCTGCACTCGAATCATCTGAGCAACCCTTTTTTAGGCTGAGCTAAAGCTTTGTTTTAGTGTGTGAACTCACATACCCACAATCGAAATTAAAAGAAAAAACTTCTAATTTTAATCGTTACCTATGAAACAAAGGCACATAGACTTATAGTCAAAATTAAAGACATAAAAAAAATTTAATTTTATTCACGAAACTACTTGCCAAACAAATTTTAAAGTGAGTTGCAAACAAATAAATACAATTAACTGCATGTAAGTTCCATAAGTATCTTAAGATATTATACATTGAAAAATTCTAGAGCCATAATTCCAACCATTGAATTAAATAAATCTTTACCGTCATTTAAGGAAATAGAGTAGTATAAATAATGGTCTGTTTGATCCAACAAATTTTGTTAAAAATTTTTAAAAATTTTGAAAATCTTTGAAAAATACTATAATTTTCTATTATACTTTTATACTTTTCTACCTTCTTGAAGTTTTAAAAAAAATTCAATACATTTCAAAAAAAAAAAAAAAAAGGTGCATAACTGGAATACGGTTAATTGAATAGCAAAAAATCTTTTTGCTATTGTCACTATAAACTCCTAAACTGCCGAATGACATTCACTTTGCCCAAGCTTTCCAAACGGTTCCGACGGACATGATGTTATCATTTGCACAGTTACCTTACTGCTGCATGCTGGGCCACTTTTCTCCTAACTGCCCCGATGATTTTCATGCAAACGTTTAGACATCTTTCCTTCTGCTGCATGCTACGCCGGGGTCAGAAGATAACGCATTACATCACAGTCCATTTGTTTACTAACTTCATTGCTTACTTCCAGTGTTTGCGCTGTACGAGATCGAGACTGAGAAATTATAAGCCCGTTTGTTTTGGGTATATTTGATAACATTTATGTTTTTTATTTGTATTTAACATTTTTTATTTTTCTATTTTTATTTTTAGTTTTTATTTTCTTCATCTTAAATAAAAACAAACAAAATATATTTGATAGTATAATTTTGTTTACAGTAATCAATTTTATCTCAATAAATATTTTTTTTAATAATAATTAATTTTTACTAATGTATATAAATAAAGAACACAAAAAAATTATTTTGATAAAAAAAATCATTCGTATGATAATTAACTTTAATTTTGATAAAATAAATTATTTTAATATGTAATTATTATTTATTGTAAATAATTTTATTTTAATAAAATAAATAAATTTAACACTAATTTATTATTTTCATTATTATAATATATTAACTTCAAAAATAATCTTAATTTAATAAAATATTTAAATAAAATAAATTATTTTAGTATGAGGCACCAAAAATTGACAAAATATCTGATTTAAAGTCTAAAATTAACAAAGTGTTTAAGAGAAAACAATAATAAAATCAGAATTTTCCTATTTACATTTTGGGGGTTAAATTTTCAAATAAATTTTTATTTTTTGTAATAAAAAAAATTATAAATAAATTTATCAAACACATTCTAGTTTTCAAAAATTTACAAACATAAATAGAACAATTGTAAACAAACAATGTTACCAAATAAACCTTTATCTGTTCGGCTCTCTTTGTTTCAATGCAAAGTATTTTTCCAAAAAATACATCTCAGCCCATGCCATAGCAATTGGAATCTCAGCCCGTTTGAACATCAAAATTGTACGATACATTTGTTTGAAAAAAGTTAAAAAGAAACAAAAAATTACACACCAAGAATTTCTACGAAAACAACGACCTAAAACCTTAAAAATACAATGAAGAGTCCTCAACCTAGTTACCACGGACCATTTCTGTTGGCCCTCCTCTGCCTGTTCCCAGGATTTGAGCTCCCAAGTGGAGGGAAAGCATCTGCCTCACTGAATAACGAGCTATTGCCATTGCTAGCCTCGGAGTTGTCTCTAGCCTTAGCAGAAATTCTTGTAGATTCACGAGGAGTAGTTTTATCATGTCCCTGTTGGTTTTGTTGGACCGACAACTTGGTTGCTGGAGAAGAAGAATATGCAAGTGGCTTTATCCCCACGAGCTCTGGAACAGGTGAATAATTGTATGGTAGTTTGCTTTCATCCATCTTCCGAAAGGTAATGGAAATCCTGCAACAAACAGGAAGATAGAGATAGATGTGAGCATTCGTGCACGATGCTCCATTGAAGGAGAAAGAAAGAGAAAAAAGCCGCTAATTTTCCATGTTTTAAGTGTTTGTTAAAACACCAAAAGTTGCCAATTTTGCTGAGTTGGCAATTTGTCAAAACACCAATTTTGCCGAGTTGCCAACAGTTGCCAATTTTGCTGAGTTGGCAAATTTTGTCAAAACACCAATTTTGCCGAGTTGACAAGGGTATATGGTCATTTTATTTTAACCCGACTCAAAAGTTACCAAAATTTTTACCAAACATCTAAAAGTTACCAAAATTTACTAAGAATTTAAATTTGTTTTACCGAACACCCAAAAATATAAAAATTTACTAAAAATTTCGATTTATTTTACCAAACACAAAAAGTTTCACCTACCAAATTTATCCAAAAAATTATCAAAAGTTATTAAAAATTTGACTTCCAAACAGGGCCATAAATTAACAAAATTCCACACACGAGAGAAGAATGATAGCTACCGTTTGGCTGGAACACCGGGAACGCAGTGTTTAGCAAGGTCAGCTCCATTACCATTTAAAATGAGCACTGATCTGCAAAATACAGACAGGCTTTAACATTAGAGCGGCTGGAAACAAGATAATGTACAAGAATAGAAATAGGAGTTCATCAAACATTTTAAATAAAAATTAGCGTTTGCACAAGTTAGTAGCAGTTTCCCTTCCCCAAATAAATTAATCTCTTTCCTTTTCTTTACCACATTCCAGAAATGATTAAACCAAATTCAATGTTTGTTTCCATTTTTATTTGAAGGGAAAGGTAAAGAATTTGAAAGGCAAGAGTTAATGGCTGCGATATCATACCCAACTGGTAAAGGTACAGAGACCGGACCAGCAAACTCTCCAGGGCCAACAATTTTCAGATTTGCACCAAAGAGTATGTTGCATTCAGTCAAGAACGAAACGGTGCAAAAAGGACGAAGGAAGTCATGATGATCGATGTGGGGCGGAATGCAATCTCCTTCATCGTAGAGGTTGACAATACAACTGTTAGGGATGCACGTTGGAGGCAGAACATGCCACCTCACCATTCTCTTGATCATTGCCAGGAACAACGGAGGTAGAGGATCAACATCCTCGTCTCGAACTATGCCAGGAGGATTTCCATTTTTGTCCTGTGAAAATTGTAAATAGAAAGATATTAGCGAAATATAATTGAAATTTTTCATAATAAAGAACGTTTAAGCAGTGAAGATTGAAATATTACCACTGCATAATTATAACAACAACCGAACTGAATTGTAACACGTCCTTTCCCCCGCATCCATTTCCTTGGCTCTGAATATGTTCGTGCTGTAACATTTTTTTTAACATAAAATAAGACAAACTGAACTAATACAATGTCAAATCTTTAAAAATAAGACAAACAGAACTAAAACAATATCAAATCTTTAACATGAATAACATGTGCCCCAACTTGTTCAAGTCCGAGAAAAACTTTTAAATAGGTTTTGGAAGCTTTCAGTAAATTCTAATGAAAAAAAAGGTTCATTCGGCATTTTTATTGAAACAAGTTTAGATCTCATATACTGAAAATTTATTTTACAAACAAAAAGAATAAAAAGGAAGATCAAACATGGAAATTCACATAAAGAAAAGGAAGATCAAATGTGGAAATTCACACTTAAAAAGCTGACTTTTTTCTGATATTTAGAAGTTTTCAAAGTGTCTCTTTTTAAAACCCTATGCAAAACTTTATTCATTTCATTAGCAAACAACATCCAATATCGAAAGGATAACTTTCTTTAGAAGCTTATCTGATCCAAAAGGAGTAATTGCAATAGATAAACTCGTAAAGTTCATGGGATGAAGGAATATTAGGAATATCCATATGAGATTTGAACTTCATCCTTGTATTGAATCAGAATAAAACACAGACAATCAAGGAAACTAAGAAATGGTTAACATTTATACCTCTTAAGTACTAGAAAAACTATTAAATAGGTTTTGGAAGATTTCGGTAAATTCTAATGAAAAAAAGAAAAAAGGTTCATTCTGCAATTTATTGAAACAAGTTTATATATCATATACTGAAAATTTATTATAAAAAGAAAGAAAAGGAAGATCAAACATGGAAATTCACACTTAAAAGCTCACTTTTTTCTGTTATTAAGAAGTTTTCAAATTATCTCTCTTTAAAACCCTATGCAAAACTTAATTTATTTCATTAGCAAACAACATCCAATATCAAAAGGATAACTTTCTTTAGAAGCTTATCTGGTCCAAAAGGAGTTATTGCAATATATATTTCATTCACTAGTTGCACTTGCAATGTGTTGAAGGAATAGTAGAAACATCTATAAGACATTTGAACTTCATCCTTGTATTGAATCAGAACAAAACAAGGATAAGGAAGGAAACTAAGAAATGGTAGACACTTATACCTCTAAGTTGACCCTGCTGACCCTTGCGCTGCAAAGCGTAGACACACCCAACAATTTTCTTTTGTTCCTCAGAATTAAAAACCTGGGTATGAAGCTCGAGTCCTTTAAGCACATTCGTTGCCTTCCCATCAATCCTCTCAATGTGAACAAAATCTTTCTTCCTTCGAATTTGATCAAATCTGATACGCTCTTTCTGCTCCTCCGACAACCCATTATCAGCAACCGAGGGAACTCTACCGAGTCCATCATTTAGTGAAATTTCAAAAGCTGGACGCTGGACCAGAGGCTGTTTACTATTTACTGATGCAGGGGATGAATTAACAAATCGTCTTCTTGTTCCTGAGTAAACAGATTCTGGGGTTTGGGGAGAGCTCCATGATGTGCTCTTAGTAGATGTTTGACTTTGCTCTGAAGAAAATGAGTCGCAAGAATTTGCAGACAAGAACTTGGAAGAACTCTTACTGTCGCCATTTGATGCTGATAATTCATCGAGTTTTATGCAAAATAAAGAGCAAATAATGTAAGGATGAATTACTCCCCCCCCCCCAAAAAAAAAGATCAACACGCAGAAAAATTAGAATCAAAAGCCCTTTATCTAATTATTTAAATTATTTTCAATAATTTTTCCACATATGAACAGGCAAAATAATTTGCCAATTAAAACAGCTCCTTTTAATGAGAACAGAAAAATCAAGGGAAAAAAATGTAGCCTATGATTTAAATTAAAAAATAATAATAATAAGGCTCCAAAAGCTTAGCTGGCTTCTGAAATGAACAAATTTACCCACTTATAGTTTAAACTTCTTTTAAACCATAAAAGTCAAAAATGTCAAATTAACAAAAAAGTTAAAATACTAATTTTTTTTTTCCCTTTACAAACATAAAAAAACTAGCTTTTTTAGGTAGCCAGCTACCAAGAAAAAAAAAGTCTAAAATTGACAGGAGCTAGCTTTATCATGCCTTTGCATTCTTTTCACTCACATTCAGTAGACAAACTTATCAAAAAAAAAAAAAACATTCAGTAGACAAAGTTAAAATTTTGAACAGAAAATTTTGGCGCACAATCAAAGCAAGTCTACCAAATTCAATCCCAGAACCCTAAGCTAAGTAGTTAAAACAAATGCATTGAGACATACCCCAAAAAGATCATCTTTCTAAATATATATATATACATATAGCAGTAAAAAAAATAATAAAAAACCCTGGAGCCCTAACAGCAACAAAAGTTAAATTACAGCCACATGCATTAGAAACCCTCCAAAAAGGCCCACTCTCACCTCCCCCAATAGTCCAATTGCCAGAAATTGAAGATGAACAAAACAAATTTCGTCAATGTAACAGGTATATATATATATAATTACTACACAAACATATGAAAAATATAAATAAGAAATCACACAGGACCACCCTGATTACTTCTAGGATTCTTACCGTTAATGTGATTGTGAATACGAGCCTTCAAGAGGGATTGACAGTCCTTGCAAATCCCTTCCCCGCCAAACAGAATTTCCAAAATCTCTTCACGACCCAAGTTCTTTAGCAGGCGCATGCACTCATCTCCGCTGTCGCGTTCCGGCAAGTTGCCGGAGAAATCACCAGCCATCTCCTCCGGGATCTATTCAATCTCAGACTATCAAATTAAAAAAAAAAAAAAACAAAAAGCAACAAACTTGAGAACGGAAGAATCCGGAGAGCTCAACTACGAATTATAAAACAACCCAAAATCCAAATCCAAACCCAACTCGGAGAATGGAAAGGGTTGGGTTCCTAGATTCCTAGAAAGACCATGGTTTTGTTCGGTAGATTTCCTAAAGCGGTATTTGAATTTCGATTGGCCGTGTGGCACGTGAGACAGCGCGAAAGATGACTTTGATAGATTCTCAACCTAAGGCTATTAGGTGTTCGACGCGCGGGCTGTTTGTTGTCGGCTGGGAGTCTACTTTTATTGGACCCTTTTTATTATTTTTGTTAAATCATTTTATTTATATTTTATTATATGTCTTGGTTGCAATATTAAATCGAAACCGTTAATAATACTGCGGGGTGTTTGGTTGTTCAAAATCATATAAAATTTATTAATTTTTACTAAAATTTTGCATTTATTTAATTAAATTTTATTACATATTATTTTTAAAATTAACGTTTAAAAATAATGGATCCGAGGGGTGGCAATGAATTAAACAAAACAATCGTGGAATCTTACTGTGACATGTTGTTTTAATACTGAAGCCTGAATTATAATAATACTAGTGATTAAACTCCTGCAATATATAGATTTATTATATTATATATTTATTTTAAATTTTATGTTAATAATCATTTAAGAAAAATAATTTTTATTAGATTATACAAAAAAATAATTAAGTTATTTAATAATGATTTAATTTTTTAATAAATTACATATCTATTTATTTATTTTTACTAATTAAAATATTACATGATAAATAATAGTAGTGAATTATACAAAACAATTGTCTATTTTATTATGACCTATTGTTTTAATATTGAAACTTGAATTATAATAATACTAGTGGTTAAACCTCAACAATGTACAGATTTGTTATATTATATATTTATTTTAATTTTTAATTAAATTTTATGTTAATAATCACTTAAAAAATAATTTTTATTAAATTATATGAAAAAAATCACTAAGCTATTAAATAATGATTTGTTTTATTAATAAATCACACACATACTTATTTATTTTTACTAATTAAAATATTACATGATAAATAAATTATTATCATCACTTAATCATATTTATCGAGACTATGAATAACTTGAAATATTATATTAAATTAGATATATAAAAAATAAAAAATTATATTTTTTATTTTTTATTTTATTAATAAAATTTATTAATTTAAATTTTATTTGATTTCAATTGTGCAAGTAGAATGAGATAAACTGATGATAATATTTGAATTCAACTATAATTCTGAATTTATGGAATAAAATAATTTAATTATTATTAAAATAAAAAACACATCGTAAAATTTGAACTTTCAAATGGTATCTAAATATCAGTGGTGTTTGCGTGTATATATATATATATATATATATATATGCCAACTAAAGCAATTGAAGAACTCCCAGAACTAATTAATGAGGATGCTAACAAGACAGCCTACATTATATGATGTTTACAAATTTTTTAACTCAAAAACAAATGGGCTGCACAGATTTGACCACCCAAATGGTGGTGACTGGCACATGAGCAGGAGTTTCCAACATGGCAGTGCTGTGAAGCTGCTTTTTGAATCTGACTATCAGATTCAGATCCAATCCGAATCCAATTATATTGGATTTGATCTAAATCTAAAAATAATCGGAGTCGATCTTATTAAGGGGCGTTTGGAACTTAAAAATATTTTAAAAAATCTCAAAAAAATTTCAAAAACTAACAGATTCTCATATTGTAAAAAATTTCAAAAATTGTTGGAATGGACCAAAAATAGTGCGTTCCAATAAATTTTGTCAGAATTTAAAAAAAAAGTTATCTGACATTTATACAAAAAAACTACACAAAACTTCAAAATTTTTTAAAATCTTCTACTAAAATTTTGATATAAGTCACTTTATATACTTTTTAACAATTTATATCAAATCAAATATAAACATTCAACAATCATTACACAATAATTTCAAAATTCACTTTTGAAAATTTTTAGAGATTGTTGAAGCTTCAAACGCACTCAAAGAGCCTGTTTGGCAACTAAAAATTTGTAAAAAAATATCAAAAGTTACTTTTGGTGTGTTTGGCAAAATCACAAATTTTTTCACTTTTTTGATTTGCTACAGTAAAAAAACATACCAAACACCTCAAAGTTACTATTTTTTTACTTTGCTACAGTAACAAATTTTTCAAACACCCAAAAGTTAATAAAAAATATTAAAAATTCCACTTAGTTCAACCAAACACACAAAAAAGTACAAAAAAAAACATCCAAAAAATACCAAAACTTAAATTTTTTTGAACTTCTAAATACCCCAAAATTTGGCATGTAACATTGAGGTTGCATTGCTGTGGCGTACAGTAATGAACACTAAAGTTGGAGCTATGCAAATCCGCGCCCACAATATCATTTGCCACTCATTAATCGGAAACAAAGCAAACCCAGGAAAGACCAAGATAAGTACATTTAAGAAACATTCAATTTGAAGCCATGCCAATCCACGCCCACAAGGTGATCACATGCATATTTAAAAAATAATGCTCCCAAAAACTTGGAGAACTCATTGTCTGTCCATACGCTTAAGGGGGCGTTTGGTTAACAAAATATTAACTAAAAATTATAATAAAAGTAGAAAGATATAATATAAAGGTGATATGTGAATAAATTTAATTAAAAAAATATAAAAATTAATTAAAATTGATGAATTTTAATAATTTTTAGTACCACTGAACAGGGTCTAAGTCTTCTTACGAGGCCACTGAATCAATATGACAGATACACTCATTCGTCGACGAATCGATCAACGGAGACGAAGCCAGTGCGTGACGCCAAACCATGGAAAGCGCGTGAGGCAGCTGTGGTGAGCTAGGGTCCAGAAAATGGAATACAGGCCAGATATGCGGAGAAGCTGGGTCGGGTCACATAACTCAAACTGGGGCGCTGATTGACGGGTCGTGGATTTAAGGAATTATATGGGTCTAAAAGGAAAAGAAAAAAAAAATAGCCGGGTTTGCACATCCATGGACTCCCATAGAGGTGATGATTTGTGTCTTAACAAGTTGAATTTAAGCTTTTGTGCCTAAAAAATTTTTAACTTAAAAGATTGTGACTTGTGAGTGAACTGATAATATATATATCATCGATCATCGATCATGCAGATTTAAATATTTAGTTTAATTTTGTTAATTTATGTTATATATTCTTCGTGTACTTAAATTTTTTTTTTTGTGTGTTCGTACTCGTATTTTGAGTCTATATATAAATTTTGTTTTGTACAACTTTAATATAAAAAAAAAAGTATACACTTATTTTTTTCTCTTTCTATTTTTACCGATTTATAATATTTTAGACATTTATTTTGATTAATTAAATTACTCACGAGCCGAATTCGAGTGTTAGCTATTTTTTATTAAACTGAACTCGAAACCATGCAAAGATCAAGTGGCGAGTTCCATACAAATAGTTCAAAACGAATTTGTGTAAACCAAAACTCAAGCTTACCTTGTCTATAATCTTATGAATACTTTTCATTGACATTAATGTAAATTGTTTTCAAGAATTTTAAAAGTTTGCTTCAATTCAAGAAAATTATATCATGCTCCATGTTTGTTCAAATTGTGCCACGTAGGCACATTGGTAATGGATCCTACTAAAATGTGCTTGCATGATATAATTCCATCGGATTCAAGAGCATTAAATAATTGTCAACTCGTATGATGGAGGGGTCGATTCTTATGACTTTCTTCGTCATTTTCGTTTCATTCTTGACCGAATGTGACATTTTTATTTTTTTTGGTGCAAATCTAAAAATTCTAAAAAGAAAGAGAGAAAGGAAATATGAGATAGAAAATGCATGATTTTATATTTGATTGGGTTAAAAATGTAAAATAAATAAAAGGTATTTATAAATAGATTAAACTTTTAATTTAATTACCTTTAAACTTATCAAATCGTATGATTTTTTTTTTATATTTTTAAACACAAACTAAATATGAGAAGCCATTTTGAATTTCTATTTTTTTTTCTTGAAAAATCTTCAACCCAAACACATCCTTACAATACACGGCTGAAATTGAAAGAATATTTCAAACTAATTAGGTCTCGTTTGGTTTGTTTTTCTACTTTCTGTTTTTTATTTTTATTTTCTATTTTTTGTTTTAAACTTATTTTTTATTTTATACTTTTGAAAATAAGAAAAACTGCTCAAAACTCATTTGATTACTTGTATTTTCAAATTTTGTTTTCGAAAACAGAAAATAAGTCTACACATGAAATGAAAAAGGCAAAAAGTCGTTTTGAAATTTTTTAATAAAAAATATGAAAAATCTCAAAATAAGGAAAATAGAGAATTTTCTATTTCCTTGTTTTAAGATTTTTAACACATAAAATAAAAATAGAAAACAAAAAATAGAAAAGTAAACCAAATGCCATCTTAATTTTTCAAACTGATAAAAAAATTTTTCATCACAAACTAAAAAAAAAAAACACCATTGAGCTATTGTGGCTTGATATATTTATTTAGGGGCGCTTGGAGTAAAAAAAGAAAGTGAGATAATTTGTAAGTTCCTAATTTATACAGTGAGATAAAAAATAAATGATATTTAAAAATTTTTAAAGTTTCCAGTGTTTTTTAATGTGCCAAATGCATCCTTAACCATTTGTATTCATGGTATAGAACTATAGAACAGTGAAAGTTTGTAGCAAGCCAGAAAAGAATTGCGTACAAGGAGGAGGAGTTCTAGCTAGTTGTCGTTGATGACGATTAGGTTGAAGATGCTATTGATTTGATACACACACACACACACACACATATATATACATAGAGAGAGAGAGTAAGTCGATCTTAACAGTCAAAAACATCTGGGACCTTGACAGGATACAAATGGATTCTGTCCGACCATGCATTTCTGACATCAGGATCAAGCTTCGAAATGCATTTCCACACAGCGCTGTTACACTTAAACCCACTCCCAAACGCAATTTGCCAAACGCGATCTCCCTTCTTCACCCTCCCTTTCGCCTCCAGATAGCAAAGCTCGTACCAAACCGAAGAAGACGAAGTGTTCCCGAATCTATACAGCGTCATCCTCGACGCTTCTGTGTCTTCCTTGCTCAGCTTCAGATTGTCCTCGACCGCATCAATCACAGCCCTTCCCCCAGCATGAACGCAGAAATGCGCACAAGCCTTCTTGAATTTTGGCATGTAGATGTTGTGCCTCCTCCTCCTCCTCCTCAAAATGGTCTTTGCTCTGCCGCAGAGCAAAGACCAGGCAAAATGGAGCTGCTCGGAGTAAGGCAAGACCAGAGGAGCTAAAGCGGATATGTTGATCTTCAAAGCCTTGGCTGCTACTTGTAGGAGATCCCTCGACAACGACACGCCCACAAGCCCATCTTCGTCGGGTTCTTGGAAGACTGATGGAACGTTCGGAGTAATAAAAAGTTATAAAATTTTATTAAAATTGTGAATTCGTAATTCGTGCAGTAAAATAAAAAATGAATCTTTTAGAGAATTTTAACATTTTTCAATGATTTTCAACAAACTAAATGAGACACTGTTTAGAGGGACAAGAATTAGCGCACACAAAAAAAAAAAAAAAAAAAACCAAAAATCAAAGAGTAGCAAAAGTTGCTTAATTGGATATTTGGCAAAACACTTCTTTTTGGTACTTCGTAACAATAATAAAGTTATCAAAATTTTTGACGATTGTAACAGTTATTTTAACTTATTGTCAATTAAAAAATTGTTAAAATTTTTATTAAATAACCAAAAAATTATTATATGTTTTACAAAGCATATCAAAAATTTCAACTATCAATTTTTGGTAAAGAAATACAAAAAATTACTAAAAATTAGACTTCTAAATGATACCTGACTGATAAGATTGATCGCTAGATCCCATATGCGTTCGAACGAGGTGTTGGAGCTCGTACTTGGCTCTCCCTTTGTCTTCCTTTTTGTTGGATAACAGAATAGCGGCTCCCCCCATCCGAAACAGTGCGTTGGCTAGAAGCATGGACTTGTCTTTGCCCGAGTAGCCATTTGGATTCACCACTTCCATGCTAAGGACCAATGCAGTCGAGTTCTTGTTGACTCTCAGAAGGTCCTTTGCCAAACTTATAGACAAAAGCCCCGCGCTGCAGCCCATGCCGCTGAGGCTGACGCTCTTCACGCTGCTTCGGAATCCAAACTCGTTTATGATTGTAGCTGTAAGCGATGGCGTGGGGCAGAAGATGCTGCAGTTCGACACGAGGATGTCGATGCTTTTGGGATCCACCTCGTGTTTGGAGAGGAGATCTTTCACGGCGGCGAAGAGAACTGTTTCGACTTCTTCCCGGCTGGGCTTGAAAGAGGGATCGGGCGGTAATTCGTGCACTGATAAAGGCACGTGAGACTCGCATCCGATGCCTGATCTTTTGGCCACTCTTGCCTCGAAATCTTTGCTCTCTCTTTCAACGTCGCACATCTCAAAGTGTTCGATGAAATTCGCGGTCGTGACACGCAGGTGATCGGGCGGTAGATAGCACGAGAAGTCGACGAGGTAAATGGAATTGAATCTGGAAGAAACACAGTAAATTGCGATGATTAAAGCTATTGCAGCTAGGAGATGGAGATGAAGATGGGTGAGGGAGTAAAGGCCATCTACCAACTTTGCAGCTTCTTTGAATGAGTCTGTGAGAGAGAGAGTTGTGAATAATTCCACCATTGTCAAAAAGCTTGGAAGTGGATCTGATTTGGTGTTTATTGTCTTAAATAGGGAAGCATAATAATGAGTCTCGGGAAAGGAGAGCAGTTTCAGCGTGGGATCTTTTGCCCAGTGAGCATTCAGTTACCTCTTGACAAAAGAGTTGGTAGTCTTTAAAAATGTTTTGATTGTGGGCAAGAAAGTGTGTGACTTGCACAGTAATTTTCTCTTTGTGCTCCAATTTTAATTTGAGACGAAAATGAAACCTGTGGAGTCACAATATTTGCATGTTCGTACAACCACACAACTCGGGACCCTCGGGACCAAAAAGCTCAACAACCTTGGACTAGCGTTGAATGTTTGAACACTCAGAAGGTTAAGCAGCACAAGTCCAGTGAATAATTAAACCCTGTCATGGGTATTTTCACATGAATCGTGCTCACAACTCTATTTGAGATCAAGTCACCCACGTAAAGCACTCAATCTTTTTCCATTTTATTTTATTTTATTTTGGGTGTGTGTGTGTGGTGGTGGTGGACCGGTGGTGACTGGAAGAGAGGTTTGGGGGGGGGGGGGGGGCGCAAGAAGGGGAGTATTAATATATGTTGACATGAATTGTTATTGTCGTGTGTGTGTTTTTTTTTCTCAATGGATGTTGGATATGCAAAATTGTAAAAATTTTACCTCTTCAAAAAAAAATATTAAATAAAAAAGGAAAGAAAAAGAAAAGAAAGATTGTAAAACTTGGAAATGTGTCTTGATTCATAAAGCATGGGATATGTCTTTCATGGATTATTGAGTATTGGTCTTGTAACAATGTCCCTCGACAATCAATGTTCAAGCTAAGCTCTGTTTGTTCTGGATTAACAAATATGATTTATACCAATTTACTGATGCTCGGAGCAGGCAAACATTATATTCACTGTGTAATACTAACTGTATTTCGCTTTACAATTGCCTAATATAGCCATGAATTGTGTAGAATTGGTTTCTTTACAAGGAAACATGTGATTCCTCTTGTTTGTTTTGAAATTTAGAGAAATATAAAAGATTGATGTGTGATTAACACATTATGTTATTGGCCTAAGTTGGAATGTATCTCATGTATGCTATATTGTCACCCACACTAAAGGGGTTTTCCAAGGTTGTAATCTCCGGACAAATGTATCAAAGCTTGAATCAGGTGCGGCTATGTAGAAGTAGGGCAGGAATATTTACGAGTTCAATTCTAATGGCCAAGAATGATAGTGCATGATGTGTGACCACTTAGACTCAGGAGAAGTCAACCATAGATAAAGTAGCGGATGGTAGACTGTGTGCATGGGAACTTACTTGGCACACATGAAAATCGACTTATAAGACTAGAGTTGAGCGAAGGAAAAATCCACACGTGAGTGTTGAAAAAAAAAAAAACATTTGGAGAATTCAAACAAACACTTCATCTGTTACACAATAAAATATAGATAAGACACCTCACTAGTACACTCACTCAAAGAGATTAACAAAGTCACTCTTGCTACCACTTAATTAGACAACTCACTCCACTCCCTTAGGACACACGCTTTACTCAATTGGAGCACACTTCAAACCAGGACCCAAGACCCATATTTAAACTTACATAAAGACGCATGATGAAGTTTCCAAAACAAGCCACGCATTTAATCCATTCTAGAAAGCATTATTCCAGAGAGTAAGAGAGGTTGTAGATTGAGAAATTTCAAGAATGAATTGTTTAGATCAAGAGTCACTGTTGACTTCCAATAGTGAGGGGGAGATTATAGAGAATATACATGATAGTTATCTCACATATTGAAAATATAAGAAATGGATGCATGATTAAAATAGAGCATGATATGAGCCCCAAACTCATGAATTTAAATTTTTAAGTTAAAAGGCGTCTCATACATGTTACACTATCACGGACTAAAAAAGAGTTATTCAAATTCTTAATATACTTTATTTTCACAAATATTACAGGGACAACCGAAAAACCTCTTTCAAGGAAGTAATTGATCAGCTGCTGTTCTCTGCAAATTGATCACCGCGAACCATAGCTAAGACCTGCAATGGTTTAGAGCTGCTACACGTTAGAAGACTAACATAGCAAAAGTAATTGCACGAAACATATATACAGTGTTTGTTTCAAGGATTTGTTAAGGTGGAAAAAAAAGATAGGAATTCAAATCACCTGTCAAAGGAAAAGGAAAAAGATAAGAATTCAAAATCACTCGTCAAGTTTTCCATACCCTTTTTGTTCCCTATCTAAACCCCTTATCATGCTGCATATCGTACCTCACTTACGGAAATCTTACGACCCTTATCGTTCTTTATGCAGCGCAGAGCAGCATTAGCCATATGATACACCATCCCAGCATCACTTTGGTCCATCAATCTCGGATCCATCACTTGGTTCAGGGGACCATCTTCCAGAAATGGTAATGCCTGATCAAATACATGGTGAAAACATTAAGCTAAATAGAAGATTAAACAACTCTTACTGATATCTTTGTGGATTTTTTTTCCATTAGAAAAACAAAGCAAAGGTTGAACTTAATGGAAGCATTGCTATGAGGATCAATGTGGTATAAGCAAAGCATCTCACCCATTCAATTAAGGTCTGACCCTTCCCTTGCCCCTGAAAGAATTGAGCACTCTTCCCAGTTATGAGCTCTATGAGGAACAACCCATAATCATATAAATCTGCCAGGACGCGCTTATCTTCTTCTATATTCAGGCATCTTCAGAATCCCATCAAATAAAATTTCAGTTATTAGTATATTAGCAGGTAATTATTCGGAGTTCAGATTTGGTTAATCAGCTTTTTCCAAGTTTTAAGAAGATGTCTTACTCAGCTGGTGAATCTTGAATATCATCCATGAGCCTCTTGGCTGTGTTGAAGATGCTAAGCTTGAATGACAGTGAAAAAATAAAAATAAAAATAGAAATAATCAGATTTTAGCTGAATCTATATGTGATGCAGTAGAAACATATAGGAATATGCTTAATTATGAAGAATATATATATATATATATGTGTGTGTGTGTGTGTGGATGAACTTACCATTGCAGTGGAGCCATGAAGCAGTACAACACTACTTGAAGAGACAGAGAGATCTACAATAGGTCCATCAACACACTCCTCATGAAGATAGCGCACTCCAATGCCTATCTCCAGAGCAATGTACCATCTAACCCTCCATGAAAGGCTCCTAGCTGTCTCATCACCTGCAAGCAAAACTTGTGGAGCTCAAATGAGATTGGTGTTAAGTCACTAATTGTCTCAAAAGTCTAAACTGTCAAGAAAATAAGTCCCAAAATGTATATTAAGATAACATAAAAATCCTTTTGATGAACAATCCTGTCTTCCACATGACATACAGAGCGACGAACATACCGAACCTCACAGGTGACTAACCAAAACCAAAGAGAGAAAAGCTATCATTAGAAATTTTTTACGAGGGATGCAAAACCCAACACAAATGCCTAGGATATTAACAGTAATTACAAATCTACTCAAATACCCATATTTAAAAATTTTTTAATACAAAATATAAGGAACTTAGGCAATGTTTAAGGGATATAGTTGGGGAATTAGATAACCAGCTAGCCTACCATTTTTGACCAAATTGACTTTAATTATGTGTTTGACTTGTAGTATTAGAAATTTGGACTAAATTTCATATCCCAAAATGGAGGTTAAGTAACACAATGGGAGAGGGTGATATTACTTATACCCCACCAGATTCACTTCCTACCAGCAAAATCTAAAAATTCAAAATTATTTCTTATTACATCTTACATCAAATCAATCTTTTATCCTACATTATATCACACCAACTAAACACTAAAAAAATAATCCACACTTAAAAATTAATTCCATATTATATAGGCTGTGTTTGGCATAAAAAAAAACACTGAAAATCTCTATAAATCTCTAACAGCTCTTTTATCTTTAATTTTTCCGCCATCACTAATTTCAAAAAATTCTAATATTTCGCTAAAAAAATAAAAAATCTGGAAATAGATTATCCGAATGTATAAATTTTTTATACAATCATATTCTTCGTGTCGAGAGCTTTCAAACGAGTACCATTGTCGCTATTTTTTGTGAATTTTTTTGAATCCGTAAGAACGGATTTGGCAAACCGTTTTCACGGTTTGTGAATTTTCAGAAAAAAGTGGCGCCAAAATCAATCTCAAATCACATTTTATCTCAATTTATCTTATTTTTTCTTACGCCAAACGGGGTCATACAATCTCATATATTATCCATGATATATACCCATTATCTAATCCTCCTAATCAAACATGGCCTTATAGCAATTCTAGCAATCGGGGGATGATGAAATACACTCTCTTCGTAGTTTTGTCCCGGAGGAGAATATGATCTAGAAGAGAATGAAAAATGGAAAGATTTTTGAGTTATGGATCATATATACTCACAGAGCAAGTTCATTTCGAGGGTGCCACTGCAAGGATAGTCAAAGAGCAAGGACAAGGCAGCATCAGAGACGCAGTAACCAACAAGGTTGAGGACATTGCAATGGCGGACCCTGGAAAGAATCTTGAGCACCGCCCAGAACCGTTGATCGTCTGCGGGGAAAATCTTCGCGAAAACCGGCGTTTCTCGATAAATCCCTTCGTAGAATCTCCTCTCGCCTTCTTCCGCGACCAGATTCTCGTTCGCGAAGCCATTGGTGATCGCTTCGAGCTCCGCGAAAGAGAACGGCCGAGGAAAACCGGTTCTCCATGAGAGCGGGTACCAGCAAGGGCTCCGAGGAGTTGGTGGTGGTGTGATTTTTGTTAATGTTGTTGTGGTGTCTGGAAGAGCATTGAGATCTTCGGTTTGGGAGGTCTCTTCTTCGTTGTCGTTGAAACCCATAGCTCTGGTAGCTCCAGAATTTGACTTCCACTGGTGGCAATACTTGGAAGAAGAATAAGCAGAAGAAGAAGAAGGAACGGGCTGTGTCAAGGTTGCCGCACTTTTCCCCTTCATGGCTGCAACATTACAGGTCACATGCCCATATATGTATTCTCTATGTTTCTTCAAGTGACTGCCAGCGAAAGAGGAATGTAAACTTGTGAAAATAATTAGTAGCTAAAAATTTAAAATTTATGAAATGACTTAATTAAGGATTATTTTAAATTTTATTTAATTTAATATTTGAATTAGATGAGGGATTGAAGAGTATTTTAAGAAATTGAAGAATTCCACCAAAATTGAATCTTTATTAATTTTTGGGGTTCACCAACATCCCTTGTAATGGTTTAAATGATAAATTTTATTTACTAGACATATTTTTTTTTAAAAAATGTTTTAAGAATCATGTTCTTGTAAAATATATTTTAAATGTGTTTAAAGTGGTAAAAAATAAAATAAAATGAGATAAATTATAAATTCATAATTTATACAATAAAATAAAAAATGAACTATTTTTAAAAATTTTTAAAAACTTTTAATAAAAACCAATGCACCGCACGCATCCTTTGATAAGTAATGAATGGAATAATCAAGGTAGACTGAAGCCATAATAACGAAGTTTGGTGAAAGTTAATAGTCAAGTTGTCAGGGGGTGTTTGGTAGTAAAAAAAAATTATCAATTTTTTATTTTTTAGGGGTCATTTGGTTTATTTTTCTCTTTTCTATTTTCTGTTTTTATTTTCTATTTTCTGTTTTGAGCTCATGTTTCATTTTGTACCTTTGAAAATAAGGAAAATAGTTCAAAATTCATTTGGTTACTTGTATTTTTAAAATTTGTTTTCGAAAACTAAAAATGAATTTACACATGAAATGAAAAAGGATAAAAAGTCATTTTGAGATTTTTTAACAAAAAAATAAAAAAAACCTCAAAACAAGAAAAATAGAGTATTTTTTGTTTCCTCGTTTTGAGTTTTTAACATATAAAACGAAAACAAAAAAGTAAACCAAATGCCACCTTAGCATTTGGCAAATTATCAACTTTTATCACTTTTCTACTCTGTTATAGTCTCAACTCAAAAGTTACCAAAAATTGTTAAAAATTGGTAAAAGTTATTAAAAGTTGTTAAAAGTTACTAAAAATTGTCAAAAATTATCAAAAATTTTATCAAACACTCAAAAGTTACAAAAAGTTATTAAAAATTACTAAAAATATTTTTTGTTTCACCAAACACACTAAAATGACAACTACTAATTTTTGATCAAAAAAGTATTAAAAATTATACTTCCAAACGCGTCCTTGGAGCATTTTTGGTGTTCTAGCGAGGATTGAAAGACAAAGGACTTGCGTTAAAAGTTACCTGTCCAAAACAATCCATCGGGGATTACAATTTTGGGCTTCTTCAATGGTTATTATCCTCGGATCATATCCAGCAGCTAGTTTGACTTGCAACTTCACCTGGAGAATAATATGTGTTGCATTGATTTTATTTTTATTTTTATCTTTAATCAATGTCTACTAATTAAAAGCCTAAAACTCAAATTTGTAAATATAAAAAAAAAAAAAAATTTGTGTATATATATATATATATATATATATTAGCCTCTTATGTAAAAACCTCATTCATTTTGCACTTTCGGTAGAATGGGTAGAAAGTGCACTCGTATTCTTCCCTCTTCTTTTCCATCTCCTCCTCAAGCTCTGTGATGGTCATTTCTCCATGTCCGGAGAACTCTATTTTTACCGCTACAATATGTTGCAAGTGTGGTACGAAGTCAATTATGCATATATACACTTATATATATTGGTGTTCATATTGCTTGCATTCTAAAGGTAATTTTATATATTTCTTCATTAGGAGAGGGGGGAGGGGGAGGGAGAAAAGGCATTAACATTTAAGTTATGTATATTTTAAGTTTAAAACAAATACAAACAATCACGTAATTCTTATTATTTTTTTTATAAAATAAATTCTAGTAAAATAGTAATTTTTTTTTTTTTACAATGAATATCATGCATGTGCACCATTTGGCAACCAGGGGCAAAAGTCAGTTTTTGGCAACACGCAAAAAAAAAAATAAAAAAGGAAAAACTTGTTAGTTGATTCTTGTAGTGTACAATGTCCTTTTTAACCCACTTTTTACATAAATGCTATGGTTAATTACCAAAAAAAAAAAAACATGTGAGGTTGTTCGAGATTAATTTGTTACGTGAAATTATTTTTTGGTGATTGATTGATGATATATAGGGTGATATAAGTAGTTGCGGATCTAGAATTTTGGCTAAAAGGAGTCAATATAAAAAATTTTGTATTAAGTGAACAGTAAAATAAAATTTTATAAATTTTGGAGAGGCTATATCATATGAAAAAAATCTTCAATTCTATGAAAATATTAAAAGATTTTCAAAATTTAGGATATTAAACACTATATTATATAAAAAAATTCTAAACTCCATGAAGATATTAAAGAATTTTTAAAACACGGCTCTGGCTCGTCCTCCTTGGAACCGCCCCTAAATATAAAAGATGTAATTTGATAAAAAATTTGACACAAAATAATTTTAAACATTTAAATCTCAGAAAAAAAAACTAATTCAGTAAATATTACACATCTCCCGTTTTTATCCAGAGTGAACATATAGTCCATTGTCATTTTTATCCAGAGTGAACTTGTAGTCCATATTAACTATCACAAAAAAAAAAAAAAACTTGTAGTCCATATTCATTTTGCTATACCAAATGATGGATTGGGAAGCCTACTATTAGTTAAAATGACATTCTGTCATAATAATTTTTAAATTAACCTATCAAAATGATGGGTTAATGATTGGAGTGGCGTTATCAACAAATTTTGTCGGAATGATATAATATATTTATAAGTTTATTGCCTTAAAAATATAAACACACTAAACTACATTTTATTACAATTATGTCCTTGTTACATTATTTTGGTATAAGTTTCTTCTGGCATAATAGTAGTTTCTTTTGCAATTAGAGTGCATCTCATGTGTATTTTCATTTAAAAATATTAAGCTCAAAATCTTCATATTATTTTAATAATTATTTTTGGCAAATCTTATGGCACAATATCATATTTTATATATATGCATACATAGTTCCAAAGACAAACAAGGGTATGAACCATGAAGAACCAAAAAAATTAAGGAGACTTACAAATGCCAGAGAGGTTAACATTAACATTGGGAATGGCAAACAAGAAGAGAAGAAGTCTTCTTGCCAACCTCAGACAATACACCCAGAACGATGACTGTGTCTCTTGGCCGGACAATTCCTTTCATGGCCCAGTTGAGGGGTTCCACACTCACTTTGCTGCGGTTAGCATCCATTACTACTATCACAGTGTCTGCTGGGGATTGACCAGATTGAGACGCCATCACTCTCTCTCTCTCGCTCGCTTTCTCTCTGTGTTTTGGGTTCTAGAGGAGGAGAAGGGTTTTCAGAATATTCACTCATTGAACATCCGTCGTCAACGAAGCTCACTAGGTTACTTTCTTGCTAGTCATTTTCTTGGATTTCTATTCAATTTGTAGTTTTGTAAAGTTGGTTGTTTTGTAGTGTACCTATTTCAATTTCTCTCTCTCTCTCTCTCTCTCTCCCTCCCTCCCTCCCTCCCTCCTTCTCTCTTATTAAGACCATTTTCATGATAAATTTGATGCTGGCTCAACAGTGTATCCACATACAAATGATTTGCCCCTGCCAAAAAGCAAGCACCATACATGAGCATATATCAAGCGATAAAATAGTTCAGTAAGTCGAGGTTCAGCGCAACAAAGCAGACAATGAACCTAAAAATGCAAAACCAAAATGCTGAATGTTGGGTGATCTTGGAACTATCTCATCTTGAAAGCTAACTCATAATGAGATTTTCCCTTACACTTATAAAGTGACCACCAACCCCTTTCACAACCATGTGAGAACATTTCAACAATCTCTCCCGTCACACATCGGACCTTAGCTCGGAGGAGCGACAATCCCTTTCTCCTGGTGGGTTGATATTAATGGTAAACCTGAGTTCTGATATCAATGTTGGGTAGTCTTGGGCCTATCTCATCCCAAACACGCTCACAGGGTGAAATTTTCCTCACATTTATAAACTGACTACCAATCCCTTTCACAACTGACATGGGAACATCCCAACAAAGAACTATCACTATATTTCTTGCTTAGCAATCAGCAATTTCTTAATATTATTATCATCTCAACCACAATAAATATGTAAAGTAATTCATTTAGAGAAGTAACCTACATGTCTAATATACACACATCAGACTAATGGACCTGCCAGAACAAGCTAATGGTCAGTTCAGAGCTGCATGTATAACCATATACCTCCTTAGGAATCAATGATGGCCCCATCCTCCTTGCATGGAAAATCCTCTTTTGTGCTTTTTTTTTTTTTTGAAGGTTGCTATTCATTTGGTCATTGGGGTTCACTTAAAAGAACAAATTTGGTATCCCAGAACATTGGAATATATATCATCCACGTGAGCACGTAGACATTTAGATTATGGCGCCACCAACAGAGTGCCCTAATTTCAATTTCCACCTGATTACATCATTTAGTTCCAAAACCAAGCAGGCTAAGATTGAATATATAGCCGCTGACTGTGGGTGAGATCTATCACCAGAGGTGAATATGTGAACTCTGTTCTCTGCATAAACCCAACTGCAACCAGCAATCTTTTTCACCTCCTTTCCTCTCATCTCTGTCCTTATCCTTCCCATCTCAACCCACTTCCCCTCTGCAGCATAGACATTTGCCAACTGCACATACCGTGCCCCATTGTCTCCTTCAGTCCTCAGCAGCTCCTCCTCTGCTTCTCTAGCAAGTTCTGCATTCCTGTTTATCTTGCAAGCATTCAGAAATGTCCCTAAAATCACAGCATCTTTTTCTACAGGGATTCTTCTCATAAATGTGACTGCCTTCTCTAGTTGATTGGCCCTCCCATACAAATCAATCATACATGCATAATGATCGATTTCGGGTGTTATGGCATAATCTTCCATCATGGAATAGAAATATTTCTCACCCATTTCAACTAAGCCACTGTGACGGCAGGCTGATAAAAGTGCAAGAAAAGTGACTTGATCAGGCCTGAATCCTCTCTCCAACATCTCCTCAAAGAGCCGGATAGCTTCATTTTCATACCCATGATGAGCACAACCGGCTATCATTACGTTGTAATGGATTGAATCTCTAACGACAACCCTTTCAAATAATTTTTGCGCATATTTAATATTCCCACATTTTGAGTACATATCAACCATCGCATTGACCAACTTCTCTTCCATTTCAATACCCGTACGGAATATGTAAGCATGAATTTGCTTCCCAGGATCCATTGTCGCTTTTAATGCACAGGCACCAAGCACACTGATGAGGATCAAAGCATCAGGAACAATTGCTTCCTTCGCTTTAAACTCATCTAGAAGCTCAAAGACAGCCTTGCATTGCTGGGATTTCAAATACCCAGAAAACATAGCTGTCCACATGACAGAACTCTTCTCAGAAGCTGAATCAAAAAGCCTTCTGGCTTCTAGCATGTTACCTTGGGATGAATATCCCACGATCATGGAAGTGATTGAAAAGGAATTTTGCATCCCAACTGCTGCATGAACCGACTCTGCATACTTCATATTGCCACACTTACAATAAACATCAACGATCCCACTACTTACGAATTGATTAGAACTCATCCCAACCTTCAAAACCCAAGCATGAATTTCCTTGCCAAGGTTCAATTTTTTTAGACTCGAGCAAGCACTCAAAACACTAGCAAAAGTATGCTCGTTCGGCCTGAACAATCCATCCCTCGACATACAAACAAACAACTCGATTGCCTCCTCCTCAAAGCCATTCTGGGCACAACCTGAAATCAATGTATTCCAAGACACTGTGTCATTTAACTCTGGGTGGCTCCAGAAAAGATTCCTAGCCATTTCCAGCTGGCCTTCTCGACAGCAAGCAGCAATCATTGCATTCTTTGAAACAAAATCAACCACCATGCCCCTATCTTTATCAAACACTTGACATGCTTCTTGAAAACATCCACATTTCGAATACATATCAATGAGAGCACTCATAGAAAACCCATCAGAATCATTAGCAGTTTTAACCATAAACGAATGCAATTGCCTACCGTAGGAGGGAACCCGTAACTTAGCTATCAGATTAAGAATTGTTGTGAGAGTGAAGTCGTCGATTATAACTCGATCGCACGCTGACTGCATTTTCAAAAATAGTTCGAGCGCATGAGTTTCGTACCCATCTGTCCTCACGAACCCAGACAACATTGAATTGTACGTCACCGAATCTTTCGTTGGAGCGGATTCAAAGAGTGCTTGTGCTCGCGTCAGGTTATGGGTTTCGATGTGAGCCCAGATGATGGCGTTCCAAGAGAACACGTTTCGCTCAGGCATTTCGTCGAACAGCCTTTGGGCTTCTTGCATAAGACCGTGTTTGGCGTACAAGTTGATGAGTTGATTCGACCTGAAAATTGTCGGTGCAAAACCTGCTTTCACTGCATGGCCATGAAATTTAAGTCCATCTTTCAGCGCCCGCATTTACATACACATCAAAGTACGAATTTCTGATGCTGAATCCCTGACTGGTCGGCTCCGTTCTCTAATTAGAAGCGTGCACTGTAGCTGTTACCGTGAAATTTACCGTCAGGACGTAGTACAAACTTCAAGATCAAGCACATTTTGTAAAATATGGGAGATTTAGGTGTACAAAATCCAAGAGGATGTACACGAAATAAACCCATTTTTTAATTATAAATATATATACATATATATATATATATTTGTTTGAGTCTCATTTAAATGACCAAAATGCCATTCGAATCATTAATTTATATATTAATTATTAAGAAGGTGTTTGAATAATAACAAAGTACAATGAAAATATAAAATATTGATGTAAAAATAACGCGTGAAAAAATTTGATTGAAAAAAATATAAAAAATTAGTAAAAAAATTAGCGAGTTTTCTCCTATTTTGAGTTCCTAAACCGCCCCTAAATTATCAAAAAATTTAGAAATGTATTTATAATAGAAAATAAATTTTAAAAATTTAGATTTGATAAATTGCTAAAGTATTTTTAATTTTTATCAATTAAAATAATTCATATATCATAAATGAAACTTTTTAAACTTTCAACAAATAATTGCTTGCCTGCTTAGCAAATGATTATTATTTATTAAAAAATAAATTAATGTGATACAATCATTGCGAAACTTGAAATTAGTTCAATTGTTTCTCCAACAAAAATATAATTAAATTAATTTTTTTTTCTGCAATTAAGGGAATATTTAGTGCGATCAAAATCCCCAAAAAAATTTGAAAATAAAATTTTTAAAATTTTTTAACACATTATACACTTCCCGTGCTTTATAAAATTTTTATAAATTTATATCTACATATCCTAACGATTTTTTACAAATCCCAATAAATTTTTTACAAACTCTAATAACAAAGATGTTTGGCAACGAAATTTTTAGCAAAAACTAGCAACTTTTGACTTTGAACATTTGGCAAATCACAAATGTTTGCCATTTTTCTACTCTGTTATAGTAATTTTTAACTCAAAAGTTACTAAAAGTTGTTAAAAATTGTCAAAAATTACTAAACATTGTCAAAAATTATCGAAAATTTTACCGAATATCCAAAAATTGTAAAAAAGTTGTTGAAAGTTGTTAAAAATTACTATTTATTTCACCAAATATACCGAAAATTATAACTAGCGACTTTGGGTCAAAAATTGCTAAGAATTATTAAAAATTATGCCTCCAAATGCCTCCGCATTTAACAAAACTCAATAACTTTTCTACAAATTCTAAAAACTTGTCAACAACTTTCAACAAATTCTAACATAAAACCATTCTGACGTATCAAAAAAAACGTTTCAAAACCATTCAAACAGTTTTTTTTTTTTTTTCAAAAAATTGACGCAAAAGTCAAAAAATTTTATTATTCATCTCTTAAAAATATAGTTTACTGATTACGCATCAAATATTAAAAAATTACCTAAACTATATTTGTTATTATTTTTTATTATTTTTAGTCACTTCAAACACAACCTTAAAGTTATAGCTCAAGAATCTTGGTGATGGCAGCAAATAACATATGGGATAAAGATTGTAAAGAAACAGTAGTTTGAAAAATCAAGTTCTATAAAGGTATTTTAACAAGTGAGTTTTTTTTTTTTAGAAGTGTTTTGATTTTTACTTCAAATAAAAAACTATTTTTAATTAATTTAATTTTTATTTTTTGTCAAATAAACTAAATCGAATTTAGTTACATAATTAATCCATCCAAATTATGCCAACTAAATAAATAAATACGCAAACTTAAAATAAAAATATTTTAATTACTTTTAACTTTATTTTTCAATATCCCATCCAACCAAATTAAAAACTAAAATATGTAAAATATTTATCAATCACAATATATACAAGAGACATAGGTACTCTCTTAAAAATTATAAATTTTTTAATAATATCATTGAAGTTGCAAGACACTACTTAAAAATAGCCAATTTTTTTTTTTTTAATAATTTCAAAGCTATCATAGTTTACCACATATTATAAACCAATCAAGCAATACGATAAAATTTAAACCTAAACTACAAGTATACCAAAACATTTCACTTCAAATAAATAGCATCGAATTCTTTTAATTTCAAATTCATAAATACAAAACGCATCCTTAATTTATTTTAAACCCCCCACCTTAGGCTTACAACTTGGCTACCACTGGGCTAAATCACCAATGATATGCGCCTACACTACGAAATAATAATTTAAAAAAAAAAAAAAGGAATTAATTTACAGGAATGGGAATACAAAGTAGGTCGTCAGCCAGTGCTACCAGAAAGCTCTCCAGAAAATGCACTTCCATACGAAACCGATCCAGTTTGCGAAGCAGCACCTCGAGCACCTCTCTGTGTGGCGTATCTTGAAAACATCTCTTGGAAGGGGTTGGCTTTGGACAGTTGCAGTCTCATCATCGTCTTGCCCTAAAAATGATAACGACACTTTAGAATATAGGTCCCGTTTGGAGCTCCAAATTTTACCATAAATCTCCATAAAACTCAAAAACTTTTTTCAACCATTCACCACCTTCATCAATTTTGGGGGAAAAAAAATACCAAGATATTGAAAAATAAACAGAATTAGCAACTATGTTGGTGCAGAAAAAAAAATGTCAAATAATAATGCACTTTGCACGGTTTAAAACAAGATGTACAAGGGTATAGTAAGAGCCGTTCGAACAAACCACTTATTATCCGTTCAAACGGATTTTGAATTAGATTGTAAAAAACTGACACAACTGTTTAGAGTCCCAAAAATCTCCACAAAACTCCAAAAATTTCCAAATTTTCTCCAATCAAATTCATCACGTGTCACTTTTACACTAACTTTTACTTTTTTTATTTTTTTTTTTTTTGGGGGGGACCAAATACCAATACCTAACAAATTTCAAAAGTTGATTGGCACTCCAAACATCAAAATGCTACCATGATGTTAACTCACGGTTTTTTTTTTTAAACTCCAAACAGGGCCTATGATGTTTCACATTTTTTACTCAATAACAAAAAGACTACTCAGATTTGATCACCCAAATGGGGGTGTTAGCAAATGTGCAGGTGCTTCCAACACGACAGTGCTAGAAAACTGCTTTTTGGTTACTCAGCAGCACGTGTGAAGGTAAACTGGTGTAAATTTTCAGTCGTTTAATTGGTACATTTAAGCATTTAGGGGGTGTTTGCATGCCTAAAATTTAGGAAAAGTTAAAAAAAGTGTAATGAGTCATTCATTTTGGTGTTTAAAAGTCAAAGTCAACTTGCTAACAGAAATCCGTTCAGATGTGGTCTTACCTACCCATTCAGATGTGGTCTTACCTACCCGTTCAAACGTTTTGATCAAAAAAGTTGATAAAAGCAGTAAAAATTAGCAAAATTGGTAAAAATTTTGGAAAATTTAGAGTTTTAAAATAAATGCACGAAAAACGAGAATAACTAAAAGTTGGTAAAAGTTTATAAAAATTTGAAGAAGTTCGAAAAACCTGGGCTTCCAAATGCCCCCATAGATAACAACCGCTTCTCATGATACAAATTCACATCCACAAAGAGAGATGACATTCCTAAATGTCTCCATAGTATAGCATAATATAACATGTCAAAGAGAGGAAGGGTTTAGACATACTACCTAGATCTCTCCTTTTTCCAGGCTGTCTATCTCTTGTTGTTTTAAAAGATGAACCACTCGGAACAGGATGATGTTTGCTCGAACCAGAGAGGTCACTTGTACTTGGAGCAGGGCCAGTCTGCGATTGTTTTGAGGGATTTGTCGATTTACCAGTTTGCCCAGTTTATGTTACTTTGCAGGCATATTGATAGCACAAAATCGACATCAGGCGATGGACCTGCCCATTTTGGCAATGGATCATCAAAGATTAGAAATGTACAGTAAATTTTGACTAGTAACATTGAGGGTGGATTGTTTTAGCATATCTTACCACTCATTAATCGAAAATAAAGAAATTTCAGAAAAGACCGCGGCTAATGTACAGTAGAGAACCCACAACCCAACCCAACTTTTTTTCGAACAAAGGAAAACCCCCTTTTTTTTTTAACAAAGGAAAACCCACAACCCAACTTTCCAACTCAAAGTTGGAAAGCCAGTAAGGGATATATAGTAACACACGCACCCTAATTGTCCCAATGTGGGTCAGCCTGCCCATTACAACCTCTCGGGCCGAGGCCCAGGCTGACCGAAGCAGCCCTAGGGCGAGTGGAACATTGGACGATGCACGCACACACAAGGGCCTTTTTTTTTTTTTTTTTTTTTTTTAACAAAGGAAAACCCACAACCCAACTTTCAACTCAAAGTTGGAAAGCCAGGTAGGGATATATGAGAACATTAAAGTTGAAGCAATGCAAATCAACACCCACAAAGGTGAACAAATATTCTAAAAAGTAATGCTACCTTCCAACAGAAGAGCATAAATTGCTACAATGAAAGTGCAGGTCGTAAAGTAAGACTCATACGAAGTGTAAAGGGTGAAAAGTGTAATTTAACCTTCTTTTTATATATCATTTATTTACTTAAAACCCCCACCCATCATTTTGTCTTTAATGGAGATCTCTTTCATTTCTCAATTCTAATGGTTAATGCTACCATCCAACAGAAGGCCTCTTGTTCATCACCCTCAACCCCAATAACTAGATCAGATTGTTTTATTCCTTTACCAAGTCAAGTTGTGCTCCAGGCTTTTATTAAAATGACAAAGAAATCATGAATATGGCTCTCCATCTCACAAGGAAAAGGCCCCCTTTCTTTTGTATTTCAACAAGCTAAAATATGCTCTTTGACAAGACTGCAGATCATAATTTTTTATGAAAATTATGCATACTATAAACTTCTCTTTGTTAAAATTTTAATTTTCACAAATTCTCTTATGCATTAGACATAATAAGAGCTGCAGTCAAATTTCCACAGCTATCGTCTATTCAAATTTAATTAAATTACCGGGCTTCTATGATTCAGCTTTGAAGTTTAATTTCAGGTAATAGTCCAATCAAGAACTCTTTCCTTTCTTTTTTTTTTTTTTTTGGGTATGCGCATGTGTTTTCATCTTCTGATGAGACTCAGTTTATTTTCTCTAGAACTGTCAATGTAAAATTCCAATTTTGAACCACCTTTTTTCTAATTTAAACAACAGAACTATATTTCAGGTCTCATCTACTAACTTCCGATTCCATAACACAATTAGACCATAAAATGGATGCTTATTTCCTCATACTCCACACACACACGGAGATGCAGAACTGGAAGTGAAGTTTTGAGACTTACCCTCGACAGCAGGCAAATTTGCAATAAATGCTAGCAATGAAGGTGGTGCTGCTTTTAAAATTTCAGCATTAGATGTTCCACCACCAATTAATGCAACATTTGAAGGAGCCAATGTGCTTGAAACAGCAGGAACTGGAGGTGCAGATGGCCCTGAAAAGAAAAATACCTCCAGTCAAATGAGGCCAGGGCTCTTGGCAAATAACACTGTCAAGTAAACAATCATAAAATATTCATAATAACATAAATCGTGAAAAAATGTTTCTTTTTTTTTTTTTTTTTTTTTTTTTTATCACAGGAGCATATAGGATGGGGATTGGGTAAATTGGGTTCAATTTGATGCACAGGGCGCTTCTGGAGGTATATTGGTGATGTCCCTAGTAGACAGAGAAGTGGGGTGTTGGTCAGTCATTTGTTGCTTCAACAACTTGGAAGACAACGCAATTTGGGCTTTCATTACATACGGGCCAATAGGTCATAATCAGAAAAAAGATTTCCTAGAGTTAGGGGCAGCAATGCACAGGTGGGATGTTCTTTGGTGTGGAGGATGAGACTTCAATATAGTTAAGTCAATTTCTGGGAGATGGAACTGCAGAGTTACAACGGCCTCAATGAAATACTTATCAATTTTATTTAAGAAACTGGACTAATTGATATTCCTTTGGCAGGAGTTAGTTTTACATGGTCTAATACAAGAAGCATGTTTAGAATAGACCAGTTTCTAATCTCTACAGGGTGGGAGGAGCAATTCCCTGGATCTATCCAATCTTAACTCCCTTGGATGGCATCAGATCATTTCCCAACTATTCATGATTGTGGGGAAGCTAAGGACAGACTGAGACCTTTCAGATTTGAAAACATATTGCTGAAAATGGAGGGGTTTGCTGACAAAGTTTCGGGGTGGTGGGGAAGCTATAGTGTCTTCGGAAGCTCTAGCTAGAGGCTGGTGGTCAAGAAGCTACAACTTCTAATAACAAACATGGTTAAGAAAGAGTTCAGTGAGCTAATAAATATGGAATTTGGGTGGTGGGGAAGCTATAGTTCGGGAATTTGGCGGTTAGGATTCTTAGGAAGCATACTCTTACGGAGGAGGTGTCGCAGCTTGACCAGAGGGATGGAGTGTGTATGCTTTCCAAAGAAGAAACCCAGACTAGGGAGGCTAACAAGAAAGAGTTCAGCGAGCTAGTAAGGATGGAAAAGATCGATTGGAGACATAATTTAAGGGTGTTTTGGCTGAAAGAGGGTGATAGAATATGAAATTTTTTCATTGTATGTGAATGTTCACATAAGATAGAATCACATTGCTAAGCTGTTGGTGGAAGGAAGGTAGTAGAGAATGAGGATCAGATCAAGGATTGCGTTATTAGTTTTTACGAAGACTTGTTTACAGATAGGAAGAATCGAGACTCCATCTTGAGGGTATGGAGTTGCCTTCCATCAGGAATCTAAGGAAGGATGAGCTAGAAGGTGAATTTTTGGAAGACGAATTGAAAGGGGCTCTATTCAGTCTTTATGGGGATAAGGCAATAAGACCGGATGGTTGGACCATTGCGTTTCCAGAGATGCTGGGATACCCTCTGGGTTGATGTGATAAATATATTCAGAGATTTCTTCCATAATGGTGAATTTGTTAAAAGTATGAATGCAACTTCCATTGCCTTAATTCCTAAAAAGAGCAAAGGAGTCAATATCACAGATTTTAGACCAACCAGTTTAATTGGTAGTTTGTATAATCTCATCTCTAGTCCTAGCCAATAAACTGAAGAGATGGTTGACCTATTTGGTATCTGACTCTTAGAATGCTTTTGTGGAAGGAAGATAGATTCTAGATGTTGTATTGATTGTAAATGAAACAACTGACTCAAGGCCGAAAAGAGAAAAATTTCAGGTGTAATTTGCAAGTTGGACATTGAAAAAGCATATTATCATGTTAGTTGGGATTTTTTTTACTCTGCCTCTTGCAGAGAATGGGCTTCAGAGACAAGTGGAGGAAGTGGATAAGATGGTGTATATCAACAGCCAGGTACTTGGTATTGGTTAGTGGTACTCTGATTGGTTTATTTGGAGCCTCCACGGTATTGAGACAGAGAGATCCTCGATCTTCATACCTATTCATTCCACTGATGGAAGTTTTTGGTAAGATCGTAAGGACAACTAGGGAGGATGGTCTGTTGAATGGATTTTCTGTCAGTGCCTCCCAAGGCAGCCTATAAGTGACTCACTCACTTTTTGCTAATGGTTCGATCTTCTTTAATGAAGGAAATATGATGCAACTAAGTCATCTCAGATGCATCCTGCTGTATTTTGAGACATTGTCAGGGTTGAAGGGTCTTTTATGCGCATGATGAGGTACCAAATTAAGAAAGCAACAAAGGAAAGGATGGAGAATTGCCTTCTTTTACTGACTGTGGTTGGTATGAGGGAGACGAATAGAAAAATGTTTTAGAATAAGGAATTGCCCCTTTACAGAATTAAAAGTATTTTTGTTTCAGTTGTCTAGTTGGTATATGGAGATATAGAACCAGATATTGAATCTTTTGTAAGTTTTATGAAGGCTCGAGTTAGTAGTGTTTATATACAAATAATTCTTGATGCTTTTTTGTCCTCTTCTTTGTTATTAATAAAATTCTTTATTTATCAAAAATAATAATAATAATAAAGAACAACAGTATAAACGTTACAGCTTACCAGACTTTTGTCTTGGATCATAATCACCATCCTAGATGTGTCTGGATAAACAACTTTTTCAGAGGGATTTAAATTGGCTGTCAGTACTGAAGGGCTTTATCTGTCCCAAAGCAGCACAGATTACCAACTGATGTTAAAGAGAGATTATAAATAAATACGAAGTTTTGAATATAATGATATGTACCTCCAAAAGCAACTCCATTGGCCAAGTAGATCTTTCAATTTTCTTATTGATGTTTTTAGAAAGCCAACTGAAAAAAAAAAAAAAAAAAAGCATACGAATCAAGAGCACCAATACAAAAATGTGTCAAAATAAAATTTATAAATATATAGATGGTAAGGTATGACACCATGTATTCATTTTTCATTTTTTTTACGCAGAGCACAATGGAAGATGTAAATAAAACTATATGGAAGTAATTTTTTTTTTTAATAAATACATCCTCCTTAGATGGATATATACAGTCAAAGTACACTAGGATGGCTCTGTTGACAAATTGAAAGCTGCTTAGCTGCTAAAGGAACACCACTGGAACCCCTTGTCCCTTACCAAGCTAGCTTAATTGGAGAATTTGTGGTAAGCAAACAAAAGAGTGCATGTGATTGCATCAAGGTCATAGAAGCCCTACCAGTTCTGGATCAAAGACAATAGTGTCTCAAAATGAATGGTCTTGTGAATTTTTTGGTGTCCAAAGTGGGCCAGGGCAGTAAAAAGATGGGCAATTCCAGCTATCAATCAGTTCTCCCAAAAGATCAATGGGCCATGTCATTCCAGAAGCTTAAGATAATTCTCTCCACTGTTTTCAAACCCTTATTTTTGTTTCTTTGCTTTCAATGATTCGTTTATACAAACTTCCTTTCGAAACCTTGGTTTTAGATCCTTAACAAACAAATCCCTGAGAACAATATCCAATACTTCACTGGATTAAACAAATCCCTGAGAACAATATCCAATACTTCACTGGATTATTACTACACTCTCTCGTGCGATTATGAGGAATTCAACTACATCAAAAAGTGATAGTCAGTGGGCTTTACTAACCAGTATGAATGAGATTACTTTCAGACACAGAATTTAATATCCAAAAAAAATATAATAATATACTCAGAATGAATGACACTTCCAGCCTCCGTGTCGGGCCACTGGCACCTTATCAGTTTGGAAAATCCTGCTCCAGTGTGTCTGTTTTGATCCTTATGGAGTTCCAAGTGCAATAAATAGACATTTCTAAAAATGCCAGAACATCGAACAGTGCAAGGGAGAGCTCAGTTTGTATTCACTAAAGAGAAAAGGCAGATTGTGCCAGCAGGAGCAGGTTTAATTTCATTTATACAGGTAGAGGTTGACTTTGGTCATGTGAGATGATGTCTAACCATTTAACACTTTACCTTAAGTCACAAACTAGGTTCTATAGTGATGAAGGGGTTAGCCTTACCTATGCAGTCAATTAAGGATATTGCCCCCTTGGAATCAAAATCAAGATGCAACTCTCGTTAATTAACCCCTAGTTTTTATTTGCATAATCATGTGGGATATCAACTTAAGTCAATTGGGCTCCTTAACAAGCTTTTCTGATTTTTGTGGGCTTTGAGATAACAAAAGGAATACATTGACTAGTGGACTATCGAATTTTGGTTACGTGTGTGAGCTAGTGGTGTAATTCCCATTGGAATATGAGTTTATGGGCACAAGGGGTTTATTGATGTTAACTTCCAAACCATATCCTCACGTCCTCCCCAGGCCACTCAAAAGTTTTGCCCACTCACAAAGTATTGGCCAAAAAAAAGACTGAAACTATATGGATGCATGCCCGGTTAAGTTAAATCTTAGACGGAGTTGAGAATTGATGAAAGGAAAATTCCGAGACTACATAGCCTCCTTCTCTAGGATTGTATTTATAATGAAGAATTACAAATGGAAAAGGAAATTAGGAATTACAATCAACTCCAAATAAGGAAACCTAATTATACTCAAATATTCAATCCATCTAATTCTACTCATATTTTGACACTCTCCCTCAAGCTGGAGCATAAAGATCAAACATGCCCAGCTTGGAACAAAATTGCTGGAATAGAGAGTGGGACAAAGGTTTAGTGAGTATGTCGTCCAACTGAGAATCTGAACGCACAAATGGGGTAGTAAGGTCCTTCTTAATTTAGGAGATCTCGAATAAATGGCAGTCCACCTCTATATATTTTGTCCTTTCATGAAACACAGGGTTGTTGGCAATAAAGATGGCAGCTTGATTACCACAATACATTGACATTGGAGTTGAAATTTTAATGCCAAAATCTGTAGTAGTGAACGAACCCAAAGCATCTCCGCAGCAGTATGAGCCATGGCACGATATTCAGCTTCAGCACTAGAACGAGCAAACTACTATCTGCTTCTTACTACGCTAAGTCACAAGATTACCTCCAACAAAAGTACAATACCCAGAAATAGATTGCCTATCAGAACGATTGCCAGCCCAATCTGCATCATTGTATCCCACTACATCCAATATGGTAGAAGGTCGATAGAAAAGTCCCTGGCCTGGAGAGCTCTTCAAATACCTCAAAATTCGACATACAGCATCAAAATGTGGCTGACGAGGAGCATGCATAAACTGACTAACCACACCAACAGCATATGCAATATCTGGTCGTGTCACAGTGAGGTAAATCAACTTTCCCACGAGACGATGATACCGGCCAACATCAGGAAAAGGAGCACCACTCTCAGAATCAAGACGAACAACAGAATCCATAGGAGTATCAGCAGGACGTGACCCCAGAGTCCAGTCTCAGAAAGCAGATCTAATACATATTTCCTCTGAGAGAGAGATATACCCTTTGAAGACCGGGCAACCTCAATCCCTAAGAAATAGCGTAGAGTTCCAAGATCTTTTGTGTGAAATTGTCTTCCTAGATGTTGTTTTAATTCATAAATGCCCTTCTCATCATCCCCAGAAATAATAATATCATCAACATAGACAATCAAGATTATAGTATCAGTTGATGCATGATGTATGAATACTGAGTGGTCAGATGTAGATCGGTTAAAACCATAATTCAAAAGAACCTTACTAAAGCGATCAAACCATGCACGTGGAGATTGCTTGAGGCCATATAAAGCTCGATGTAGACGACAAACAAGGTGCTCGCTACCTGAAACAGCATACCCAGGTGGCTGGTCCATGTATACTTCTTCCTGAAGCTCACCATGTAGAAAGCATTTTTAATGTCAAGTTGAAAACAGAGGCCAGGACTTACTTACTGCCACTGCTAGAAGAATACGGATTGAGTTAAGGCGAGCAACTGGTCAGAATGTTTCCAAATAATCTACTCCATAGGTCTGTGTATATCCCTTAGCTACCAATCAAGCTTTGAATCGCTCAATAGACCCATCTGGCAAATACTTGATAGTATACACCCATCGACACCCCACAGTTTTCTTCCCAGGTGGAAGAGACGTAAACTCCCATGTATGATTTTGATGCAATGCACGCATCTCCTCATCCATCGCTGCCTTCCAGTTTGGTGATAGTAAGCCTGCTCATATGAGGTAGGAACGGAAACAGAGGACAAGGCACAAACAAAGGATTGTAGACGAGGTAACATACGATGATAAGAAACAAAGTTAGCAATGAGATGTTTTGTACAAGTACGTTTACCTCGGCGTAGGGCAATAGGAAGATCATCAGTAACAGGTTGAGGCTCAGGAGAGATAGTGTTATATTCTTCAGAGGTTTCAGGAACATCTATGGTAGGTGATTCAGAATCCACATGTGCAAAGCTGACTGGTGCTGATGGAGCGATAGGACTAGGACGAGAACGACGTTGATATACCTGTAAAGGAGGAGGCTGCTGCAAAGTAGGCAAAGGAGGAGGTACCTGTAAAGAAGGTAAACTAGGATTTGAAGCAGAAAGATCAGGATTAGGAAGAGCATGATTATCCAAGATAGACTCCCGCTCTCAAGAGAAAGGAAAAACCTCCCCCTCACGAGAAAAATAAGGTGTAGACTCAAAAAAAGTAACATCAGCACTGACAAAGATCCGCCGAGAAGAAGGATGATAACAACGATAACCCTTTTGAGTGCGGGAAATAACCAAGAAAGATGCACCGTCGGGCACGAGGAGAGAGTTTATCCAAACCTGGGTCGAGGTTATGAACAAACGCAACACAACCAAAGGTACAAGGAGTAAGAGAAAATGGAGAAGTGGAGGGATAGAGAAGAGAAAAAGATGAACGATTACCAAGAGTAACAGATGGAACCCTGTTAATGAGATAACAAGCAATCAAAACAGCTTCCCCTCAGTATTGTTTGGGAACATTCATATTAAAACGCAAGGTACAGGCAACATCTAACAAATGACGATGTTTGCGTTCAGCAACACCATTTTGTTGAGAGGTATGAACACAAGTAGTTTGATAAATGATTCCCCTTTCAACACAAAAATTGTCCATGATGGATTTGGTATATTCCAAGGCATTTTCAGAACGAAGAATTTTGATGCGTTTGTCAAATTGGGTAAGAATTTCATTGTAAAACCGCAAAACAATAGCAGGTAATTCAGAACGATTTTTTAATAGAAATAACCAAGTCATTCGAGAAAAATCATCCACAAATATAACAAAATACCAATATCCATTAAAGGTTGAAACCCGTGAGGGACCCCAAATGTCCGTATGGACTACATCAAAAGGTTTAGACTGACGACTAGCATTGCTAGGAAAGGAACTACGGTGATGCTTGCCAAGTTGACAGGCTTCACATTCAAGACTTGAAACAGACTCTAAACTGGGAACTGCCAACTTGAGCCGAGCCAAGGATGGATGACCCAAGCGACAGTGCCATTGAAAAGGGGAAACAGATGTACTAAAAACAGAATGAGAAATAGAAAAACTGGTAGGATCCAAATAGTAAAGTCCATTCTGCTCACATCCCGAACCAATCGTCCTCTGCGTCCTGAGATCCTGAAATACACAAGAAGAAGGGGAAAATGTTATAGAACAGTTTAAGGATTTTGTGAGTTGACTAACAGACAATAAGTTAAAAGGAAACTTAGGAACATATAAGCTTGAGGATAGGAAAAGGAGGGTGAAGGCTGAAGTCGTCCTTTACCAGCAACAGACCGGCAGGACCCATCAGCTAAGGTAATACAATTTGTAGTTTGAGTCAAATCAGAGAATAAGGATGGGTTACCTGAGACATGAGCACTAGCTCCGGAGTAAATGACCCACTGGGGAGCAGAAGTAGTAAAGCAAACGGTACTACCTGAATGAGCCAGAGTGACAGTGGAACTGGAGGAGCGAGAACTGTGGAGAGCCTGTACAATAGCATCTAACTCTGCTGTAGAGAAGGGATTCTGCGAATCAGACTGAGATACTGATGGTTCACTCGAGCTGACAGCACTAGTACCGGAATCAAGGCCTGTAGATTCCACAGCAACATGATTGGTTTGCTCAGGACGTCCATATTTCTTCCAACAATAAGGCTCTGTGTGATTAGTACCACCACAATGATCACATTTCTTTGTACCTCGTCCAGAGCCTCGAGAACCACCACGAGAATTACGACCACCACGAGAATTGCCACGAGAAGCTCCACCACGAGAATTGCCTCGTCCACCACCAACCAAGTTTGCAGAATCAGAACCACCGGTGGAAGAAGGTGCTATCCGAGAATGATGACCCAATGAGGAACGCTGTAATCGAGCGTATGCATTAGCCATGGAAGGAATAATCTCTCCAGCTAGAAGCTGATCCCGATAGCCACGAAAATTATCGTCAAGACCAGCCAAAAGCAACACAGTCATGAGTTCCTCCCATTGCTTTATCATATCAGCCTTAGTTTCTGGAAAAGGGCGAAACTGTAATAATCGATCACCAAGGCCCTTAAGAGTGCTATAATACTCAGAAAGAGGTCGACCATTCTGTCGGAAAGAGAAAAGTCTCTCATATGCTTCAAATATCTCCGATACATTACTCCGTTGGGAGAAGGAATCGGCTAGAGAGTCCCAAATTGCTTTTGAAGTCTCACACAAAGATACTGTATGTAAAACGGATGGCTCAAGACTATGCCACAACCAGCTCATAACAACTGCATCTGCTGCCTGCCATTGTCGATAAGTAACAGACTTAGAATCTAGAGGTGAATCGATGATAAAATGATCCATTTGGCGACCAATAAGAAATATTTTAACAGCATGAGACCAAGTTAAATAATTTGCTCCATTCAATTTCTCACTAGAAATTGATTTAGGAAAGCTGTCAGAAGGAATAACAGGAACCATTGAAACGGGAACCAAAGAGGAATCAACATCAGACTTTGTAGGATCACTGGCCATATTAACAACTAAAACACCACTAATAACCGAGATCAACAGTAACCTACACAGCAGTCAAACAAACAGCTTTCCCCCTCAAAAAAACCGAGACTCAGTCTCGTATTCACTCCACAATGGACGAAGAGAGAGAGAAACCAGCAATCCTCAATCTGGCAGTAGTCTTGTATCCAATATGCACAATCGAAGAGAGAGAGAGACTCAATCCAGCAGCGAAGCGCATCAATCGGCAACTGACAACTGACAATGATGGATCGATCACAAGCGACACTCAACAACAAGCATCGATCGAACCGATCGGTTCAATGAGCAACAACGATCGGATCCAATCGATCCAAACATTCAGATTGATTCCAACGAGCAACGACGAGCAAGGAAACAATCGACAGCAACGGCGACGAGCTTCGATCTGGCAACAATCAACGAGAGAAAGAGAGAACGAATCAAGCGACGATCAGAGAGCATCAACCAGGAACGACGCTAACAGCCGAAGAGAGGATCGACGTCATCGAAGAAAAAAAAAAATCTGGAGGCAACCAGGCAACAACCAGGAACGATCGATCGATCAAGTGATGAAGGATCGATCGATCGTTCACATGCTGCGGAAGAGAGAGGAACTGGAACTCAAGAAGAACCCACCGACGCTGACAGCCGAAGGTACACCGACGGCGAGAACCGTGAGGTTTTTTTTTTTTTTTTTTTTATTGAAGTGTATATAAAATTGCTCTGATACCAAGTTGAGAATTTGATGAAAGGAAAATTCCGAGACTTACATAGCCTCCTTCTCTAGTATTGTATTTATAATGAAGAATTACAAACGGAAAAGGAAATTAGGAAATTACAATCAACTCAAGTAAGGAAACCTACTTATACTCAAATATTCAATCAATCCTAATTCTACTCATATTTTGACAGACGGCATATCAGTAACTAGTTTAACTAAAACCAAGCACAATAACAGCGAGAGAACAATAAATAATTTTGTTAAGAAAAAAATAAAATAAAATAAATTATAACGCTACACCCACCGTAAAAGCTTAAGCTTTTAGTGAAATGCTGGCTAACGATCTAACAGCTCTCATTCTCTACAATAATTTTCAACTTAGCAAGAAAATATTCAAATTCAGAAGGAAGTACCTCTTGCCGTGCCAAATGATCCAAATCCTTAGAAGAGCAAGGCCAAAGATCCATAAAACTATAACGTGATACAACATCTTGTAGTGAATTCTCTAAATCTGATTGGCTCTCTTCGCCTGTTCTAGAAAGCGCTTCTTTCCTTCTTTGCTCAACCTGCATCAGAACAGTAATAAAGCTCAAACCTGAAAAGAAATATGGTATGACTGCCACAATATGAACAAAAACCCATTTTCATTAGAATAAGAGAAATGAAACACCAAGACAGCAATTCTCATCAGTGTTGTTTCCAATGACAGGAAAAGTGAGAAAGGAAAACAAAAACAAAAAGAGTGAACCACATCAAACAGGCCAAGCGTCCATAACATAGGCTCAACAAGCATAAAGCAAGCACTTTTGTGCGGTTAACCACCATTCAAGACAATCTTTTATTCATACTCCCCAGAAGGTAATTCATGTTTCAACCTCGTGGAGAAAACATGACAACAAGACTCTGATAGCTAATAGCTAATCCTTTAAAAAAAAGGAAAAAAAAAAAGGAAGAAAGAAAGAAATCCACCAAAAACAAGAATGAGCAAATAAACCTTCTTGTGCACGAAAAAAATTAGAAAGTACCTTCGCAAACCAGATTTACAAGTAATGACATGCCAATAATTTGCAAATGGCAAAGATTGGATAGAAGTTAATAATAAGTGTGTAAGGTCACTAGAAAAAAGCAAATAAAAAATGGAGGACGCCTTTCAAAACAACTATGATTCGATTGGCACTGGAAGTTCCAGAACAGGCATATGCCATGTCACCATAATGAGACCACATTTCATTATTGTCAAAGTTAATTAGTTTGAGTTAGTGGGTTTTTTTAATTATTATTTTTTTTTTGGCGTATTAATTTCCTTAATTCTATGATTATAACGTACAAAAGTATGGATGAAGGGCTAAGTAATTTTCCCTTAATCCATTCACCTATTTCTCTTTTCTCTCTCTATTTTCCCTTACTCCATTCACAATCTAGACCAAAGATTCACTTTAAGCCCTTATCTTTCACTTTGGCAATGGAAGATACTTACTTTACTTATTACTTACTTTACTTATTCAAGACAATATCCCTTGGTATATGTTATTCACAAACGATATTGTACTAATAGATACTGGGGGAAAAATTATATTGTATTGATAAATGAAACTAGGTGTGAGGTTAATCATAAGTTAGAACTTTGGAGACACACTTTAGATTTCCAGACACTTTAAAATATTCCTAGTATTTAAAAAATATACCAAGACAGTCATAGCATAAACCAACAATCAACATTAAAGGACAGTAGAAGTAGAAAGTTCAAACAGAAAAAACATTATCTTCACAACAAAAAATGTATTTTTCTAGCTCTTTTTTTTATCCTATTTTTCTAGCTCTTTTTTTTTTTTTTTTTTTTTTGAAAAAAAAAAGAGCTAGAAAAATAGGATAACATTCCAAATTAACATAAATTATAAAAAAAACATGAAGCATCAAGACACGGCATTACCTTCAACATGCTAGCAAGATCTCCATATGTCTGCTCAAATTGGGTGAATCTTTTCCAAACCTACAAGAAAAAGAATACACTAAGGCTTAGTTTGGGATGAAAAAAGGTTAGCTTTTTTTGCATTTGAGTAGAGAAAAAGCTAACTTTTTAGCTTTGTATTTATTGATATATTTGCCCTTCATGGTTTAAAAGAAGTTTAAAATGTAAAAGAATAATTTTAGTTATTTTAGAAAAAGCCAAAAAGCTAATAGCCAAACACTTTTCATCCCAAACAGAGCCTAAAGATATCCATTACAGCACCAACTAGCAATAAGCAATAACTAAAATCCGATGACGAACGCCTATGTTCCAAACAAACAAATAAGAGTGGTAACGAAATAGAAACTAAAGGCCCCATTTGGTAACGCTTCTATTTTCTGTTTTTATATTCATGGTTACAAAATTTTTCAAACTGATAATAAAACGTGTTTGTTAAATCTGTTTTTTTTTTTTTTTAACCAAAATGAAAATTTGTTTAAAAAACATTGGCCAAAATGTAAACACCAAAACATAAACAGCTGAACTAAAGCTTCTAGTCTCGTCGCTCTCGTCTCCTCCATGAATCATTCATAAAATTGCAGAAGCTCCCCTACCCTAATAGATATCTTATACTTTTTTTTGATGATTAATAATTTTATCCAAATACCATTTGGTTAATAGGGGCATTGTATGGTCACCAATTAAGGACAGATTCACTGGAATTTGCAACCTTTTTAATGTGTAGTTGTTAGGCAACAGGCTTTAGAGATGTGCGTGTGATAATAACGGGTTTTGAAGCAAAATTTTGGTAGCAAAATATGGACTTTCTTGGGGAAAATGAACTATGCCGGAAGTCAGGCTTATGGTACAAATTTGTGGAGAGGCGTTCATGGTGTATGGAATAAATTTTTAGATTCATTACTTTTGAAGTTAGAGTGAATAAAATTTTGGAGTGATCCGTGGATGGAGGAGAGGTGTTTATGTGTATTTACCAGGGAATTTGTTATTTTGTCCTTGGATGGCATCCTCTCTTGATGCCTTTTAATAAATTATTTACTTACAAAAAAATAAAAAATTTACTCAAAAAGACATCAAGGGCCACCCCTATGCAAAAACTAAAAGCCTAAAATAAGGCAAGTTCCAATTCCGAGAGCCTAACAAAATTTTTAAACCAACAAAAAAAAAAGGAAAAAAAAAAACTATTCAAATCCGGTTCTATTCCCCCAGCAACTACCCATACAAAATAGCCAACAAATTGCTTTCATCACATATGTAGCCAACTTCAATATACCCCACTTTCAAAATCAGCCAGTAGAACCAATAAGTTTTGTAAGCCTCTATAGAGAGGACATAAGTAGATTTCAAATGTTCACATGAACTCGAGTTAGGGTGTTGGGTGTAGGAATGTGTCTCTGAGATTCATCCAATATTATGTCCAGGTAATAGAACATTTTTATGTATAAAATAGATGCATGTCTAACTAGATCTATCAAACATATATCTCGTACCCTTATACTAGGGTAGAGTATACAAAGCAAGTACTTCACAAATTTAGAAAGAGTCCATAAACATGTTCACATCTTTGACTGCACTAGAAACTATAAACCAATGTATGGACAAAAACTTGTGACACACCTCAACAGATTCCTCTGGTGGGAGTGAGCTCAATGCCCGTTCAAATAATGCCCTGATATTTCTATCATCGTTCAAACGAGACAAGAAATCTGCATATCTGCAACATCAGGTCAGCACGTAATTGACGTTGCATATAAATCAAAGCTATTATATGATTCATTTTTCATTTTCCTTGAGGCCACGGTTATCATCAAACATTCTAAGATAGAAGAAAAAGCATACTCACTCAAGAATGTATCCAGGTTCATGCATAAACCGTTTCAACCCTGCTTCAAAAACATTATGTGCAACCTGAATAGCAATCATAAAGATAACCTCTACATAAGAGCCCTTGATTAATATTACTAACCTTTCTAAACGAATATAATTTGCAATACTATATCTACATGGATCGATCTCTCAAGATCTTTGTTCTCTACCCGGACCCAATGAAAAGAAGTTCTGAGCAAAGAACTACTGGGGGTCCGAATCAAAATAAATAGGCTTACTCATTATTCAATTGTAATTTAAATGTTTAGACTCCTGAACTACACCAAAGATAAAGGAAACTAATCTTGACACATCTTACAGAGGTTAAAATAGATGGAGGTACTTTACTTTTTACTTGTGTGTGTGTGTGTTGTGTCTTAGGGAGAAGAAAGGGGAAAAAGCGGGGTGCGCGTGTATTTGGTGGGTGGGGATGTTCTTTGTGTGTGTGTGAGTGAGAGAGACACAAAGAGGTATCCTACTAAGGCTGTCATACTGTAAAAAACGTAGATTGCAATATACAATCACCAATTACCTTTGCATCTTTGTCGAGACAAAAGGCCATCGTGGCATATGCTACAAAAACATGATAAGTGCAGTTTGGAGACTTGCGAGCATCCAGAAAGTACTTCCGAGCAGCTTCTAATCCTTCAGTTCTTCTTAGAAAGCGAATATACTGTGGCATCAGCACAAAAAACAATTCCAAATCATGTGAAACTAAAAGAACAATGCATTGTCCTAGAAATGTATAAATATGGATAAGCTTCAAAATATTTCTCTCACCAACAGAGTAAGATCACGTAAGTAATCTCATATTTTTAATTGCAATGATACCATAAAAATGTAATACAAGAGTAATGTACAGGATAATAGAGTTTGACGAAGGCTAAATTGGTTGTAGAGTGTCAGGAGGTAACAGGATTGTAGAGTTTGACAACCCAAAAAAATAATAAGTTAATTTAAAGTTACCGATATCTTGAAAACATTTGTATTTACCTCACAACTCAGTACTGCTATCCTTCTCACACAGAGGCAAAGGGAGGCAAACAATAAGACAGGTAGAGTTGCAAGATTGAGCGAGGGAACAAAAGGTATCAATCAGACAAATTTTCACTTGCACAACTTCACTACAAAAAGCCAAACAAACGACTTGTATATTGGCACGTCCTAGCAAAGTTAACATCTGTCAGCATACAAAAAAATTTAGTTGTGCCCAATATACTCTTGCTCTGGTTTTCAACGACTTCAAGTCTCAATTATTGAAAAAATTAATGATTGTTAGGCCATCAAAGGTTGTTTCTTCATTTTCGCCCACCCACATTTTTGGGTACACTAACTTACACCTCAAATTGTTGGCAACAGCACATTTTCATTTGTAGTAAATATAATGAAAATAAATGTCTAGTAAACAGTCCATACTTGGATATGTGATAGTGCTGTTGCATTGACACCATCCCCTAAAAGGCTTTCATAGATTTTCTTCGCAGGCTGCATGAAAACTGAATCATATTGGAAAATAAACACCCAAACAAATCTGGTTGTGAGAAAGAAAGCACATATAAGATTTGCTTAACCTGAATTGCTCCACGGGATTCCTCCATCTCCGCATAAGCATACTTTAGCATTTCTGAATCTAACCATGAAAAGGCAACAAAATAAGAAATAAAGGAGTGAAGACAACCTACTCTAGGTAAAGTAATGAGCTAGTGAATTGTTAAAGTTGTTTTGCAAGGGCAGTTAAGACAAATTTCCATGAACAGATAATAAAGAAACCACGAATGAATTCAAAATCTGGTCTGCAAAGACAAAGTAGAGAACGATAAATACCAGGAAGAGCCTTCAGAGCTCGATGAAATATTTTGATTGCAGAGTCTATTGAACCACTTTTGGAATGCCATGTAGCATAGTCAAACCAGATATCGGGATAATGATACAAATACATGAGGCACTGAGCGTGGACACAAATCAAGGGGGTTATATATCTTAGCAATTAAAAATATAAACAAACAGATGGAATACAAAAAGTGGTCACGAGGTAATGAGACAAATACAAGCTTGCTGCAAGAGTACGATGCAATTTACAAGATTGTAACATAATCAAACAAAATGTAACTGATATCAACCTATTAATTACAGTTACTGCACATAAGAAAGAATCAAACAAGAATTATAAAAGAATAGTTCTTTTTTTTTTGGGGGGGGGGGTTTAAGTAAATGTAATTTTTTTAGTAAGGCATCAAGGGAATGCCACCCATCTATAGGAAACAACCTAGGATTCTAATTTCATGTTCTCAATGAAGGGTGGCGTTCGAGCAGCAATAAGGTTGTTCCATTGTGACTTGGGGTCATGGGTTCAAAACACGAAATTAACTTCTCTACTTGCAAACAAAAGATTGCCTACATCTGATTCTCCCCAAATCCCGCAACGTGAAGTCTTGGAGCAATGATAGATATTAAAGAAGAAAAAAATTTTCATCCTATAAAAGATTTTCTGTTTCTTTCCATCCAAATAAGCCAACCAAGAGAAAATGGAAAATGGAATAAGCCTCCAAGCTTTTCTTCTTTTAGGGACCTTGGCACCCAAACAAGATCAAAAATTTTAACTATCTTTTGGAAACACCCAATGCATAACAAAAGAAGATAAAGCTAAAGCTCATAGTTCCTTCACCCACTCACAATGAACAAATAGGTAAAAAAATAATACAATAGCCTAGACTTACCATTTAAAACATAATTAAAAATTTGAAGAGAAAAAGAGAAAGAGAGACAGGTTTGGAGATCGCAAAAGTTAAAGCATTTCTGTTACAGAATGAATTCACAACAATGTTATGAGAATCGGTTGGTTGGCTAGTTCGGTTTTACATATTGACTTGGGTGTGCGTGTGCGCACGCATGCGCGAAAGAGAAAGCAAGAGAAAGAGAGAGAGTGATGGTAAGGAAGCGTGCAGTCAATGTCTAATTTGAGACAAAATACTGAACATTTCCACTGAAAGATCTTGAACTTCACCGTAGACTAAGTCATGTGTGCATTGCCGCCATCAATCAAATGCCTATTTCATTCCATATTGTCCATATATTATATTTGTGTATAAAATATAAAGACATAAATAAATTACACTTGCTTTTTATAATTCCGGTTGAGTTCGGTCTAATGATCGGTTCAGTTCGGTCTTGATAACTATGGTTCATGGTGAAGCTAGAATTGTTTGCTGCTACACCAATTTTCATACTACAATATCACTTGCCCATTAAGTGGACCAAACCAATAAAATAATTCTCGTTCTAATATCAATTAACCTGTTAAGTCACCAAATGTTCCAAAAGCTTAAGTTGTTAAGAAATGGGTCCATACCAAGTTAACACTCCCTTTAACGTGCAAATCCCATCTTGCCCAAAGTCTAAAAGAGCCAGCCAAATAAACCAAACAAGTAGAATTGTTTGCTGCTACACCAATTTTCATACTACAATATCACTTGCCCATTAAGTGGACCAAACCACCAAAATAATTCTCGTTCTAATATCCAATTAACCTGTTAAGTCACCAAATGTTCCAAAAGCTTAAGTTCTTAAGAAATGGGCCCAAATCAAGTTAACACTCCCTTCCAAGTGCAAATCCCATCTTGCATAAAATCTAAAGAGCCAGCCAAACAAACCAAACAAGTAGACCAACTAAAGAATAACAAAATGCACAAGAATAAAGAGGGAACAAACACAATAACAATACTTTGAACTTAGAACCTAGGGCTGCAAATGAGTCGAGTCAAGCATCGGCACATTCAGACTTGTTTGTTATGTTCATTAGGGAGTTCTAGTTGAAGCCAGGCTTTGAACAAGCTCGACATTTTGTGTTTAGACTTCTCTGTTAACTTCATTGGTGAACTCAAGCCAAGCATGCAATTAACATGTAATCGAACCTATTCACGAGCCTGTTATTGAACAATCGTGTCATGTTGTGTTCAGATCCATAATTCATCTTTTTTATACTCAAATATAATAAAATTCAAAAACCATGTCAAATAATTAATTTACTACAAAATCAGATCAAATCCTATCAATTTCGAATTAACATATCCATGTCGTGCCTATTAGAAACAGAGAAGAAAAATATATTTTTAAGAGTAGAGTTCATCATCCTAATACAAAATTAGCCACTACTTATAAAGCTAAACCCCAGGAAACATAAAGACTAAACTTGCCTTGGGAAATATATAAAAAGACAATAAACATAAAAATACCTAGAAATACATTCAAAGTTCATGTTTTTTTCTCAGTAACTTTCTATTTGTATCATGTCTAATATTATCAACCCTACAAACAATCCTTATAAGCCTAGGCTAGTTTAATTACAAGCATGTTCATGAACACTCGAAACAAATATGTTCACGAGCTCTAAATGGGTATGTTCACAATATCGAGTTGAACTCAGCCTTGCTTAAGTTTGGCTCGCTTCTAATACAATGTTAAGTCACCAAACATTCAAAAAGCTAATTGTGATTGGAAATGAGTCCAACAATATAAATCAAGCTAGCTTAACATAACCAATACTTTTGTTTGTATTAGAAGTTGTCCCAAATCGTCCATAAAAAAAGTTATTTCTCCCATATAAGAAATGAATTTCCCTCACCTTAACACGTAGATTTTAAGGTTGAAGAGGCCCCACCTCTTATGTGTTGTTCGGCTTCTTGACATAGTATCAAAGCTGGTTTTTAATTAAACATCACTACATTCCATGTTATCCCCGTGCCCACCCAAGCCAATGTGAGGGGGACTATTAGAAGTTGTCCCATAATGGCTCATGAAAAAAGTTATTTCTCCCATATAAAAGATGGACTTTCCTCACTTTAACACCAAGGTTTTAAGTTAACGCTCCTCCTCTTATGTGTGGTTAGGTTTCTTGATAGTTTGGAAGCACATTCACGCATGCTTAAATTTTTCCCTTTCTCCAATGTCATGTTGCAAATGTAATTCTTACATGAGGCACAAGAGCAAAAGTGATAATGAAATCATAAAACTAAGGATGAGCTGCCTCAATATCTACTATATGCATGAAAATAAATATGCACAAGAAAACCAATGTCACTACATAAATATAACTTTTGCTCCTTCAGCTAATTTGAAATAAAATTAGCATTTTTTTGCTTTTGACAAGCATAAATTTATTTAGAGATCTAAAAAAAACACCAAAAACTGAAAAATAGGACAACCAAACAAGCATGGCAAATGAAATTGCACATCAATTAAGATAAACCAAGGACTCAAGGGAAATCAACCAGAAAATTATTTTAACTGCCTGGACAGTTGTCAGGCATGGCCAGGATGGTTGGCAATATAAAACAATCCTGCCATTTGAAAAATGACAAGCACGAGACTGGAAAATTGGACGCATAATGAAAATTCAGATTATTCAATCAAACATCTATGTGCCTAACCAAAGGACAAGATGTGCATCATATATCCAACTGGAAATGCTACAGCAAATAAAACCAGCACCAAAAGAACAGAAAGACAACATATAAATACCCTTACCTGCTCATATGTGAATGCAATTCTTTTGTTGGCAGAAGCACTATCAATTCTTTGAGGGTTTCCTCTGAATTATAAGTCACCATCAAATGTAACACTTTTTTAGCATAACAAATCAACATCAAATTCAAGAATAAATAAAAGAAATAAACCAAGCTGAAGATGGTCAGACAAATAAGTAGCAACACTAAAATAGACAAGCTTAGAAATAAAATTACTCCCTAGAACCTGAATTTAGCACCAACGACGAAAATAACAGGGAGTTTGAAAAAAGTAAAATTATTTGCAGGAGTACAAAGGGTGCACTGCAAGTGCGTATATTTTGAGGCCAAAAAGTTATATTTCTTGTTGAATTCGGTTGGACACAACATTATAGCAGCATTACATTCTTCATTGTGTAGCTAAAAAATAATTTTTATGTGGTTTATAAAGGTATTCTACCAAATCAGGAACTTAGATAGCTGTTCTATTCAAAGGACAAAATCAGATTAAAAAGAGGAATGTAGAAGTTTATGAAGTAATATCATCTACCACCATCATGACCAGCTCTGGTCAAAGAAGTTAATGAGCAACCCAACCACTCAAGTGGTACTGGTTACAAGCCAGGTAACATTTATATACCAAAGACAACCAGGAAAAGGGGAAGCAGAACTATGGACCTTGACTTCACCTCTTAAATACCACTAACAGACAATATCAAGTTATTTATATTTTATGAAACATTAGCATATGACTTTTCTTCAATCCTCTTAGGATCAAGAAGAGAAATCAGCAATTCTTAATGCCAGCATTCTTAAGACCAAGAATTATGCACAGAAAAAGGATGAGAAGTTCTGAGTTGTGAATCCAATTGCTTTTACTTTTTGTATGGGCAACATATATTTTGGAAAGAATTAACAAATTACAAAGGAAGAACAGAATCTCTCCATTATATGAAAATTTTTTCCACCAAACTTTCTAAGTACCACTGCAATTCCAACAGATACAACTTTATTTATGCGATAATGCATGATTGGAAGACATCCAAAAAATATTTGAAACCTACAAAAGTTGTAAAGTGAAATTGTATATCTTGCCAAATAAAATTTGAGATCGGCTATGCATCTTACTTTTCAAATGCTAAAAACCTCTTCCATGCCACCCATTGCAGTTCTTCCTGCAGGAGAACAATAATAGATTACCTTTTGCACGTAATGCAAACAAGCCAGGATGTATAATTATCTTTGTGGAATGGGCATTTTAGAAAAATGAAAAGTTGCAACTCTTCCAAATGTCTCCAATTTAATTATCTTACAACCATTACAAAAAGCAGACGTTTGAACGATGTGTAAGATTATCAAATTTCAGGTCAATAGTTGCCATATTTTTAGGCAATGCACTTGTGCAGACAAGTGAGCTTTCAGAAAGAAAAGGAAATATCATGACTGAAATGGGAATAAGAGAACATTTAGCCGTCAAATTCCTCGGAGCTCTACCAAATAATGAGCAAAATTTCAAACAGGCACCTTTAAGAACCAGTTGATGAGCATTATATGGACTCTTCTGAATGTATGGCATACCTTTGTCGGATATATGTGCCCCACATATATAATTGGACGTCCATACAAACATTACAATTGAATTTTAGCATATAATTATGCATAAAACTTAAATTTTATGCATGAAATACTATAATAATTTTATGCATGAAATACTTTAATGACACATTTTAAATATCATAATATCATAAAAAATAAATAGTTACATTAATTATATGAATATTCTGTCGTGTCTCCTTATTCCTGAATAAGAGATTTGATGGACCCGATTCCTAGATGTACCCATACCCGATACAAGTACCCATGTCAGTGTAACATAAACTAGTATAGTGCTGGTAGCAATAACGTAAAAGATAGATGAATGTCGGTAAGCCATCCTAGAATGATTCTGGGAAATTATACAAAGAAACAGAGAATTGCCTTGCAAGAACCAGTTGGTGGCACAGCAAGCATATTCCAATCAATTTCATCAACATATTTCTTCCGCTCCCTATAGACGGCCCTTGCACTATTATATTTCGGTTGATACTCCGATAATAATCCTTTTGCCTGTGTTAAATCATATAATAAGTATGCAATTATACAGTTAAAAGAATAAGAATGGTAATCACTGAGAGTTCTTCAAAGACAAAATTTTATATTTAGGCCAACACCTCGAAACTCATCTTGAAAGTGTCATTCGAGATGCTAAGGTGGCATTTGGTTTATTTTTGTGTTTTCTATTTTCTGTTTTTGTTTTATGTGTTAAAAATCTCAAAATGAAGAAACAGAAAATACTTTATTTTTCTTGTTTTGAGATTTTCCTTGTTTTTTGTTAAAAACTCTCAAAACGAATTTTTATCATTTTTTATTTTATGTGTAAACTCATTTTCAGTTTTCAAAAATAAATTTTGAAAATACAAGTAACCAAATGAATTTCAAGTTGTTTTCCTTATTTTTAAAAGCAAAAAATTAAAAATGAGATCAAAACAGAAAATAGAAAATAAAAACAGAAAACAGAAAATAAAAAAACAAACCAAATGACCCCTAAATGTCAGGTCAACTTATCAAAAGATTCAAAACTGAGGTCCCATTTGTCCATGCAAAAAAACTTTAGTTTACTACTTTACATGAGAACAAAACCTAAATATCATCCACAAATTACTCATGATGTCAAGATTTAATGATCTACAGTTTTTCCAATGATTTGTAAATATACTTATCATCATAGCATATAAAATAGTTTTCCTAAATCACTCCAGTAATACAGCTGACTGCAAATGCATATACATATCAGAAAATTTGATCCTACATTGATGAATAGTAATTATTTCTTGAGTGATGCTACTCTTCTATAATAATTTACCAGAAAATGTTACCAGAATGCATTATACATCAATGGCAATTTTGCAATTAGAGTGAATATTAAAGGGGAATATTATGGGTGTTTTCATTTAAAGCAATAGGCTCAAAAGTCTCCACATCATTTTGGCAGCTTGCTCTGGCAAATATCTGGCAGAATATCATTTTTCTTATTTCTTCTATGACTTCAACAACACAGTCAGTCAAAAACTGGCTGCAAGGAAGCTTTTCCACCACAGAGAAAATAATTAAATGCAATTGATGCATTTGTGCATGTGTACATTTTCCATGATCCAGGTTAATTGTAACAGTTGAGCCCTATGTACATAAAATATAAAAACGATAAAGGAACCTGAAAAAAAAATGCTGCAACTTGTGTTAGCACAATTTGAAATTTTTGGCAAGTAAAACATTCATCGCCCTATATTTCCATTGCATTTGAAATTCAGAACAAAAGAGTTACCAGGGCACGACTGACAGAATTTTCAAAATTTTCATACTCCTTCCAAAGTTGTTCAACGTGATGGGTAGGAGTAACAATAGCTTTTTGATATGCTTTCCTCACAGAAGTCATTCGTTGTGATTCTTCCTGTGTTGTTTGGGCCTGCACATCATCTTATAAGATTAGAGAACAAAAATAGTGAAAAGAAACATAAGAAAAGGAGTTAACAGAGTGTGATATCTGTATATAAATAAGCATATGACAGACCGGCATGGACTTCAGAAAAGCAATGTACTCCATCCATACTGGCCCTGATGCAATGTCTGCTCCTGTTAGCATGTCACAAAAATAATCTGATAAACCTTCAAATTAAATCATTTATTTGGTAAAACCTTGCTTTAATAACGTTGCATCAAGAGAGTAACCCATCATCACAATGAGAATTTGGCAAGTGCCCGTAATCTGTCTGTTTGTCCCAATAAATTTGCAAGAAAATACAACCATAACCACAAACTTATCACCAATCACTGTGATGCAAAACATTATTTTTTATTTTATTAGAATTTTATTTTATTCTTAGGATTGGATTTTTATTGTATTTCTTGTGTTCAAAATTTTATAGGGATTGATAGGGACAAATTTATCTTTGATATCAATCTCCTTATAGATTTGACTTTGAATTATCTTGAGTAAGAGGTGCTACAGGGAGGTGGTAGATTAAGAGGTGTTGAGACGAATTCCATGTCAGTAGAAGATGATGAAGGCCTATATCGAGCACTGATGTTGTGAAGGAACTCAAGATTGGAAAGGATATAGTGGAAGCAGAGCCATTGGCCATTTTAGATCCCAGTGAGTCCAAGGCGAGAGAGGAACATAAAGCGTTGATAGGTGATCGTAGTGGGGATGGGAAGAAGATGCCATGCTGTCATTAACAGAGTAAAGTCAATCAAACGCTTACCTAGTGTACCTTTGCGAAGCATATGAAGATGCATTTACAGATTTATCGATTGCCATCGAAACCAATAGAAAACTGAAGGGAGGTTCTGGAGAGGTAACTCCTATAGGTAGGAAGGATCAGGATCAAGGGAGTTGAAGAAGCTTGAATGGTCTTTGAATTATTCAAGGGGGTACAGGTAGGAGGAGAGGGGGGGGCACTTTGTTGCTAGATTATCAATGAATCCCAAAATAACTAGCTAGAATGCGAGAGGATTAAATGGAGAGGAGAAGCTCTGGTCAAAGCAGTGTTGAAGAAATGGAAACCCACTGTGATTCATCTGCAAAAAACTGCGGTGGAAAAGATGGATAATTTGGTGATTAGAGGATTATTATTATTATTATTATTATGGAGGGGGGGTGTGGGGGTGGTGTGATTGGGTGAAATGGTTAGCACTGGGAGCTGAAGGAGTGCAGGCGGCATATTGATGATGTGGAATTACAGAAGTCTTGATCTTCTTGACAGTGAGAAGGGCAGTTACCCTATTAGCTGTTTGTTCAGGAAAATAGCAAGTACTGCGGAGTGGGCATTTAAAGGGATCTACGAGCCTGTTGTCACTAATCTTAAAAGAGATTCCTGGATGAGTTGGGGGCTGTTGTTTTCAGGTGGGACGTGACTTTAATTTGGTTAGGACCATGGAGGAGAGAGAGAGAGAGAGTTGCTGAGACAGTATGGTATGGATGAGAACATTTTCTGAGTTTATCAATGATTTGGGCTTGACAGATCTACCTGTCAGGGGAAATTTACATGGTCAAATGCTCGCAGCAAATCAAGAATTGATATATCCTTGATCAACTCCAGCTGCCTTCCTGGGAACAACTCAGTCACTGCAGATCAGAGTAGCTTCAGACCATTTTCCAGTATTGTTTGATTGTGGGGGTTTTAAAGGAGGTCCCCAGCCATTTAGTTTCGAAAACATGTGGGTTTAGGTAGAAGGGGTCAAAGAGTTAATTGGCAACTGGTGGGGTAGTTACAGGTGTAAAGGTTATGCTAGTTATGTGCTTGTAAGGAAACTGCAATACCTGAAAATGCATCTTATTTAATGGAAAAAGGAGATTTCTGGAAGAATTGAACTACAGAAGTCAGAACTTTTGGAGTTCGCAGAGGTCTTGATGGGAAGGAGGATGAGGGTCAGTTGTCTGTAAAGGAGTCAAAGATCAGCGCAAGCAAAAAGAAAAAACTGGGAAGAGTGCCTAGGATGGAAGAAATCAATTGAAGACAAAAATCTAGAATCCTATGGTTGAAAGCTGGGGACAGAAATACTAGATTCTTTCACAGAATGGGAACAAGCAACATAGGAATAATCAGATGTTGAAATTGTCAGTGGATGATAACATCATGGAGCAGGATGACCAAATCAAGAGCTGCATTATTAATTTCTATGAGACGCTATTTTCTGATAAGGAGAAACATGGAGACCCAAGCTTGATCATATGGAATTTTGAAAGCATTAGAGAGCAAATTGGGGAGGACTTGGAAAATCCTTTTTCGGGGGATGAAGTGTGGGGGGCAGTGAAAGCTCTTAATGGAGACAAGGCCCTAGATCCAGATGGGTGGACAATACTTCTCTTCCAACAATGTTGGGACATTCTAAAAGAGGATATTATGAGAATGTTTGAAGAATTCTATGAACAGGGGCAGTTTGTAAGAAGCTTGAACGCTACCATTTATGGCCTTGATCTCTAAGAAGTTGGTTACGGAGAAGTTTGAGGATTTCAGGCCCATCAGCCTCTTGGGAAGTTTGTAGAAGATTTTGACAAAGGTGTTAGCAAATCGAATGAATCTTTCATTTGGAAATAAATATACAATAACATAAAATTAAGCCAACATTAACTTAATGAAGGAAAGATTAAGAAAGATTACACACCAACATAGCTGAGCATGAAATCAAAGGCTTTCCTAGTCTCTTCAAGGCCCTCTACCCCCTTCTTCTCATTGACTTTCCTGATGAATCGAATATAGCACCGCCTACAATGCCAAAAGTTGCAATAACTTGAGTTCATTCCATACTCAATTGACTAAACTATTGATCGATTGACACCCCCCCGGGGCACGCGCGCGTGCACACACAGATGTGACTTGAAAAAGGCATTGTAAGAGGCGATAATTTTATTAGCAGATTAGAGTTGCAACCAGAGAAAAACGGACATCAAGCTCCTTTAAAATTGTTAATTTCTGAAATAAATTAAATTCTCAAATAGTTTCTGGAAAGACTATGTCCGCCACTTGAAAGTTCTTTCCAATAAGTCCTATAAATGAAAATCTAATCTTGAAAATTGTGATAACAGTGTGCTAAACATTTTTTCAATATTCCTGCCAATTATAACAACCACTATAAAAGGCTCGGTCATGCTAACCCCCTTCTGATTAAAATGTTAGCCCAATACTAACTGATCTACAGTTTGATGAGAAAATTGCATTCTGACAGATGCCAATTCCATCATTTTCCTTTTGAAATGAAACATTTTAAAATGATCAGCCATTGGCTATTAATAGTGGAAAATGTGCATGGTCCCACTGGGATCAGTGGGTCCCAGTGGGACGAACCATGACATGTAAAATGAACCCATAAATAGAACCTCCAACGCATCATCTACCTGTTGCTATACCAAAACAAAAACTAAAAATATGGCTGCTATTAGGGGCAAAGTATTAGACATTTTAGGCAAAAAGAAATTACGTAGCAATGTCTTACCTATCTAACCCCAATTACTTATGGACAAGAATGTAAGACACGTAAACTGTGATCGTTGATCAAACAGTAAACTATGTGGTGAAAGCTCATTTGACAAACTGCCAGCAAAACTGGTTGGGTAAAAAGTATTACCTTGATTTGGGAAACAACTAATAGAATAATTTGCACCATGAATTCTAATTTTCAAAAGCAAATGGTAATAATCATCAAGCTAAGTATGAGGGGGAAGGGAAAACATACCAAAGAGGAATTTGCAGACAGTTCAATAAACACCGACTAAAAATTTGTTTTACAGCATCATCATTATTCACAGCCATGTGTGCCTCCACATATTGCTTCCAGTACTTAGCCTAGAGGAAAAGGCAGATAGATTCATCAGTCTAACATATATGCAACACCTGTTCAAAATGACCATATGACTGGAAAATTGAATTATCCATTTGTAATGAAGGGCAAGGAATTCAAGAACCCGGTTATTCAAACACCTAATGAATAATTTATTTATTTAACCAGGTGAAAAGATCTAAAATGGTATAGTTATAGATTGTGAAATTAATTCTATGACATTTTTCTTTTAATCTTCCAACATTCCCCTGATCTAGGTATTGAAAACATATTTATTTCTGTAATTACCTACTGGCACAAGACAGAGATTGGAAATTAAAAAATACTTCATCAACACAAAACTATATTCAGTTATGTGCAGTGCTTGTCCGTCATACATCCATGCATTAATGCTTAACTTGAACCCATCCCTCCTACCCCTTGAAAACCTTAAGGGCATGAGAAGGCAGATTAATGAGGAACTCCAACTGGACCTGTCTGGAAGACAAACCATAGAAATCCTTTTTCATTTTGCATGTTGACTCAATTAAGGCAAAATTATTCAACAATTATATGGAGAATGGAGAAGACCACAATTTCTTCCACAGTCAAAAAAAAAAAAATTAATCGGGCAGTTTTAATATCAGTCCAAGTCAATTAGTGCAAACTTGAGACAAACAATATCATATGGAAGCTCATGGCTTGCATGGACTACTTTTGATAGAAGTAGTACTTGTAGTTCTAGTCTTTGGAAAGAAATCTGAATCAATGCAACCAAAAAAAAAAAAAAAAATTTCAAACGCTTATTTCGTTACAAGTGGAAAATGGGGAGCTATGTGAAATTTTGGAGCCATCCTTGAATAGATGAAAGGAGACTTCAGGAGTCGGGACTTTTCTTGGAAATTTTTTTAATTGGCAACGAATAGGGAGGCTTCAACGGCGGATTATCTTGATTTGGTTGGGGACATGTCACTTGGAACATTATTCTCTATATAAATTTGTTTGTTTGGGAGTTTGACAGCTTTGAGAGGCTTCTTTCTATGCCTTATTAAAGTTGGTGATGGTATTCGTTGGAATACATCTAAGAAAGACATATTTGAGGAGGGAAGGAATGATGAATTGCTAGCTTTAGGGCTCTCATAGATTAGTCAAGGTGCACCCAAGTAGGTCTGAACACCCTAAGTCATCCAAGAAAATAAAATGATGAATTGTTTATAGGAAGGAAGGAGGATGAATTCCCACATATTAAAATATGGGAGAACGCAAAGATGCCTTTTTTTAATTTGTTGTGGATACATTGAAGAATCCTTACAATGGACAATTTGATATCAAGGGATAATTTAATCATAAACTGTTGTTTACTTTTAAAACATTGGATACTTTTAAAACAAGCAAAACAAGTTTTTGTTGAATTATGAGGCACATAATTAAATAAGAAATGAAGCAAAACATGGAGTTTAGTTCTTAACTGCTTAGCTTTGTTGATTTGGGGAGAGAGAAATAGAACTTTTCAAGGCAATGAATTTCCTCTTTTCAAATTGGAAAACCCTTTTTTTTTCTTTTTTTTCTTTTTTTAACAATATTGTATGGATAGTTGAAAGAGGGGAGGAAACCAGGTTTGGATACTTTCTTATCTTTTGTTCATAATATGTTTATTTGGATTCACGGGCCATATTCAGGCCTTATTTTGTATAAGGGTGGCAAGCATATTTATTTACTTGTCAAAAAATAATACATCCCATATAACTCAATTCAACCTACCCTTTTCCCAACAAAATGGGTCAGCTACACAACACATCTTATATAAGTGGAAATAAAAAAGATAAGATAACAAATAGGATAAAGGCTCACCACCGTTGGGAATGTGGCCAATAGTTGTTCATATATTGGAACTGCCTCCGAAATGGGCAAATGCTAAATGCAGGAAAAAATAAGTAAATAAATATGTCAACGAACACCAAGTTATGAATCAATATGCCAAAAAACAACAAAATTAAAGGAAAATGAAAGAAAGCCACGCACTTTGGTAAAGAACATACCAGTGCATTGTTTGCAAGTATTTCTGCGGCTTCAACACTGTATTTATCGGCCATGGACGCCCAATTTCCCGTTCTTCCCACCAAAATCAATAATTGTGTAAACAGACCGAAATAACCGTTTGAAGACCGGATTCGAATTCAATTGTGAAAGAGTGTTCAATCTTTCATGGAAGCTAAAAGATTTTCATATATGCATATACGTATGTACTCTGTGCGTCTTAAACCCTACGACCAACTCATAATAAAAAGAGAAGATGACCGCAGCTAAGAGAGAGAAGATGGAATCAAAAATACCAAACAGTGAGAAGAAAGAACAGATTGCGATCTGTGAAGCCTCTGTTGGTCTCTCTTCAAAGCTCGTAGCAATCCGAACGCTTGCCCCAAATTGTCACTTGTGAGACCAGTTTCTGTGAAGTGGCGCTTGGCGCTTGTGTATTTTTGTCATAAGCTTTGTAACGGCAAAATAACACGCATCTTGTCGTGCAAGAAAATGGGGTCCGCTAAACACCTCTTGTGATATTGACAAGAAAAATGTTCGGAAAATTGTATCCAAGTCACACTTTATAATTTTTTAAGACTATTAGTAATATCCAAAAAAAATATTACTTTTAAGTTATATTAATATGAAAAAGTTTTGTATTTAAGTCACACTTTTGAGTGGATCCCACGAGTTTGTTTTAAATATAATTTATAATATGACTTAAATGTCCTTTTTTCTATAATTAACTGAGATGAAGTTGCCGAAAATTATGGAATCGGGAATCACGTTTGTTTCATTCCTTATAAATCGCGTGAAGATATAGTGAGATAAAAATCTATTAAAGGATTATATACGAAGGAATACACACGGATTACGTGAGTTTGTGCTGTGAGATTAACGTCGGTCGAAGGAATACATACAGATCTGGATTACGCATTTAAACACATGTCTGCGGTACTGTTTTTTTTTTAGGATGCATGCTCGTTCAAAAACAGTACTGCATGACTCTATCATACAAACATCACATTTAAACACAAAAATAGGTTCACATATCAAATGAATGACCGACAGTACCGCATGTGTGACAGTATCGTATGTCTGCGGTACTATTTTTTTTAGGATGCATGTTCAGTTCAAAAACAGTACCGCATGACTCTATCATGCAAACATTACATTTAAACATAAAAATAGTTCACATATCAAACGAATGACCGACAGTACCGCATGTGTGATAGTACCACATGTCTGCGGTACTGTTTTTTTTAGGATGCATGCTCGTTCAAAAAGAGTACCGCATAACTCTATTATGCAAATATCACATTTAAACACAAAAATAATTCACATATCAAACGAATAACCGACAGTACCGCATGTGTGACAGTACCACATGTCTGCGGTACTATTTTTTTTAGAATGCATGCTCGTTCAAAAATAGTACCGCATGACTCTATCATGCAAAGAATAGTGCTGTTTTAATAAGATACTGTTTTTTATGCGGTACTGTTTTATTATGTGGTACTGTTTCTTATGCGGTACTGTTTTATTATGCGGTACTGTTTTATTACGCGGTACTGTTTTTTATGCGGTACTGTTTTATTATGCGGTACTATTTTTTATGTGGTACTATTTTTATGCAGTAATATTTTATTATGTAGTACTATTTTTTATGCGGTATTATTTTATTATATGGTACTGTTTTCCTAAGCAGTTTTGATTTTGTTTCAAAAAATTGATTTTACTTGCTTTGTAAAGAAGATGGAAAGTCACGGAATTAGGTTTTTCTCAAATAGTTTTGATTTTATTTCCAAAAATCGATTTTGCTTGTTTTATAAAGAAGATGGAAAGTCACGGAAGTTATGAGTAAAGTGTGCACTATTTTCGGATAAAATTGACAGTTTTGAAATGTAGTAAAAAACGCATGATGTCCTTTTTTGTATTTTTGTTGCAAGTGTGACTTATTCACAAACAAATTTTTTGGGTATGACTTAAATCATTATAAGTCCATAAATAGTGACTGGCTTCCAAAAACCCAAAAAATGTTTAGAGAGCCCCGAAAAGGTGTATTCGAGTTGGCCCGGATGGCGGGTTGAAGTGATTGGGACTAATAGGTTCTGGGTTCAGCTCCTCTTAGGGTAATCATTCTTCTAATTGTGGAGGGTCATCTAACAGCCTTCTCGGCTAAGCTGGTCAGTCAGGGCGTGCCTAAGCTGGTTTACCTCCTCGTGGTTATTTGCCGACTAGGGCCAAGGGGCGGGTTTCACCCAGTGCGCACCCATGGGTAACGACTGCGGGTTTCTCCCCGACTCCAGAAGAAAAATGTTTAGAGCGATAAAAAATTTTAAAAAATAATAAAAAATTTTAAAATTTATTATTTTTTATTTTACTATACAATTTATGAACTCACAATTTATCTTACTTTATTTTATTTTCTCACTTTTTATTACTCTAATCACATCCTAAAACAATACATATAATAAATTGGCTCACTAATTTAACATATATATATATATATATTATATCGACGGTTGATACACCAACGACTGACATCTTAACGACTAGATGAAATGAGAGAGAGAGGAGTGCGGTTTTTAATCATTTACATGCCTTTGGAATTACCCAAAAAAAAAAAATTTATGTGCCTTTGGCGCGGACAAACACTAATGTAACAACAAGAAGGTGCGAATTAAATGTTTCGCAATAAAATTAAATTTAAAATTTTTAAATTTATTTTTGTTATAAATTATCTAATTTTGAATTACAAATATACAAGAGTAACTATTGTTGTAAATATAAATAAAATAATAACAAGAAGGATTAAAATATGTATAAAAGATTTACGTGATTCGTCTTTTGGCTTTTTTATTTTTCTTTTTATTTAATTTTTTTTTTTTTTTTGGGGGAAGGTTCTCCAGGCCTACTACACTGCAGATGTTAAAGGGATTTTACTAATAAATATTATAAAGATTTTATAGGGCCATATAAAACTATTTGAGAATTATGGTGAAAAAATTATGCCTAAAAACTTTTGACATATTTTTAAAAGTTTCATATACTAATGTTTTGAACCTAAAAAGCATTTAAAAATTTTTAATCTAAAAGTTTCTTACAAAGGCGAACAATATGCTTAAAAGTTACCAAAAAAAATTAAATTTTTTAAAAAAATCGTATAAAATAAACAAAAATATAAATTAAAATATAAGTAGTTCCTCTATTTATTACGAAGTTAAACCTAATTAGCTTAATCAAGATAAAATATTAATACTATTTTTCAGGTAAGGGTTATTCATATAAGATGTAAGAACATTTTAAATAATAGTTAGGAATAAGTGAATTTTATCTCAAACTTGAAGTGAATTTGAAATATTCTGAAATATTTAAAATTTTTATTAAAATATAATTTTTTTTAATTTTTATTAAAAGATAATTTCCCTAACCCTTTGAGGCATATAATTATTTATTAATTTTTAGTATAACTATTTAAATAATAACTTGAGACAACTATTACATAATTATTTTGAAACTAATAATTACTAAATATATTTCCTAGTTTTGTAAGTTAATTTAGAATTAAATATGAGTGAAAATATTCTATCATTGTTGAAAATAAAAGAAAATGGAGTCCATTCAAATTAATTCTTTTAATAAATTTATATATATTCATAATATATATTTATAATAATAAAAGAATGTATTTTCTCTATCCTTCTTTCCTTCTATCTAATTATACATGACATGTTTATTTGATTTTTATTCTATTTTTTTCTATTTTTACATATTTTTAAATTATTTTTGAAATTCTTTTATTCCCTATTATTCTCTTCTCTTTTTTCATTTCTTTTATTCCCTATTATTCTCTTCTCTTTTTTCATTCACAAAACATTTGTTTGTTTGACTCGTATCGCTAAAATACTACCACTTTGCTTTTTATTTTGTATAAAGAAATACTAAAATTGTGACATATAAATATATAATTTTAATAAATGTAAATAAATTCATAAGTTCTAAAAAAGAATCCACTTACTTGAGTTAAAAAAAAAAATGACCCACTTGCTTATAAACTCGACTAGTGTTGACATGTGCGATGCACATAATTGTATAAATTATAAAATATTTTAATAAAAATATACAATTTCAAGTAATAATTATTGAATTATTTTTATATTTATATTTCATATTTGTGTTAGTTTTAATTAGCAGATAAAGTTTATTAAAATCGGACTTTTATGTAAATATTAAAAATTTTTAATTTTATAAAATCTAGTTACGAACCAATTATAAAAATCAAGTTTCATTCTAGAATATATATTAAATTTCAAACTTACTTAATCGACCTAATTTTTTTATATTTTAAAACATTTGTCTTTTTTATTTTTTCGGGTAAAGTACAAAAATTTTCTCTATAGTTTAGCCTCAATGTCACTTTAATCCCATATGTTTCAATTGTAACGATCAAATTTCTATACTTTCGATCAAGTATCAATTTGGTCCTTCTGTTAATTGATTGTTAGATACAACCGTTAAATTGAGAATAGAAAAAGTAATTTCTTTTATAGTTTATTCTCATTGTCATTTTAGTCCCTTACGTTTCAATTGTAATAATCAAATCCATACACTTTCGATGCATATTTGAAATACATTTTATTAAATTATATAAAATATTTTAAATTGAAATATACATTATTAAATTAATTTTAATAAGTAATATATTTAATCTATTTTTATTGAATTAAATTATTTTTCATAAATAATATGATTAAATTAATAATATAATTAAAATAATATTTAATATAGTTTAATATGAAATATATTTTATTAAATTTGAATAGTTTTTAAAAAATAATAAAATTAAATATTTTATTAAAAATAATTTATATAAATAAAATTACATCTGTAAATACAGTTTCAATTTTTATTTCAGAAAAAATGATAATAAAAAATAAAAATTTAAACAAAGTAAAAAAAAAGTAATATTATCAAACGGCCGTAAAATCACTATTTTCTGAATTTTCTATCTCTGCAGTTTTCTCTATACATATAGTTCTTGTTTATATATTCAATTTGAGAATATACATTTATATACGTGACTCTTTTAATTCGATTTCATTAATTATAACAATTATTAGTGAAACCGTCGAATCATCCTTTAATAAAATTTTTAATTTTATTTAATTTTTAGAAAATTAACTAAATTTAATAAAATATATTTCATATTAATTAAACTAAATTAAGTATTATTTTAATTATGTTATTAATTTAATCATATTATTTATGAAAAATAATTTAATTCAATAAAAAACAAAAATATATTAAATATAATTTAAATATATTATTGATTAAAAATAATTTAATAAGATATATTTCAAATTAAAATATATTATATAAATTAATAAAATATATTCTAGATTATATTATTTATTAAAATAATTTAAGAAAATATATTTAAATATATGCTAAAAGTGTAGGGATTCAATTATTATAATTAAAACGTAAGTGACTAAAGTGACACTAATGGTAAATTATAAAATAAATTACCTTTTTATCTTTAATCTAATGGTTGTTTCTAATGGTCAACTAATGGAAGAACCAAATTAATACTTGACCGAAAGTATAAAAATTTAACTATTGTAATTAAAACTTGCGAGATTAAAATGATACTGAGTGTAAACTGTACACTGTATGATAAATCTGCAAGCATTCTCTGTTTTGAGCTCTATAAACAACAATAAATCTCAATAATATCTATAAAATTCAAAGTTTTTGCATATAGCACAAATTATAAGATTGTAACTTTTATAAATTTATACTAATTTTTTTTTTCACTTCAAACATCATTGGAATTTATAAATGCCCCTTTTTTTTTTTTTGATAGGTAAGCCGGGGGAGGAGGGAAGGACCTTAGGTTCGAACGCGGGTAGTGAGTGAGTAAAGAATGGAGCTCAACCACCAAACTAAGTGCCTCGCTTTTATAAATGCGTGTTGTTAGTTAAGATGGTATATTTAGATATAAAATGTTATTTTATAGAACTTGTTTGACGGGCTTGCAAAGTTGATGACTTTAGTGCCCCTTGAGTCCAATGGGCCTCCATCTCAGTTATCGGGCCTCAACCCGGGCATATTGACTTTCACATGCTCCTCGATTCCAATGTGTTTTTTATGTTATTTTATATGTTTTGGGGCCGCAATTTTTCTTTTCGGAAGAAATAAAGAAAAAGAGAATTTGCACAATATTACAAATATGGGCTCGTTTGGCATAAGAAAAATATTCAAAAAATTCTATAAATCTCTAACAACCTTCTCTACCTCTAATTTTCTCCTCATCACTAATTTCAAAAAATTTCAATAATTTCGCTAAAAACTAAAAAAATCTAAAAATATGTTAACCGAATGTGTAGATTTTTTATACAATCATATTCTTCGTGTCGAAACGTTTCAAATGAGTACCATTATCGCCTATTTTTTTAAATTTTTTTGAATCCGTGGAACAGACTTAGAAAACAGTTCCCACGGTTTGTGATTTTAAAAAAAAAAAAAACAGCGCCAAAATTAACCTCTAAATCACATTTTATATCAATTTATCTTATTTTTTTTTTACTCCAAACGAAGCCCGTATATCGCTATATCCCATACAACATTCAACGTAAATTCATCATCTTAAGTCAGAGTAACGATACATAATCAGAAAAAATTATTATAAAAAATAATCAAAAATGAGAAAATTTTGCTATAAAAAAATAATCACAAATGATCCGTGTCGCTGGCGGGTCTATCACTTTAAAAATAAAATTCACACAAAATTCTACTTTAGTTAGACTTCTACCGCTACCACATCCTACACTTTTTAGTATAATTCTATTGTTCAATATCATTTTCTTTTAAAATTAGAGTGATACTACACAAATCGCAATCAATGAAATATGTCAGAAAAATAATTAAGATAACTCGAATTACTCATTCATACAATAAAAACAAAATATATTTTAAAAATGCGCCTCTCACAAAGTAAAATTTAAAGATTGATATTGACTTTTATTTTTCAATAAATAACTGAGATCTTTTTACAAAGAAAAACTTTCCCCTCAAACTCAGTGGCGGATCCAGAATTTTGTACCTGACATAAAAATAAGGATCAAAACTTGTAAATTATTTGAAGTATTGGGACAATCTGTTTTGAAGGTATGTATTTTATGGGGGGCAAAAGTACTAACATACCCCAAAAATAAAAATTTTGCTTCAAGTGGGGTCAATTGACATCCCTTGCCTCCTTGTGCATCCGCCTATGCTCAAACTCTCCTCACTCTTTAGGTCAGTTCATATCCTAATAGACCATTAAATTAAATTTAATGACTAATATCAAAAGAATTGTGCTAATAAATATAAAAATTTTGCTTATTGAGAATTATATAATGAGAAGATAATTTATTTTGGATATTTAAGAAAAGAAAAAATGTACTAATATATTTCAATTTCAAATGCGTACATATTTAATTTTAGTTGAAGAGTATCATAGGCATGAATTATTCGCTAGTGGGTTTATATTTTAATTACAATTTTACTGCTACCACATTATTCTAGTTACATTTATTGATATAATTTTCTAAATTAATAACATTTTTATCAAAAGTTAGAATTTGTTATTTATTTATTTTTTTAAAACTAATGAATGGCAGAGTTTTTTTTTTTTTTTTTTTTTTTTTTTTTTTTTTTTTTTTTTTCTGGATGGTGGCGGGGGAGGGTGAATAATACGAGAGTGTTTGGCTCACTAATTTTTATTTATTTTTTTATAATTTTATCTAATTTTTATTACTTTTCTCTAATTTTTTTTCAATTTTTATCAATTTTCTTTAATTTTTATAATTTTTATCAAATATTCAATATAAAATTAAAATAACACGCAACGTATTCTAGTACAAAATTACATATTTTTTTCATGGTGCCAACTGCCAAACTACCTCTCTCTCTATATATATATAATATATATGTTTGAAGTACAAAAATTTTACAATTTTTTAAATCCCTATAAAACATTTCTTTTACATCAAATAGATAAATTTCTACAAGTCTCTATAAACTTATTTAAATCTCTATCAATCTCTATATATATGCAAATTACAATAAAATCTTTACAAATTTTAAAAAATTATAACACAAAAAGTTAAAAAAATGTATGTCAATTTGAATGAATTTTTACTATTTATCTCTATATTTTTATTAATTATAATTTAAATACTAAAAAAAGTACTTAAACCACATTTTAACCTCTCTATCATCCCCGATATCATGGCTGAACAATCTAACAGATGTTACGTATGATGATGTAAAAGGGCACGGGACCAAATAATTTTCCATTGTGAGAGCGTTGTACTGAAATTTTTGGAAGGTTGCAAGTGGTCCAAGGGGTCCAAGCATGTGGTCTTGCATCTGAAATAGAAAGGGGCGACAACCTAGAATGAACTAGCACACTACTATCGGCCTGTAAATGCAGCATGCTTCTATGGTTGGGTTGAAAGAGTTGTTTCCTATTTTGTAGGAGTTTACTTAGTCTTAGGATATCTAATTTTACTTGGTCTTTAGTTTCTGTTCAGTGAATCCCTAGTCTGTAGGGTTGTGGAGTCTGTTAGCGAATCTTTAGCATTAATCACGTAAAGTATTCAAGTGCTAAACGTGTGCCTTTATTTAGGATTTCTGTTCCAGTTCTGTTTCCGTTGTAAGGCTATATAAAGCCAAAAGCTATGCAAATAAACTTAAGTCATTTTAATCCAATTGTTCTGTTGAGTTTTTCATCTCATACTTAACAATTGGTATCAGAGCCACGTTGACTTCGAGAGTTAAGTAGAGTGAGTTAGAGAGAATTAAGTGAGAAAGATGGGGTCTGAAGCAGGCTTTGGTCAACCTGCCATTCCGAAATTTGATGGAGATTATGACCACTGGAGTCTCGGTCATGGAGAACCTTATCCGATCCAAGGAGTATTGGGGTGTGGTGGAATCAGGCTATACAGTACCTAGAAATGAAGAAACACTGTCAGCCGCACAAAGGAAAGCCCTAGAGGAGATGAAAGCTGAAAGATCTGAAGGCCAAAAATTACTTGTTCTCTTCAATTGACAAGTCCATTTTGAAGATAATCACGAAGAAAGAGACAACTAAACAACTCTGGGATTCAATGAAGCTGAAATGCCAAGGCAACGCTCGTGTGCAACGAGCTCAGCTAAATCGCCTCCGCAAGACCTTTGAAGTTTGGCTATGAAGAATGGGGAATCAATCACTGACTATTTTGGTCGAGTGATGGTAATTGCAAATGATATGCGAATTGTGGTGAAGACATGCCTGATGTCAAAATAGTAGAAAAGATATTGAGGACTCTCACTGAAAGATGGAATTACGTTGTGTGTTCCATAGAAGAAGCAAAAGACATTGATGAGCTTTCCGTTGATACTCTCCAAAGTTCACTGCTCGTGCATGAGTAGAAGTTCAAAAAAGAAAAAGAAGGAGAAGAGGAGCAAGCACTCAAGGTGTCACATGATGAAGGACAAAATGCAAGAAGACGTGGAAGAATGGTTGCACAAGGTAGAGCAAGAGGCCGAGACAGAGGCAGAGGAAGGCAGGTGTTTTCAAGGGCCACGGTAGAGTGTTTTAAGTGTCATAAGCTCGACCATTTCCAGTATGAGTGTCCAAGTTGGAATAAAGAAGCCAACTATGCTGCGCTTGAGGAGGAGGAGTTATTATTGATGGCTTATGCTGAGATACAAGAAAGTAGACGAAAAGATGCATGGTTTCTTGATTCAGGTTGCTCAAATCACATGTGTGGAGATAAAGCTCTTTTCTCTGAATTAGATGAAGATTTCAAGCACACTGTCAAGTTGGGCAACAATTTCAGAATGGATGTCACAGCTCGAGGTAATATGAAGTTTGTGTTGAATGGTGTTAGTCACATTATCACTGAAGTGTACTATGTTCTAGAGTTGAAAAATAATCTCTTAAGCATAAGGACAACTTCAAGAAAAAGGATTAGCAATTGTGATTAAGGGAGGGGCTTGCAAGATTTACCATCCTGATAGAGGTTTGATTATTGAAACAAGTATGAGTGCAAACAGAATGTTTACAGTGTTTGCACAGCCATAAAGCCAATCTAAGCTCCTTAAGCTCAGAAAGACAACTGTCTCCTCATGAGTGCATAGAATACAACACAACTATGGCATCACAGATATGGTCATTTGAACTATAAAGGCCTAAAGACTTTGGAAAGCAAGAAGATGGTTCGAGGACTACCAAAGCTTAATACAACGGCAGAATTATGCACTGACTGTCTCATTGGGAAGCACCACCGAGATCTAATACCTAGCAAGAGTTTATGGAGAGCTAAACAGATTCTAGACCTCATCCATGCTGACATCTGCGGTCCTATTAAACCCATGTCAATCAGCAACAAGAGTTACACTTTGTGTTTTATTGATGACTATAGTCGGAAGTCATGGATTTATTTATTGGCAGAAAAGTCAGAGGCTTTGAGTTATTTCAAATGCTTTATGAAGTTAGTAGGAAATGAGACGGGACTGCCAATCAAGTGTTTGCGCACTAGATAGAGGTGGGGAGTTTACCTCATCTGAATTCAATAGTTTCTATAAGGAGAATGGAATACAGAGACAATTGACCACCGCATACACCCCTCAGCAAAATGGGGTTGCTGAGCGCAAAAATAGAACAATGTTGAACATGGTACGTGCTATGCTCTCTGAGAAGAAGAATTCCAAAACCATTATGGGTTGAGGCAGTAAATTGGAGCAATCATGTGCTAAATAGATGTTCGAATTCAGCAGTGAAAGACATCACCCCTGAAGAAGCATGGAGTGGATCTCGGCCCTCAGTTAGTCACTTCCGAGTCTTTGGTTGCATTGCACATGTTCATGTGCCCGAGGTACGAAGAACTAAACTTGATGATAGGAAGTTTCATTTGTGTTTTCTTGGGTATAAGTGATGAATCAAAAGGTTATAGGTTGTGTAATCCTATTACTAAGAAGATTGTGATAAGTAGAGATGTTGTGTTTGAAGAAGAAAAACAGTGGGATTAGGAAAGTAGTTATAGAGAAGAAGTTTTGATAGATTTAGATTGGGATGACAAGAATAATGATGACATTGAAGAAGTTGAGAATGAAAATGAGGGAGAAAATGAGAATGAGAAAAATATACATGAAGGTAGTAGCAGTAGGGCTCGTATAAGGAGTAAGAGAGATTCACAGCCTCTTCCATGGCTAAATGATTATGTAAGTGGGGGAGGGTTAGGACTTTCAGGAGGATGAAGAAGCCAATATGGCTCTAATGGTGACTAGTGATCCTATGTTTTTTGAGGAAGCAGTGAAGAGTGAGCATTGTAGGGTAACTATGGACAATGAGATAGAGTCCATAGAAAAGAACAAAACTTGGAGCTTAGCTGATTTACCTGCAGGGGCTAAGAAGGTTGGAGTTAAGTGGGCCTATAAGAGCAAGTATGATGAGAAAGGTGAGCTTGAGAAGTACAAGGCTCGGCTGGTAGCCAAGGGGTATTTAGTAGAAATATAGATTTGATTATGTAGAAGTGTATGCACCAATAGCTAGAATTGAAACAGTAAAACAGTGGTGGCATTAGCAGCTCAACGCAATTGGAAGATTTTTCAGTTGGACGTCAAATCCGCCTACTTACATGGTGAGCTCAATGAGGACGTGTATGTGGAACAACCGAAAGGCTATGAAATTAAAGGGAATGAAGAAAAAGTGTATAAGCTGCATAAGGCCCTGTACGGACTAAAACAAGCACCTCGAGCTTGGTTTAGTGGAATAGAGTCTTATTTTATGGCAGAAGGTTTTGAGGAGTGTCCAAACGAGCAAACACTCTTCACCAAGCAAAGCAAGGAAGGTAAGTTGCTGATTGTGAGTCTTTATGTTGATGACTTAATCTATACTGGTGATGATAAAGAAATGATGAGTGATTTCAAGTCCTCAATGATGCAAGCTTTTGAGATGACTGATCTTGGCATGATGAAGTTCTTCTTCGGCATAGAGGTAATGCAACATTCAAGTGGCATTTTCATTTGTCAAAACAAATATGCAACTGAGGTTTTGAGAAGGTTTAGAATGCTCAAGAGTCGAGCTGTTGGTAGTCCAATTGTTCCTGGTAGCAAATTGAGCAGAGATGAGCATAGAGTTGTAGTTGATGAGTCATATTACAAGCAGGTAGTTGGAAGCCTTATGAATCTTACTGCTACTCGTCCAGACTTAATGTATAGTGTGAGTTTAGTTAGCAGATTCATGTCCAAGCCCACTGAACTTCACTTACAAGCTGCCAAGAGGATACTAAGGTACTTGAAAGGAACAGTTGATTATGGAATTATGTACAAGAGGGAGAGCTCGGATCTGGTGGCCTATACAGACAGTGACTATACTGGTGACTTAGATGATAGGAAGAGCACGTCTGCTTTTGTCTTATTGCTAAGCTTAGGGGCTGTTTCGTGGCTTTCAAAGAAGCAACCTATCGTTACCTTGTCAACCACGAAAGCTGAGTTCGTGGCTACAGCTGGATGTGCGAGTCAAGCAGTTTGGTTGAGGAGAGTCACTGAAAAGCTTGGTTGTGTTCATGATAAAGGTACTGTTGTTTATTGTGACAATAGTTCAACTATTAAGTTATCAAAGAATCCTGTTATGCATGGAAGAAGTAGGCACATTGATGTGCAGTTTTCACTTCTTGAGAGAGCTTGTTCAAAATGGAATCATAGAGCTGGTGCATTATGGAACTAAGGAACAGATTGCTGATTTGATGACAAAACCACTACAGCTAGATGTTTTCTTGAAACTCAGAGATCGCTTGGGTCTTTGTAAGGCAAAAGTGTTAAACTAACTGTGAGACACAGTTGGTTTAAGGGAGGGTTTGAAAGAGTTGTTTCCTGTTTTGTAGGAGTTTACTAAGTCTTAAGATATCTAATTTTACTTGATCTTTGTTTCTGTTCAGTGAATCCCTAGTCTGTAGGGTTGTGGAGTCTGTTAGCGAGTCTTTAGCATTAATCACGTAAAGCATTCAAGTGCTAAACGTGTGCCTTTATTTAGGATTTCTGTTCCAGTTCTGCTTCCGTTGTAAGGCTATATAAAGCCAAAAGCTATGCAAATAAACTTAAGTCATTTTAATTCAATTGTTCTGTTGAGTTTTTCATCTCACACTTAACATGGGTTTGGAATTTTAAATTTTATTAAAAAATATTAAAAATTTTTAATTTTCATATTATTACACAAATTACAAGATTTATAATTTTTATTAATTTTTACTCACTTTTTACAATTTCCAAACGTACCCTAACTTAAAAAGGTAAATAAATTAAATGAAAAAAAAACATGAATTAATCAATCTTTAAATGGGTCCCTTGGTGAATTAGCTAATTATTTAATAACACATAAATTGGGTTGTGAAAAATGAAACGATTCAAAAATTGACTGAGTTTATAAATTATTTTGTTATGCAGAAGGGAGAAGAAAATGCACAATATGTTTTCATTTCCAAATGGCGTAAATATGACAGTGTGATACAATGGGTACAGTTATTAATTGATAAATTAAATTTTTTTTTAGCAATATACTGTTCAATTGTAAATCGATAATTTTTGAACTATTTAGGTCATATTTGGTTTGTATTTACTTTGAATTAAAAACACTCAAAATGACTTTTCACTATTTTGTATTTTATGTATAAACCCATTTTCTCTTGTCTAAAACAGATTTTGAAAATATAAGAAGGCTTTTGGTTTTTTTTTTTCTATTTTATTTTTATTTTTTGTTTTAAGCTCGTTTTCCATTTTGTGCTTTTGAAAACAAAGAAAATAGTTTAAAATGTATTTGGTCACTTGCGTTTTCAAATTTTGTTTTATAAAACAGAAAATGAATTTATACATAAATGAAAAATGGTAAAAAATTATTTTAAGCGTTTTTAATTTAAATTAAGAAAAATTCTCAAAATAAGGAAGACAAAATATTTTCTCTTTTTCTATTTTAAAATTTTTAAGACATAAAATAAAAACATAAAACAAAAAAATAAACTAAATACTAGCGCTTGGTTTTGAAAAATCTACAAGCGTTTTAAAATATGTATTTTTTAGACCGTGATTTCCAAATGTGTATTTTCGATAATGTTTTTTTTTTTTAATTTTCTTATTAAAAACTTATTCTAAAAATATAGATATTTTTTAAATGATTGGTAACTAATGAACCGGACAGTACTTTGACAATTGAGCCCCTGAAACGGACAGCCCTTTGGTTCAAGGCCCCACAGGATATTAGTCCAACCCGTGAAACTTTGGTCGATATGATGATGTGTGCGTCTTGAAATTGTCTTCTTCTTTCCATTGGATGGCTTCCGCCACATATCTACCTTTCATCTCTCTAATTTTCTCCTTTTTCTTAGTAGATGGTGGGTGAAACGATCACGCCATAGTATTTTAATGACATTTGAGCCCGTTTGGTTGGCTAAAATTTGACCAAAAAGTATAATAAAGATGAAAAAATGTAACATAAAGGTGATAGGTGTTAAAATTTAATTGAAAAAAAGTACAAAAAATAATTAAAAATTGTGAGTTTTGATAAATTTTTGTAGGTCAAACAGGACAATGGTGTTGGTTGGTCAAAAATTATAATAAAAATATAAAAATTTGATATAAAAGTGATATGTAGATAAATTTGATTAGAAGAAAGTTTAAAAAAATTAGTAAAAATTAATAAATTTTAATTAATCTTGGCTAACTAAACACCATTTTAATAAATTTGATCAATAAAGTAGGAACATACATTTTAACAAGAAAAATAGTAATGACATGATGGTGACATCATCATAAAGTGATAAATCTGCCATATAATTATACAATTTACACATATAAATATACTTTTCCTTTTGTTCTTTTGTAATCTCTAATGTAAAATACTTAATTTATTGAAATTTCTATAATTATAAGATTTCTGAACTTTAAGAAAATTTAAAATTTGATTTAACAACCCATAACGACTGTAAGGGTTTCGATAGCTGCGAAACTTGACAAGAAACAACAATTATGCAATAGTGATATTTATTTAAAAAAAAACAAATGATATGATATTCCAAGAACTTATTTTTATAGTTGATAATCTTAAGTTTAGGAATTTAAAATTTTTAAGTCAGCCGCTCAAATTGACAATACGAGCTCTCGTGATCGCTAAACTTGACACGTAATATTAACCAGACACTGGTGATTTATTGAAATAACCAAAATTATATTTCAAGTCCTGAAGTATTTGTAATTGATTAATTATGGTGTGTCTGTTATTCTTATATTTTTTTAAGTCGAACACTTTATAATATTTGAGAAATTCGTGTCAGTTAAACCTGTTTATGTGTTCTTTTTTTTTAATGATAGTGTTTATTAGTTTTAAGTTTTTACATCATATACTTTATAAATACTTAAGGCCCGTTTGACAGCGCTGTTATTTTTTTGTTGTTATTTTTTTGTTACCGTTTTCTGTTTTTTGTTTACTGTTGCCGTTTATTTTTTTTGAAATGAAAACTGAAACTGCGCTTGGAAATGTAAGTTTGTTTATAATTATTAATTTTTTATTTTAGGAAATATTTAATTTTATTAGTTTTAAAAAATTAATAGAACTTAATAAAATATATTTTATATTAATTTAATTTAATTAATATAATTAATTAAATTAATACAGTAAATTATTTATTAAAATCATTTAATTCAATAAATATAAAATATATTAAAATATAGTATTTATTAAAAATAATTTAATAGAATATATTTCATATTAAATAAATAATTAAATTAGATTAATTATTTAATTAAATTATTTATTTTTAAATTAATTAAATTATTTATTTTTTAATTAATTAAATTATTTATTAAAATAATTTAATAAAATATATTTTATGTACGTTAAATTAATTAAATCATAAATAATTTAATTTAATTATGATATTTATTTAAAATAATTTAATAATAATTATTAAATTATATTAAAAATTGATGTAATTTAATTATTAATTATTTTATATAAATTAATTTAATTACTAAATTAAATAATTAATTATGATATTTATTTCAAATAGTTTAGCAATAATTTATTATTAAATTAAATTAAATTAATTAATTTGGTTTTATTATTTATTAAAAATAATTATTAATTATATAATTAATTTAATTTGTTGAATTTAATTATATTATTTATTAAAATAACTTATTTTAATAAAATATTTGAATAAAATAATTTATTTTAATATAATGTAACAAAAATAGACAAAAGTTTTAAAATTGACAAAATATTGGCAATAGAAAAGAAAATCAGAGTGAAAATATATTTTTTCTGTTTACGTTTTTCTGTTTATGTTTTCATTTTTTTTTAAAACAAAAAAACGGAAACAAGTTTATCAAACATGTTTCCGTTGCGAGTTTACAAAATTTAAAAATATAAACAGAAAAACAGAAAACGGCAACGTTACCAAACGGGGCCTTAAAAAATCAATGTCACTTAAAAATATATTTACGCGTCTCATATTTTAGTTATAGTGTACATATTATTTTTATTTTTAAATCAAACCCCTATGAATACTTGAGAAACCTGTGCAATTTAAACGTGTATATGTATCATCATCTTTTTAATTATAACGTTGACGTATTAGTTAGAGGCGTTCATGTCCTCGTTTTTTTAATTATGGTATACCACTTATTTTTATTTTTTTAATTCAAACACTATGAATGATTGGGAAATCTTGTTTTTAAGTGTGTATTTGAAGTGCCAAATTTAGTAAAACATTTTTAACTTTCTCCCATTTTTATAATTTTCTCAAAATTTTTTCATACTAAAAATCTCCATCTTTCTCCAACTTTTATTAATTTTTTTCATTTTTTTCAAAATTTTCATACTTTTCAAGGTGATAAGGCGATTTTCCGGTGAGGTTGTGGATGGTCCAAACTCGAATCTAAAAAGTTATTCTTAACACTGGTGCGATGCTTGCCAAAAAACCTTCGATACTTAAGTTAGCAAAAGGGACCTAAGAGATAATTTCGATAGAGTAACACTAAGGCAAAGGAATATGTGTGCCTTCTTCTCTGAGAGGTGGTATATATATATATATAGAAATATGATGCCTATATGAGCATGATATATATGAGTCCCACGTAATTATAATTTTCCTCTAGTGACATGCTGTCACGCGTATTTGTAGATCTCAAGATGATTATCATAATTAGTTATCAAAACCGTTACATCACTGACATCACTTTTATAGGCGAGAATCATTTAATATGTCAGAATACCATTATGACGTAAGCCATTTTATTTTTATTACAACGATCGGTCGGGTCAACAAACCGTTAAAATTCACGAGCGATCGATCGGATCGGGCCGTAATCGTTCGGGCAACCATGATCGGTCGGGTGTACCCTATCACAAGGTATAAACAGATACCCAACAATCAAACTATTGTCTACATTTTATTTATTTTTTTTGCCAAAATTTGGCACTCCAAACATACACTTAAACATATTTGCTTGGAGTGAAAAAAGTTAATATAAATTTGTAAAAGTTACAATCTCATAATTTGGGTAGTGAGTAAAATTTTGAATTGTATAGAGATTTGTAGAAATTTATTTATTTATTTTTTTGCAAAAGCTCCAAACAATCTTATATATCTTTTTTTTTTTAGTTATAATGTATTTATTGATTTTGTTTAAAAAATTTAAACATTTTATAAACGTTTGAGAAAAGCCTGTATCACGTAATTATGTCAATGTGACATCGTATCGTGTGTCTTGTAATTTTGTTTCCTTAAAAAATCTTCATTCTTTAGTATTTCAATGATAAAAAAAATTATTTAAAAAGTAGAGTTTAGATTAGATAATTTCATATAAGGGGGGTGGAGTTGTTTAAATTTATTTAAATTTAGTTAAATTTGTAAAAATTATAGTCTCATAATTTATACAATAAATAAAAAATTTAAATTTTAAAGAAATTTGTAGAAATTAAAAAAAAATTGATCCAAACAGACCCAATATAACTTAATTTATCAATTAAAATTTACTTTTAAACTTTTGCATTAATAAAACAGGAGTCTAGGAGTTCGCTACATGTTTTGTCATGCAAGGTAAAACTTTTTTCTGAAACCAATGCTTCGTAAAACTTCAACATGTAAAAATGCGTGAGACAGCAGTTTTCTTTAGGCATAAAAATAACTGGTAGTTAGAATTATTAACTATTAGTTTTTTTTTAGTTTTTGTTCTGATGAAATTTATCTTCTCGCATTTCAAATTTCTTTTAACTTTTAAATGATAAAAATGTTAAATTAATAAAAAATTAAAAAAAATAATTTTTTTCCTTACCACAAAAAATTAATTACAAAAAAGTTAATTTTTTTATTTTTCAAACCAAAGATTTACTTGTTCAAAGATGACAACGGAGTGTTAAATAATAGTTTAATTAATAAAATTTTAAATTTACATTTTTTTTAATATTTCAGAGTGTTCGATTCAGTTTACAGACACTTCAATTAATCCCTAAAATTTTAAAATTAATGATTAAATAAATTTTTAATAAATTTAAAGAGATTCAAATTAATAACTAACTATCACTGTCAGAGAACAAACACAAATAATTAAAGTATATTTGGAGTCATCACCAAAATCTTATCCAAGCTGCAAAAATTTAATCGAATTGCACACGCAAGCTGGACAGAATTATGCCCAAATAATTCTACTATCCACGTACACTCTGTAGCAGATTCACATATTGCCAGGCTTTTGTGCAAAATCTGGACTGACGTGACCCAATTCATACTTTTTTTCCACGGTAGGGCAGGTGACACTTTGAGACTGCTTCGTCGGCAAAAGTTTATAGTAACAAAATACAACAAGAGTGTAAAAATTTGATATAAAAATAATATGTGATAAAATTTAATTAAAAAAAATAAAAAATAATAAAAATTAGCAAGTTTTAGTTGATTTTGACCAACTAAATATCTCATTTTTATTATTATTAAGAGTGTGTTTTGAATGACAAAAAATGATATAGAGTGAAATAAAATGAGATAAGTTGTAAATTAGTAATTTATGCAATGAGATAAAAAATAATTAATTTTTAAAATTTCTTAATATTTTTTATCAATTTTTAAAAATTTTTGTCATTCCAAACAGAAATTAAGTGCGTTTGAAATATTAGTTGGTACAGCTATAAGCTTTTTTTGACTTTTTTAAAAATAATTATATTTATTTTCTCGTACTTTAATTTTTTTCAAACATTAAAGGATAAAAATATTAAATTTACAAAAAATTTTAAAAAAATAGTTATTAAAAAATTAATTTTCCTGCTCCCAAATATAAAAAAAAAATCCTATCTTTTTAATAGTTCGTAAGTATTTAGTTATAATTTTTTTTAACATTAAAAGATAAAAATACCAAATTTATAAAAGTTAAAAAAATAACTATCAAAAAGTTATTTTTTAAATTTACTCGAATAAAAATATTAACTTTTTGATATTTAGCTTGTGGTCAGTTAAAAAAAAAAAAAAACCCTATTTTTCTACCCAAATTCAGGTTTTTGGTTACAACAGCATGCGCGCGCGCGCACACTCTTTAGTCAAGCAACCGCAAAGCAGATTATATATATGTCTGCGTGTATGTGAAACCTCCATGAACGCATTCACAGCTCTCCGATACAAACTCATCTCTAAGTTCTAACTCTACACACACACACACACACATCCTTTGGACTTCTCTGAATAATGACTGAGACTGAGAGGACTACTCCGAATAATGGTTCTTCCGGCCAAGAACCAGTGCCGATTCAAGCTTTTGAGTTTGATCCTGCGAAGAAACCCAAACAAAACAAGTATGCTATCGCTATCGCTTTGTTAGCTTCCACGGCTGACATCTTATGCGGTTATGGTAGTATCTAATAAAACTCCCCCTTAATCTCTCTTTAATTACGGTTAAATAAATTTGCGCTTGATTATTAATTAATAATTTGCAGATATTGGGGTGATGAGCGGAGCAGCAATCTTCATCCAGGATGATCTCAGGATCTCCGACGTTCAGCTCGAAATCCTCATGGGAATCATCAACGTCTACTGCCTCATTGGCGCCGCCGCCGCCGGTCGAACCGCCGACTGGACAGGCCGCCGCTTCACCATCGTCCTCGCCTCCGGTATCTTCTTCCTCGGAGCCCTCCTCATGGGGTTCGCCACTAACTACGCCTTCCTCATGGTCGGCCGCTTCGTCGCCGGCGTCGGAATCGGCTACGCCGGCATGATTGCCCCCGTCTACATCGCCGAGGTCTCCCCGGCCTCATCCCGCGGCTTCCTCACCTCCTTCCCTGAAGTCTTCATCAATTGCGGTATATTACTCGGATACGTATCGAACTACGCATTCTCGAAGCTTCCGCGTCGCTTGGGGTGGAGGTTCATGCTCGGATTCGGAGCTTTTCCGTCGATGTTCTTGGCCTTGGGGGTTCTCGCCATGCCGGAGTCGCCGCGGTGGCTGGTGATGCAAGGTCGACTTGCCGACGCAAGGCGAATTCTCGACAAGACATCGGGATCCAAACAAGAGGCGGAGCTGAGGCTCGCAGACATCAAGGAAGCCGCCGGAATACCGGAGGAGTACAACGAGGACGTCGTCCCGGTGCCAAAGCGGAGCCGCGGCGAAGGCGTCTGGAAGGAGCTTCTCGTCCACCCGACGCTGACCGTCCGCCACATCCTGCTTGCCGGTCTCGGAATCCACTTCATCCAGCAGACTTCTGGAATAGACGCCGTCGTTTTGTACAGCCCGAAAATATTCGAGAAAGCGGGTATAACGAACAACACCGATAAGCTACTCGCAACGGTGGCCGTTGGATTCGTCAAGACCACATTCATCCTCACTGCAACCTTTTTGCTGGATCGGTTCGGGCGACGACGGTTGCTTTTGAGCAGCGTTGGGGGCATGATCGTGTCCCTCGCGACTCTGGGAATATCTTTGACAATCATAGATCATTCCGAGAGAAAATTGATCTGGGCCATTGTTTTGTCAATCACATCTGTGTTATCCTTCGTCGCAACGTTCTCCATCGGACTGGGCCCAGTCACTATCGTGTACAGTTCAGAGATTTTTCCGCTGCGGCTGCGAGCGCAGGGGATGGCCATGGCGATATCTGTCAACCGTCTGGTGAGTGGAGTAGTGTCGATGACTTTTATCTCTCTCTACAAGGCGATCACCATTGGCGGGGCCTTCTTTCTGTTCATGGGAGTGGCGATAGTGGGTTGGTTGTTCTTTTATACGCTGCTCCCTGAAACACGGGGTAAAACTCTGGAGGAAATGCAGGCGTTGTTTGGCACCTTCTTTAAATGGAGGTCAACGATGAGAGAACTGGAGAGGAAGAAAGCGGTCAATATAAATCACACCTAAGTTTTGTTTGGCAAGAGGTTTGGCGATGGATAATCTTGATATATCGCGAGTGGGTTTGCAAGCCTACGTGCCAAGGATTCATAGACCTAATATAGTTACTCTTTGAATTATGTTGTATTAAAATTTAACGGTTTATATTTATTTATATATTTTTATTTAAAAAATATTTAAATAAATCTAAGTCGTTGAATTTTATAATTTTGACCTTGATCGCACAGTTATGTCAATTTCCTCTTTTTATGCTTTAAACAACCTTGAGGATGATAAGATGTTGGTTTTATTTATGACAGTAAAATTTCAAATTTTATCCATAAAAATATTAGTAATAATAATAATAATTCCAATTTACTTGCATTTGAGACGTGAAAGCTTTACTAGAGGCAAGGAGAAATGAATGTATATATATGTATTGTGAAAACAATATTTTATTGAAATAATAAGAAAAATTTAAATGTGATAGTATTGTCATTAAGTTAGATTTATTTGGATTTATTATTTTAACCAGTAAACCTACAATTTTTATCATCTAGGGTTAAGATTTCTGATGAGACTTTTTAATAATATTATAGCAATACCACACCAATCATCAACATCTAACTTGGGTTCGGATTGCTCGTTCGGGTTGGCCCCATATCCGACCCAACCAATTGAAGCTTAGACCAACAAAACAACAAAAATTAGGCTTGTTTCTCCAATACTAAGCCTTAGTTTGGGAAAGGAAAAAATTAGCTTTTTCTTTTTATTTGAAAAGAGAAAAAAAACAATTTTTTGGTAGTTAGTTTTTAAATTTTTTTAATTTAATTTTTTTGTCCTTTATAATTAAAAAAAATTAAAATGTAAGAAGATAAATATAATTATTCTGAGAAAAGTTAATAATTTGAACAGACAAAAGTTGAAAAATTAAATAGGGCTTCCACCTAAGAGGAATTTTAAAATTGTGATGTTCTTTTATCCTAAGACTGAATAATATCTATTAAGTTCGAGTGGATATTATTTAAAAGAAAAATTAGGTAAATTTCATTGAGATATAAGTAGACATTATCTAAAAGATTTCTATAAATATTTGTCTAAACAATGGGCAACCAATTTCAATGATTTTTTTATTATATTTTATATAATTTTATAAATCTATCATATAATGCTGTTATCTCTATTCTCTCACTTATGCAACATGCATATATAAGATCAATTCATTATCAAATTAATAATTTTATTAAAATAATTTTAAAATTTTAAAATTATTCTAAAATTTTTTTAAAATTTTAAAATTATATTATCATAATTATTTTTAATAATTTATTACAAAAATAATTTCAATTTTTTTTAAATAATTTAATTTTTTCGTCCTGGCAAAGATGACAGCTATGTGTGGTCATGGATTGAAACATCTCGGATTTTTTTCCCCCCCATTTTGGAAGGGTGCATTCGGGTCAAAAACTGTACGTCACAAGATTGAAAGACGGTGGTCCAACAAGTTGGCTTGGACTATTATTGCCTGCTGTGTCTGTCCAAAACCACTTTGGAATTTATGGAAGAAAATGAATTGGTATTTTTCGAAGTCTTAAATATTAATTTAATCAATTGTGAAAAAAAAAAATACATTTATGAAGGAATTTTTTTTCATTATTTTCTTTTTCTCCGCAAATTATTACTTCAAATACATTCTTGGGGTCCATTTAGCGCGATTGAAAATAACGAAAAATATAATTTAAAATTTTTTTAACGTTTGACACGCAATCACTAAATCACATTTTTTAGAGATAAATAGTAAAATTTTTTAAATTTTATATTAACTTTTTGGAAAGAAAAACCGTTCGAACAGTTTTTTTTTAGTTCTGTCAGAATGGTTTTATTTCAAATTTATTGAAAATATTTTAAAAATTTTTGGAAATTATAAAAAATTTATTGGGATTTGTGAAAGATTATTAGGATTTATAAAAAATTTATTGGATTTTATAAAAATTTGTTAGGATATATAGATATATATAAATTTATAAGAATTTCACAAAGTACGGAGAGTGCAAAATATATTAGAAAATTTTAGAAATTTTTAAAGATTTTCAGTGTTTTTAGAATTTTTTTGTTGTGCCAAACAGACCTTTAATTAGTATTAATTTGGAAAAAAGTGATAGTCTAGCTATCAACTACTAATTTTTTTAACTTTTTTTTTTTTATAAATGAACAAATTCACTCTTTTATCATTAAAAAGTTAGCATATTATCTTTCCTAAACCAAAAAAAAATTTTTTTTAGTAGTTAACAAATAATTAACTACAAAATAATAATAATAATAACAATAATTTTTTCCCAAACTCAAAGTCTAAAGAGTGCTTTTTCCTTTTTAAAGATTAAAGAAAAAGAAATCCAACAAAGAGGAGAAAGGTGTCTAATTATTATTTAACTCAATCACACAAATCGTTATCAGGCCAGCTCAAGCGAGATGTCCAATAATACTTTGAGAATTCAATTTGTCCGATTAGTCAACATATGGGGCTCCCATGAGTCAAACAAATGGACTTGGTGGATCTTTCTTTCGGCACTGATCAAAATTATAGGTTTCACGCAACTATCCAATGAATAAAAAAAAAAAAATTAATAATCATCGTTTTGAAAGCTATGTATGCAACATGTTGCCATATAATTAACCAAAAGATTTTGATTTTTTCAAAATAATAATAATAATAAATTAATCAAAAGATAAAACTTCAAACTCATATTGGGATAGTTTGATTTGCTGAATTTCTCCAAAAAACTATATAAATCTCTGTTAATTTTATACTATATCAATTTTTTTCTCACTACACGCATTACGAATTCTCTCCAAACCACAATTTATCTCAATTTATCTCACTATTTCTTACTCCAAACAACCCCATTATAATTAAAAACAATAAACATGCTATTATAATGTCTAATTTTAGAAATAATAGAATATCAGTGCAAATTTAACTATGATGGTATTTTCTACTTATCAACAAAAGTCGCTGCTTTTGCTATTATCATCAGAGAGACACTGAAGGTACAATTATCGATATCAACTATGGCCGTATTTGAGACCTTTCGGAGCATGCAACAAAAGATTAGATTATCGGAGTTGCGTGTTCTAAGGTGGCAAATTGAAAACTAAGCAATGTCATTTTTTAAAGTGACTCTTCTGAAGTATTTCCTATCAGTGTTCTAACATTGGCAAAGTTTCTTAGAACATGTCAGCTGCCCTTGGTGATGATGTTCTTCGATGGAATTTGCCTTGGAATTGGTCTTTCTGCTAGTGCAGAAGACAAGCAGATAAAGCAACAGATTTTCTTACTTCTTTCTGTCTGAAAGGCACTCTTCTTGCCAGGCACTCTTTAGTTTTCTTCCCCCATGAGTTATATATCTGTTATTGCTGAGGGAGAGTGCTTTGTAAACATATAATTATTCATGCTTCTTCCCCCAAGAATTGTCTGTTATTACTGAGAGAGAGAGTGCTTTGTAAACATATAATCATTCATGCAATATATTTTTCCAATCTCAAAATTAAAAAAAAAAAAAAAAGTGACATGACTAGACACTTTAAAATTGACATTTTATTGTAAAAGATGAATAATAAAATGAGACACGTTTAAAAATAATATGTCAAGTTTATAATTGTAATTAGTAAATTAGTCAATAAATAATGAATTTAATTTTATATTCTTAGACATTAATTAGAATATTATAGAGTATAGGATTGAATAGGGATCCTATTTTGTCTAGGACATGAGATTTATACACCAGAAGATATCCTAATGTCTAAAGAAGTTGAAAATCACAAAAGAAAAAATTTCTATGTTAAATAAACTTAGATATATGAGAGTTTTACTTTAATTTTATTGATAATATTTCATAAATCCTAATAAGTCGAGCTTTTGAGATAAGCAGAAGTATCCAAGGGTCAATGATCCGGTGATTTTACTGGTTGTCGGTTTGTTTGGGTCTCTCGGAGTGCCCATGGCTGATCAGGGTATATTCTTGGTTGACAAGCCCCCCAGACGTTTCTGGCCTTGCCCTCGAAAGGCCTTGATATTTCTACTTATCTCAGTTGCAGGTTGGTTTTGAGCTTCGTAAGAATGCAACCTCGAATTCCCACAGATGGCGCCAATTGGAGTGTTAAAAGCTCGACTTACCCCTCCGCTAAGGTGGCCGACCACACTATGTGGTGCTTTCCTTAAGGTCGGACTTATATTCTTTGGTGTATGTGTGTAAAGGCCGGAGCCCTTAAGCCAGAATCTTAAAATAGGGGGATTGCCAACTGGGAAATGTTTTGCTGCTTGCCCTTTCGGTGATTAAGTTTGTGCTAACCCTTGTGTATGGGAGAGAGAGATTTTTCTAATAAGTATTTTTCTAAGCAGTTTGTGCTTGCCTATCTTTTTTGTGCCTTATGTATTTATAGTTTTACTTGCATGTGTTGTTTGTGTTCAGTAATTATAAGTGATGATGTGACGATGGCCTGAATTAGCTGTATAGTCGGCGTAAATATGATTAGAGCCGTAATCCGCAATGGATCTAGACGTGCCCTTTCTAACTTTCCATAAATGCGATGGGAAAGATAGCTGCTTTCCCAACTATCAGATTGTCTCCCCTTAAATGTGCGTCACGTGTCCTGGTATACCCTCTATGTTTCTTCAAAAATAATTCCCACAAAATTGAAGGCAACATTGTGTTATAATATTTGAATTTTTTAATTAAAAATTTGAAGTATAATATGCAATTCAAAGAAAAAGGAAACATCCATTTTCACATAAGCAAAAGATGTGGCAATAATTATTTTTGAAAATGAGATTATATTTTTGCCAAAAAACCTCTGGAAAACATTTTCTTTTTTTCCTCATATTCTTTTTTTTTTTTTTTTTTTGGGTGGGAGATAAAATTGAATAGATTTAGAGTGTACGTCACACTAAACAAAACAAGACAAGACAAGACAAGTAAGGCACTAAACTTGGTCAACTTGATATTTGATGATTGATGGTACAATGCTATAATATATAAAATTTTAACCTTGAGAATTAGTTCAATTAGTGAAATCTTGAGTTTGCTCTCTAAAAATCACCAGTTTGAGTCTCTTTAGGACCACCAAGAGGGTTTATTCGGTTATTAACTTAAGGGTCCCAGAGATCAGTCAAGGTGTGCGTAAACTAGTTTGGACACTCTTAGTTAAAAAAAAATGAAAATAAGAGGAACTCACACACTCTGCGAACAATATATATATGACATTGATAGGTACATATTAAGGAGAATGATGTGGGAGGGTTAACCCTCCAAATCCTCCATTGTCACTTTCTCAATATGTTTGCTTGTGTTTGGATTATAAGTGATGCTCTTAAACTCCAACTCATTGGTTTTTGAGGTTTGGTGGAAGGAGCAAATCAAATGAATACTCATACTTAAATAAGATAGAGAATAATAGACATTCATATGTACAAATTAAAGAGGATGACGTGGGATGGTTAGTCCTCCAAATCCTCGATTGTCACTGACTCAATTTGTTTGCTCGTGTTTGGATTATTAGTGGATGCAGTTAAACTTCAAATCATTGTTTTTTGAGGTTTAGTGGAGGAAGCAAATCAACCGAATACTCATAATTAAATAAGATAGAGAATAATAGATAATCAGTGAAAAGTTCAAGAAGGAGATTATGAATCAGAGATAGATAGAACTACATTGGAGTAAGGATCCTCAAAAATTATATATATATATATATATATAGTCCCTTTTTTTTCCAAATTTATTATGAAAGCTCAAATGCCCTGCTACTATATATTGAAACTTTTTTTTTCCCCGGTTGGTCCAACTGGTGTACCAATTTCAAGATTATGTTTGCTATTATGTGGAAGAAGTTGCAATGCCCACTTAATAAGGAATTTGGTTTTCACTGGTTAGTTACCCGAGTGGTATAATGGAAGAAAACTACAGCTTGATTCTGGATTTGGGAAATGTCAAAACTGCTTGGTCATTTTAGAAAAAAGTAAAGGAAACTAGTATGATAAATTACACTTAGACCCCTTAAACATTAAGTTAATTACAGTAATCTGCCTCAACCATTTGAATCTTACACTTATCTCTCCTATTGCCTAATGTTTATAACATTTAGATCATTCCGCTAGTTTTTTTCCTAATGCTATTGGGGTGCTACAGTAAAATGACATAAATACCTTTGGTAAGTTCAAATGGTTAAGAGATGTTTCTGTAATTAGCTTAATGTTTAGGAAAAGTTTCTATAATTTAACCTAATTATATTATTTTACCCAAATAATTCATGAAAATATATTCCATATTAATTTAATTATATTATATATTATAAATAATTTAATAAAATATATTTTATATTAATTTAGTTAATTTATTTTAATTAATCATTACTTAACTTAATTAAATTATTAACTATTAATTAATATATTTGATTAATTATTAATTAATCAAATAAATATATTACACTAAATTATGAAATTAATTAAATTACTAACTATTAAATAATAAATTTTATTAATTATTAATTAATTTAATCAATTATAGTTAATTAATTTTATTTAACGAATTATAATTTAGTTAATTAAATTAATTAATTAATAATTTAGTTAAATTATTTATTAAAAATAATTTTATTTTATAAAATAGTTAAACAAAATAAATGATTTTAATGTGATACAGCAAAAATAGATAAGGTGCTAAAATTAAAAAAAATATTTATGACAAAAAATAGTAGCAAAAAACATTTTTACTTTTTTTTAAGTTGTCATTTTTTTGAAATAATAAAAAACAAGTTTAATAAATATATTTTTGCGTATTCAGTTTTTAATTTTTAGATTTGCTTAAATTGGTTTTTGAAACATTAAATTGAAGAACTTAACACTGTCACGTTAATTTTAGCCTAGAAATTTTTAAAATTATAAAATATTTTAATAATTTAAATATTTTAAAATAATAAATCTACAATCTGCTTACATCATTTTTATTGATATTTTTATTATTTTTTTCATGTATTATATAACAATGCATTTTGTAAACTTATTACTTGAAACTGCAAAAATCAATTTAAACAAATTTGAAAATTCAAAATACATACATGGAAATATATTTATTAAATTTTTTATTTTTTTCAAAAACATGACAACTTATGCCAAAAAAAAAAAAGTAAAAAAAAAAGTGCTTTTACTATCATTTTTTAATATAAATATTTGATTTAACTATTTTATTAAAATAAAAATATTTTTAATAAATAATATAACTATATTATTAATTAATTAATTTAATTAACTAAATTATAATCTATTAAATAAAATTAAATGCAATTAGCTAAATTAATTAATAATTTATAAAATATATTATTTAATAATTTATAATTTAATTAATTTAATAACTTAAAAGAGTATATTTTTTTGATTAATTAATAGTTAATAAAATATATTAATTAATAATTAATAATTTAATCAAGTTAATTAATGATAAAATTAATTAAAATAAATTAACTAAATTAATATAAAATATATTTTATTAAATTATTTATAATATATAATATAATTAAATTAATATAAAATATATTTTAATGAATTATTTGAATAAAATAATATAATTAGACTAAATTATAAAAACCTCATCTAAACATTAAACTAATTATAGAAACCTCTCGCGATCATTTGAACTTACCAAAAGTATTTATGTCATTTTATTGTAGCACCTTAATGGCGTTAGGGGAAAAACTAACGGAAGAGAGTCTAAGTGCCATAAACATTACGGAATAAGAGAGATAAGTGTAATGTTCAACTGGTTGAGAAAGATCATTATAATTCGCCTAATATTCGCAGAATCTAGGTGCAGTTTGCCAAACGGACACTAACTCTAGTTTAGCTCATAACCACTCCTAAAATTATACGATGATTTTAATTTTTATTGATTGGGCCAACATAGGTAGGCCTACTGAAATAATTGTGAGAGAGAGAGAGAGAGAGATACAGATTCTGTTATAATCATCACCTAGTCAACAAGGAAAAATTAAGGAACCAAAAGTAACATGACAATTTTATCCCAAAAATAAATAAAAAATAAAGATAAAATTAGTCAAACCGAAACTTGATGCAAAGAGCGGAGGGCAAGCATTTTGGTAATTTCACCAATTAGATCTAGAACCCATGCGGGACTGAAGGATGCGCTTGTACTTTTCAGGGCCGTCGTACCATGTAGTTGTATTGATAATTGCACGTTCCAACCAATATTCATCCACCTCTTGCTTCGTTCTCAGCCTCTGGAAAAAGGCTCCCCATTCCTCCGCAATACGCCTCAGTCGAATGCTCCTCTTTCCGGTAAACACAAACTTAATGAGGTCCAGCGCCAGCCGAGTCATGTCCTCGCTGTTAATTATGTAAATATACTGAAACAAAGACAAACCAACGGGCAAATAATGAGAAACTTAAATTTGTCACACGGAAGATGTTGAAACTGTAAAAAATGACATTATTATTATTTTATTTAAATAATGATATTATTATTGCTATTCTCTCTCTCTCTCACACACACACGCGCGCACACACACACACGGAGTAATTACCAGAAACACAAAGCCAATGGTTGCTGCTGTCACTTGCAGTACTTCATCCATAATCCCACTAAAGCCTTCATCATCTGATTCACCAAAACCATTGCCGCCGCCTCTACCACTTCCGCCAGGACCTTTCCCACCACTACTGCCTCCATCATCATAGTATTCTTGATTTGCCATCTGCTGCCTTAAGACATCCTCTAAGGATTGCTCCTTCTTCAAACTTCCCATAGCTTTCTCCAAAGCTTTCCACGGAGAAACCTGACGGCAATTTGAAATCAGAAAAATGGACTGATTTTTGTAGGGAACAGAACCATACAAGCCCTTTAAACATGCTTGCGTGTAAGTCTGAGGTATCCTTTTTTGCTTCCAACATAAAATTGGTTTCACATAACGGCATCCTGTTTAATTAGTTTCCAATGTAAATAGTTTCCATGTAGTACCATAGCAACAAGTGACTCCCAATTACTGCAGTTACCTTGATTTAACAGCAATTGATGACTATATCATTAAGTGTATACAGAGCAAGACCCAAAGGAAGTGTTTCAGAAGTTCATAATCATCTAAGTTCCTCTGCATTAATTCACTGATCAGACATTCTCAAGCAAAGGCAGAGTTAGAAAAGCTGTCTAGAGTAATATTGGTATTATGGTGACTTTAAGTTTCAGAGTTTAGAAGGCACGTAGCTCCCACCCAAAGACAAGACACAGGTTGCATTAGCCAAGAAAAGCTAGCAACTCATACTACCTAACAGAAATTTCATCTTCCACTAATGTCAACTACTATCTTCTACCAAATAAAAAATATCCGAGCCTGCAGGCAACAGTTAACTGCCCGATTGGCTGCCATGCAAAAAGAAAAAAAAAGAAAAAGGGAAAGAAAAGTAACGCATGACCTTTTTACTTTTAGCACCAAGACATAATAGTTCACTACAATATTTTTGCATTTTCTTTTGATGGGAAGAGGAGAATTGGACGGAGGTTTTCACCTCCAAGAGCAGGAAAAAGACATAACTGAAAGAAGTTTACGGGCTTCAATTAAAGAGTTGGCAAAAGCAAGATCATGAAAATGATGATAAATAGAAGACAGAAGAGATAGTGAAGTGGAGAAAACCAATTGAATCTATATTTTATAATGCAACCAGGAAACAACAGGCATATAAACACGAGTAACCAAATACATTTTGAGCCATTTTTCTTATTTTAAAAAATACAAAATAGAAAACAAACCCAAAATAAGTATACCAAATGGACCCTTAGTTTTTGTTGGGAATTGGATACTTGCTAATATTTTGAGACTCTCAAAGTTCACAAAAGATTCTATATCTGATTCTATACTCTTTTTAGCTAACTACACAATTGAGGCCTTTAAAGTGCTTGGCGTGACCTATAAAATTGAAATCAAAATATTAATTTCATTTTATCATATTTTTTTGTAGGAGTTGAAATATATTGGTAATATTTTATTACTAGCGAATAACCCGTGCCTACGGCACTCCTTAATTAAAATTAAATATGCAAGCATTTTAAATAATTTAAATTTGGTTTTTCTTAATACAACTCTTCAGATATTGTGAAGTCACCCAAAGACTTAAGCTGGAGTTTGAAGGAAAGTTTTGGTTTGTGAAAGATCTCCGCCATTCGTTAAATAATAATGCTTAATCTCACCTTTTGGATTTTAGTTACGAGAGAGATATTTTTCAAATATATAAATTTAACAACTATATTAAATTTTTAAGCAAATAGGTCCCCCTTTTGGAACCCATGAGTAAGTGAATTTCATTTTGAAACCTAAGAAAGTGGATCCTATTTCAAAACTCAGGAAATTTTTACATTTATTAAAATCACCACAATTCCAGTGCTTTCATAGGCAAAAGAAAAAGTGAAGTTGTAGTATTTTGGCGATATAAGACAAAAAAAACAAAAGTTTTGTAAAAAATCCCAACCATTCATTGAAAAATAAAACTCAATCTCAGTCTTTGGATTTTAACTTGTGAGAGGGACATTTTTGAAATGTGTTATGTTTTTTATATAGAAAAAAATCACTCCCCAAAGACTAATATGAATATAGAGAGTTCTACACTAGATTTGATAATAAAATTTTAATTGATTTTACAAAAATAACTCAAATAAAAATTAATATTATTATTATTAATCATATGTGTTTTATAGGATAAAACAAATATAGTCAATGTGACTAATTTAAATTTAAAATTAGAATTTAGAAAAATAACTACTCCTGAGAGACTAATTAATATTCAGTATTTTTTTAAGCATTTTTTGTACTTATAAATTTTAAAAATACTAAAGAGTTGTTATATCAGAAATAACCTAATTATTATTAAAGGCTTTTTATTTGTGTTTTTTAATTCAACTTTATTTTTTATCTGTATTTTTAATTTAATTACCAATGTAATTGAAATATATAAATTTAACAACTATATTAAATTTTTAAGCAAGTGAGTTCCCCTTTTGGAACTCATGAGCAAGTGAATTTATTTTCAGAACCCAAGAAAGTGGATCCTTTTTTAGAATTCATGAGTTTCTCTTACATTTATTAAAATCACCACAATTCTAGTGCTTTTATAGGTAAAAGAAAAAATAAAGTTGTGTTTTGACAATGTGGGACAAAGAAACAAAAGTTTTGTGAAAGATCTCAGCTATTTGTTGAAGGGTAAAACTCAATTTCAACCTTTGGATCTTAGTTTGTAAGAGAGACATTTTCAAAAAACCATCCTATTTTATTGAGTCACATATTCAGTAACATATCTATTGCCTTATTTAAGATTATTCCATTGGTCTAATAAGTTAATCTTATATGATCTAAGCAAGTATTTCTCCTGAAGATGATATCTCATTTCATCACAAGTTCAAGTGACAGGTTGCGTGGCGCCTAGCCAAGAGATCCTTGACGCTCTTCCAAAATAAGAGACCATTACTAGACAATCTCATACTCACAAACTTCACTTTTCTTTCCTCTATGAACCTATACAAGTTAAAATATGGGCCCATATCTCTAATCTATTGACTAAAAATGATAGGATCTAAGCGAGCATCAAAAGTAGGGACCACTAACTTGATGTTCTTAAAGATATACTCCTCTTGACAAAGATGGGCATTGCCTAGAGGGCCATAATTACCACAATCTCTCTCATGATCCCTATGAAAATGATTTTGCCTATGTGGCATTCTACCGCTCTTCTATCCCAATGGTTTAGATTGTTGGGTGCATCAGAACAATCATCATCCAATGGAAGGTGGCATTGTTCAAGATTTACTACTCGATGAAGTACGTCCCGGGTGTCGTGACGAATAGCAATCACTTCAGCTTGGAATGCCAATAATTGAGTTTGTAGACTCTCAAGGATTTGGACTATTCAATCATTACCTTTGGAGAATCTATCTTACGATTAGATGTACTATAGGTAAGAAGATGACCACTATGCAATTGCATGTAATACTAACTCAACTAACAATGATTGAGATCAATAAACAATTGATGCAAGTGAATGATTACAATAATTCAAGGAAAAATACGATTTTTCATGAGACTTTTTTTATATATATTTCATCACTCTTTGGGATTGTCAAAAATCTGAATTTAATGCAGCCAGTAGAGCTAATATGTCTTTTAAAATTTTTAAAAGAGAGGCCCAAATACTAGTAACTAACTTCCACAAACTAGTTAGACACACAATTAAAATTCAGGACAAAGATCCTTTTTTAAATAGGAGATAATTAATCAAATGGAGAAGGTAAATAAAAGCAAAGTTGGGATACTACTGGTGCAAAGGGGAAACAGATATGAGCGAGTAACAAAAACGAAAGGGCTATAATTAAAATGGCCGTTAAAGTTGAGTTCAAGGTGATATGATAATTAATAGGGACTAAGCAATTAGAATTGTTGGCTATTATGAGTGTTGAGAGAGAAAGAAAGCATAGATCAAATGGAATTGAGTGTAGGTTTTTAGCAAGCACAACACTGACAAAATAAATCTATTCAAAGTGATAGTGTAAATACCAAATAAAGGAAAGGAACAAGTGAACCTGATACATTGTCAAGTGGCTCAATCATGTTCTGGATGTGCAAAAATAGCCTTGGAGTGTCCTACCATGTCCGGAAACTCACTGAAGTGTCACTGGAGTACTAAATCTCACTAGAGATTGGACAATGTTGGTTGCTGGAGGGTGGCGAGTCTAGTGGCAGGTGGCTAGGTACCACCAAAGCCAAGATGGGCTCACAATCCCGAGACACAATAGCCACAAGTAGATCCAACGAGCGAAAGAGCAATTGGTGTGGTGGCACATCAGACAGAAAAGGTGGTTGGGGTTCTAACGATGGTGATCACCAGCGCAAGGCAAAGGCTCTGGTGGTGTTGATTAGTCTCGTTAATGGAGGGTTGTTGGCATTGTGTGATGGTGGCAATCATGTCTATTGGGTTAGTCGGCGACAACAGTGGGGTTTGGACTGGTCTTTTGAGGTTGGCAATCCTAGAGGGTTTGTTGATGGCTAAAGTGAGTTTGGGTTGGTTGCCCGATGTCGGCAATGGCACCAATGGAGTTTGGCGGACTCAACGGTGTTGACAATGGGCACTCTAGGTATGATTGATGAAGTTCACCACTGAGAGCATTAGGGTTTCTTAAATAGTGATTTAAGGATTATTTTATTTTATTTTTATTTTTATTTTGTCAGTGTTTAGTTCTGATACCAAATTTAATGCAAGATGGTAGAAATTAAAGCAAAGAGAGAAAAGATTAAGCAAGAGAGAAAGAAACAAGAAAGAAGAAGAAGAAGAGATTAGAGAATGAAAACACAAGCAGTATGCCAATCAATTATCTTCATAATTCAAGTCTTCCAAACCCTAATAATCCCCAGCCTTTAAACAAGTTAATAAATCCTTGAGATGACTAAAAATAAAAATAAAATCAAATATTATAATCTCTCAACAATCCTACTTAAAATAAACTATCCAATATAATATGAATAATAATAATAACAAATAAAATAAAAGGAGATAAATTTGCAACATGATTGTGATGTCCTCATCAGCAATACTTCATCAGATCACTCATAACATTTAAGCAATCAATTAATAGAACTACCAAACCAAGGAATTTTAAGAAGGTCTTTACCTCACTGCTATTGTCTGACTTTCCTTGTCACCAAATAAACAAATAGGTGCACAACGCAAGTATCTAGGCACATGAGCAGACTGCTTTAGAGAAGTTTTAGGCCGTCGATTAATGTGGATTGGAGTGACAAATGGCATAGAAGGTACACTCCTCAAATGACATAAATTTCGACAATTGATGGCCGAATGGCATGCAGTGACTTGAACGGAGCTCATGTTTCATCAAGTAGCTAAGTGCCTCATAAACCGCCCATAAAGCTCAAAAAACTTCCAGTTTCCACACTTCAGGTGTAACTGTACATTAAATTATAATAATGATATCAATTCAAGTTCTAGACATTATCATAAAGAGGGAGTAGTGAGAAAGTAAACTGCCATCCTCTAATTCTACCTTAACCAGAACAGGTAGATTCAGCACATGGGAAGTGAAATTTAAGATCTAAACCAGGCATTAAACTGAATGGGGGCAAATGCTACTTCAATCAATTACAACCCAAAGGAAATGGATGTTTATACATACATCTCAAGGTACTAAATGTACCCCATTAATTAATGGCCAATAAACAATTTCCACGTACATGTTAATCACTTGGAAAATTATTGTGAAAACGCTGCAATATTTTTGCAAATTCTGCAATCTGAAAACAACCAAAAGCTAAACAAAACAATATAAAAAACTAAGGGACTTCTATATTGTGGTTGACAGCATGATTTAATCCTACGCAACATTGATTTTTTAATTTGTTCCATACTCAAAAACCCATTAGCAGATTGGCAAGGTACATTAAGATTTAACTCTCACTGCAGCATTTTGGGATATGCTTGTGCACCAATTGGTTACCTAGACAGAATGAAAATGCCAATTTAATGTCTAAACCTCCTTATAAGAAATATAAAAATGTGATTCTAAATAACTTGTAAACAATTATGCCTGCAGGATATCTTTAGATTCCAAACCAATCAATTCAGCAGCAAGATAGGTTAATGTCTCTCTAAGATCATAAAGACCAATTCTCACTCTTTTAAAAAAAAAAAAATGTGGTGAACAAAATGCATCTCAACATAACCCATTGGAAAAACATCAAACAGCTGGCGGACAAGCAAAGGTGGTCTCAACAACCCCCCAATCAACAACAACAACTAGATGAAGAAAAAATACTTCCACAAAAGTGCACCTGATGGAATTTCATTTAAAGAACAACTATAAAACATTTTTTATGCAATTACAATTTTCTCTCTGCCCAAAATTGGTGCCAATGCAAGCTTGAGAATACTGGAATTTCTCAATTTCTCTCTTTCACTAATGTTTTTTTCCTTTCCCCCAGATTCCATACAAAACCAAAATTTGTGTTGGTTTAGATCGGCTTAGAAAAAGAAAGCAATCAACTAAGCAGAGATCTATCAAATGCAAAGTATAGCCAAAAACAACCGTGCCTTTGCTGGACATATAGATACTTCCATGGTTGTACAGCACAAAAAAAAATAAATGCCAAATTGAAAAATCCTCACCACAGAATGTCTTCATATTTTTTTCCTGTCCCGTTTCTTTATCACACTGTCGAGCAAAAAAATAAAAAATAAATAAATAAACTAGAAAAAAAAAAAAAAGTTAACATGTGTCTGCACAAATTTAAGGCAAACATTAGGACAAATTAAAATTTCCACTATGCTTGAACGAAGAGAGCTTCGGTGAGATCAAATCTGGCAACAAGAGAAGAAAAAAGGCCAGAAAAGAAAAAAGGCAAACCTCGATGGATAGTTGGAGATGTAATGATTATATCTTTACCACACAAGAGAAGGAGAAGAAGAAGAAGAAGAGGCAGAGGAGGATGCGGCGACGAATCACCAGGTGCGGGGGGGAGAGAGAGATAGTAGAGAGGGAGTGGAAGAAGATAAGAAAAGAAGAACGTTCGGGCGAGAGAGATAGAGAGGAGAAGGAGAAGAAGAAGAGGGAGGAGGAGGTCACCTGCTTCGCGAAGGGAAAGGTCGGAGCACCCGGAAGCGGGCGGCTGCCGTTGCCCTATTACTGCTGCAGGCAGTAGTTAATGAAAACGGCGACGTTTTCCAAAACGACGCAGTTTTGATAACAGACAAACAAAATGAAGCGGTAGCGTGAAAGTGTAAGCGCAAAAATAATAATAATAATAATAATAAAATAAAAAATCTGGGACCGCAGAGCGCCAAACCAAGAAGAAAAAAAAAAAAAACTGAGAGTGGGTTTGGTGATTAAAAAATTAAGGTGGTATTGATTTATTTTTTTGTTTTTTATTTTCTGTTTTCATTTTATGTTTTAAACAATCTTAAAATAAGAAACAAACATACTTATTTTCATTATTTTCAAATTTTTTCTTATTTTGGATTAAAAATACTCAAAATAACTTTTTATCCTTTTTTATTTTATATGCAAGTCCATTTTTTATTTTCTAAAACAAATTCTGAAAATACACGTAACCAAATGCATTTTGAGCTTTTTTCTTATTTTCAAAAATATAAAATGAAAAATGAGTTCAAAACAAAAAATAGAAAAAAAAAAACTAAATAAACCCCTAATCTTTTTATAAGAAGTCACTAATTAATAAAAAGTTAATTTTTTATTTTATGACGTATTTAGTTCAATATTTTTGTTTTTCGTATTTTAAAATTTTTTTTTATTTTGCTTTAAATAAATTCAAAATAACTTCTTTCATTTTTTATTTTATGTGTAAATTTATTTTTTATTTTTCTAAAATAAATTTAAAAACGCAAGTAAACAAATACATTTTAAGTTGTTTTTCTTATTTTAAAAAAACTTAAAATAAAAAATAAATTCAAAAATAAAAATTTAAACATTGAAGGATAAAAATATTAAATTAACAAAAAATTAAAAACTAACTATTAAAAGATAAGTTCAAAAATTTATATATTAAAGCACATAAATGTTAAATAAACAAAAAAATAAAAAACTAACTTCTAAAAGTTAAGTGCAATTTGGTGTACCTATTTGAGTTCATTTTTCATTTTTAGTTTTTTTAAATAAAGAAAATAGTTCAAAACGTAGTTTAGTTATTTAAATTTTTAAAATTTTTTAAAAAATAAAAAATAAATTTACACATAAAATAAAAAATTAACTTTATATTAAATTAGTGACTTTTTATGAAAAATTAATTTTTTAATCACCAAACACGCTCTTCAGTTTTTTGTTGGTTTGGCGCTCAGCCGTCCCAGATTTTTTATTTATTATTATATTATTATTATTTTTGTTTGCGCTTACACTTCGCATGCTATCGCTTCATTTGTTTTTTCTGTTATCAAAACTGTGCCGTTTTCGGCGAAACGTCGCCGTTTTCATTAACTGCTGCGGTAGCAGTAATGAGGTTACTGCAGCCCCCCCGCTTCCCGGAGCACCCAAGTTGGGAGCTTGTGTCCTGGCCAAATACTTTGTTTTAACCTGTTTACAAGGAAAAAAAAAAAAAAAAAAAAACGAACATGAAAACACCCCTCCAGGTGTTTTCATTTTTTGCCCTGTTTTGGTAACAATTTTTATTTTTTTCACAACAAAAAATAAAAACATTTTTATCAAATGCATTTTTATTTTAATTTTCAAAAGAATGAAAACAAAAATAGAAAAATAGAAAATAAAATGTTACCAAACGGGACTAAGCCTTTTGTTTTTAATAACAAAACTGAGTATTTAAAGGCTAAAGCTTTGCAGTGGATATGCTTGAATGTATTATTAGGCTTGGTTTGGGAAGAAAATAAGCAAGCTTATTTTGTGTTTGAGAAGAAAAAAAAAGTGACTTTTTGTGAGGTAGAGAGGTAGTTTTTGTTAATTTGACATTTTTACATTGAAAGTTTAAAAGAAAGTTAAAATGTAAGAGGATAAAATTGACCAAACATATTGAAGCTAAAAAAAATTGACTACTAACCAAGTTTCTCAAACGGTGCCTTACTTCTGAACGTATCCTAAAACAATAATGTCATTCCCGACATGCATACACGACAAAGGCAGAATCCCCCCCCCCCCAAAAAATTTTTTTCAAATATTAACATCTTGAACCATAGCCCTTTACCAAACCATGTTACCACCAACAGCCATATCAGATGCTCAGAAAATTGTGGTTTATGGTTTTAGACTTTCTTCAATCGTCAGAGAGAGAGAGAGAGAGAGAGAGAAAGCAATACCAATGAACTGATCCTAATAATGGCATTATCATGCCAAATGGGTTGGTCAATTGCCAAACCATGTTCAACCGAAGTCCAAACTTCATGCATAAAACAAGGGTGTAGCAACCAGTAGAGAGTGTTTCTTAAGCTTCAAACTCTCAAGTCATTGGCATTTTGCTTGTTACAGAAAAAATTCAAAAAACTAGAGAGAGAATATCCGAAACTTCACATAGGAACAAATTTTATGTGAAGAGCCCATACATAATAGCTGCAGTGCTCATAGTTTGTGCGCACACAAAGTATTAACGCGTGAAAAACTAGCAACATGTTAACAGATACCAACACCCAATCGCTCTAGACCAACAATTTAAATTTGCCACCACTGCTCTGTTTTTTGTTTTTTAGAATTTCTGTCCATTCTAAGAAGCAAAACAGAGCAGAAGGAAGAAAAATAAGCACACCGCACGGGAACAAAACAAGAATTTCATTGATCAACGGCAGCTACAAACTGTATTTTTACAATCCCTGCAAGGAATTCCACTGCACAGAAGCAACCGACTCACTTTTCACTTCCACGTTTGCTGATTTTACGCCTCTATATATATATATACAGTGGTAATCCCCCAGGAAAAAATTGCGGCTATGGTGTGTAAAACAATCACTAAAATTACAAGCAATCATCATATACATTTGGATAAACCCCCTAAAAAGTCATCATTTCTCTATGCCCTGCTGCAAATATTGTATCAAGTCATACCCAGCGGTGGTCCACTTATTGTACGCATCAATGCACACACGTATCATGAAGTTTGCTGCCTCGCGCTCGCTCATTTCAGGATGAAATCTCTTGCGAAGATTTCCAATGGGGTCGCCTCTGCTGAAGCAAGGCAATCCACTGTCAATCATCAACAATACTGTGTTGATAATGCCATCCATGTAGCGTCGGGCAGCAAGATAACCCTTCACGCACAAGCTGTGAATAAACATGAAACACAATGAAAAGCATTACGGATTTGGCACAGAAAAACAGGAAAGAAGCAAAATAATTGCTAGAGTGAAGAAGATTGATACCTTACAAATAGGTGCCAAGTCTCACTTTTCATCACCCCAGATGGGTCAAGTAATTGAGTCATCTCGTGACTCAGCTTAAAGTGGGCACTTTCAAAACGCAGATTTCCACCGGGTGAAGTTTCCAGGATAAATCCAAAATCAATATGAACGAGTCTACCCACACTGCAATGACAGAGACATTCACATTGTTATTAATTTATTTACCATGATGAGAACAAAGACATTCAAATTATCTTCTGCAACAATAACTAAAATCAAATAGATTGTCACAATTTATGTTTTCCAGAAGATTTGAAGCTAAGACATTTCAGGAAAATTGTAACATTTTCGTGAAGTAATATGGACTAGGTAGAAACGTATTCTCCCGCCTTGGAAAAGGTTCACACTAAAAATCAAGTCACTTTTGGCAGTTCCATAAATTCTTCTGCAAATACAGCTAGTGCAAAAATTGATAAAGCGTACTTGTCAAACAAAAGATTTCCATTGTGCCGATCCTTTGGTTGAAGCAAGAGGCTAGCAACTGCATAACCAGCACTGCTAATTATGAAATTTTCACGAGCAGCTTCAAAGCTGGGAGAACCTACTGGCCCATAGTCCTGTTGGAAAATTTCATACAAACCACCATCAGTGGTTTCACCCATCTGACTCCTGCTGCGTGTATTTGGCACAACCTGTGGAGAAAAAATGCCCAAATAGATTTGAAGATGAGCATCCAAGGATGACAATAGACATGCCTCATAAACAAAAAGAAAGTACCAATAATTTGAACCTGGACCTACAGAAAGCAAAATTAGATGCTTGTATAACATGTAGAAATTTGTGAACACAGACAGTTGCATAATACCCTACTCATAACAGTGATTTAAACTTTAGTATTTTTCCTGCTGTATTGGTATGGATATACACAGCGACTCCATAAAATTGCTTTAAGTATGGCTAAGATAGTTATTAAAATTATTCATTCCTTATTTGAAGAAGAATTTTTCCAAGAAATTAAGAAAGGAAATCTTGATATCTCAAAATTTCCATATCATATCCATATTTTTCAATTTTTTTTTTCAAATTTCCATGTCAGCGTATTCAAGTCATATTGTCTCCCTGTCCCATGACCATATATCCATTCATCATAGCAGGATCATTTAGGGAAGGGATGTAGGACCATGATTACAGTCTCATGGATTATTTCACAGTTCTGAGATAAGAGACGGAAGTGAAAAAAGATAAATAATAAATAAAAACCAACAACAACAACTACCCTCTTGGTGCTAGCCACAGATTAATCTTGAATGTAGAACCATGATTATAGTTCATGGATTATTTCACAGTTCTGAGATAAGAGTCTGAAGTCACAAAAAAAAAAAAAAAAAAAAGGAAAGAAAGAAAGAAAGAAAGAAAAAAAAGAAAAAAAGAAAACAACCCTTGGTGCTAGCCACGGATTTATCTTGTTGACAGCACATCAAAACTCAACTCCAAGGCAACATCAACAAACAAGCAGGAACCCACCAGCATCATCATCAGGAGTTGAATTACAAAGCAACTTGTGCAAACCCAGATGGCACAAAAAGTTGGATTATAATAATATCTTATCAACACAGACCATATGTTGAACCAGGAAGTCATTTCTTGCTCCCCAATTCAACCTTTCGCCGATTACCCAACCCATGATATCAAAAATAGTGCAAGTGGACATAAGAAAAATGTGTAGATTTGATAGTGAACATTTACAGCGGTACACATAGTAACATAAAATTAAATATGAAAATATACTTAAAATTTACTAATCACATTGTCTTATGAAAATATACTTAAAATTAACTGATTACTTTGCCAGAAATATTCTCCCACCCCAACCAAAAAAAAAAAAAAAAATTCAATAACTGCATGGATAGACAAGTAGTTATTTTTTAACACGCAATAATTTTGAAATTGTGTATGTGCCTAACTAGGATTTTTTTTTAATTTCAAATGACAAACTGGATTTTATTGGAAAAGGCCTACTCTACCAAGTGGTATAGTAGATGAGAAGCGAAAGAGAGATGCCTATATATCACCAAGGAATCCAAAATTATTTATTTATTTTTTATAGGAACCATGATAATATCATGGCCATGCAATTTAACAAACAAAATTTTCATAAACTAGAAAACAGAAGCTGCAATATTATACTTGTGCAATTCAAACACAATGTACTGAGGAAAATTTCAGAGATTATCACACATAGAAAGTTCTCACTTAGATGTAGTAAAACAAGCTCACCTCAATTATTCCTCTCTCTGGGCCAGTAGGAAGAACACCATAAGGAAACAAATAGAGGTTAAGTCCAACTGCTTCAAATATGTCTTTAAGAAGCGAAATTACTTGTAAAGCAAGAAGATCTTGCCGACAATCATCTCCAACCTAATCAGAAAGAACTCACTTTAGCAATTGTCAAACAATGTTGGAGCAAAAACTTCTAAACTTTACTCATCAAACTAGAAATATGATCTATTTTTGAATCAGCTATATTTAGGTTCTTATACTTCAAAAATCACAAAAAATAGAAACACAATAAAGACTTTGTAGCCCCCTAAACACAATTAAATGAGAAATTATCATAGCCTTTGGATTCCCCATCTTAGATTTCAGAGCATCCAAGTTGGCCTTGGATGTTGTCAGAGGGATTAACCTGCATAGTTTAGGCTATTCGGTACTTGATTATTCAATTCAAGATACACAAATACAACGAGAATAAATAAGAAAGAGAAAGGAAAGTGGAAAGTCTTGTTTGTTTCAACAGGTTAACATTGCTTGGATTGAGCCAGGCTCAGTTTTCTGCATGAAACGCTTCTAAGCTGTTTACAAGACAAACACAATGGCAATAAATAAGAAATAATAAGAAAAGAGGCAAGTCTTGTTACTTTCAATCGGCAAAAATTACTTGGTCTTCTCTATACTCAATTTCCTACATGAAACCCCACAATTCTAGTTTTCTTCTAAACTGTGTATGCAAGACAAACACAATAACGATGAATAAAATATAATAACGAAAAGTTTTGTTTCATTCAATTTGCAAAAATTTGTTGGACCCAGCAAGGTCTGCCAAGACTTGGTTTCCTTTCAAGGTCACGGTTCAAAATTAACCTATACAAGGATGACACAACAGAGAGTAGTAATTACAGAGTTACCTTGAATATGCAAGCTTGGGGCTTTACATCATTCCAATCCCCATCACGATCAACCACATTAAATGTGATCATTATAGGAACTTTTGCTGCTGACTGTAAGGGTATTCCACTGTCAACCCGAATGCCTCTGACAAGTTTATTAGGAGCTGTAGGTAGGTAAAGGTCATCTCCTTCCAATTTAAATTCGTTCTAATCCCGTTTTTCAAAAAGCATATCAGGATTTCATCTTTCACGCCATGATTCTATTATCAATTCCACAACAGAAAAACTACCACCTTATCGAATACCAGCTCACGTCGTTCCTCCTTTGAAGTTGGAAAGAATGCGCACCAGATATAAGATGTCACTTTATCAAAGACATCACACATTCTCTTCTAAACAAATCAAGAGCCTTGGGGACTGTAATTCATCAATTATTCGTTGTTCCGAACAACAGGCAATAGTTCAAGAACTGAAGTATTCTGAAATATAGAAGACTAGGTCCAGTGATTAAGCAAAGAGAGCTCCAGAGTGACTGAACTCACGGCAGCAAAAAGTTTTCTAATGATTAAAGAAATCATGACTACTGTCATACGCTCATGCAAGTTGTGCCGACAGGTTAGAAGAACATTCCCATAGAAGAAAGGAATCCAGAGACAAAATTCAAAAAATGCAGGCATATTGGTAAGTGGTACTACTAAGTTAGCTATAGCATGCTTTCCAGAAATGAAATGCCATGACAATACTGCAGGTTGTCCCAAGAAGGATCAAAAGATTTGAGAGCAAATGATTTTTCATTGTAAATAAATCTGCTCATACCAAAGGCATTACTTTTCCTTAAATTTTCATATGTTGGCTTTCTGCTCCTAAGCAAGAAAATGCATGTGCAGACATCATCCAAAATAGCACATGCGGCAAAAATAAATCTTTAGCAATCATCTAGGCACAAAAACGTCCATGGAACCCAAAAAGGAGACATTGACATGGACATTTGCTGACATGCAAACTTAAAAAAATAATAAGAATAAATAAAGAAATGACACGATAACTTGTAACTACATAGTTTATAAGTATGCATGAACAACGAAACAAGTTACTCATTTGTATATCACAAAAATTTACATTTTTGTACACATCAAAATAGTGAATCATTTTTCCATTACATATATTTAGAAAATGAGAATAAAAAATCCTAATATCTATTTTCAAAAATTCAATTCATAAAAACATGGAAGTTTTGATTTTTTTTATTTTATTTTTAGGACTTCTGTCAAGGCAACAGAAGCTTAAAAGGATCTGTCCACAAAATTTGTTTCTTTCTTTCTAATTAAGTGGATCTCCACATCATATTAGAAAAACTAGAAGTAGGTCTTACATCACTTCATTTAGAAAAAAGATTTGAAGAGTATATCCCCCCTTGCTCCCTCGAATATTATTTATAATTGTGGTTTCAACTAGATAAGGTAATACAAGCAATCAACAATCAAAGGAATCTCACACATCATTCAATTATCCTAACATAGAGTTGTAGAATATTCCCCACATTCTAACTACTTCAATTACTAATCCATGTTTATTCACACGATTCTGCACACTGAAGAATTTAGCAGACAAAAGGCCCTGTATTTCTTAGTTTCAGAAACATCAACTATCTTGAAACAAGTGACACATGGCAGTACATCTAACATACACTGCAGATAATATAGGTTATACAAGTGTCACTACAAGTTTAGCTTACAAAATAAGTTTGAAGTACATTATTATCAAAACAAACAAAATACATGGGAAAAATGCCCAAATCTTGAACACGAAAATATTAAATTAACAAGATGTCCAGAGCATTGAATAATAATGTCAAGTATTTATTGGATAAATATACCTTCACAGAACCTGCATCTTTCCCTGTTTCTGGTACTGTCTCACCCTGTGTTTCCCACACAGACAGGCACAATTTGTGAGTAATACATATTTGACCTTAGAAGCACAATATCTTAAAAACTTGTTTGCACTCATGGAACCACCCCCGACCCCAACCCCCCCCCAAAAAAAAAGCAGTTTTTTAATTACATGAATAAAGCAATATTTTCCCTACCTGTAAGTGCCATATCAGGATATGAGCAAACAAGTCACTTCTTTGAGCAGCTCTAAGTAAGTAACCTTCTACTAATTTCTGCAAATAGAAAAATTAGCCATAAATAAACCTAATTTATATAGAAAAGGAAGCATGCAATAAAGCAATAGTCTGAGTAGTTGCAGCTCAGGTTCTTGATCCGGGTGGAAGTCAGTTTGACTCAACTCCAAATGGAACACTCTACAAAGCCCTACACAACCTGAACTCAAGAAAAGGGCATAGCTTCAGGTCAGCTTATATCTGGTAGTGAGGTCAAATTGGCTGCAACTGAAGTAACAACACAGAGAGATTTAGGAAGTTATATTTCCCGCCTCTGTTGCATAGACTCATCTATTTCTTCCCACTGTATGGGTGTGAGATATGTGTCCAATCATACCGAAACTAGACACCTAATCTCAATTTGGATAACAATGGATTAAAAATTAAACTGTATTGAAATATGTGAGAGAGAGAATTTGTGAAAGAATTTTTAATAATTAATTCTAAAGAAGCGGAACCACTACTTCCTAAAATAATGGGAATGGAGCAATTATCATGAAGGATTTCAAATAAGTAAATTTTTTGTAGTGATTTCAAATCCATCATACATATCATTCAATGTTGTTAAAATCACGATTTAAATCTTAAAATCTTACGATTTTACGAAGTTAGAGTGGAAAAACTTGTTTGATTTTATGTAAAATCTTAACAAGGCAAAATAGGTAAAATCTTAATTTTGGGACATAAAATCAATAAAATTTCGATTTTATAGGTGATTTTACCGATTTTAAAAATTAAGTGATTTTTGTATAATTTTGTCAAATAAAATGGAATTTTATGATTTTTTTCAAATAATATGCCACAATTATTTCACTTGTTACCTTTTCTTTTTTTAGATTTTTTTATTCTATAATACTATTATTTACTATACTACACTAATTGAGGACCATGCGCATTATTACACCAAATTGACTATCATAAATTAAATGTAGTGGTTAGGATAGAAACCATAAGACCTATGATAAAATATTATAAATACATTTCAACTCAAACAAAAAATTAGGATAAAGTGAAGTCAGTATTTTAATATCAACTATATAGATAACATCAATCATTTTAACAGTCTCAATTGTGTAGTTGGGTAAAGGAAGTATAGAATCAAATGTAAAATCTTTTGTAAACTTTGTTGAGAATTCGTTTTATTAATATGATTAAGTTTTTGTGTATGGCATTTTTCTTGATACATGTATTTTCTCTCTTCTCTTATTAATAAAATTATTGACTTATCCAAAAAAAAAAAAAATGGGAGCTCTAAATGAAAAATTGTATCATAATGGACTATGTTTTCATTTTATAGGTATTTGGTAAAACCTTACGATTTTATGATTTGATTTTACAATTCGATTTTTGGACCCTCCACCGATTTTAAATAAAATCTCGATTTTAACAACCTTGATGTCATTGTTAATTGTCAAAACATTCAAATCCATGATAAAATTCATGTCTAAACTAACAAGTTATACTCGAGCAATTCTCCCTAAATAAACAGTATCAAATGCCTTGATTTCAAATTTAAATACAAATTCAACCTTAGATCCTTTAAATTTGATGATGTTTGAAGAAGTGGTAGTTCTTTGATGGCAAAGAACATTTTCTAACCTTTCACATTGGGCAAAAGATAAAAATCCACATAATTGTTCTCTATATACCATTTAGGCTTCGTTGGGTTTGCTATAACTTCTGAAAATCTCTAAAAATTATTCACTTTTTTATTTTACTGCACGAATTACGAACCCACAACTTTTCTCACTTTTTATCACTCCAAACACGCCCTTAATGTCAATTGCATTCCTATATAATAACTGCTCTTTTATTAGTATGTTATACAATATACAAATATTTAAATATTAACAGTGTCACGTATCAATATCCAACATTTATATAAACATCCCAATATGTTCAATGGTTTGGTGAGGACACATACATGCACCCAATCTTCACACGAAGTCATTAAAACACACGTTTCCAGTTAAGTCTACATTTCGCCCAGCAATTCATCCCTTGGAAAAGATGACTCCAACAATTTCTTTGTTCCCAATCCTCTCGTGTCGAGGAATAAATAATTTCCAATGCCTTCATGGTTGGTTATCTAAATTATGGACAAGGATGTATGTTTGTCCAACCATTCCTTGTAAGTCCCAAGCCTGGTAAGGACAAGGTTTATAAGTTTCAATATAGTTATGCTTAGCATTGCTTCCTCCATGTCACCTATGTTTAACTAGCATAGGATTGACCAGAATACAGAACCACAACATGTAACCTCAATATGTTTAGTCAGGTTGGAGGTCAATTTGACAGAACCCTTCTTTGAAAACTTAAAAAAGGCCTAAAGAGAACCTGAAAGTTAAGAAAAAGGCACAGCTTCAGGTCAGTGTATGCCCCACTCAAATTAACAGAAGGTTACAGTTTATACTTTAGTTTTCATTTTGACCAACATTTAATCCCCTTTTTGTTTCTTACTCTACCAAGTTACATTTGTATCCTTTGGAACAAAACACATGAAATAAGCTATTATAATCTTACTCATTTAAAAAAAAGAGTTATTACAATTTGCAATCTTCCAACTGAAAATAAAATAAAAGCCTATTTGATATAACTGAAACTTTCACATTGAAGAAATTTAGAAATGAATTAGAAATAAAATTTAAAACCACCTTCCACCCTGCACTTTCAGCAACCATGATAAGCTAGGATACTAGGACTACTAAAGCCAAGACATCTTTTTATAAATCTAAGAAGTATTGACGCAAGCATAGGCCCATATATGTCACGAACATGCACATTGCCAAAAAATTAGGACACCACACCACCAGAACACAGACATAAATACATATATTTTTTATCAGTAAAAATTTTTTTATTAATAAACCAAAGTAAAACAGGCATTAAGGAAAATGCCACAAAACAACCCAACCCCTCCCTAAGGGATTATATTCTCAACAAAACTCAAAAAAGAATCTATATCTGGTTATGTACCCACCACGTTCCAACTATACAATGGAGATAAAAAGTATATTCTTTAATGTGTGTAAAGTCATCTCTCACCCTTGAAAAGCTCTTTGATTTCTATCCTTCCAAACAACCAGGTTATACAGAAAGGTGTCATCTGCCAAAATTTTCTTGTCTGCCTACTCATTTTATAACCCCCCCCCCCCCAAGAGCTAAACAACCCTTAACATCCTCATGTGTAACCTAAAAAACTCCAAAACTAGAAAGTAACAAATCCCTGAGATGAGTGGGGCACTTAGCTCGATGGTTAAGCTCCATTCTTTGCCCACTCACCACCCAGGTTCAAACCTGGGCCCCCCCCTTACCTATCAAAAAAAAAAAAAAAATCCCTAAGATTCTTAATCCAGTGGATTCGCCATGAATTTTACCCAACCAACACCAAATTACTATCACATGCCCTCTCCACCTTAAATTACCAACAGCTGAGATTCTCCCTTTAACCACACACCGAAAAAAAATGCCACTGTAAGAGGCCCCCCAGCTCTACATATCTTCATCCAGGGAAAGCCAACCTCTCTTCTCCCAATCAGGAAGTTCTAGAACGATAACTATTATATGAATATAATATATATATATATCTGAAAATAGTTCCTATTCAATTTCTAAATTTCAAAAATAATTTTTATTTATATCAAAAATAGCAAGATTCCATACATTAAAAAAGAATTAAGTGTGAACAAAAAGGTCTTAATATATATTGTAGAAAATTTACTTGTAAACAAATTAGAAGATTTGAGCTTTTCAATTCCGAAAATTATAAGATTATATGGGGAGGGATTAATTGTAGACATCCAAAGAGGATATTTTCAAAAATATTTTTTATTTATATCAAAATAGCAAGATTACATACATTAGAAAAGAACTAAGTGTGAACAAAAAGATCTTAATATATTACTATTCAATTTCTAAATTTCAAAAATTTTTTATTTATATCAAAATAGCAAGATTCCATACGTTAGAAAAGAATTAATTGTGAACAGAAAGGTCTTAATATATATCGTAAAACTCTACTCAACAAATTAGACGATTTGAACTTTTCAATTCCTATAATTATAAGATTAAATGGTGAGGGATTAATTGTGAAAATCCATATTGTTTATAGTTTATCATTAAATTCCAAATTCTTCTAGAAATTTGTAATGTACTTCATGCGAGTAATAGATGTGTCACTCATATTCAAAGAGGATCCAGTTCTAAAAATTTAACGAAATTATAGAAAACTTTTGAACAAGTGTTTGACATGTATCGGGAAATGTAAAAAAGGTATGTGTCCAACATGGAAGCTTATATATGCATACATTAGGGTAACCCCAACTCTGGGGACTTAGAATTCCTGAATAATCCAATGCACTTAATTCAAAAACCATTGAAAAAGTTCAAACTTAGAACATAACAAGTTTCTTGTAGAACCCCTGACTAAAGATGCTAGTTCAGTTGAAACTCTGTTACCTAACTTTCCAACTCAACAAAAGGTTATTTTAGAAATATAAGCCAACTATAAGAACCAAAAAATTGATAGAGATAAAGATGTAGTACAAGTATGCCAAAAAAAGGGCAAAAGGGTGCGAGGGAAAGAATATTTATTGTGCATAGCACAGAGACATGTTTATAAGACAACCCACTCTTCATCGTATCGTAGAGCTTGCACTAGCTGTGGCATGAAAAAGGTCACTCGCTCAGGAGGATAAGACTCCAAAACTCTAAGAACATAGGCCATCAGACGAGGATGGCCTTTATATGATGGAGTAAGAAACTCAAGAGCTTGAGTGATCGAACAAGCAGCCCAGTGTGGCAGTTGTTGCAGAAGTGGTGAATTTTCATCCACTGCCTTTGGGGTGACAAAATATGGCAATGCCTCAGGAATGCAGCGGAGCTCCAATATATGTGACTGCGATAGATGATACATGTAGTTAGCTCAATGAACAAGACCCACTTTAAGTGAATTTAAACGAAGTGATAGTATCTATCAGTATTCCCCTTCTTTAATTGATGGTTATTTTGAGTTTATCAAGAGTGATTTGATTATAGCCACAATAATCTAAAGCTCAAAAATGTAGCACAATGCATAAGCGTGCCAAATTAGTGCTATGTACATCCAAAATAGTTTTAAAAAGACAAGATCCCAAGCCAATACCTGACATGTCCGCCCTCTAGAATTCTATACTAGAAAAGAGAACTATAATGATGTAGCTCTCTTCTGAGCCAATCACTTTAAATAACAAAACCCACAAAATTGTACTTTTATCACCAAGTGCCATTGACAGATCATTCTGGCAAATTATCCTGGACAAAAATTCTAGTAAAAAAGAATTCCCCTCTTCCATTTGTCAATTGTTGGTGGTTGAGGTGCTGGGGGTTGAGTAACTATGGTAATGCTTGGTGGCTGCTAAATATGATGATAGAGGTGGCAAGAGATAAAGGGCGATGATAGGTAGTAGGGCCTGCTAATACTATAGTTGCATTGCAAACTAGACAAAGACAATTATACAAACTATTAAAATTACAAATAATGTAACCAGAGGCATGGAGAGGTATCTTCTATTTGGGACGTACTTTGTTCGGTCATAAAAGATCCATTCAAAGATTGACTTTATTATTTTTATTTTAAGAAGGGGGCATTTTAGACAATTCAACTAGTCACTTTGGTCAACTAATGAGGATTCCAATAAATAACAATACCACTAGGGAAAGTTAGTGCACATTTTTGAACCACTAGCAACAAGGTGCCATTTCTCATAAAGAAAAGTGGATGGAATTTATCCTAACTTTTTGAAGGACTTTCCATAATAGAATTCATATACTAATGATGAGTGAAAATAATTACAAATAATTATCAAAATCAATGTAAGAAGTCTGAATATGGACACATCAACATGCCCTTTTTTTTTTTTTTAATATAGAAGTAAGGGCATTCCTCTATTGATTCACGTGCTATATGCTTAACACAGGGAAGTCGGACTCTAAAAATTCCTTTTCACTGGGAACAACTCCTGCAACGAAATATAACTTATTTAAAGGAGGGTATTTTGGTTCCCTTCTCGTGAATAAATTTTTTAAAGATTAAAAAATAGCTCCTAATTCACTAATGCGTATACATGGAAACAATAACTATTTATTCATTTTTTATGTTAGAAAAACATTTATTTCTATATCAATCAATTTTTCATTCTGTATGGTGGAGAAAGTGTAAAAAGAAACTGTGGATAAAAAGTAATAGTATCTATTTCAGATAGTTAGTTATAACAAAATGCATGGTTCAGTTTTTAGTATTCCTAAAATTGTAACACCGAAAGGGAGAGCTATTAAATGATACAAATTTGGATGACATTTACAAATCGACAAATGGTCCAAATTTTTACCTATCAAAAAAGAACAAAATTGGTACAAATTTAAGTTATTTTTAATTTATTATTGGATTCCAAATTTTCCCCTCAAATGTATAATGTGTTTCATGCATGCCTAAACAAGGGACACAAGTCTCCAAAAGTGTTACCTCAAGTATTGTTCAAAGGTGTCAACTACTAAAAAATCAATAAGATAGGATATATTTGGACTAGTGTCTCGCCTGTTGGGGAAACGTTCAATAATGTATCCATCACTTGTCCGAGATCCACCACCTACTTAAAGTGTACATTTATCACATGTATTGCTAAATTTTACAAAATATATATACATATATATATATTTAACTGCTACCTTTGAATTTATCTGTACTATTATATAAAAAGAGAACCAATTTTCGTGCCCCCTCCATCTGAAGCCCCATCACAATTTTGAATGCCTTAAATGCCCTCTAACTTCTCACCTTTTTCCCATATGCAACTGTCAATAACTTAATATCAAGAAAGAATAAAGAGGGGGTAGAGGAAGGGAAAAGCTTTTAAAAAGAAGAAAAGAAATAAAGAAGGAAAGAAGAGGAAGTAAAGAAGAATAGAACAGAAGAAAAACAAATATGGAAAAGGAATAAGAAGTGGAGAAGAAAATACACAGTGTGTGCACCTCCACCGTAGTTTATTACCAATACATTTTAAGAGTTTCTAATAAAAAACAATATGTTGGAAAACAAGAGTTAACTTATCAATGTTTTAATGAGTTGCAAAGCATACATGCACAACTCTTAAATTTAGATAATCAAACTCAATCAAATCTAATCTTTCTCACAGGAAACACGTTCAATCCCTGATGTCCGTACTGTAACAGCCACTAAGTTACCACTGGGTGTTTACACAACAAATTGTGGGTTATCTAGGAGGAAAAAGTTGAACCTGCTAATTGGATCCTGTGAATATTTAAATAGTTTTCAGCATGTTTTTTAATGTGCTCAGTGCTCACACAGTTGCTTGGACTTTCAAATTTTTCACAATGACAATCCTAGCATCTACCCTAAACCTTAATCTAAAAGACTTTTCAATTTACTTTTTCAATTCCAACTTCCATTATTTAAGACAAGAATAACATACCTGAATGAGCTGAGTCATTTCAGCTTTTAAAAAAGTATTTGCAGGGAACCTTGAGGCCAAGGATAATGCTATCCGAGGATCAACAGAAAACGCAGTTTGGGCATATTCAATCCATTTCTCAGAGGTAATTTTAAGACGAGAAGGCACAGCTTCCCTGATGAAGATGCGAATGCAATAGCCAATAATGAATGCCAATACTTAAGGATATTATTGATACACTCAATATACAAGGGCAAATGAATGTAATTTGATGACATTACTTTGAGTTAACAGGTTGTGCCCAAACTTCAAGCCTGTCAGCCTCGTGCTGGCATAGCATCAAAAGCAACTGCTTCCGCTTTTCTCTTCCAACAGCATAGTTCTCCATATGGCCCCAAACGGGGTGACAGTGATCCTCTGCAGATAACCAAACAATTTCATGGATGAACTTCAGAAGATAGCACAAACAAATCTATTCCAAAAAGAAACTAATAAGGAAAACATTTTGTAGCAGGAAAAGCACTCTTACTAAAGCACCCAAAGAGTCCCATTTTCACGTCCCCACCCCTTTGAGTCAAGTTGAGGAGCATCCGCACGCTCATTCAAAAGATGATGAACAAATACAGAAACAGATTGAGCTTCACTCTGAGCAAAATTTATATTGTTTAGATCATACCATTCAGGCTCATGAGCAAACCAGCCCAAAGAGGCCCTACAAAATAAAATGAATGCACACTGTCAATCTCCAAATGCAAAATTATACTTTAAAAAAGAAGTAAGTTTAGATGTTTGTTTGTGAAAAATACAGAAGCCCCAAACTGTGTTCGAAGATGTTGAGAGTATAAACATAATAATATGACATTATATATATAACAGGGTTTTGGGCAATACAGTTGCGCCATGTTGCACCTTATTGGGTATGATTGTGACACGTCTTCTGTTGAATATCTTAAATCAAAAGATTTGACTGTTGTATAAAAATAATTACTAAATTAAGATGATTTTTATTAGTCAATCACTATCTTTAATAAGTAAATACTTAAATTTCAGACATACTAATGACAAGAACTCTCATGAACACCACTTCTCTTTCATCAATCACATCCCGTAGTTATCAACACCCCAAAAATAAAAAAAAAAAATCTCATGAACAACACTCTCATACATAGTTTTATTTCTCAAACAAATATGACTCTAGTACGTACTAAGCAAAAGGACATGCATGAATATAACTACCGTACGAAGATTTAAGTTCTTCAATAAATACAATGCTCATATGTATTAATCACAAAGACTAGTGTCGATAGGGACCCTCTCATACGTAGATTTGGCTACAACACTTGTCTTCTCTTGAAGATTGTTATAAAAATAGAACTCAACTCGACAAAGCCTTAGGCTCAAACTAGTTGGGCCAGCTATATCGATCTTGTTCATTCATCTGTCATGGGTCATATATTCCATGAGGTTATATAAAATTAGGTATATATTCACAATTTTAGTCAATATAATCTTAGGTCTACATTTTCCTCTCTACTTTTTCTACTTGGATCCACTCACTTTTCTTTACTAGTGCATCTCTAGGACTTCGTTAGATATGATCAAATCATCTTCTATTAGTTTCTCTTCTATCAATGACACCTCAACTTTCTTTCAAATACAATCATTTCTTACTCTATTTTCTTTTAGAGTAAACTGCACTTAGCACTCTGCACCTGACCTCCAATTTTACTTTGGCCCTTATACTTTAAATCATCATACTTTGCCACATTTTGTCAAATTTATTCACAGAAAACGCCATGCGTCCAATGCACATGATAGACATGTGGTCTTTTCTGTCAAATTTTTTTAATAATAACTAATGGAAAGGACAAAGTGAGACGATTTAAAAATAACGAGGCAAGTTGGGACAATTTAACATACATGTCCTGAAGTGAGATTGGTGGTAAAGTATAAAAGTACCGAGTGTAATTTACCGATTCTTTTATTACCACACATCCATCTTAGAATTCACAATTTTTTTGATAAGTACTCAAATATTAAATAAGCATCAAAACGATGCAGCAAAAAGAATCCTAAATGATCAAGACTTACAACTCCAAGTTTTCAACGAAATTCAAAAGGGAAAACAACTTTGCATCTCTCCCTACTCAAACCATCCATACAAAGTGGACCAATAACAACTCCTTAACCTATACAAAGGAATTTCTATACCGTAAAATTATCTTGTGTTCCCCCCCCCCCAAAAAAAAACAATCAAGAACTATAAAAAGGAATTAAGTTCCAAATTGTCCCCCTACACTTTTGGGAATTTGAGCTTCCCACCAAGAATCTAACAAAATTTTCATTATCTACAGAAACAGCCACAGCCAAGCCATATCAAGATGCGACAAAGCCAAATCCCAAACAACTTTGTCCACAAGCAATCAGCAAATAACTGGTCAATATGCTTGCCTGTAAGTTTGCATAAGCATCTGTTCACAACGACAATCTTCTTTTAATCAAATCATCAATTATAAAAATTTTCCCTTGAACAAACAGGACAAAAAATGCTGCCTTAGTTTGCAACCCACGCTTCTATATCTGACCCATGAAAAATCCAATGTGCTGTTACACAACAAAGTCTTGTAGAAAGACTTCACCTCAAACAATTTTGTTTTCATCGAGGTCCAATTAAGCTCATCTCTCCTCCCCTTCCCCTCCCCCCCCCCCCCCAAAAAAAAATAATAATAATCAAATGAGTACAAAAGTTGCATCATACAAACAAATCCTTCTGCTTCCCAATCTTGTAAATGCCCACTCAATCTAACATCCCACACTACATTCCCCCCCACTCCAGAGTAGTTATCCTCCACTGCAACTTCCTTATTCACCGTTATTCAAAGAGTTCCATAAATTCATCCTTTAAGCATCTCTCGTCCAATCAATTGCCTTTCTAAAATTTCATTTTGTTACGACTCCCCACCTCCACTGAACCTAAAACTGAATGACAGCCAAAGCAACTAGATGTTATACCATGAGCCAACGCTATAGGAGCTTGTCACAGATACAGTAGTCCAATCTTCCCAATCAGTCCCATATTCAGTACAAACCACCTGCCTCCAATGTCTGTCCCTTTCTTCAAACAATCTCCAAAGCCATTTGCTCAAAAAAGTTTCATTAAAAGCTCTAAGTCTTAATATCCAAACACCTTCCTTGCTAACCAGCCAACACACATCCTAATTCATTGAATGATACTTGAAATTCATCTCCAAAAGCTTAAACCGTTGAAAATAGGCCCAACAATGTATATAAAGCTATTTTAATACATAACAGAGATTTCAAAGAGATACAAAAACCAAAATGCAAGTGCACACACTTTAATATGAGGTGCACATACATCAAGATTTGGGCGTGCCATCAAATAAATTCCAATGGTTTGCACTTTAAACGGTGCACAAGCATGAATGTCAGCTTATGTGCAAATGCAATAAGAGATAATAACAGGATAACTTATTAAAAAAGAGGGATAAAAACAGGCTGGAAAAGATGAGATTGACAAAATTACACATGAAAAGCGATACAGCATGATGGAGATGAATAATAGACAAGAGTGTAATTTTTGATGAAGACAAACACAATAATAGAAAATATGCAATGAAGATGCAAACAATAACTGCAAGTAGAATTAAATTGTTCACCTATATTCGGTCTTCCAACATCTGAAGCCCTGTTCTATAGTTCTGCAGATTGCCCTGGGACTGGCACGAGCAAAACTTGAGGCCAAGCAACATTAAGGTAAAAAAAGTTCCAGTAGCAGCCGGATGGCGTGAAAAGTTCCAGGGGAGTTTTGTAGTCCCCTGTAACATCCGACCAAGAAGCAAAAGCTGCTCAATACTATCGTGCCGAACTACCTATACAAGAGAATGGATTAGCAAGAAGGAAGGAAAAGAATAGAAAGTATCAGCTAAGAACCTAAAATAAAACAGACTTCAAACATTCTGGGTATCCCTTTTTCTCCACTCAATATCCAACTCAACTTAGCATCAATCTTCAATGCTAGCATCATTACAAAGCCAAATCATTAAATTATTAACCAGCACATAAGCGCAGATATTTTCAGAAGATTTATTTAAAAAAAAAAAAGCATATGTTCAATGTGCCTCAGAATCCAGTTATAGACACACATCTGAAATGCCCAAGACAATAGTAAAAGTTCTTTTCACAAAGAAAGGGTATATCCTTTAGAGAAGAAAAAAATCAAAACATTCTATAAAAATATAATAAAACTCTGAACCACGTCCAAAGCTAGAATAGGTCAAATATAATACAGGTTTAACTGAGCCGGGTGAAAGAGGAGAAGTGTTGCCACGACCAATCATAGCCATGCAGGCATGTGACTACTTTATTTTTTTTTTTTTTAATACTAGGGGTATCCCCAAATTTGGTGCGACTAATTCCCGCAGCACTTGACCCTCCCCAGGAGAACTAGGGGTCAGATAATGTTGAAGGGTTCAAACCAGTGACCTCTACTTCAACTGGTAGAATTCTTACCACTGAACTGCCTAGTGCGGAGCACACACATGCAAGTATTACCATCATCTTGTGTCCACTTCCCATATATGCTTTTGGGCCATGGCACACAACTGGCAGCAGGTTTCTAAAACTTCAAACACAAAAAGTAATGAGAAAATTAAACATAAACATTCTGCAACAGTCTCCTGTTCAATTTTAGATAAGCATTTCATTAACACAAAACCTAGCCACACAAGGGTGATTATAGTTATTGCAAGAGAGAGATCTCATATTACATAAACGAGATAATTTGGGCCAATATTAACACCCATTCAAGCTGGCGTTAGTAATTCATCAAGTTCACAAAATCATCATAAGCAACTAAAACACCACTATAACTCAACCTGCCTCCCATTAAAAATAAGTAGAACACGCATACAAGCAAATTCTATATTTCTATAAACTGTTAGTAAAGAATATTTCAATGCATTTGCAAGAATCGATAATGTAAATATAAAATACAAAACAAAGACTATATACTCCATGGTAAAAAGGTCAAACAGTAGATATTCACCGACTAAAGACAGCTGCTATAGATACATGCTAACTAACAAATTCTAATACATATCCTTCCAATAATCTCTCAACATAGTTTTGCCAACATAAATATATATTTATTCCCGATCATGATACTTAAGGAAAGAGCAATGTTCAAAAATTTAAATAAAAGGACTACCATATAACTTAGAAACTTCATAAGTGCAGAATACTACGAAGCGTTATCCTAACAAAAGTTTGCCTACATACAACGGAAAACACAAAGTGCAGCTGGGTTCGTGTCTGTGATTCAGAGGGATGTTAAAAGATGTGACCATTTCTCACCTCAAAGCGATCAATGAAAAATCCAAGCCATAGCCTATGAGCAATTATTTGTTGGACAGGATCCTTTTCTGGTGCACTTTCTGGCTCTCCAGGTGCAAGGTGAGGCCTCAGTTTTGCAGCAGGCCCACAATTCCTTACATCGGATGCAAAGAGACCTCGTTTGGTATCGATTGTCCACAACCATGCGTCAACAAGCTCGGCAAGAACAAGAGATCCCAGTTGAGGAGCAGCAGAAACTAACCATGTCCAAACAAATATACCAGTCTCCATAGCATCGGGTGTGGAAATGTAAGCCGGACACCAGCAAAGAAGACGTAGAAGTTGTGAGAAGCTCTCTATATTTGATTTTGAATCAGACCCCTATAAAATTCACCCCAACATATCCAATAAGAACAAACTAAGGAATTGCATGGCTTTCTCCAGTGCTAAGAAAAAGAAAAGACATAAATAAGGGAGGTATGATTACTAGGTTTGAGAGAAGCAACGCAGTAGCCTGGGAACAAGTCTCACGAAATGATGATTTATCTGCATCCCTGCCTTTCTCTGCAGTATTAACAAACTGTTGAAGCAGACGCACAAACTTGGTCAGCATCATCTCGTTAAAATTATCATTTTGCTGAGACGGTTGCTGATTAAACACTCCAGATTTCAACTTTTGAAGGCTAAGACCAAGGCCGATTTGCGAAGTGCCTGGTTGAAGTCCACCAATGCTGTCATATAACCTTCTCATGCCAACAATTTCTCCAGCATGGTTACACTTGACTGTTGCACTAACTACACCAGTACTGAGCACCTCCAAGTTAAACGCCTCCATCAATTTAAAGTTTGCTCCTGATGCTGCTGCTGCAGCAGCCATCACTGCAGGAATATTTGCAGTTTTTGTGCCACTCCAACAATCATTTTTACCCGTACCAATACGTATCTCAGACAGAAGAGAAATGACATCAGTAGCAGGCTGAGCTTTTTGCCATGTGTTCGCTTTACAAAGCTTTTCCTGATGCATATAATTCAGCACAAAACAACAAGAGAAGAATTCATCAACAAATGAAATTAAGAAAAATAAAACAATACTTAAAGGAAAATGACAACTATAAAAATTGGAGGATTGTATTAATACCATAGTGTCTAAATAACAATGAAGCCATGTCTTACATAGGTCATAATCAACAAGTATAAGAAACAACAACAATAATAACAAGGCACTACACGCAAGTCCAGGGCATTAAAAGGCACCAGTTAGGCCAATAAAAGTGCATACAAACATGAGATAATTACAAGTGAGAGAAGTGTGAAAATTAAAACCTCTAATGTTTCTTATAAATATCTAATATTTTTTCGAATTCTTTTGAACTGAATTTAAGATACTTAATTGTTTGTTTGTCCAAAAATGAAGTAAAATCCTGGCAAAAACTGGCTTGAAATCAACACCCACTAACATTCCATTTAGGAAGTAAAAATGAATATCATAATAACTTTCAAAAAAATTAAGTAAAATCAACGGGTTAAAAATGAATATCATATTCCTTGTGTCAATCAAATAAAAGATCTTACAAAAACTATTCAGGAGTTCCTGACAAGTAGTGGATATTACCAAACAAACAATTGAAAGTTGATTCAGCATCAACAAACCTGAAGAAGACCCTGACTAGTGCATGGAGCATATGAAAGTGAAATTATGATCCATTCCCGAACAACTCTTTGGTACAAAGAGCGAACAGTAGCTATCCACGCAGGATCATGAACAACGGCTGAGGGTGGGTCATTATCCACTGAGAATAATAGGGAATCTAAACAGGCAGGATTCCACAGAATCTGCATGAATGTAATCAGTTATTAGGTGTGCCAAGCATGTTAAATGAACAGAGTAATTGCCCAGAAATTCCAGCACTGGTGGGGACAAGACATTGAAAAACAACTTTCACCTGTGGAAACCTATCTCTAAGCTGAGTCAACAAGTTAAGAGATATATCCCGAATATGCTCCTCTCTTTGAGACATGCTTTTTATGAGAAAACACGCATGTGCAGAAACAGTAGACTCTCTAGTCTTGGCTTCATTGCCTGTCGCCGTTAACTGATCCACCTGCACCCAGTTCTGAATATTAGTAAAGTTCACACAAGCAAAGCCTGAGAAAAAAGAGATGAATAAGTAAAGCAACACGGCAGAAGGGAACAGATTATCAAACTAACTTCTAAACAAGGCATGAACCCACATAAACCAAAAGGACATACAAAATAAAACAGAAAAAAAAATTTAAGCTGAAATAAAATCTATATAGCAATATAATTCATTAATTTCACATTTGTATATTTTTAACCGTTAGATTTATTCAATGGTTAGGATTACTTCTTTCAGTCTCCACTTTGGTTGTCTTTTTGGTCAACTTCACATGAAAAGATAATCCCTCACTCTTCCTATATATTTTTTTAATACTTTTTATATAAAAGTTTTTTAATTAATATTTTAAAAAATGTGATAATATTTATAATAAATAATAAAATTGTACATATTTATTAACAACGTATGGATACCTATTAGATAAAGTCAACTAAATTTTTTTTATTTAAAAAAAATTATATTTAAGCTTTAATTTTCTTTAAAAATTTCTTAAGAATAATCATTTAAATTAAAAATTAAATTGTAATGTGCTTAAAACTTAAATTTTAAATACAAACATTTTTACACTTTTTGTGTCATTTATATAATAAGAGAACTTAAAATTTTGAATTTGAGATATTTTCAACCATTAGATTTGCTCAATGGCTAGGATTATTTTTCTTTTTCTCTCTACTTTGGTTGCCTTTTCGGTCATTTCATATGAAAACATGGTCTCTCATTCCCCCCCCCCCGCCTTTTCTGAATTTTTATATAAAAGTTTTTAGATTAGATGACATTTGTAATAAATAATAAAATTTTACACCTTTGTTAAATACTGTATGGATACATTCGTATTTTTTGATTAGTAATTTTTATTTTTATAGATTATTTTTCAGTTTTCCATGTAGGTTTGTTTTATAAATTTAAATTTGAGTTATTTACACACTAAGTTATATTTTGTGTCTTTAGGCACGGGCAATTACTAGTTTAAAATTAACCCCCCCCCCAAAAAAAAGGTCCAATACTAAATAGGGCCATTACAACCTTAAAACATGCAATCTAAGTTCTACTTTTTTTGAAGTGACCAGCTTCTACAACCAAAAAACTATGATACTAAGGATCTACAGAGAAAAAATAAAAAATGAAATTTGCTACTTTAAGGGAGCAATCGGATTGAGGACTGGTAAGGGAAAACTAAGGGAAATAGGAAAGAAATAGAAAATCCCAAATACATGTTCTTCTTTGAGAAGATTAGAAAATATATAAAAAATAAAAGACACTCATCAATAAACTAGTTTTCTAATTTAATTATCTTTAATTTCTCAAGTCCCATATTTTTCCTTTCCATTTTCCACCACAAATCAAACAAGAAAAGTAACTTTGAATCATTTTCCCCTTCCTTTTCCCTCAATAAATCCTCGATCCAAACACAACCTAAGAGAAAAGGCAGCAGAAGCCCATGCCCAGTGAAGATCCAAGACCTGAAACTATATAAGCTTAGTCAAATAGTGGCAAGTGCTGCTGTCCAAGCAAAGATAATTGTGAATTGGTGTTGTATGCATAACCAGGGGAGGGAGAATGTGAAACACCATCTAGATGATCCCCTACCAATGATATTTTGTCTTTCTGTGTATTTGTTATCCTTCTAGCACAAAGAACAGACAATAGGACCTAACTCATCCATGTACATATGGTAACAAATTCATCTAGCTTCTAGACCTACCAATCAAGCCCATCAATGCATAACCAGAACCCGTGATCCCCATCAAGATATATATATATATATAATATATCTAGGGCCACCAGCTTATTAGCCACCAAAGCCTTTTTTGTTTTTTTTTTTAAGACAGGTAATTCACAAGTTGATTGATATGTAAAAAAAGATGAAAGTTATTACCCTTGCTGGATCTTAAGTACATAAAAAAGGGAGTGTAAATTTTCCAAACTTCTTGAGTATTTTTTATTCAAATAGAACAATATAAGACAGGAGAGATATTAAACATCATGATATCACATACAATGTTTTTTTCAGTTCAACAATTCCTGACTGGCTCCCTCAGGCTGTTGAGTGACTCCATCCATAAGCAAACAGTGTTGTTGTTGTTGTTATTGTTGTTACTACTACTAATACTACTACTACTGTAAGTCCCAAGTTGATAGCATCTGTTGTGGTTTGACATTAATCTGAATTTCAGTTCTATGTGGGCTAGACCTAGATATGGTATTCAACTTTCACCAACAATGACCTTCTTGGTCATGATCATTTTTGGGAAAAATATATATATATATATATTTTATATGATGGATTTACAATGAAAAAGCATACTAGAATGGTCCAGTGATAACAATCAAGCTATTTCCAACTCATTTTCTATCTAAAACGCACGTGGACAATTCTAAGAAGGCTTCGTCTCTGTGTCAAACACTTGTCTAAACATGGTCGTTATTTTAAATTTTTTTTTTTTTTTTAAAAAGAACTAGGGATGGACCAAATGGAAGAGTGCTTCGGGGGTTTTGTGCGACCGAAAATCCCCCTCAAGGTGAAAAGAAAGTATTACAAGGTAGCGGTTAGACCCGCTGCTATATGGATCAGAGTGTTGGGCAGTAAAGCATAATCATGGTCAGAAGATGGCAGTTACGGAGATGAGGATGCTAAGGTGGATGTGCGGGATTACAAGGAAAGATAGGATTAGGAACGAGGAGATTAGGGGCAGAGTAGGAATAGCACCGATTGAAGAAAATGAGAGAAAACCGATTAAGATGGTTTGGCCATGTTAGAAGACGTCCAGCAGAGGCACCTGTTAGAAGGTATGAAAGTATGGAATTATCAGGAGTAGGAGAGGTAGAGGAAGACCCAAGAGAAGCTGGAAAGAAACCATTAAACATTACCTAACCTACCTAGATTTATCGGAGGACATGCCCCTAAACAATCAAATTGGCGTCGACAAATCCATATAGCCGACCCCACCTAGTGGGAAAAGGCTTGGTTTGGTTTGGTTTGGTTTAAAAAGAACTGGGCACTTGAAGGACACACATGTTGATCAGTTAAATGTGAAACACATTACAAGTTTGAAGAAAAAACTAGAAAACAAAAAAAATAAAAATAATATAAATTTACACTTGTTAACCTTTCATCCTTTAATAATAAATTAAAAACAATAGAAAACATAAGCCCTTGGGCAACGGTAAGGTTGCTCCTGTGCAACCTGGAAGTCACGGGTTTAATAATCAGAAACAGCCTCTCCAAACCCCATAGGGTAGAAACCTCATGCACCGAGCACCCTTTCTAAAATTCTAAAACCCAAATCTGCAATTTGTTTATGTAGACGGCTTTTTAAAATATATATCCTTTGTTTGCTAACACACATAATGAAAACTTGATTTCTTACTTTTGTAATATAAACAACAACATAAATATATTGCAATATAAAAATAAACAAAAAAATTATCATATCACATATGCATATAAAAATATATAATTATTGGTTGGGGTGTCCCTGCTGTGTCTATCCAAACTTCTTTGAAACTATTGGCATGTTCATGTCCATTTACATACTTCTTAGTTTTTCTAAAACCTTAGAAGTTATTTTTTCATTCCAGAACATCAAAAACTACAAACGTACCCTACTAGTCACAAAAAATTTAACCAAAATCCTAAATTATTAAAATTTGTTAACATGGTAAAGACTAAAACAAACAAATCAACTTTAATTATCCAAAAATTGCCTTTGTCAAAGTAAACCTTATCTATCTAAGAATGATAATAAATGAGGGCCATAGCCAAAAAGCCTTAAATCAAATGCAAAATACCAGCCATGATATTGCAGTTTCAAAAGCCCGGTGGACAATTGCCGTCAAGCACTGGAAAACAGCTGGCATTAGGTTTGGAGTTTTCAGGTATTCAAACACACAGCTGAAGGCACTTCTAGGATCATTTAAACTAGGATCACCATTAAGAATGCCACCATTGCTGCTAAATCGTATTATCTCCAGAAATGCTACTGCAAGGAGGTAAGTTGCTTTCACACCTGGAAAGGTTACAATAAGCATAAGCAAAAGTTTCACACGCGAAATATTAAGACTAGAAAGAAATTTAGTTTTAAGATCATTGCAGCACGTATGCTTTATGAAGCAAAGTCCAAAACCACCAACTTCTATCATTTGAAGCCAACCACTGTTGGCCTGCAAAACACATGGAAAAAAAAAAAGAAAAGAAAATCCACATCTGTTTCATAATTGAATATTAAGGAGTTCATGAAACCTGAAATGCTGCTCATTGCTGAAACTTCAACTCTCCCTCCTAAAGCAGCAGAAAGAGCAGTTCTTTGGGTTGCAGCAGCTTTCTCATTGCCACTCCCTCGACGACTACCAGGATTATGGAGAGCATTTAGTTCCAACTCATCCTCCAGCCATTTCACAGAACTAACAACCTGGAGTGAAAACAGATTGCTATGTCAAATTTAAGTCGTATATTTACTAAAATAATCAACAAGGATCTTGGAAACTAATATAGAGACGGATTTGAAAGGTTATTTGCCTTTTATAGACCACATGAGGTTTAGTTTTTGACTGATTATACCTCCCATGGATATATTTTTCCCTTGTCCAAAAAAAAAAAAAAAAAAGAAAAAAGGATCTTCGAAATATCATTTCAATAATAAAAGAAACAATAAAAATCCATGTCTATCAGATCATTGCATAAGTGACCATTGTGATCAGCAACTTGAGTGGCTCTTGTACAAACAAACTAAAGAAGAATCTGGAATTTCAACCCAAAATTCATTAGAAATCACCCCTTGACGTAGGGTTGCATTACCGTTGCATGAAGTTTCAAAAGCTGTTATCTCAACACTGAACTGCATTAAGTGGAAGGATTACATAGAAACTTTTAGATTGCTAGTATTCACCAACTAATCCAAGATAAAATCTCCAAAATTAGAAAACTTCACTTTTTAACTACTAAAACTACTTTTTTTTTCTTTTTCCAATAACTCAAGATATCCAGGCTAACATAAGCACACCTCGACTAATACCTAGTGGTCCTAAAAAGACTCAAAATGGTGATCACCTAAAAAGACTCAAAATGGTGATCAATGGGCAGCAAACCCAAGGCCTGACAAACTGAGATAACCATTAGGGTTAACTACCACCAAAACTATTCCAGGCGTAGTATTGGCCATGAAAACACAATCTGACGTGACTAATAAAAGTATATGCTGCATAGCTGATGCCCGCCAAGTTTAGAAATTACTCATATTACCTAAACACACCCAAGTCGTAAAACCCAATAGAATTAGAAAAGCACTGAATAACATACGAGAAACACATTAAGACTCAAATCGATCCTGAACTTCACAAAAGAGGCTCTATACAAAATATCCAATTATTTTCTTATTCTACATTAGCATTTGAAATAACCCTAAGTTTGGTAGTGTTGGCTATGGTATACCATCAGATTGTAATATGCATATTCAGAGACAAGAAATCTTGAACTCCATTTTAATTTAGTTTATATTTTAAACTTAAAAAGGATTTTTTTTTTTTTTTGGGTGAAAAAGAAATTTAGATTAAGACAAATTAAATAGTCCTTGTGAGGAAGGAAGTCCCACAATATCCGTTAATTAGGCATGTACAATGGGTTGACTCGGCCTTGCTGCCCCTGAGCCTGATTGGCTCTTAAAAAATGGGTCGGGATCGGGTTAGGTATATCCTACCCTGACCCATTGACCCTATAATTTTTTTAATATGTTTTAAAATATTTTTTATAATTTATAATCTTTATAAAATAAATTAATTATAACAAGAACTTAAAGTAAAATAATTAACCAATTGATCTTAAAAATAAATGAATTCTATTAATAATTATCATAGATTCGTAGGCATTGGAAATTTTCAATCACAAATGGGGAAATTAATTGAGTTCCCATCCTCAAGCTCATAAAAATTACCTATATCTATTATCCATTTTGGCGCATGAAACTAAACAAGTGAAAAAATAATAGATACAAAATTAAATTTGCAAGGTTAAGATAGTTTGGGGCTCCCCGAGCCCTAGACCTAAGATGTACAGATGGTCAAAACAGGGTCGACTTCGACCATCTACATGCCTACCGTTAATATAAGCAACTGGGATGGGTTGTTCCAACTAGGTGGAACCCATAATATATATAATATATATATGCGTGCACAACATAGAGTTCAAATGAAAAAGCTCTACAAATTAATTTGAAAATATATATCTCCAAAAACAATCTGGTGTGACAATTGCTTGGATAAATAAAATGTTTGTGAAATAAATTTGCACTATATTAAGCATGTGGAAATTGCTTCATTTCTATTGATAGAAAGGTTTTTTTCTTACTTGGGTAGCATCCCTTGATGCATTTCGAACGAAATTATGTATTTATTTATCAAGAAAAAAAACAAATTGATTTGAAGAGTAAATCAAGGGTAAAACAGAATGGCAAAGGTTATATGTCAACATGAAACTTACAAGGGGTGGGGTCCCTTGAGAAATGCGCTGGACAGCAGAAGACCACTGAGTATTCCACATGTAAGGTCCACCAACAGCTTGAAGAGCCATTGAAGCCATACTCCCCACACTATTTAGCGTAGTGGAAACAGGCTTTTTTGAAACCTCAGTTTTCTGTATGGGAGGGGCCAACCCAAAAAGAGCAATGTAGAACCACAGGTTTCGAAACAACTTTAGAAGCGAAGGTTCCACATCTATACTAGGAATGAAATCTGAACATTTCAGCAACAGCAGGAAGTAAGGGTCCAAGAAAATCAGCTCCACTCCTGCAAATGATAAGCTCCAAGTCAAGAAGGATCAAACACAAAGTAAATCAGGAGAATCAGATTGATGCAGAAAGTAAAGCCTGAACAAATTGTCAAAGGAAGTATAATATTCAATATTGATAATCAATAAGAGGAATTGCACATCAAAGTATGACATGCATCAGAGAGAACACAACATTTAATATAATAATCAGAAGCTCCAATGGAGGATAAATCTCCAAGCTGTTCCCAACAGATCTTGAGAGACAAACCCTTGGTGAAGCACTGCATCTTTATAGCTTCAAAGATATAGAGAGAGACAATGAAGTGGGATGATTGCATATGAAAGCATGGCATGCCATTGACAGTATCATATTGAATAAAACTCTACCTTCCACTTTTAGACTCTGCAGCCAAGCCTACATCTGAGCACAAAGATAGCAGACGATGACGATACTCTGACCGCAATTTGGCACTGGAAAGAGTACTAGCAATTAAAAGAAAACCTGCGGGAAGAGTCTAGAATGATTGAACCAGTGAGCATCGATTTAGTAGCATGAATTTCATTAAACTTGATAATATGAAATAATGTTCACATATATAGAGTTAATGATACCTCAACACGTTCTGTTGTGGCTTCAGGTGCCTGTGTTTTACTTTCAGCTGAGCCAACACTGGAGAGTTTGCTCAAATAGCTTCTTGTCATGAGAACAATAGCTTCACGATAAGATTTTTCAAAACCTAAACTTGCCATGCGAGAAACAGCATCAAGAAGCTACAGCAGCTCAACAAGAACATGTCGACAAACCATGCCAAAGAATTAAGGACATGTCAAATTTTCCACTGAAAAAAGTTCAAATGCAAAAGGGCAGAAGGAAAAAGGATATAAATGCCCTGAAATGATAATTTCTTACTCGTAAACGCAGCAGCCCAGGAGTTGAGGCATCACCCTCTTCTAAACTTTCAATGAATAGTGGCAATATCATGTCTACCACCTCAGGCTTCTTAACAGAAACATTCAGATCAGCTAGGAAGCGTATAACATTAAGCTGCAAGATAGGAACTGGCTGCTTCTCCTTACCATCCTAAACAATAATTTCAAAAGTAAATAACAACATAAGAACCCCAATATCTTTTCATAATGACCCAAACTAATACAGAACACCAAGTTTTCCACATAAAGCAACAAGGAGCAACAGTAAATTCTCTCGAGATAATTTAGACCACCATCCTTTAAGATAAGCCACTGTGGAATCATACAATGCAAAACCTTATTTAAATTCCCCTCCTTCGTTGACCTTGTTTTTTTTTTTTTTTTTTTGGATAGTTAAGTGGGGAAGGGGGAAGACCCCGGGTTTTGAACCCGGGTGGTGAGCGGGCCAATGAGAGCCTCTGCCACTAGGCCAAGAGCCATGCACTTCGTTGACCTTGTTAGATTCCCATCATCTCAGCATTCCATGTTGCCAAATAAAGCATTTGTTTGAAGAAGACTTGTCCCACAAAAAAAAAAAAAACAAAAAAACAAAAAAAAATGGTCTAAGCACAAACTTATTGAAATAATAACTCCTACAAAGAGGGATAACAAAAGGAGTAAATGAGCAGCACCAGTTTCTGTCTAGCACTACAAGAATCGTCAGTTACAGGCAATTTCAGCACAACAGAAAACTGATCATATAATAGCACAATAAACAAAAAAGGATACACCGCTTATGAGCAAAAGCACATGCATCCATACTCGCACAAAAACCCATATAGGGCATATGCATGCACCTGTATACGTGTTTTTCGATCAATAAACAGCAATACATGACTAACCTCTTCCTCATAATCATTTCGTTCACGAATACTTGTAGCTAATCCCATGATAAAAGTGTCCACTGGAGACCGGTCCTTGCTCCAACCAAATTCAATTATTTCACAGCTTGTCTTCAATATACTCTCAAACATGGCTCCCTGGCTGTTGCCCCAGGTGTCAGCCTGTTTGGGAGAAAAAAGGAAAAGAAAAATGAGTCAGCAGAAAAAGTTTACTGCAGAAGCTGCACAGCACGTTAGGAAAACAAGCTAATCCTCAAGAAATCCAGGATAAACTTACCTGAGCACAAGTGGCTAGCACGAGGGGCTTAAGGCGAATGAGCAAAACCCTTAGTAGCTGACCTCCTCGAGTAGTAGCAATTTGGGAAATGCCAGCTAGCAAAGAGCCGAAGAGCCCTTCACATATTCTTAGCCTTCGCCATACTGAAAATAAACATGCTTCTGCAGCATCTACCAATAGCGCAAGAGTACTAAGCAACAACTTTTTTGACGATTTCCCATCGGAATCAATTGATGCAAGACTTCTAATTTTTAACCTAGCTGCAGCTTGGAAAACAGACAGCTTTCTATTGATTCTAGCTTTAAGTAGTTGCCCCTGTTCTGTCCAGTCCCGCTTCTTTATCTGCCGACAAAACCAAATAATTGAACCAACCAGCCATTTCGTTCTCAATTTTCCCAATTCCTTAAAAAGTTAATTCTCCTTAACGTCTTAACATTACAATAAAATTAAATATTCCGAGCCAATAAATTTTACCTTCAGAAAAGCAGACATTGAATGGAGCTGCTCTTTCGCAATAGTTCTTAGCTGCTCCAACAGTTTGGGATCGACGTGTACTTTACCTAAAATGTGTGCGGTCAACTTAAATGCAATTTCTTGTTTCTCCAGGCTCTCCAAAGGCTCCTCCTCAAAGGAGACAACCATTCGCCTATAAACGGCAGCACTGCCTCCTCCATCACTGAGCCCAACATTGCCAATACTAGCAACTAACTGATCCACGTTGCTCTTCCATGCAATACTGCCCCCATTCATCACCACTCCTCTAGCCGATGGTGTGGCAGCACTATCAGCAACCTTGGACACTGAACTGCTAGACGTACCAGAGGCATTGCTCCCTTCATTCCGTGGACTAGAACTCTCATTCAGTTGGTAATGGTTTGCAGTGGCGGGTGAACTCTGAGACGAAGATGCGTCGGGGGTTGCCAGAGCAAGCTCATTGGGCGAATTCGGGAGGTAAGTCACCAAGTGATCGAGCAGGCAAGAAACCAATTTATCAGCGTCAGAAGGAAGATGGGCAGGAAACTCTCTGACAGAGCTCTCAAGAAAGCCCTAGAAATCACCAAATCTCCACTCACATTGCCAATTGCCGACATCACAATCTCCCCCATGAACCCGGCAACATCGGCGGCAAAATCAGACGACAATTCCGTCGCCTTAGATACATAACCCAAGAAATCACCATAAAATGAAGCTATAGAATCGGGCCCATACGACTGCGGCCAGAAAGACTGGTTGAACGAAACCAAAATCGAGCGAAGAAACTCTAGAACCACCGATTCTGGGTGTGTGATCGCTGTGATTAGGGCATTTGGAGAGAAATCTAGCCACTGCGACCACAGCATTGAGCTGAGCCCGCGTAACCCTCGGAGAGCCGGCGAGAAGAGACTCCGGCGGTGGGCATCTACCGCACATCCACGCAAGTTTCTCATGGAATTGCCCCGGGTTCTGTGCAATCAAGTCGCAGAGCTCGATCAAAGGGTCCATTCCCATCCAATGCCCAAATCTTGCAACACAAATACCCAAAAAATAAAAAAACAAAACAAACAAAAAAAAAAAAGAACTTCCCTTTGGGTCAGAAGATCCTTAAAAATCAAGTCGCCTAGCTTGATCGACGCTTTCTTGGCCACAATATAAGGTCTCTATATAGACACCAAACAATGCATACATTATACATTTATATATACACAGAGAGAGAGGGTGGGGTTAGAGTAATCCAGTCTCGGAGCTCGAATTGAGCTTTAGCGATAAAATTCGAAATCTAGAGAGAGAGTGCATATAGATAGAAACAGAGAGAGAAAATGGTGCAATTAGGGTTTCAATACGCGATCGTTGTTGTCGATGATCGTTGGAATTGGGGTTGGGGGCTCTCTCAGTGGCGCCTTTCCCAGATCTTTTGCATTTCAGGGTCTCTTTCTAAAGAGCTTCTGACTCCTTTTATTTTTCCGTCCGAGAAAATTCTACTTAACCGTTATTTATGACTCGGATCGATTTCCGAACTCGGATCGTTGACCGGGCCATTGGACGGGTCGGAACTCGCCATTTATTTTCCAATAATAATAATAATAATGGAATTCAATTGGCTCTCACCTGTGGGTTTGACTTTTTTTATTTTTGTTTTTTTAGAAAAATATCTCAATTATTCGTGCCGTTATAAATTTAAGAGCCCACAATTTCTTCAACTCGTAATCACCGCCAGTTTTATTAGAGGCGCATTTGGCAATAGAAATAAAAAGTAAAAATTGACAAAAAGTTGATGATTAAAAATTTTTATGAGTTTGGTAAAATTTAATAATTTTGTGTATGATAATTCAGTATAATATGTAATTTTTACTAAAAATTTTAAAAAAATTTTAAAATTAAAAATCAAAATTATCTAAAATTAAAAAAGTTACAATGCTAAATGGGGCTTTTACAATATTTGATGCAAAATTATAAAAAATTAAAAAAATTTATTTACCAAATCAACCCAAAGCGTGCAATTGGTATAGATTGACAAATTTATTAGACCAATGATCATATGATATATACATATATATATATATATATATACAAGTATTTGTTAATATTTGTTTTGATGCACTTAATAAGAACTAATAAAAATATGATATTTGGGTTCGTTCAGAACTCCAAAAGAAATTAAAAATTTTTAAAAATTTTCAAATGTTTCCAAAGTAAATTTTATATTTGTCATTTTTATATCACATTAATCTCACATTTTGATTTTTTTTTATTTTTTTTTACTCCAAACACCCCCTTATAACTTTTCATGCATAATTCCATTAAATTTTTTTCACGCACAATTCTATCAAATTACGGGAGGTCGGACCCTTATTGTTAGGAGCATATATGTATCTTACTTTTATCTTCTTTTTTTTTTAATTGTGCAACTCCTGGCTTGTACTGTTTTCATTTAATGTTCTTATGTTGAAAAATAAACATTTTTTCATCATAATGAAAGATTGTGGATATGGTTGGGATTTTTATTAGGGAGAGAGGGAGTGGGGTTGCAAGAGTAAATGATAATGTTGAATAGCAAATGATGGTTGGGAGGGGGAACCATTAAAGTTAGAACTTTTGTAGTGATGGTTTTCACATAAAGAAAAGCTTTCCTCCACTTGCACATTAGGAGAAAGGCTATTTTGTATTTTTTTAATTGAAAAATGTGACAAAATTAATATAGAGTTTGTTTGACAGAATAAAAGATGTTAAAAAATTTTGAAAAATCTCTAAGATCTCTAAAAATATTTAATTTTTATCTCATTGTATAAATTATGAACTCATAAATTATCCTAAATTATCTCACTTTTTGTCACTTTAAATAGTGTTAGTATTATTATAATAAAAATAATTTGTAATGGATCATTTATGTAACATCCTAAATTTTTATTATTTTTAAATGTGTTATTAATTTAACTTTTTTTTATATACTTAGAAATTTTAAGCGTAGTAATTTAGTATTATTTTGAAATTTGATTACTCTTAATCTAATTAATTAGTAAATTAATCATGTTATTAATAATTAATTAAATTTACTGGTAATTAATTAATAAATTAATGAAGCATTTAGAGTGATAAAAAATAAGATAAAATAAGGTAATTTGTGAATTCATAATTGTATAATTCGTATAAGAAGTGAATAATTTTTAATTTTTAAAAATTTTTAAAATTTTAAGTATTTTTTTTTAAGTAAAGTACACCAATCGCACCACAACTTGAAGTCAATGATGATGATGTGGTTGCATTTATATACATATATGTACGGATGTTTTGGCTACACGTGGGTACGATATGTTACTTGGGGGTGTTTCAAGCCTTGGTGATAGGCTACGTGTCAACCATAACTTTACATGCGTAGCGCATTTGGAGTGTTAACAAAGAGAAAGGAGTGTGCTTGCGCTAATAAAAAGTGAAATAAAATACGTTAAATATAATTTGGAAAAATTTTTTACGTGTGAAACATATATTTTAAATCGTATTTTTTAGAGATGAATAGTAAAATTATGTTTCAACAAATTAGATTTCTATTTGAATGGATTCAAAATTTTGTATAGTCATAACTTTTTTACATTACAATTTGTCCAAACGGATTATACAAAAACCATTTGGATGAAAGTTAGCCACGCGAATTCATCGGAATAGTTTTTACAATCCGTTTGAACGATTTCTACGATTTCATAAAAAATAGTTAAAATAAGTGTCATTCGATAGTTTTGGAGTCCATAATGAGAATGACGAAAAAATTTTTACTATTTGATTAACCGAATTCTAGTTATTGACTTTTTCTTTTAAAGTATTGGACTTTTTTTGATTTTGAGAAGGTAATAATTTGTAAACATATAATAGATATTTTTAAAAATTTTCAGAAATTTTCGTCAATTTTTTGTGCACCAAACACATCAAAATGAGATAAGTTATAGATTCATAATTCATATAGTAATAAAAAATAAATTACTATTAAATATTTTTTAAGAATTTCAATAAAAATCAATACGTCAAATGCACTCATGTTGTGCAAGGCTATAAGCCACGTGGTAAGTTTAAGGGGAAAAAAATGGAAAAAGGGTTGTGGCGGTGGGACTTCAGCCCAATGATATATATATATATATAAGTTGTATATGTAAGTTAAGGTTGTGTTTGGAGTGTTAAAATAAGATAAAGTGAGATAAATTATAAATTTATAATTCATCCAGTAAGATAAAAAGTAAACTCTTTAAAAAAATTTAAAAAATTTTAAAGATTTTTAACAAAAATCAGTGTGCCAAACACACCTTAAAAAATAAAGAAACAACAAGGAAAATAAAGAAAAACGGTGAGGATTAGAGAAAAGCAATAAAGAGGAAAATTAAGGATTTGACTCAATTGTTGAAGTAAGTTATTTTACTTTATTAATTTAAAATTAATTATAGAGAATGATAAATTAATTGAATATGTTAAAAACATAATGGTTGTGTTCTATTTATTAGAATTATATTATTAGTTGGTTTGATTTATATTTTAATTATTTAATGTTTGATTTGTATAATTTGTTTAGGTTAAAATTAAGACTCAAGAATGTTCAGCAACAATCTTCTCAATAATTTGATTTTTTCAGAATATTTGCAATTTAAGTGGTTGTGTTGAACTTAGGAGGAGGTGGTAAGAGTGGATAATGAAAATTTTATTATTTTCTTTTAACTCCAATAAAATATTTCTTTACCCTCATATAAAACTTCAAGCAATGCTTTTTTATAAATAATTATAATAAATATTATAAAATAATAATTTATTTAATCAAACTAAAATTAATTAATTATTAAATTACTTATCAAAATAATAATTAATAAATAATATTTTATTATCGAAATAATTTATTTTATTAAATTTTATAAATGAAAAATGTCTCATAAATAACAATTTATTAGATTATGTATTGTATTAATATAATTTATTAAATCAATAATTTATTTAAATAAATTATAATTCTTTGTTTTATTAAATTATTTCATCAAAATAAAAATAACTTTTAATAAATAATAATTCACTATTAAAATTAATTTCCATTGAAATATTAATTTATGATTTATTTTTTACAATTAATATTTTTTTAGAGGTATATATTTAATAATATATTTTATTAAAATTAATTATTATTAAAATAGCAATGAGTTTGATGATTTATTTTATTATAATATTTTTATTAAAATTAAATATTATTTTTTACCCTTTGTCAATTTATCCTTATTCTAAATACAATTAACTTTCACTCTTTCAAAATTTTTAGTATTTCAAATATAATATAATTATTATCAGTAATATTTATTCTCATATTCCAAACATATTATCTTAGTAACCATTATTAGATAACAATTACTCTTGTAATCTTTTATCCCTAATTCATCTTGTACCAAACATATTCTTAAAAGTAAAAGATAATAAATGTAAAGTGATAAATTTTATCTATTTGATATTAATTCATGACAAGAAATATTAATAGTTGTGAATTAATTTCGTTAATAGGAAATCAAGATTATTTAGAAAAAAGTTAATTGTAAGAATTGATATTTTTATTTGAATAATTATTTGTGCAGAGAAATTAACTATTCATGAATTTATTATATTAACAGTGAATTATAAATATTTATGAAGTAATAACTGTGAACTGATTATTTTTATTGTTTCAATACTAATTAATAAATTTTGATTATTTATGAGAAATAATATTTATATTTGAGAAATTTTATATGTAAATATTAATTATTTTATGTAGTAATTGGGTTGATAATAAAGTAGTAATTATTTAAGAAATAATCTGTGTAGACAAACAAAAATTATATTAATTTTTTGTGAAATAATTATATTGATGATTGTGGAATGTTAAAGGTGATTTTTGTTTAATAAATTATTTGCAAGAAATATTAAATGACTATTACAAAAATTTATATTTTTATAAGTGTAACACCCCGATTTTTCAGAACCCGGGAAGTGAGTAGAAGAGTCATACACGACATGTGCTAGAATATCAATTACTCTAATCAGGGTTACACCACTACCTTGGAGCAAACATCCATAACATGTAATAATAATTTTATGATTCCACTAAAAGTAATTAATAACAACTGAACCTCAGCGTAACCGGACAACATTGCTCCAACTACAACTTTTAATATAATAGGGGTTTAGGCCTCAAAGTCTTTTTCAATCATATCCGATAAATCCCCTAAATTAATAATATTACAGTTCTAATTAATGTCACAACAATGCAAAAGTAAATCCAACAATGGCCCACCTAAGTCTCAGGTTCATGATCTGCAAAAAAAATCTGTAGGGACGTGAGCACTAATCCACGTGTGCCCACGATGCATAATAAATAACATATATGATATGCACACAATAATCAGATTACCAATAATTTCATATCAATAACTCATAAACTCCAAGTCATTGGGTATCTCAACATCAAAACATATATTAACATACATCTCAAAAATGATCCAATTATTATCTTTCATTTATCTCTTTTGCCATCACATCACAATCATCACAGTCATGGGGCAGATACTATACAATATCGTCGTTTACGGGTCCAGACCCGATGGCCACGAGTAGCCCAATAATTATTATCGTTGTAAGCTACTAACCTACTGGCATGAATACCAACCCCTGCGCAGGTTTAGGGTTTTTCAACCCAAGGGTAATCTCTGTACCCTTCCTATTTTTCAGTATCTACAGCCCCGCAATCACAACATCGTTCACATTTCCTTTATCTCCATTATGATCATTTCGACAAAACAACTCATTAGAATCAACCATCAATATCACACCATCACTGTCATAATCATTATCTGTTAATAAAATACATCACTCAAACATCTCAAAATTGAGCATTTTCAATTACACATTTTCCATACATTTAACTATAAATATCCAACTGCAACTTCAAGGGCAAAATTGTAATTTTGCATAACCTTAGGGGTAAAAACGTAATTTCAAAAAGGCTTGAGCCCACTTCGTATTTATTCTAAACTTTGGGGGTCACTGTGTAATTACCCAACACTTTGGGGCTAATTTGTAATTTTTCAATAAATTTGGGGTCAAACTGAAATTTTGTAAAACTTTTGGGGTCAAATCATGATTGTATAAAACTTTGGGAGTAAAGGGAAATTTTGGAAACTTTTCATGGAATATGCCTTGGCATATTCTCTTTTATAATTCATTCTAATCCCAGGGAGCTTTCTTTTTTTTATAGTGATTTTGGTGTTCTGATTTGGATAGAATTCACATAGTGTAGTCTAAATTTAATTACATTGATACAAAATAACACACAAAATTTCACAAAAATCAAAAATATTTTACATACATATATGTAAATATAATGCTAAATCCCTACCTCTAATTTGGAGAAAAGTGAAGAAACCCAAACACTTTAAAATTTCGCTTCTCCGTATCTCATCTTGGACCGAATTACCACGATCCAACACCGCCATGATGATCACAACGTCAAAAATACCAAAACCCTGTTATTCCTAAACTTAAATTCTCATTTTCTCCCTCATCTTTCTCTCTCCTCTTTATTTCTCTCTCTTCCATTTTTCGTCTCTCTCAGTTCACTTCTCCAGCACATAACATACCCACACACAAACATGTACATATATAATATATATATATATAATATTATACTTGCTAACCAAGTAAAGCAAGTAACTTTCCAGGTCAGTTCACAACTTTTTTTTTTTTTCTCCAAAACCAAAACAAAGGAATTCTAAGGTTTTGTTTAGCCGCGTGTCCAACCAAATATATATATAAAATAATGTATTAAAATTTAAAATTTTGGGGTTATTACAATAAGAGACATTAATTGTGGTAATAAAAAAGAATATTGACCGCCTATAAATTAATTATGCGATGGTGACTTATGATTATTTTGAAATAATAAACATAAGCATTAATATTTTTATTTGGGGAATTAATTTGGTAATGTTGAACTGTGAATATTTATAAAATGATAATTAGTAGAGTTGATATTTTGTGTAAATAATTATGAATTAATTATGTTGATGGTGAGTTATGATTATTCGTGGAATGTTGGTGTGTGGAATGCTAGTGTTGATATTTTTATCTGACGAATTACTTATTATTATGAATTAATTGTGGTAATGTTGAACAATAATTATTTATGGTATGATAATGTAAAGTAATATATTTATTTTAGAAAAAAATAATAATAATAATCATAATAATAATGAAAAATAATAATACTATTGCATAACATATATTATGTGCATTACATATACATTGAGGCTAGATGGGTCAAGTCAAATGAGATTAAAGATGAGGCCAAATAAGGTTAATAGGACACATAAAAAAGCTGATGTTCATAATTGAGCGCTCAAATCACAAGCTAAATGGGGTCAAATAGTGTGCTACATTAACATTTAAATAATTCACCATACAAACATACCACAACATTGCCAAAAAGGACATGTAGCGATTATGACGTGATAAGATATTTTTTTTACCATTGTCAAATATGGTGCAACGATGTGATGAGATTAATGATTGAAAAATAGTGATAATGATGTGATAACCTATGTGTACTTACTAGATAGGACATAATTTGATGTTAAGAGTTAATGAATAAAATATAATGTTAATGATGTAATGTGATATTATTATCGTTGATGAATTTAATTATTGGTTATTTATACAATTAATTGTTATATGATGACGTATGTGTATCATAACTAGATGGGATAATGTATTAACAATTGACGAATAAAACGTGTTATTAATGATGTATTGTGATATTATTATCATTATGAATTTAATTATTGGTTATTTATAATTAATTGTGAATATATATCATAAGATAGTCAGTAGGGATGAAATATGAGAATGAGTTATGATGAATATGTGATGAGAATAAAAAATGACATTAATTATATAATAAAAATAAAAAGTAATAATTTATTATCTTTTATTTCAAGTATAACACTTTTTGCTGAGCATGTGACACTCACACTAAAATTTTAAAATTTTCAAGTTAAATTTAGAAGTGATTGCATGCGTCTGGGGAATAACTTGAATTGTCTATTTTCCTATTTTAATCTTGTGTTAATATTTTGAATTTGTAAATAAACTTGGAGTTTTGACACATTTGACAAATGTTTCTATTGAGTTTTAAGATTAGTAAGTTTGAATATACCGAAATACTCATGAGATTTTATGTTGCTTTACCAATAGAAATACTACAAACTTGATAAGTTGCATTTTTTTTTTAACGTGGATATTTATATAAATATGATTTGAGTAGTGTATTTAGATGTGTCAATTTACAGGATTAAATAAATATCTTAAAATAGAGGTGCGACAATTTATTTTAAAATGATAAATCTATAATTATGTTCCAGCATTTTAGTGCAAAATTGTGAAAAAAATGATGATATGACTTTTTGCTTAAAAATTTTTAAAATAATATGAATTAAATAAATAAAATTCATAGCAATATAATTTTATTATAAAAATGTCATTAACCCACCATTCATTAATTTTTTAATAAAATAATATTTTTTATAAATAAATAAACGACTTTAAGTACGTTGAGACTCTGTTGCTTAAAGACATACATTTAAATTTTTTAGCTACGATTATATTACTTTATGTATTTTTATCCCAATAATTGCGAAAATAATGAAATTATATCACATTATCCTATTAATATAAAATTATATCTCTTTTATCCCCTTGCATGGACTAACTATTGCATAGATTGAAAATGTAAAAAACAAAAAAAAAAACTAAATTTATACAATCTCATCAAAGACATAATTAATGACAAAAATAAATAAAATAAAAAATTCGTATAGCTAATACCAGTTAATTTAAAAATAAAAAATAAATTATCACATAATTTTAATAACTAAGAGCAAGTGTAGCAGAAGAGCTAAAGAAGTATTTTAGGTATTGTTGCTAGTTAATATGAAATAACTCTCTTGCACCCACCTCTTTAAATTGTAGGTATTTTTCATCCGATTACAGTAACTCATTGCTCTTGCCAAGATACTGTTCACAAGCCATCTAATTGTTTATTATTTTTCTTTTCTCTCGTGCTTCTCTTCTCCTCTCCCGTGCTTCTTCTCCTTATACGGAGTTACTTTTCTCCGTCGATCTCTCTTTGTATTTTACAAAATTTTAAAAAATTAATTTTTTAATAGATAATTAGTAAAATGCTTAGCGTTAATGTAACTTAAAAAAAACATTAACTAAATTTAAAAGATACACAATTTACCCGATAATATAATTAACCATGGTTGCACTTGCTCTAATGATAACTAATTCTTATTATTATTCTCACAGGTTAGGGTTTCTCTTTAGAAATGTGACAGATGTTTTTTACTTTCTAAAACATTGTACACGCTTTGGGAGACATGTGTCTGTTACTTAGACAATGACCACTCACAAAACCACTTTTTAAAATGTTCAGAAAACACACGTCTATTGTTAAAACACAACAAATTGTCTGTACTTCAAAAGGTATAAAATATAATTGACCTGAAAACAGTTCAAACGTGAATTTATTAAAATAATTATATTTTAAAATATTTTTATAAATAAATATTTAACAAAATATAAGAAAATATTAGAAAATATTTACATAAAGTGATCGAAAAGACAATTAAGATGGAGAAAAAAGAAAAAATAATTATGATTATTGAGTAAATTTAACAGTTAAAAATATGTCAAATTCAAATTCTTTAATTTTATTATATAAATGACACAAAAGTGTAAAAGTGTAAGTATTTAAAATTTTAAAATTTAAATACATTAAAATTATTTTTAATTTAAATATTTATTCTTTGAGAAAATTTTTAGGAAACTTAAAGTTTAAATTATTTAAAAAAAATTTAGTTTACTTTGTATATTAAGAAGAATAACAAAGTGTATTATTTAAAATTAATTATTTACGAAAATTTATTTATTTATTTCTATTTATTGTATTAGACACTTAAGGATAATATTATTTTATTTTAACTTTAATCAAATAAAAAATTTACAAAAAAGATGGAATTTTTGCCTTAAAAAAAAAAAAAAAGCCGTCAAGATTTTTGGGACATGGGCTGACATCGCGGCCGATGTTAGCCTGCTGCTCTTGCAGTCGTGGCCATTCATTGGCTGCTCATTTCAACTCCTCTCTGTCCCTGCGCAGTCATAACCGTTCATTATTTTATTTTTTAAAAATACCAAATTTACTATTTTACATGTTAACTTATTGTAAACATTAAATAATAAAAATATTAAATAATTTTATCTCAATGCCACTTAGGATAACTATCCAATCAACCGATCTGTTTTATCCCAATGGATTCTCATATGTTATTACTCTCATACTAATGTCTGCACACGTCTACGTGTCTATTTTTTAACATTTTAGAAGCATGTGACTATTATTTATATTTGTCAGTGTGTACTAATATTTTTATAATTATTATTTTAATATTTAAAGAATATATCTCTATTATTTAGCGATATTAATTTATGTCAATATTTATATAATTTTCACATGTGTATCGTGTGGCTATTGCTCCGTTTGGAACTCTACCAAATAAAATAAAATCTTACAAAATTCTACAAATACGAATTACGAGATAACAAAATTTAAATTTTCACTCATTACACGAATTACGAGATATTTACTTTTACAATTTTACTTTATTTTTATACCTTTATACAATTTCAAATACACCCAATTTTTTAAATCCGACACTTATTATTTTTAATTTTTTTTAAATTAGACACTTTTTAAATATTTGAAAAACAATTGTCAATTAATTATTTAGATGCGTCTATATTATGTATTTTTTAAGTTATCAAGTTCCATGTGTATTATTTTCAAAGTTGAAAAGATCAAATATTATAATAGGGAGTCACTGTGACATATAACACACTCTTTTTTTGGTGCACTAAAATTAAGGAGGAGGCACTTCCACTACTCTGCTCATCTCTCTTCCTCTATCTCCACTTTCTAATATGAAAAATTTGATGAGAATCACGTCTGCTATATAAAGAAAAATATGGTATCTTTTGGAATATAAAAATATATATATTTAAATCAGCGACCCTGTAATTTTATCGATTCTTATATAGTGTTTCTATGTAATGTTGTCTACAGGTTCAATGATAGAGATGGAGGGAAGGGGCCTGTACAAGAGAGGATAGGTGATTTTTCTATTTCCAAAAGTCTATACACTTTTTGAACATTTGATAAACATGTACATAAAATTTTAATATATTTTATTTATTTCAATGCTAATGTTAAGTTTTTTTCTTTTTTTTTTTGACAAGCGCAAATGTTAAGTTCGATAAAAAATGAATAAAAACGTATAATAGTATTATTCAGTAATTTTTCAAAATCATGTTATGTAGGGATTTATATTATAACTGCGTTTAGTTTGTTAAAAAATTCTGAAAATCTCTAAAAATCATTAATTTTTTGTTTTACTGCATAAATTACAAATTTATAATTTATCTCACTTTTTATCACTCTAAATATACCATATGTAACATTACATCACTCAATTCGAGAACAAAATAAATTACATAAGAAATAGCATGGGATTGTCAGGGGGCGGGGCAACCCAATTTATAATTAACGAGAGTAAAATTATATTTTTAAGATAAATAAGAATAAAAAAAAAATATAGTGAAGATAAAACTTCAATAACAATTTAAAAAGTATAACTTATAAGAAAAAAAAGTAAAATTGATAAAAATTTAATGTAATTTTCTAAATCAACCAGGCAACTGGCCATTGGCGGGTCTGTCATGATTCTAAAGGTAGGATCACTATAAAAAAAATAATAATAATAATAATAAAATAAAATAAATTTTGCCAAAAATATATCAAAGGGTTCGTTGGGAACCCTAAAAAATCAAAAAACTTTAAAAAATTTTAAAATTTTCAAATCTCTCAAATTAAATTTTGTCACCTATCATTTTTACATCACATTAACTTTATTTTTTAAATTTTTTAATTTTTTTTGAGACTCCAAACGCCTCCAAAATATAATAACTTTAAAAATTTATCACCTCAGAAGTAAGTAATGGTGCACTGAAACTCCTTTAGAACCAAGGGTGACCATGATCCCCTCGAGTTTTGAAAATCACTGTCTATACATTTAAATTTTTTATTACAAAAAAATTATATTATAATTTGTTCTTTTAAAATTTTAAAAATAGTTAATCTTAATTAAAAAAATATCACCATTAATTCATATAAAATTTTAGATTAAAAAAATTAAAACATCGATCAATCTTCTTAAAATTTAACTATTTTATGTTAGGATGTGTTTGGAGTTCCAAAAACTCAATAAATTTCTAAATTTTTCTAATAATCTTTAACTTTTATCATCTTTATCCATACCAAAAATCTTTATTTTTTAATTTTCTTCAACTTTTACCAAAAAAATTTCACTTTATCAACTTTTACTAATTATTTTAACTTTTACTAATTTTTTTTTACACTTTTCAAGAAATATATCAAACAATCAACAATTCAATTTTTCTACCTTTTGTTGTTTGCAAAAATTTTGCACACAAAACACTGCAATAATTCAAAATTTAAAAGTTCATCTATACATAATATTAATTTATTTATTCACAAAATAATTCATAATATTGATTATAATTTTTTTTCTAAGCCTAAATTCAACCTAATAAATAATTGGCCTCTCCTAACCTCATGGCTATATTAATATGATAGGGAAGTAGATTTTTTTTCGAAACAAAAGAACTTTTAAGATTAAAGGAAATCATGGAGATTAATATACTCTTAATCATATAGAATGCTGAAAAGCAACCAACTCTTTCAACTCAAAAAAAATAAAAAAAAAATATAAATAAATAAAGACTTGCACAAGAACTAGAGAAATTAAAGAAACATGAAGAAATTGACTGTAATGGTTGATTTCAGCGATCAAACGGTCCCTGTGGGTCGAGCTGTTTGCAAAGTCCAAGATAGGTGAGGAAGAGAACCGGTCTTTCGCGCCGGTTCGGTGGTTCTTGGTGTGCTTGCAGAAGTACTTCAACTGCTCGAGGGTGCAGCAACCCAGCAGCTGACCCAGAAGCAAGAACAGCCAATTGATTGCCTTCTTCTTCTCCGAGACGACCGGTTTAACGCAGTTCTCCTGGTGGCAGAGCTTGCAAGAAGGGAGAACCGGGTTCATCCAAACCGGCGGTGCTCGGTCACGCATGGCGATCTTGTTCCCGGCGACGAACGTCCCGACTTCCCTGAACTTCTCGTGGAGGTCGTATTCCATCTCGTATCGGCGCTCGCATCGCTTGCACTGGACTTCTCCGGATACGGCGGTGATTCTCATTTCCTGGAGGTCTTTCAGGCTGTGCACGGTGGCTCGCCGGGTGGTCGCCCATGGAAATGGGGCCGGGACTGTGTCGCCCTTCCCCTCCCGCGGCGCCTGCGTGGGGTTACGTCGAGCCCGCGACGGCCCCGTCTCGGGTCGACGCGTCGAGCCCAGCACCGCCTCGGGTAGCGGAACTTGCGGCGGCGGTTGCGACAGCAGGGCTGGTATTGACGGTGGGTGCAGCTGCTGGGGCGGCGGCGGCGGGGTCTCGTGGCTGCGCTCCGCCTGGGGTGCGGATGAGGACGAGTATTAGACATGGGCAGAGACGGAGAAGGTGGCGGAATGCAGACTGTGAGATAAACATATGTAGCATAATGATACGATCACATTGAGATAAACTTCGTTAAAATTCAAAAAATCATCCAAATTCTGGGTTGTTGTGTACTTTAATTTGAATTCCCGCCTTCCTGTAATTTCTCAGTAACCTACCACACTTCAAAATAATGAAAAATTAAAGGCTTATTTAGTTTGTTTTTTGATTTTTGTTTTTATTTTTCATTTTGTATTTTGAATTTATTCTTTATTTTGTGTTTTGAAAATAAAGGAAACAGTTAAAACTTATTTGTTCACTTGTATTTTCAAAATTTATTTTCGAAAATAAAAAATAACTTTACATGAAATGAAAAATGATAAAAAGTCGTTTAAGAGTTTTTAAAAAAAATGAGAAAAATTTCAAAACAAGAAAAACAGAACATTTTCTGTCTCCTCATTTTGAGATTTTTAATACACAAAAAAAAATAGAAAATAGAAAATAAAAAAGTAAACTAAATGCCACCTAAAATTTTTCTTTCAATAAAAAAATATAAACTTATCCAACTCATTTTATAACTGCTTAATTATTTTTTATTTTCTTTTTTCTTTTTCTTTGCCTAAATATTTCAATATTCAAATTTCAAACATGAAAGACAAGGCAGTTAGCCATTGATCTAATTGTTTGTTTAAATTTAATAGTTATTTTAATACTTAAAATTTTTAATATAAAAATTAAAACAACCGCTAAATTTAAACAAACAGTTAGAATTAACCATTAATAACTTATACCAATTGTTAACTGTCTTAAGTTAGAAATCTAAATGGTCATTTGGTTTGTTTTTTTATTTTTTGTTTTCTATTTTTTATTTTAAACTCATTTTTCATTTTGTACTTTTGAAAATAAGGAAAACAGCTTAAAATTCATTTAATTACTTGTGTTTTTAAAATTTATTTTCGAAAATTGAAAATGAGTTTACACATAAAATAAAAAATGATAAAAAGTCATTTTGAGAGTTTTTAACAAAAAATAAGAAAAATCTCAAAACAAAGAGAATAAAGTATTTTTTATTTATTCGTTTTAAGATTTTTAACACATAAAACAAAACAGAAAATAAAAAATAAAAACATAAAAGTAAACTAAATGCCACCTAATCTATGTAATTTTTGTGGTGAGCATACTTACGAGATATTCGGGCTAACCTCATGGATAATTTATCCCCACCTTATCTTTTATGCTTGAAATTTGGATATTGAAATATTTAAGTTTCATTTGGTTTATTTTTTATTTTCTATTTTTTGTTTCGAGCTCATTTTTATTTTGTGTTTTTGAAAATAATGAGAACAACTTAAAACTCATTTGCTTATTTGTTTTTTCAAAATTTATTTTCGAAAAAAAAATGAGTTTACACATAAAATAAAAATGATAAAAAATCGTTTTGAAATTTTCTAACAAAAAATAAGGAAAACAGAATATTTTCTGTTTCCTCGTTTTTAGATTTTGAATACATAAAACAAAAAATAGAAAACAAAAAATAAAAAGTAAATCAAATGCTACCTTAGTGAAAGACAAAGAAAGAAAATAAAAGTAAAATAATTAAGCAGTTATAAACGAATTAAATAAGTTTTATTTTTTTTAATTTTGTATTTTAAAGAAAGAAAATTTAATTTCCCATTGTGGTAAGCTATTGAGAAATTAGGAAGGAGGGAATCAAAAGAGCAAAAGAGCGCACAGATTTTTGAATATTAATGAAGTTTATCCCAACTCATTCTTATCATATCATAACGTTTTTCATGCTTATCTCTCATTCACACACATATGTACGTACGTATGTGTTTGTATATATATATATATATATATATATCAAAATTTAATTAAACCAATGTATTATTTATTTCCCGGCAAATTTTTTTAATTATGTTTTTCATGTTTATCTCTTGTTCATTTATATTGTTATAGAGGAAACCGGGACATTAATTTGATGGAGCCCAAATTTAATAAAGTTTCAAATTTGTCCATACTATCATAAAGCAAGAATTTTGTGAAACTCGCTCCGAAATGGGTAGTCGAGTTAGTTCGGATGGCGGGCTGAAGGGATTAGGACCAATAGGTCTCGGGTTCGACTATTTTTGGGGGCAGTCCTTCCTCTAATTGTGGAGGGCCATCTAACAGCCTTCTCAGCTGAGTCGGTCAGCCAGGCCTTGTCTAGGCTGGTTTACCTCCTCGTTGTTTTTTGCCGGCTAGGACCACGAGACGGGCTTCACCCAGTGCGCACCCATGAGTAACGACTGCAGGCTTTTCCCCGACCCCAGAAGAATTTTGTGAAACTCAAATTTAATGAAATTTCTAATTTTGTGAAGCTTTTTTTTTTTCCTTCTTATAATATCCTTAAACTCTTGAACTAGCCCTGACTTTTAGAGGGGCTTAAAACCATTCGAAAAAATGAGGCCCCTGTATATAAGAGTACTCGATACTTGAAGGCCCCTTGTATAAGAGTTTTTTATTAGCCTAAAGTCGTGGCACCTTGAGCTTTAGTCCAAGGCCGACTCTGAAATTCCTTATAACTATCTACGGCTTTAATGGTTTTACAACTATCACGTAATTAAGTAATTTCATCAATTAATATTTTATCTTCCTTAAATATTATTCAACTACGCACTAATTTTATAATTTTTTACCCCTTAATTAGGTATTATTTGTTTAAATTAACTGAACTACTTATTATTTACTATTTGTGTCATTTTTACAATTTTTATAATTCTATTTAAATAATATAAAATTTTAATAAAAGATCTCACGCACAGTGTGCACCCATTTCTAATGTATAATAAATTATATAATTTTTAATTAAACTAATGTTATTTATTCTCTATCAAATTTCTTTTGTTTTAGGGTGTGTTTGGAGTCTCAAAAAAAAAAAAAAAAAAAATCAAAAAGTAAGCTTGATGTGATGTAAAAATTATAAGTGGTAAAATGTGATTGGAGGGATTTGAAATTTTTTGAAATTTTTTTAGGCTCCAAACGAGCTCTATGATTTTCTCACATGAAGAATGAAAAGAAGACATGAACAATGGGCTGGAAATTAAGAGGGTGCTTGGAACGATAAAAAATGAGATAAGTTGTAAATTTAAAAAATTTTAAAAAAATTTTAAAAAAATTCAGTAAGTCAAACGCATCTTAATTAACAAAAGTAGAAGGATGGCTCACGTTTCAGATGCCCCGAATAAATACTTTGAATTTAAAAAGGAAAATATTACTCTTTTCTCTGTCTAATCCGATGTCCTGAACTCCAACCGTTATCGTCATTACCACCGTAGCTACCACTGTTGCCACCATCGCTACGATTCCGTTGTAAGCTCCGCAACAACCTTTTTTTTCCTTGGCTAACCATTGCATGCACAGTTGCTAATATATGTTTTAATTTATTTTTATTTTTCATTAATTATACTTGAATTTTTAATTTTTATAGAAAAATTAAAAAAATATATATAAAAATAAGTCAAACTGGATCAGGGCGAATTTCCTGATCTTGGTCCGTAGGGGCAAATTTAGGATTTTCGGTAAGGGTACCACTCAGTTGAGGAAAGAATAATGAATAACCTTAGGATTAGGAATAAAAAAATAATAATGTTACTTTTATGGAGAGTCAAAATTATTTGAATATTAAATTAAATATACTTTTTATAATATAATGATTTAACTAATCATTTTAAAGGGACTTGAGATTTAATAGGAATGTTTTTTGTTACTAAAAAATATAATTATTATTAAATTTTATTGTTTATAAATGTTGTGTTTGATGCACCAAAAAGTGAGGAAAAATGAGATAAAATGTGGTTTAAGAAAATTTTTTGTGTTTGATGCACACCGCTTAAACCGCGTTTTTTGGAGATGAATAGTAAAATTTTGTTCCGACGGATTGGATTTCCGTTTGGACGGATTCAAAATTTTAGACAGTCGTAACTTCTTTACACTACAATCCGTTCAAACGGATTGTAAAAATCATTTGGACGAAAGTTGGCCGCACGATTCCGTTGGAACGGTTTCTACAATCCGTTGGAATTGTTTTAAAAACATCACAAAAAATAGTCAAAATGGGTGTCATTTAGTAGATTGGGAGTTCATGGTGAGAATGACAAAAAAATTTTTACTATTTGATTAACCAAATTCTAGTTATCGACTTTTTTTGGAAATATCTTGAACGTTTTTTGAATTTTAAGAAGGCGAAAATGTGTAAAATTTTATAGAGATTTTCGGAGGTTTTCAGAAACTTTTTTGCACCAAAAGCAGCCAAATTTTGTTATGTTATATATTTTATTATGTATGTTATATTTTTACTATTATACATAAAAAAATATTTAATAGTGTAAAAAAATGTATTTTATTTCATAAAAAATTTTTAAATTTGATTCTTATGACCCTCTTTTACGTAACTCCTCCCCTGGTCCGACGGACCTAACCGGAACGAGAGCCGAACTAGCCAACCAAGTGCTGAGTCGGTGCCACATCAAGGATAGGTCAAGCCTGAACCGGCCGAAATTACACTACTATTGCACACCGCTGCGCTCATGCATTGGAATTTCAAGGTTCAATTTATTAAAATAATTTTTTTTTAATTCAAAAGTTTAATTTTGAGATTTTTCACTTAGGATTAAGAAAACAAAACTCGTCAATCATGGCAATAAAAAAGCTAAAAAAATTATTGTAAGAACGCGTAATTTGACTTTTTTTTCATATACTAAGTGGCTATTTGAAATATCAAATTTTAGTAAAAAATAAAAAATAGACAAATTTTAAATTATTAAAGTATGATTTGGTTTTTTTTTTATTTTTTGTTTTTTTTTAAATAAAAAAAGTAGCTCAAAATTCATTTGATTATTTGTATTTTTAAAATTTATTTTCGAAAACAGAAAATGAGTTTATACATGAAACAAAAAATGACAAAAAATTTTTTTGAGCGTTTTTAACAAAAAATAAAGAAAAAAAACATTTTTATTCCTTCGTTTTGAGATTTTTAACAAAAAATAAAAAATAAAAAATAAAAAAATAAATTAAATGTCACGTGAATGTTTGGGATACTCACCTAAAAGTGTGAAAAAATTGAAAAAAAATTAGAAATTTTGAGTTTGAAGAGAGTTGGACAAAATTAAAAAAAAAAATCATAGAAAGTTTAAAATATTTAGTAATTTTTATAATTTTTTTTTGGTTGCTCCAAAAGGCACTATCTTTTTCTTTTTTTTTTTTTTTATTTTCTATAATAAAAGTATAAACGCGACTTGGCATCCAGTGAGAGAACGATGTGAAGGGGGAATAGTCACTTCACTATGAATGCCGGAGATGGCCTCACCGGAAATGTGGAGTTTGGGTAAGGAAGATGATAGAGCCCCATTTCGTCAAAAAAAAAAAAAAAAAAAGATAAATTGAGATAAAATATAGTTTATGATTAATTTTGGCGTTATTTTTTTCTGAAAAGTTATAAATCGTGGGAACAATTTTCTAAATCTGTTCCGTTCATACGGATTCAAAAAATTCATAAAAAATAACGATAATAGTACTCGTTTAAAAACTTTCGATACGAAAAATACGATTGTATAAAAAATTTACACATTCAGTTAATCTACTTTTAAATTTTTTTAGCGAAATATTAAAATTTTTTAAAATTAATGATGGCAGAAAAATTAGAGATACAAAATTAAATTGTTGAACATTTATAGAATTTTTTAAAATTTTATTTGATGTCAAATGGGGTCATAGAAGAAAGAGAAGAGGATACAAATTATCGGAGAAATGCCTAGGACGAAAGAGAGAGGGAGGAAATAATATTTTTATATCTACGGTATTGAGAATCGTCTCAGTCGTCCATCTCAAGTTCAGTTTGAAATGCACGGTCTAGATTGAGCATACCACGGCCATCAGATTAAAAGGCATCTTAGCACGTGGACGGTGGATATTTACCCCTCACGCAAAATGAACAGCTGTGATAAATTGGAGTTCTAAAAGCAAGTAAACAAGTGAGCTCAGCCTGAAACAAAAAATTGGTTGGGGGAGTTTCTTTAAATGACTAGCACGCAACGTGCGTGATTTTTATTAAATTTTTTATTTGAAATGAAATAAAAATTATAAAAATATTCATTTGCATAATTTAATTAGGAGTACAAAAATACTATAATGTAGTGGTTAATAATTATAACCTATAAATGGCTTAATTAATGGTAATTTTTAGAAAGCACTTAATTTAACATTTAAATTTGATAGGAGATTAAATGATATTTTGAAAAATTAAGAAATTAAAAAATTTTACTTTAATTAAAATTTATTTTAAATTTACTTTTATCATGAACCGTTTGATTTTAATCAAATAATTCATAATCTTGAAATCACATTATTAAAATAAAAAATGATTTTAGTCCACCCTCTCTCATGAAACACGCCCATCTGCCATGGCCAGTTTTTTTTAAAATCTTTTTCTATATATATATATATATATGTATGTATTTTCCCCTCGGATACGGTTAGGGTGGGCAAGGATACTTTTGAGCTACGTTAAGGGTTAAAATATAATTTTTGAAAAATTTTGGGGTAAATCTAAAAATGCAAAATTTATTCAGGGACAAAATGTAAGTTTGTGGAGCAGAGACCAGCGGATACAGTATTACAGTTAGGGTGAGCAAGGATAGTTTTGAGATACGTTGAGGGTTAAAATATATTTTTGAAACCTTATTCGGGGTAAATTTAAAAATGCAAAATTTATCTGGGGACCGAAAAAAAAAAAGAAGAAGAAGAAACCTAGAGGCTGCCATTTCTCTCTTGCTCCGACTTCGTCTTTGCTCGGCGACCTCCACCAGCGTCGCCAACTTTGGCGACCTCAAGCGACCTCCGGCGCGGAGTATTTCTCTCTCTTTCTCTCGCACTTTATTTTTCTTGATCCTCACTCCGGCGAGCTTCTGCAGATTCCGGCGACGTTCGACGACCTTCAGAAAATTCCAGCAGTTCCGGTGAAATTTCTGTTCATGCAAACTTTTTTTTTTTTTCTCATTTTGGGATGTTGTATGAAATTGGACTTGTCCTCAATACTTTCCGATATTTGTACACACTCTGAAAATATAGGTAGTTTTGCGCATGAATGATGTTAAATTGTGGATCGAATGGTATTTTTCGTGCCTAATAATTGTTATTCATACAATTTATGGTAGTGCATAGATGCTATTTTCAAAAATATTTTTAATAAAAACAAATATACAATTTATTTATTTTTTGGTTTCCCCCATGTCCTTACCCTGAGTTTTTTTCCGTGCTTCATAGAACAGAAGAAACGGAGGGCTAGGGTTCTTCTTTCTCTGATTGTTACCGCTAATGATCGGAAGTTATAAACCTTTGATTGCAAGAACCGTTCTATCTCTTTGACGATTACTTTTCCTTCACCAGGTATCTCTCCCCCATTCTCTCTCTCTCTCTCTCTCTCTCTCTAATTCGATTCATTTTTGTATGTGTTCCCATGTATTGGGTCGACATTCTCAATATCTTGTTTAATTTTCTGTTTCGTGATTCCTTTTCCAGCGTAAACCTACCCACTTTGGAGAGAATGATATTACTCCTTTTATTTTATTTTATTTTATTTTTGTGGGTGTGTCTGGGAATCCTCACGGAGAAAAAGAACCAATTGTGCCTTATTTCTTTTTTTTTTTCAAATTATTAAATGTTGAGATCTCATGTGTGGAGTTCATGATTATCAGTGTTTTACTGGGTTTGAATTTGAGCATATTCTGGGAATATTGTATTTCTTTTTATGTATCTCTACAAATTTGAAGTACATTTTCAGGTAAGCGAACTGTGAATTTTTCACAAGGAAACCGGGTAAAAAGACTCTTGGTTATATATGCATTGTCTTATTTTTATGGGTATTCTATAATGCGTTGTATCATTGTGATGCAACAGAACAAATATGGTTAATCTCACTGTTCCTTCTCGGGTTTTTGAACAATCCTATTTATGAACATTGGTTGAAAATAAGGTCACTCTTCCAAGTGGAGGTTTAACAGGCTTTTTTCCACACCTGAATTACTAAAGTTAAAAAAAAAAGGGGTCTTCATTTTGAGGCTTTGCCAAGTGCTGTGAGCCTAAATTTTTGGTAAATGTTTTAGCTGTGGAGATTTTTATTTATTTTGTATTTGCACAATGGCACAAAACCTACCCTTTGGATGGAGGTCCTCATAACCTTCTCTTGGAATAAGGACGTTGTGTCTCTAAAAAGGCTCTGCATACAGTAGAGGATTTAAAATCCTCAATTTTTTTCTTTTTTTTTAAATCGTCTAATTGAAAGGGAGGTGGCTTTACCCAAAAATCGTTTGCTCCTAGGGTCCATTAGGTATCTGTCAATTTTCTCTGACTTCCAACTTCCAACTTTTACCAAAAACACACACACACGCGCACGCACACACACGCAAATTACCATACATCCCCAAAACCACCAACTTTCTCCAAATTTCTCCAACTTTTAAGGTTTCACCAAACACACAAAAAATCTCCAAAGTGGCCAAAAGTTTCATTTTTTTGGACCTCTGAACGGGCCGTAAGTCTTCCATACAGCACATGATGCGGCAAAATTGACTTTAGATCAGGAAATATTTTTCTGGTGACACTAGTTTGGGATTTTTTTTTTCAGATAATAATATTCTAGTGAAAATCTCCGTGAATCGTAATACTTGCTACATATGTTGTTATTTTGATTATAAAATAAGTTTAGGATTTAGAGAGCTTTATAGGATAGATCTGTGTTTATCATCATTTATTAAGGTTTCTCACTCATGCTGTGTCTTTTTGGGTTTAAACCCTGTACCCAGGGGAGGGGGAATTTAAATAAATAAAATTACTTTTTAGAAGTAATTAACACAAGCCTTCCACATCATGTTTCATGTTAAATGTTAAATTTATATGCTCAAAATAATTTCTTCTTATGATCTCTATATTGGCTTTTTATGTCGTTCAACTGAACAGAGTTTTCCTTCCCTCCCCCCCCCCCAAAAAAAAATTTACGAATTTAAGAGAAGTGTTCATTTAACTAATTGTATTACTTGAGAGGACTCTGATATCATTCCCAGACATGCTTCTTTGCGTCAACCATTCCTGAATTTCTCAGTTTGTTGCTAACCGTTCCTTATTTTTCTTATAGGTCCCACGCGTTTTTAGAAGTTGAAGGCCCCCATACAATGGACAGTATTGTAGATTCGTTAAATAATGCATATCAAGAGTTTGTTGCTGCAGCAGCTAGTGTGCTCGAAGCCAAGGAAAGCTCGGGTGGCCAGAAAACAGCAGCTACAGATGCCGCTCTGGAAAACTTTAAGCAGCGCTGGGAATTGTTCAGAGTGGCTTGTGATCAAGCTGAAGAGTTTGTGGAGTCTGTCAAGCAAAGGATAGGCTCAGAGTGCCTGGTTGATGAAGCCACAGGTTCAGTGGCTGGAAGGCCTGGGCAGGCTGCCCCAGCAGGTCTTCCACCAATTAGTGCAGTTCGGTTGGAACAAATGAGTAAAGCTGTTCGATGGCTAGTGATTGAACTGCAGCAGGGTTCTGGAGCTGCTGGTGCTTCATCGCATCCCCACTCTGCTGCTCCTTTTGATGCTAGATTTTCTGAAGATGCAGCTCAATAGGTATCCCGAGATATCAAGTCATCTATCTTCTTGATTTTTCTTGGAATAGATGTTGTTTTGTACTGAACAGTGCATGTAAATTAGCTCAAATATTGCTGGTTTATTCTGCGGACAAAATTGTACCTCACATAATTTCTGACAGGTGACAACTATGGTGCTGCAACAACTCTCTTTAGGATCCTTGTTCCGGGATTGTAAATTTTATTTAATTTAGTAAAAAACTTGTTCTGCTATCAGCAGTCTGGGTGCTTAATGGGTTATATTATTCCACATGGTTCCAATTGACCAAGGCCTTGTGGCAGTGGCCAGAGACATTTCTACAGTCACTTCCATTGTTAAAGTGCCATTTCTACTATACTGCTCTAGTGAAACACCTAGTTGAAATGGGGCGCATTTTCCTTTTCTTTTCTTTTGATCCTGTAGAAATTGTCCCTCAGCCATCAACGGGCGCCTTGAGTCAATTTCAATTTATTTCAAGCGGGGAAGGTGAACTTTAGCAAGTAATGATGCAAGTGGCTGACAGTTCTGTGTTTGGAAATTTTTTCTCCTTTGGATGATCATTTAAGACTTGTTGAATGGATCTCAATATATACTGGTGTTTAGGGAGTTCTCCCCATCCCGTACAGAATTGTAATCCAGATCGTGAGATATGGTGATCTCATAGAGGCAGTTGCATTGACTAGATTTTGGTTTGGGTATAATTGATTCTACATCCAGGTGCAACTTTTTGTAAGTGCAGATGTCAAACTCAAGAACTGGGTTGAGGTCACCACACGATTACTTTAATAGTGTCTGGGAATTTGTCAAGTATTGCGCCGTGCAAAGGAATTACACGGCAGTGGGCAGATCTTGTCAAAGGAAAGAGGGAGGCTAATATCGATTTTATAAGTTGTTAGATCAAAGTTGGACTGTTTGTAATAAAAATAAGTTTGAAAATTTTTAAAATTATTTTTATTGCGAACTGTTCAATTTTGATTTGATTTTGATTTAAGGACAATTCATATAATAAAAGTAAGTTTGAAAATTTTTGCTTAAAATTTTTAAATTTAGTTTTCTTATGAGCCGTTCGATTTTGATTTGAGAATAATTTATAACAAAAGTAAGTTTAAAAATTTTTACTTAAAATTTTTAAATTTATTTTTAATGTGAGCCGTTTGATTTTGGTTAATGGCTTACAACGCCGATGTCATGGCCCAAATTCCTCATCAAGTGCTAACACTTTTCCTGTATAAAAATGTATAGGGATATACATGTACCCACACATATACGAACAAGTAGGGTTTGTTCTTCTTCCTCTTGAAAGGAAAAAAGGAAATAAATAAATCTATACACCATGAGAAAATCATAAATTGAAATTCAGCTTGCCATAGAGTAACGTTTGTTTTTCTGTGTTTCATTTTTATTCTTCTTCAACTTAGGGTGTGTAAAAATTGAAGATGATAAATGCTTAAGGATTTTTTTTGTAATTTTTTCAATTGAAAAATCAAATTTTATGAGTTTGCAATTAAAATTTTAAAATTCAGTTCATTTTAATTTTAGAAATTAAATTAAATTCATAAAATATAATTATTTTGTCAAAAATCCAAATTTTCCGTTATTTTTTCCGAAAAAAAAGTTTTGTCAATAGTTCCTAAAAAAGCCTTTTGTCATTATTCATATAGTATTAATGATGAAAAATAAGTCGAGTTGGGTGGTCTAACTCTAATTTGACCGCAGGTTGGCCTGTCTTCTTAAGAAAGTCTGTCTTTGATCTCTTTCTGTATTTTTAAATATTTTTAAAAAAATTATAAAAAATTAAAGTATATAATTATTCAGTTGATCTTAAAAAATTAATATAACTTTAAATACATTTAATTTTGTAAATTATAATAATTAATTTTTATTTACAAACAAAAATGACATTAAAAATAGAAAATATTTACAATTTATAAATAAAATTAGAATCATTTAATGAATAAAATTTATTAATAGATAAATAATTAATTATAAATAAATAAATAATTTTAATTATTATTAATTATTAATAATTTTTATTAATAAATAAATATTTATTTATTTATTTAACTTGAGAGTGGAAGTGGGTGAAAGCCACCAAAAGAAGAGGGGGAAAAAAAAATGCATGTGGGCTTGCTGGTGCAGCACGCGAGAGCGCGAGAGAGAGAGAGAGGGGGGGCCCACAGGAAAAAGTTGAAAAAAAAAACCAGAACAGAACAGGGGAAGAGCGGTGGTGGTGCAGGCTGATACAGTTTTGTTACATCGGTTTTATGATATTAATTTAAGATAATTAAATTAAAATTTAACGATTTAAATTATTATTAAAAAATAATTTAAATTATTTTAATTTAAGATGTATTTAAAATGATAAAAATAAGTTAAAATAAGATAAATCGTGAGTTTAAAACTCGTATAATAAGATAAAAAGTAAATAATTTAAAATTTTTTTAATATTTTATTAATTTTTAAAAATATTTTATCACTCACCACAAAATTTTTAAAAGTAAATATATTTAAGCCGTGAAATTTTAATAATTCACCGGCTGTTATGTCAGCCCCCGAAATGGGGCAGGGGCGGGTGGTCGCGGCTTCGCGGTCAACCGGTTGCTAGGGTGGAAATTCTACCGATGATAAAAAAGCAGGTGCGTGCCGTGCCGGTCCATCCCCGTTTAAATCACTAATAAAGTATTGTATTCGTGCTGTACTCGATGTAGACACAACTCATTGCGTTGGCAGAGAAAGAGCGAGCCGGACACAGAGCGAGCTGCGCATGGACTCGTGAATTGATCTGTTATTTGATAACCCATGAATCAAACAAAGAAATACAGGTAGAGACAACGATCGAACGGATAAGTCCTTCTCTCAATTTGTCTCCTAGCTTGCCAATTTTCTTTCGTTCCCATTATGGTCGCTTTTCTTTTTTTAACTCCCACCATTATTCTGCCGTATTTTGTCGAATTCAAGTGTGTGTGTGTGTGTGTATATAGTTTATCGTCTGGGTTACTGTCTTTGTGCATTTCTTCATCTGGGTTTTCGTTTTTTTTTCTTCTCTTCGTCTGGGTTATTTCCTCCATGACGCTCAAGTAGGTTTTGTTCTAGGCATCAAAGAAGCTAATGCTTGATTTCTGTTCTTAAGTATTCAATTGGTTTTTATTTGTTTATTTTTTTGGTTTTTAGAACTGTGGACTTGGGAGCTGAAATGCAGAAGCTCTTTCCTGGGACTGCTCAAGTAAGCGCTCACAATGATGTTTTACCGCAATTGCCTTGCACTTATACATACGCGATTTATTAATTTTGACATTTAATGGTTTCATTGATTCTAAGATATTAAGATTGCTTTCAATATTATGAGCTATGACCAGCAAACACTTCAAATCAGAGTTCTGCAAATCAGTTGTTATCATTTTAGAACTCCTCCGTTCTAGTTACACCCCCGGTTTTTCCGTTACACCCCGTTTTTCTTCGATACCGTTATACCAACCATTACCTTTTTTTAAAGCCACGCTTCAAATCAAAATGGACGCACTCGGTGTGATTATGCCATGTGGCTTATTCCATTATTTTGTCAAAATTCTTCTACAAACATATGATTGAAACAAGCCTATGCATAGGTGAAATCTGTAAAATCATAGAATATTTATTTCTTGTTTTAGTGGCGGTGCAAGTTTGTTCTTGCGTATTGTTTTGGATTTGTTATTATAAACATGTATTTATGATAAGGTAAATAATATTTGCATTCCAAAAAAATCCTCTTGCACTCCATTTGAGTGAACGTTTTAGTCCATGAGATGGAGTGCTAGAAGTATTTTTTGGAGTGCCAATATCAACTCCCTTGTAAAAAAAATCAGCATATCTATTCAACAAGTTTAGTGTATTGCTCAAATAAGTATAAAAATACAATTTAATTATAAAATATAAGGTATAAATGTTCTATATTTTCATATTGATGTTGAGTAAGACAATTAATTTAATTTCCTTCCCATTTCACATAAGGTAATTAAAAAAAAAAAAAAAAAAGTTTCTTGTGTAGAGTTGGGTAAAAATTGAGAATAATTTTATTTTATTAAGAAAAAATTAAAGACGAAACACCGAAAAAAAAAAAAATCTGTTATAATCTGAGATATCTCGATACGAGCTGGTACATAGCGGAGCCTGTGGGTTGATACAAGTGCCAGTACATAACGCATAATGATTTGTACCATTTCCATCCAATATGATACATAGTATTGGTCAATCACAGATCCAGGCTCAAAGAATACTTAGCGGTCTATAGATACATACCTTCCCCAAGTTTTGGAAAATTTTTAGAGATCTGGTATAATAGTAGCAAAAAATTTGAATACCATTTAACACCCCCCCCCCAAAAAAAAAGAAGAATGAAATCCCAAGATCTTTTTTTGCATAACAAGTTGGTATGGTATTCGCAACTATGGTGTTCTATCCTTGCATCTAAGATGCCACTTTTAAGTCTGTGACTCATTTCGTTTTGGTTCTGACGAATGAGTTAACATGTGATAGATTGAGGAACAGATTAAAGTAATCTTTTGTGTCAACTCCCTTTTTAAAATTGTCTCCTTTCCAAAAGGAATGCCTTCTTACTCATACTGATCAGGTAAACTCTGTTTGGTGGCATGAAGAACTGGACAGAATGAAATTTTGTTCCTAAGACGATCTTAATTTTCTGTCAGTCGTATATGCTTTGGTTCATTTTTAGCTTCAGAGGGCAAATATTGAACAAGTTGCATATAATGCGGATAAGGTCATTGACACCTAAGGTTTGTTGCTTAATATTCCTCAATTAGATGCTCAATTTGTTTCATGCAGATTGGCGGTGTTTTGCTTCAACTACTATGGTATACTCTACATCTAATCGTCAGCATGTGGTACTTTGCACTGGGTGTAACTCGTGTGCTTGAAAGCAACCTCATTTCTAGCGGTTTATTGAAGAGTTACAAAACTCTTAATGTAGATAAACTTCAGAATCTGGCAATTGTTGTGGATAGTGAAGAAGCTCGCCAGACTTCAAAAGTTATTGAACTTTTGCAGTATCTGGCATCTATCGGTGTCAAGAATGTCTGCCTATATGACGCTGAAGGTAAAGTTGATTTGGTTAAATGGACTACTACTGGTATGTTCTCTACCTATTAATAACAGAAAAACGTGTGTCCAAAACTATTGTTTAGGAGTACTGAAGAAATCCAAGGAAGTGATCGTGAAGGGTTCACGTGTTGCAAAATTGCCTGAGGTATTGCCTTCCAGCTTGACAGTCAGTGTTCCTCTTTCCTTTTATCAATTACTTCTATCATAATTTGAGACAACTTTTTCAAATCTGGGGAGGCTGTTTTGGCAATCTGTGCTCATGATATGCAGATTTGGTAACAGCCAATTTTGTGTCAGATTGTAGGCTTATAGCCACTTAATAGAAATGTAATCTCTCTCTCTCTCTCACACACACACATACACACACAGGTGAAAGAAGAGGGAAAAAAAAAAAGTCAAATTTACCTGTCAAATTAAATTAATAATTTAGGTTTATGCATCAGCCACTTTGTTATTTCCCCTCGCGGGCTTGACTAGGTTACGCATCATGCAGGATGCTACCAAAAGTGATTCGCTTCTTGGCAAAAAACATATACATTTGGATTTTGCTTCTTTTTCTGATGGGAAGGAAGCGGTGGTGAAAGCAGCTAACTTACTATATGTGAAGCATTACTTGAATGGAGATCAAAAGGAGCCAATCTTCACTGAATCCCACATAGCTGACGCGCTAAGAGCAGTTGGTTTGTTTGTTCACCCATTTATCCCTTTCCAAATTTACTGTTTTGCATCACCGATCTTTCATTATCCAATTGTTGGGTATTGAACTATTGATGTCAACGTATTATCAGGTTCTGGAGGGCCAGACCTTGATCTCTTATTAGTTTATGGGCCCGTGAGATGCCACCTAGGCTTCCCAGCTACGCGAATTCGGTACACTGAGATTGTGTGAGTCTTTTTTACCTCAGTAGGCAGCTGACTGAATAGTTGTTTCCTGGTTAATCTTACTAATTGGGATTCTGGGGATGCTTGATAAGCCTTAATAAAAGGATTTTTCTTTTTGGAAGCAATTTTTTTTTTCAAAGGGGATGGTAAACTTGTAAAAAGGGTTAAATTATTGTTGAGAATTAAGTTTTGCAAGTATGAAAATAAAAATAGAAAATATGAGAATTAATTTTTTTCCCAAGATTTTCCTATATATATTTTTCCGTGTATTATATTATAAATTTGTAAGATAATGACCTCTGATTTCCTTCTTACCTATGAAAAAGAAAAAGAAGTTTATTCCCTCCTTCTTTTGTTTTGTGGGCAAGTTATTGCTGTATGTGAGGTCCTTCTTCCTTTTGTATTACAAAATTGGTGACTGAATTATGATATTTGTGTCAATTGCAGGTATATGGGGTCATTGAAGTCCATGGAATATGCTTCCCTATTGAAAGCCATTCAGAAGTTCACAATGGTGAAGCAAAACTACGGTAAACACTCTCTTACAATCTATAATTGCTGCTTTCTTACATCCATCAATGGAAGTGACTGTGCGTATTCTTAAGAAGGTTAACTAATACTATTTGATGGCTAACATTTGTCTATGTTTTCCTTTAAACTTTGTGGAGTACTGGAATGGAAACAATATGAAGTCATTTGAGATCAATAAGTTGGCAAGTGCAGTCTGAAATTAAGATGAGATGAAACCAGGAATGGATCCAGGAATCCTAATGAAGGGGCGAACTTACCCCCGGCCACTGCACCCCCGGGGGGGGGGACCTTTTCTTAGAGGGGGGGTGAAGGGGACCTCTTATATATAAATTTTTTAACTGAAAATATAGGGCATCGGTTATTTTTTAGTATGGTGAGGGGGCAATGGTCCATGCGTAGCTCCTCTGTTGATGGAACCTTTTTTTTTTTGGTGGTACTTAGATCAAGTTTATCAATGTTGTACATTATGATTGGCTCAGATCAAAATTTGAAAACTGATTGATCCATAATTTTTTGTCTTACAGGTAAATGATCTTTTAGAGGGTTTTGAATGGCACAAGTGGCAGGGGCAGCCTATCCGATGGAAATTTAATATTTTGAAGTGTTTATTTGAACGTTTTGGAGTGTATTGAAGTAAAATAAAGCTATTTTGTGCCCACTTGATAGGCTTCTGATGAAGTCTTTTTATTTTCTGAAAATTGACAATTTCTGTGCTTGAGTTTTTGGTAGGAGTGCAAATGAATTGAGCTCAGGTGCGCTGAGGTTTGCTTGTTTTATTTTAGCTCTGCTTGTTTTATTTTAACTCGTTTAAAAAAAGATGGGCTTAAATTTTGTGTTCAAACTCGACTCCTTGACTAAGGGAATGACTCTAGCTGAGGTTTAACTTTTTGGAGAGTCAAGCTCGAGTTGTTCATGAACATATATACGTATATGTATATAATATATATTATAGGTCCACTAATGCATTATTTGTATTAGGTTATCTTTAGTTTCTGGAAAAGATAAGGTTAAATGAATAGGAGGATAAGATAGGATTCTATGTTATGAGATAACGTGGGAGCTCAGTTCAAAGGGTTGGCGTGGTGGTAGGGGCTCGGGGCTTGGGGTGTGTTCCTTCTAGGGTATTAGGTTTGAAACTATTTGGGTGCTTGTTTGGTTCACGCACTTAGGATTTACTCATACTTGTCTGATTCGGAGATCTTGTTGGTGGTTCACGAATTTAGGATCTGCTTTTTATGAGTGGATTCAATGTGGTCCTGTTTTGGGGGATTGTTCATCACAAAAAAATAAAAAAGAGTGAGTGGTGGGATAAATGTATGAAACAAATAATGAAATTGACAAAAGTAATATATTTGAATATTTGTATATACTTTAAGTTAAAGCATGATTCTAGACAAATTATAGAGTTGAATTTTGGTAGAATTATTTATAAAATTGAAATCTAATTATTTTTTATTCAAATTTTAATAAATTAACATAAAATCCTAGTCATACATTATTTCAATGAATAATAAATATTATAATATGTGAAGCATTATACAAGTTCTTATTTTAAAATAATTAACATTAAGCCATTAACAAGTATTAATGAAAAAAAAAAAAAGCAAAAATTTCATTAAATTTCATTTCATTCCTATCTCTTAAAAGATAAGCTTTGAGTTAATAAACTATTCTATAAAACCGAACAAGTATAGATATAAGTTATTTGGGTAATTTTGAAGGAAAGAAACCTTTGCAGAGATTCAAATGAATTTAAATCTCTTGACTTTATCGTATTTTTAATACTGTTAGACTATCTCTCAAAGTTTTATACTTTTATCACATTTTTTTTTATGAAATAACTCATCCTGTTACATTATTTTATCCAATTATTATTATTATTATTGTTATTATTATTATCATGAAATGTGATGTAAATTGTCTTATTACATTGTTTGATGTTGTGCTCTTCTAAAAAAGGCCCGGGGGGGGGGGGTGGGTTTCTGAACATGCAATAATACTACTAACATTATTGTCAATGAAATTTTAAATCAATTAAAATGAATAATGTTATAGTAATAATTTTTTTTATTACATTATCTTTAACACAAGTGAGTTTAATATAATGATATTTCATTATATGGTGTGCATTCTATAATAAATACAAAATAATAAATATATTAAAATATTTTATCTGCATATAAACATTAACAAGCTCACCAGAGCCCGAACCAGTTTATGAACAGCTTATTCGCAGCAACAGTCATTGCACAAGATTATTCATAGAGCTAGGCTTTTGGCAAATAAAAAGGTGAAACGGATGTGCTACAAACCAGTGGAGGCAGCAAACTGTTTAACTAAAGAAATTAAATAAAGGCAAAGATCACAAATAGCAATCTTTGTATAGCAACTTCAGCACTTGGCTAATTCATGACATATTGACATCCTCTGAGAACAACAAAATTACATTTGCAATCTACTGTGAAAAA